>JBBGZY010001741.1:1765000-2365000 GCA_037952925.1 Lithobates clamitans | reverse complement strand
GAAAGTCTGTCGAAAGTCCACTGGAAAGTCTGTCGGACCAGTCCGGTCGAAAAGTCCGCCGGTGTGTACGTGGCTTTAGTAGCCTCACCTCATGCCAAAAGGGTTGGATCATAGAACATTGCCAGAAAATATGAAATAAGGAACCTGTGTCAGTCCCGCAACGCCAGCAGCGCGGCGAGACTGAGGGGTCATATTTATGAATTACATCAGGGGTTTTCTACCAAAACATGAGGACCTTAATGGACGTCTCCCTTTGAGTTACACATTTGGAAGACTTGGAAGTAGAGGACCAAATCCTATCCCATACCTGCACCGAAATGGGTCTACCTATTAAATGGGACCATCTCCTCATGTAGTGGTGTGTGGTCTCGGTAAGAGGTGTCGACTCATGGAGGATATTGAATGTAATTGATGGGGACCTTGAGCGCATAGATACTCAAAGGTGGTTGGTTTGCCAAGAGTTAAGGTTGGGGATTTAGAGTGAAAAAAATGTCTAACCTGCAGGTAAAAATGGAAAAGTTTGGGGGGGGGGGGGTCTATTAAATTTCTCACGTAGAGTATCAAAGGTATTCAAACCATATTGCATATCAGTAATTGGTATTGGCGAGTGCAGCAGACTGACGACATCCTCTCCGCAAAGTCACTGACTGGAGCTCAAGGAGGGCTTTTTAATGGTGGACAAATGATTGTGTTTCTGTATATTGTGACATGTCAGGATTCATGTAAAGTTTCTGACAGGTCATCATTAATTATAAACATTGATGAATTTCCACCTTTCCCATAAATTACATGAAGCATGGTGTCCTCGGGGCAGGAAGGTTAATCTCTCTGTGACATCCCCCCCTCCAATACTTCCATCACCAGATCCTCGTTGCAGCCCGCGGCCTCGCTCATCCCTCGGCGGAGTACAAAGCAAACGTTTCCTGCTTTTATTAAACTGCCTGGTGGCTCCACACTTATTAATTATGTGCAATTTACACGGCTCATCTAATTAAGTTGTGGATTTGATTAGGGTGACATTCTGCAGACTTTTATTGAAATTACCTTGCCGGTCTAATTTTGCTTAATTTACGAATATCTAATGGAGGAGCGGAGGCTTCCTGCGTCCCGGGGGGGGGAGGGGGGGGGGACGCTCTGCACAATGACGACCTTCTCTTGACGGGTAGCATTTCTTTTAATTCCAATGGGAGAACAATTCTCGTTTATTCGAACCTTATAAAGAAGTTTATGGGATGATTCCAGTTTATTGCTGCAATTATCTGAAAGTTATGTTTGACTTTTACAACATTGCTGCCTTGCTGCGCTACGGCGTTGAGCAGAATTTGTTATGCCAGCCTGATGGGTGAAATCAGCGGGCGTCATTGTGAACCACCATCTCAGATCTCTGAATGACCTCTGACCCCTGATCCTCTAGCCCAGGGGTCTCCAAACTTTCTAATCAAAGGGCCAGTTTACTGTCCTTCGAACTTTAGGGGGGCCAGACTGTGGTCACTGGGAGTAGAAAAGTTGCCGACATCAGTGGGAAAAAAACAATGCCCCATTGCTGGTGTCATTGGGGGAAATTGTGCCCCATCGTTGGTGTCATTGGGAGAAATTGTGCCCCATCGTTGGTGTCATTGGGAGAAATTGTGCCCCATCGTTGGGAGAAATTGTGCCCCATCGTTGGTGTCGTTGGGAGAAATTGTGCCCCATCATTGGTGTCATTGGGAGAAATTGTGCCCCATCATTGGTGTCATTGGGAGAAATTGTGCCCCATCGTTGGGAGAAATTGTGCCCCATCGTTGGTGTCGTTGGGAGAAATTGTGCCCCATCATTGGTGTCAGTGGGAGGAATTGTGCCCCCATCATTGGTGTCAGTGGGAGGAATTGTGCCCCCATTGTTGGTGTCGGTAAGAGGAATTGCGCCCCATCGTTGGTGCCAGTGTGGGGAATTGTGCCCCATCGTTGGTCTTAGTTGGAGGAATTGTGCCCCATTGTCGGTGTCATTGGGAGGAATTGTGCCCCATTGTCAATGTCATTGGGAGGAATGGTGCCCCATTGTCGGTGTCATTGGGAGGAATGGTGCCCCATTGTCGGTGTCATTGGGAGGAATGGTGCCCCATTGTCGGTGTCATTGGGAGGAATGGTGCCCCATTGTCTGTGTCATTGGGAGGAATGGTGCCCCATTGTCTGTGTCATTGGAAGGAATGGTGCCCCATTGTTTGTGTCATTGGGAGGAATGGTGCCCCATTGTTGGTGTCATTGGGATGAATTGTGCCCCATTGTTGGTGTCCAGTGGGAGAAATTGTGCCCCGTCATTGGGAGGAATTGCACCCCATCATTGGTGGCATTGGGCCTCATTGTTGGTGTCATTGGGAGAAATTGTGCCCCATCGATGGTGTCAGTGGGAGAAATTGTGCCCCATCGTTGGTGTCAGTGGGACAAATTGTGCCCCATCATTGGTGTCAGTGGGAGAAATTGTGCCCCATCATTGGTGTCAGTGGGACAAATTGTGCCCCATCATTGGTGTCAGTGGGAGAAATTGTGCCCCATCATTGGTGTCAGTGGGAGAAATTGTGCCCCATCATTGGTGTCAGTGGGAGAAATTGTGCCCCATCGTTGCTGTCAGTGGGACAAATTGTGCCCCATCATTGGTGTCAATAGGCCCCATTGTTGGTGTCATTGGCAGAAATTGGGCCCCATTGTTGGTGTCTTGGGCCTCATTGTTGGTGTCATCGGGAGAAACTGTGCCCCATCGTTGGTGCCAGTGGAAGGAATTGTACCCCATTGTTGGTATCTGTGGATGAAATAGTGCCCAGAGGGCAAAAAAGCAAGCAAAGGTCTGCAACTGCCCCCCTGGGTCGCAGTTTGGAGACTACTGCTCTAGTGGAAGCCAAAGGTGCCACAGATAAATCTTGTAAAAATAACCTGCCCTATTATAAATAATAATATTATTCTAAATGAAGGGGTATTTAATGACAACTTTTTTTTTTTTTTTTAGTTTTCAATGGAGTAGGGTATGATTGGATGCCCTGTCAGGTCTTTTTTCTGTGTTCCTGTGGTCAGATTTCCTTAATTTCCTGTCCCGGATACACAACAACAGGAAGTGAGAGGGATTCTCTTTAAAATGAGAGGAAATCCCCACTGGTCCAACTATCATGTGACTTACGTGCCATAGACTGCCAAAGTCACAGCTGAATGTTCTACATGTGACAGTTGTCCATGATCATTGGTCAAAGCCAAGGTCGCATCCAAGTAGCACCCATCCAAAGTTGCAATAATATTGCATCAAAGTTGGACTTTGGAGTCGCGCAAGTGTGAATGGAGCAGGTGTCCCCATTGAAAGATTTCCCCTCAATTTCAAATTTGTTGAATTTCACATGACTCTCTATCTCAGAGGCAGCAGGACAAATAAAAGGGTGACTCTCCCCAGTGGGGACACAGATAGCAATAAAAACCAGACAGAGGTCCAAACTCTACTGCATTCCCTCAACAACTAAAATAAATGTGTGGTTACAGATAGACTTTTAAAAGTATATCTAAAGCCAAAACCTTTTTTTTTTCTTGATTTGGATAGAATAAGGGAAAGGTAAAGCCACTATCACCTGTGTCTCATTAGGAAAAATTCCCTTCACTTTCCATCCTGCAGACTTAACAGGAAGTGAGGATATCTTCACAATGTACTGTAAGGGAAATCCCCTCTTAGAGAGTTGTCACAGGAACTCGTGTCCCCATTGGAAGATTCTGCTCGCTTCCCATTCTGGTGACAAGTCAAAATCTTCTTCCTTTTTTTTTTTTTCACTTTCCTTTCCGGTAATAATGATGATCAGGACTATTTAGAGTGAATTTCCCAAACGGGGCCACGGACAGTACTAAAGGCCTGGCAGAGGTTCACCAAGTCTTTAATTATACTTTTAGGATGAAATATTTAATGACTGGTTTTCTTTTAAGTGTTTAAAACCAAAACTTTTTCCCAGTTTTGGTAGTGCAGTGAAGTCCTCGTTATGGAGATATACAATGTTTGTCCAGGTGACCACCATTGCCAACCCCTGAAGTGAAATTTACTAACAGGACGCAAAAATTTACAAACTGCACCAATTTTTTTTTACTGACAAAGAACATGACATTTACTGACAGAGCCACTTTTTTTTTTTTTTTTTTTTTTTTTAGTGACACTTTAAAACAGTATAAAATGGCCCTTTGCAAATATCAATATTTAAGCTATACCCATATTGCTGGTGGCACCGTCTCTAGGGATGAAAGTGATGGAAGCTTCAAAAAATGCATGTTGTCACCAGAAGATTAATAGAGAGGAAATCTTCCACTGTGGACACTGGTGACGATTGACGAGGAGGACATTTCCCTCCCTTTGCACAGATTTTCTCCCACTTCCTGTTGCGTCGACCGGACAGGAAGTAAAGGGAAATTTCTCCAGTGGGGGCAGCAGTTTCACCATTCCCTAATCCATCCAAAGAGAATAAAGTTTTTGACTTTTGTTCTGCTTTAAGGACTTGCGATATGGTCTGTGGTTCTGTTGGGGTTATTTTAGAGATTTCTTAGATTTAGTTTTAATTAGGGTTCCACCGATAACGATACTAAGCATTTGCACGAGTATCTGTATTCATGCAAATGCTCCAATACCTGAAACCGATACTTTCAGGCTCTGTTCTTTCAGCTGTCAGCGGGATTCCCCTCACTGACAGCTGAAAGGTAAAAAACCCCCAAAAAAGCCAGCAATTATTGATTGTTAAGGAGTGGGGCCGCCGCGTCCTTAACAACCGATAACTCATTCAGCTGTCAGTGGGGTTCCCCTGTTGACAGTTGAAGTGTAAATGAAGTCCTGGCAATTAAAGCTGTCATTAAACATTGGGGTGCTTGTTTTTTTTTTTTTATCAGCAACATTGCTCAGTACTGAAGCAGAAAGATCAAAAGAAACATTGTTTCTTTTTGTATCTTTCTATTTATTCATCTACAGATCAGAGGGATGAACTTCCATCTGCAGATTAAGTCAGTTTAAAGCAACATGTTGTTCTTTATTAAATGTTCTTCTGTTTTAACCCTTTTATTAACCCTTAATTTACTCTAATCTGCCTTAACTCCTTATTCTCCTTCTCCATTTAATTATTATTTTTCTGCTGATTTTTTATTTATTTTTTTGTTCACTTCTATTTTATAAACAAATAATAATTAAATCTTTTTGTTTGCTTTGTTCATTAATATTTTTACACTTTTAATATATATTTACAGGTTTCACATTGAACAAAGCCCAAAAAAAAAAAATGTCTTTCAAAACATTTGCAGTAGATATCGGTAATTGGTATCGGCAGGTACTAAAAAAAGTGTCGGTGCATCCCAGGTTTTGATGTAACCATCCCAAAATATATCAATCCTTAATTCTTAAAAAAAATGTTCTCTCTGTCTGTCCTGACACATCCAAATGGAAGGGTCCCTCTTGTCTCCATAAGACTTGGGCCCTCAGGGGCCACAGCTGGCTGGGCGATGTTGTAAGACAGAGCTGACAGCTCTCCGATGTGGGAATTCAGCCAATCTCTACAGAGATGCGTTGGAGGCCTGGAACGCGGCAGGAGATCTCACCGCCCGTCACAGAGCTGGCAGAGCTCATCGGCATTCCCGCGGGGCTCTCCGCCAACGCAAAGATTCCATCCGCCTCGTTCAGTGACTTACGTAGATTAAGGCAAGAATAAAAACGTGTCAATGTATTCCATCGGCTGACAATGATCTTCTCTACGGGTGGAATTTGGAGGCATAAAAGAACTTGGCGCCCGTCTTTAGCGGCAAATGTTTGCCTGAGAATTTTTGTCCTCCTGAACCTGAGACCATCCGTTAGATGGATGACCATGAGTGTGATGTGAATGGGGGAACTAAATGGCCAGGTTTGGCCAGTTCGCCTGCCTGGCCGCCCTGCATTCATTTAGTGGGAGTATCACCACCGCCACTAAATGACACTTTCCAGCCACCCACCGACCAGTTCCACAAGCCAGTGGAGATCCAGGAAATGTCATTGAACATATATTGTGTTGTTCATTTTGAGTGGCACCTCAACGTTCCTGCATTGTAGCACACCATACTGCATGGCAGCTGAAAAACTAAGGTTGCGTCCGATAAGCGCGTGTGTATTGCCCTACTGCAAAAAATGTAAACGTGCCTTAGGCTCCATTCACACTTGTGCAACTCCAAAGTCCAACTTTGATGCAATATTATTGCAACTTTTGCTACTTTGCTACTTGGACGCGACCTTTGCTTTGACCAGTGGTTTCTGGTGCTGAAGGATTTTGGTGGGGGGGCCCAGGTCCGCACTCACCCGAGCTCCCCTGGACTGTCCGACGCCGCAGCTTCTGTCTTCACCTGGTCTTCTTTCTGGGTTCTGAGTGGCCGGAAAGCCAGAAGCCGATGCAGATTCGCTGGCATCGCAGGGGCAATATAAAACTGGCTAATTGGGGCCTCGGGATGTGGTCTCGTGCCTGTGAGGGGGTGACGAACCCGGTAGAAACCTTTTGGTCCAGCACAGTGCACGGCCACACAGATGGTGCGGGCTGGGGGGGGGGGGGGCGACGCCCCTTGTGGACCGGCCACCACTGGCTTTGACCAATGATCATGGACAACTGTTGCACAGCTGTCGCATATATACCATTCAGCTGTGACTTTAATGTGACTTTTGAGGGTTCACATTGTAGTCTATGGCACTCAAGTCTCATGATGGTCAGACCAGAGTAGTGCAGGAACCTTTTTAAAGTTGCTGAGACTCTAAACCGCACATATTTGAATGGTTGTCATTGAAAAAAGTGTGAATGGAGCCTTAAGCCTTTTACACACAATGAGATTATCGGACAAATAATCATCCGTTCTTTGGGGGGGGGGTTTACGTGCTAGTCTTGTATCAAAAATTAGGAGGTTACTCAAATTACGAAAATTCTCATATGACAGAACACAACTTCGGAAGGGATGTAATGTGTTGAATTGTTTTGTAATGTATTCTTTCCTTACCGAGCATGTTTGGTCTTGCTCTTACTATTTTTTTTGGATGAAAACTGTACTGATTTAAACACAAATCGGATGTTGTGTTCGCATACAATCAAAACTTTCTAGCCTGCACCTTCAGTTTTTGTCATCCTGACACTCGGAACCAGCTGTTGAAAGCGCAGTACTAACCATCAGATAATTGGGAGATCATTGGAATTTTTCTTCTGATCATCTTATCGTGTGTACGGGCCTTTACCCGTAGCGGCTGTTTTTTTTGGGGGGGGGCGCACAAACACTATATACCCTTTATTATATTACTATATTATATATACTATATAATACTATATATGGGACACCTGCCTTTACACGCACATGAACTTTAATGGCATCCCAGTCTTAGTTTGTACGGTTTATTATTGAGTTGGCCCACCCTTTGCAGCTATAACAGCTTCAACTCTTCTGGGAAGGCCGTCCACAAGGTTTAGGAGTGTGTCTATGGGAATGTTTGACCATTCTTCCAGAAGTGCATTAGTGAGGTCAGGCACTGATGTGAACAAGAAAGCCTGGCTCGCAGGCCCTGCTCTAAATTATCCCAAAGGTGTTCTATCGGGTTGAGGTCAGGACTTTGTGCAGGCCAGTCAAGTTCCTCCATCCCAAACTCACTCATCCGTGTCTTTATGAACCTTGCTTTGTGCATTGGTCCAAATCATTTGGTGGAGGGGGGATTATGGTGAGGGGTTGTTTTTCAGGGGTTGGGCTTGGGACCTTAGGTCCAGTGAAGGGAACACTTAAGGCGTCAGCATACCAAGACATTTTGGACAATTTCATGCTCCCAACTTTGTGGGAAGAGTTTGGGGATGGCCCCTTCCTGTTCCAACATGACTGCGCACCAGTGCACAAAGCAAGGTCCATAAAAGACACGGATGAGTGAGTTTAGGGTGGAGGAACTTGACTGGCCTGCACAGAGGCCTGACCTCAACCCGATGGAACAGTTTTGGGATAAGAGTGGAGACTGCGAGCCAGGTCTTCTCGTCCATAGACACACTCCTAAACCTTGTGGACAGCCTTCCCAAAAGAGTTGAAGCTGTTCTAGCTGCAAAGGGTGGGCCAACTCAATATTGAACCCTACGGACTAATACTGGGATGCCATTAAAGTTCATGTGCGTGTAAAGGCGGGGTCCCAATACTTTTGGTAATATAGTGTCACATTTTCCATATCACAAAACAACGTAGAAAGAGGTTTTTATTTGTAACTGTAGTGTTAACGCAGGAGGCAGCTTCCTGATCACATGATCAATGTGATTGGCACTTGCAGGGGTCACATGATGGGGAGCGTGTCCCACTGGATCCTGCGCTTAAACGGAGACAGTGTACTGGGCTCAGCACACAACCTCAGACCGCTATGGAGGCATATGGACCCATTAAGGCACACCCACCCTGCCACCGCGTTACGCCGGCAGGAAGGGGTTAATGCCATTTACACAGCATAGCCAGGTTGGTGACCTGACTTTTCTCTAAAGCAATACAACTTGGTCACCTCCCCGCCGCCAGTCTCTGGATTACATGATGAGAGTCAGCAGAGTGACAAACTAAGTCCTCTGCACCCTATAAGGGCTTTTTTATATATAGATTTTCCCCGCTTTCTCTGAGCCGTCTCCTACGCCATAGATGTTTTATGGATGTTTTATAGTCGGGCGGCGATGGCTGAGAAGTCGAACAATTCGGTGAAAGGCTTTTCCCGCAGAATTCTCTCTTCAGATGTCTGTGATATCCTCTGATGTCTCCTTGTTGGCCAAAACATCCCCATCCCAGCGCGCTCTCCTCCCCGGCTTGCCGAGGGGCGGTGGGGCCGCGGCGTGGGGAAAGCTGAACGCAGGGACCCCTCCCGGGCCCTCTAGACAAGTGTGATGTAAGAGACGCAGGGGGTTCTCTGTGAAGTGCTAATGGAAGTCCCCCCTGGCGGGAGCGGAGAGAGTGCTGGGCTTGATCTGCTCCCTCGCCGCTCTTATATGCAAATCATGTTGACATCTACGAAGATGCTCGACTCCGATACAGCTTTTACTTAAACAAACATCCAGCGCCGATATTTAACCACCTACTGTCCGGACCAATTTTTTTTTACATTTTTCACACACATGTTAAAATCAGTATTTTATTCTAGGAAATTACTTGGAATCCCCAGATATTCTGTCTTCTGAAAGCTGAGGCCCTGGAGAATAAATGGTGGTGGTTTCCGTTTGTTATGCCGCATGATATTTGCAGTTTATCAAATGCAAATTAAAAAAAAAAAAAAAACACTTTAATGAACTTTAGTGCACACAATACAAAACCTCATTTTTTTTTTTTTTGGTAAAATTTAAAAGATTATTTTGCATCAAGTAAACAGATACCAAACGTGTCAATAATTAAAATTGCACAAGCCAAGTGGCGACAAACGTTTTAGTACCTAAAATTGGCCATAACTTCAGTGCCTAAAATTGACGATTGATTGAAACCCAGGACCCTGCATTCACTATATCTGGTCTCCCACAGAACATGGAATTGCAATTATTTTAGTAAATATAAACTGCTGAATACCTTTTCTCATCAGAAGTATATAGCAGTCTTGTGACTTCTATCAGTGTCTGGTTAAAGCTTGTAGGAGGACTTTTCATTCTCTCCTGACTGTCCTATGAGGCTGCAGGACCCGTGACCCGCTATCTAGACAGTGCTGATTGGCCCTGTGCTGATCACATGCACTCTCCCAAGAAAAAAAAAAAATGGTCTAGCAATACACACCAAACTGAGAATGTGCGGAGTGCCCCCAAGGCTCTGTTCTATCAAGAGATGGATTGGGTACAGAGGAAGAAGGGGAGGATCAGAGAAGACCAGGTTAAACAGCCTTTTTACACAATGCGCAGGGCTAACCACTTAAGTTCCACAGTTAGTATAACAAGCATGCTGTACTGCATATGCAGACTGATTTTACGGTTGTGAGTTTAGTAACACTTTAACCGCTTCAATACTGGGCATTTTCACCCCCCTTCCTGCCCATGACAAATTTCAGCTTTCGGCGCTGAAACATTTTGAATGACTATTGCGCGGTCATGCAATACTACACCCAAATTAAATTTTGTAATTTATTTCCCCACAAATATAGCTTTCTTTTAGTGGTATTTGATCACCTGTGTGGTTTTTATTTTTTGCGCTATAAACAAAAAAAAGCGTAAATTTTGAAAAAAAAAAAAATTTTTTAACTTTTTGCTATAATAAATATCCCAATTTAAAAAAAGTTTTTCTCAGTTTAGGCCGATATGTATTCTTCTACATATTTTTGGTAAATAATGGCAATAAGCTTATATTGATTGGTTTGCGCAAAAGTTATAGCGCCTACAAAATAGGTTATTGATTTATGGCATTTTTATTATTATTGATTTTTTTTGCTAGTAATGACGGTGATCTGCGATTTTTATTGTGACTGACATTGCGGCGGACAGATCGGAGACTTTTGACACTATTTTAGGACCAGTGACATTTATACAGTGACATTTATATAAAAATGCACTGATTACTGTATAAATGTCACTGGCAGGGAAGAAGTTAACAGGGGGCGATCAAGGGGTTAAACGTGTTACCTAGGGAGTGATTCTACCTTGAGGGGGATGGAACTGACTAGGGGAGGAGACCAATCAGTGTTCCTATATACTAGGAACACACGATCTGTCTCCTCTCCCCTGACAGGAAGTGGATCTGTGTGTTTAAATACACAGATCCACGTTTCTGCTCTGTCATGAGCGATCGTGGGTGCCTGGGGGACAGCGCATCCGCTGGGCACGCGCATCGGCTTCTCTGTGACGCGGCGCCACCTATACTGCCGGGAAGCCGAGGACGTCATATGACGCCCACCCAGGATGGGAGATCACATCTGTGGACGTCATATGACTATACCTGGGTAGTGAATTGGTTAAAGCAGTAGTAAACCGCAATGCTATTGATCCATTTCTGCAGTGGTTTTTGTGGTGTTTTGTATTTTTTGCACACGTTTTTTCACGCTTTTTTTTTATGCATTTTGCGTTTTTTATGTTTGTTTTTTTTTTTTGTCCAATTTGTTGTTGGGCAGATTAAAAAACGCTAAATGCAGCAAAAACGCACTACATGCTTTTCTGCAAATTCTCCATTGAAGTCTAAGCGCAAAAACAGTGCGTTTTTGGTTCAAAAAAGTCCGTGACCCTTTCCAAAAATGCAGCGGCTGAAAAAAAGCATAGATGTGAATGTGTCCCATAGGAAACCATGTTAAATGGACTGTAGTGCGTTTCAGCAAAAAAGCACCAAAAAACGTATAGGTGTGAACCAGCCCTTAGGAGATGTAATGTTTGCAAGGTTTATTTTAAAACAATATAATTACAGTCACATGAAGGAGTGCCCTGTATCCTGGCACCCGGTGTGAATAGCAGGTGATTTTTAGGGGAAATCGACCCACATGAGATAGTATACTACTGGCCGCGGTTCTGCTCGATTCGGGCGGAAGTGTGACGCGATCAAGCCTCGACGCGTTTCCACCTATCAATGGGCCATCATCAGGAAGCTCTGAGCTAGAGGACTTCCTGATGACTAAAGATGGGCTGAACGAACCCCTGTTCAGTTTGCGGCAGAACTTTTAAACATAGGGGGGGCGGGGTCACCCGTTTAAGTCGCTGGGTGCCCCCCACCCTCAGCTATATAATAGCTGTCATCAAGAAGAAGCGTCACTCGGCAGGAGCCTCCCATGGAGGCGGAGCTGGTGGAGCTTTTTTCTTTTTTTTAGGTTTCCCGGGTGGCGCGAGATGAATTTTACACCGCGGGACCTTTTTTTTATTTTTTAAATAAAGGACTTGTCCCAAAGTGTCTCCTCGTTTTGATTATTTTTGACACTGTTTTTTTGTGAATTGGTAGGGGTACAATGTACCCGCTACCAATTCACATAGGGGGGCTGGGATCTGGGGGTCCCCTTGTTAAAGGGGGCTTGCAGATTCCAATAAGCCCCCCGCCCGCAGACCCCCACAACCACCGGGCAAGGGTTGTGAGAATGAGGCCCTTGTCCCCATCAACATGGGGACAAGGTGCTTTGGGGGGAACTCAAAAGCATCCCCCCCATTTTGAGGGCATGTGGCCTGGTATGGTTCAGGAGAGGGGGAGCTTCTCTTGTCCCCCCTCTTTTCCTGTGGCCTGCCAGGTTGCATGCTCGGATAAGGGTCTGGTATGGATTTTGGGGGGGACCCCTACACCATTTTTCTTTACATTTGGCGCAGGGTTCCCCTTAATATCCATACCAGACCTGAAGGGCCTGGTACGGATTTTGTGGGTACCCTCACGCAATTTTTTTTTTTTCATTTTGGTTCGGGGTTCCCCTTGATATTCATACCTTATTGAGTTTTTTTCAATAAGTTTTATCTATATTGCCGAGACCTGACAATTCATTACAGTCGCAATCAGTTTAAAATGACTTTTTTTCCTTTAGAAATGTTATTTTGCTATGGAATTGTTCTAAACACAGGAAAACTGTGCCACTTTACAGGCATACTATAGACAGCCCCCCACCCCCCCGGCACGATATTTAAAGGAATATTTCATTTTTATTGTTTCACTTTAAGCATTATCGAATCACTGCTCCTGGAAAAAAAACAGCCGTTTTTTAAAACTTTTTTTTGCATTGATACATGTCCCCTGGGGCAGGACCCAGGTCTCCAAACACTTTTCATGGCAATAACTTGCATATAAGCCTTTAAAATGAGCACTTTTGATTTTTCATGTTTGTGTCCCATAGACTTTAATAGTGTTCGTCCAAATTTTTTGCCTGTTTGCATGTTCTGGTGTGAACCGAACCAGGGGGTGTTCGGCTTATCCTTAGTTGGGACTGTAGGATTGGAGTCCAACCGAGAGTAACGGTTCAGCTGGATGGGGAACCAGTTGTGGTCGGAGGTAGAGGGGAAGCTGTCGCCACTAAGGGCCCATCCATCTTGTTACCGGAAACCACTGTGAGCTGGAGCCAGTACCAGAGCAGTATTCTCACCAGCCAGGGACGGTGAAGAAGTGGGAAAACTTCAAGTGCCAAGCTAGAGACCCAGTGGGACAGCAGAGGTGACGCTTGGGTAGCATCAGTGAGTTCCAAGCCAGGGACCCAGCAGGGAAACGGGGGTGACGCTTGAGGAAGATACCGAGTTATGGAAGTGGAAGAGTTTAGAGGATCCAGTGGCGATTGGGTCTGAGAGTCTAGTGAGAGACTGGGAGCTCAGTGAGTGAAGACCTACAGTGAGAGACTGTAGAGTGTGAGGAGAACTATTTGTGTTACCAATAGTTAAATACAACTACCGAGTCTGCCAATTGTCATTGCACACTTTTTGAATGCAAACAGATTTATTGTCTCTTGAACAAGAACTGTGGGAGAGAGGGTTAGGGCCAGGACACCCTTGAGTAGATGCAAGGACAATTGGCAGACTCCGAGACTTCTATAGGTAGACCACTATACAGTAGAAGGCCTCCAGCCAGACACCACTTCTGTATAGTTAGGACCGCTGTCTCCTATGGCAACAAATCTTGTAACAGTCACTTCATGCCTGATGCTCAGGCATGGCAGATGTAACTGTGGACAATGAGGCAGGTTTAGCCACTCTGGCAGCTGCAGTGGACTGTGCACTAGTCTCTGCTTGGGTGACAGAGGATGAGGATGGTTTAGTAAGCCAGTCCACCACCTAGTCTGCATGCTGTGGCTGGATGACACAGGTAACATCAGTAAATAGAGGAAATGATGCCCTGTCTGAGGGCTGACCACGTCCATCTTTGCCTGTGGAAACATACGCTGCTGGCCCCCTCATAGTGTTTACCTCTCCTTGCTGTCCTCCCAGAAATGATGGGGGGGGGCTTATTGACCAAATGTAATAAAGATGTAGTAATGTGGATGTGGAGGCATCAATGAAGAGTGGTGTTTGGTGCATTTTAACTTGAGTACTCACTACACAGACACACTACAATATACTGCGTTAAATGTGCAGCAACGCACTCAAATGTACTGAGTTAAACGTGCAGTAATGCACTGATATATACTGCAGGAAACCTGCCCTGAAAAAATAAACTGACACTAAAATAACAATGGTCACCCCCACTCACAAAACTGACACTAAAGTAAAAATGAATGGTCACACTACACTAATATTCTACGCTCACAAAAGAAGCACAATATCACACTAACTTGCTAGCATCACTGAACAGAGCCTTGTTCTATCTCTCTCCACACCAATATCACACTGTAAATGGCCGCTTTGGGGAGAATATTTTTATAGTGTGGGGTGAGACTAAGAGCAAGGGGCCATGATTGGATAGAGTCATCATTACTTTCTTCAATCATGGCTCTGACAGTGCTCTGTGCCCTGATTGGGCAAAGCTTTCATTGCTTCAGCCAATCAGAGCTTCCAATGCACTGTGCGGTGGTGCAGTGCATTGTGGTCGTTCAACTGACTGAACATCCCTATCATTTGGGTGTTTGTCGAAAAGCCAATGTTTGGCCCGAACTCATGCTTGGGCCAATCCGTTCCCCCAACTCTATTTATGACTATTTTGTGAGAGCCATTTATGGCCGGGCTGCATTAGGAGGCTTTGCAGATCCTGGACTGGAAGTAGGGTTTATGATGCTTCGGCATTACTTTCTAGCTGATCTGCTTTGTGTCAGTGGGGGAGACTTACTAAAACTGGAGCACTGTGCATTGTAGCCAGCTTCTAACTTTTTCTTGTTCAATAAAGCTTTGACAATAAAACTCTGAAAGGTTATCGACCCTTCACTCGACTTGCACATTTTGACAAAATTGAGGTCAATATGCACCTACCACCCCCCCCCCCCCCCCCTCGTCACTCCACACAGTTTGGGGATCACAAGACCTTATTATCACAGATCTAACCAAGGCCAACCAAATGGCAAGGGTTTCTGAGACTTGCTGTTCTCTAGCAAGCTCCAGGAAACTCATACCTAAATGAACCCTTCATTGTTGCAGCTTTTCTCAGTAGACCTTAGCAGAACAACTCCCGTGTGCCAGAAAGTGCTGCCCGCTATTGTCTAAATCGGCAGTCTGTCTCTCCGAGGGGGGGACCATTGTGTCAGCTCGTAAATGCCAGTTATTCTCTAGCTTGCCCGCCTGCCAGTTAATCCCCCAAGCAAATGCACCATCTGAGCGGAGCCCACGGTTATGCAGAAAGCTTGCGTTACAGCAGCAGAAAATTGATTTAATAAAGCATTGTTCCAGCTGCTAGGTGTTCCGTCCGAACGATTGCCAAAGAATTGTCAGCAAATTTCTGTGCAACAAAAGGCAGTGTTCCTACCTGCTGGTCCGGCCCAACTTTTCTTGCCACCAGCGCTATTCTCTACCGCAACATCGTACCGCTAGCAGATGGCAAGACTCGGGAGAGCTGTGCGGAATGCAGAGTGTGCTGGGAATTCTGAATATATATGGTTTCCGAAGTAAGTAAGAAGAAGTAAGAGAACAGTTAGGACCTTTTGAAGATTATTTACGCTTTATTTCTGAATACCTCTATTATTGAAACATAATGATTTCCAAACAAGCGTTTCCTTAGTCTCCCTTCCCCCAGTGATAAGACTGTGCATTGTAACATAGGACTCCATTCACAGAATGGACTCGCATGAGATCTTTAGGTGTCGAGACACGTTTTGCTTAAATATCGAATGCGATCCTGAAATTGTCAATTCACTAAACCGTTTTGCGATATTTACCGAGAAATTCTGAAAACGGTAAATAAGGCTTTTTACAACCCATCCACAGAAGAAAATGATCAAATGCATATGTAAATTAAGTAGTGGTCCAGGCATGCGGTATTTGTGGAATGTATACTGGATGTTAAGGAGGCAGCCGCCGTGTCCTTAACAACCGATGAGTTGTCAGCTGAATGTAAAACAAAAATTGCCTGCAAAAAAAAAAAAAAACTTGTCAAAAACTGTTTGTCTTTTTTTTACGTTACTACGCATTTTTTTGGGTGAATGACTACCCCATACTCATCCACATGGGGAGGGGGTTGGATCTGGGGGCCCCCTTGTTCCAGATTCCAATAAGCCCCCCAGCTTGCAGAACCCCACAACCACCTTCCAGGGTTGTGGTGGGGGAGGAGGCTCTTGCCCCTCAACATGGGGACAAGGTGCTTTGGGGGGGAGGGTATGTTGAGGGCACATGGCCTGGTATGGTTCAGGAGGGGGGAGGCACTCGCTCATTCCCCTCCCTTTCCTGACCTGCTGGGCTGCATGCATGTATAAGGGTCTGGTATGGATTTTGGGGGGGGACGGGGGGGAGACCCCACACCGTTTTTTTACTGATAATAATTATTAATAATAATATTAATTTTTTTTCCTACAGGGGCTTCCCCACTGACAGCTGATGGCTCATTGGTTAAGAGGTTGTGGCGGCTGACAGCTCCTTAACAACCATGTTGTTTACCATTTGGCAATGTAAATAAATACGCCAGCTAGTGCCACACATTAAATTACCGCATGTTTTCACTACTAAAATACCACAAGACTTCATAAAAAAACTCAAAGCAGGGAAAGAAAATCCAGCACATCCCTTTAGTGAAAGATCTTCACATAGCACACAAAAAACCCTGGTTAGGCACACAGTTAACTCTTTGATCACCTTATACAGTGTTGTGAATAAGTATTTGCCCCCTTCCTGATTTTTTTGCATATTTCTCATACTTAAATAATTCAGATCATCAAACTCATTTTAATATTACACAAAGATAACCCGAGTAAATCAAAGATGCAGTTTTTTATTTTATTATGTAATTTATTAAGGGGTTAAAGGTTTTGTTCAAACCTGCCTGGCACTGTGAAAAAGTAATTTCCCCCTCCCATGCTGAATCGTGAATGAACTGTGATTGACCACAACTGTGTGGAAAGCGGAGTTAAATTTCACTTACCACACCCAGGCCTGATTACTGCCAGACCTGTTGAACCAAAAAAAAATCACTTAAATAGAAGCTGTCTGACAAAGTGAAGCACGCTAACAGATCTCAAAAAGCCACACATCATGCCGTGATCTAAAGAAATTCAAGAACAGATGAGAAACAAAGTCATTGTCATTGTATCAGGAAACAGAACAAGCGTGCACGCACCACTTCAGGCAAAAAATGTACACATCCGGTCCAAGGTGCTAATCCCGGCTCATCACCATAGGCAATATTCAGAAGAAAAGATTGATCACACACTTGAATCCAAAAGATGCTGTGTAAATTTCTTTATTGTCATAAGCCAGACAAAATTGCAGTAATGATCAGTTTACGCGTTTCACACGAAAAGAACAGCGCTTGTTCACAACTTGTGCGATCAATCTTTTCTTCTCTTCTTGATATTGACATGTATCAGTCTGGAAAGGATTACAAAGCCATTTCTAAGGCTTTGGGACGCCAGCGAACCACGGTGAGAGCCATTATCCACAAATGGAGAAAACTTGGAACAGTGGTGAACCTTATCAGGAGTGGCCGGCCAACCAAAATGACTCCAAGAGCAGGACAACGACTCATCCAGGAGGTCATAAAACAACCCAGAACAACATCTAAGGAACTGCAGGCCTCACTTGTCTCAGTTAAGATCAGTGTTCATGATTCAACAATAAGAAAGAGACTGGGCAAAAATGGTGTCCATTGGAGAGTTCCAAGGCCAAAGCCACTGCTGACCAAAATAAACACAAAGGCTCATCTCACATTTACCAAAAAACATCTTGATTATCTCCAAGACTTTTAGGTAAATATTCTCTGGACTGAGGAGACAAAAATTTTACTTTTTGGAAGATGTGCATCCCGTTACATCTGGCATAAAATGAATACAGCATTTCATAACAAGAACATCATACCAACAGTCACACATGGTGGTGGTAGCGTGATGGTCTGGGGCTGCTTTGCAGCTTCAGGACCTGGACAACTTACCATAACTGATGGAACCATGAATTCTGAGCTCTACCATAAAATCCTAAAGGAGAATTTCCGGCCATCAGTTTGTGATCTCAAGCTCAAGTGCACTTGGGTTATGCAGCAGGACAATGATCCAAAACACAGCAGCAAGTCCACCTCCAAATGGTTCAAACAAAGCTAAATTTAGGTTTTGGAGTGGCCTAGTCAAAGCCCCGACTTAAATCCAATTGAGATGCTGCATCATGACCTTACACAGGCCGTTCATGCTGGGAAACCCTCCAATGTGGCTGAATTAAAACAATTCTGCAAAGAGTGGGACAAAATTGCTCGGCAGCAATGTGAAAGACTCATTTTCAGTTATCGCAAACGCTTGATTGCAGTTGTTGTCGTCAAGGGTGGCACAACCAGTTATTAGGTTTAGGGGGCAATTACTTTTTCACATAAAGCCAGGCAGGTTTGGGCAGCTTTTTTGCCTTAACAAATGAAACCATCATTTAAAAACTGCATTTTGTATTTACTTGGGTTATCTTTGTGTAGAAATAAAATTAGTTTGATTTGAGTCATTTAGGTGTGACAAATATGCAAAAAAAAAAATTAAAAAGGGGGCAAATACTTTTTCACAGCATTGTATGTTTAGCGCCTTTCCAGCCAGTGATATTAGTACAGTGACAGTGCATATTTTTAGCACTGATCACTGTATTAGCGTCACTGGTTCCCGCAAAGTGTCAGATTGTCTGCCGCAATATCGCAGTCCTGCTATAAGTCGCTGATTGCCACCATAACTATTATAAAATAAATAAAAATTCCAGTATATATCCCATAGTTTGTAGACGCTATAACTTTTGCGCAACCAATCAATATACATTTATTGGGATTTTTTTTTAACAAAAATATGTAGCGGAATACATATTGGCCTAAATATGAAGAAATTAGATTAAAAAAATATATATATATATTGTAAATGTTTTATAGCAGAAAGCAAAAAAAAAAAAAATATAATGTTTTTATACTTTTTCAAAATTGTCGCGCTTTTATGTTTTATAGCGCAAAACATTAAAGAAAAAAAAAACTCAGTGGTGATCAAATACCACCAAAATAAAGCTGCATTTGTGGGGAAAAAAATTACATAAATTTAATTTGGGTACAGCGTTGCATGACCGCACACTTGTCAGTTAAAGTAATGTAATGACCTGTCCATGAAAGGGGGGTAAATCTTCCAGAGGTCAAGTGGTTAAACTTTTTATTGCTATCATAAGGGGGTCTAAGAAGTACCCTATGTGATAGCATGGGCAACTGACAGGTACTCTTTAAGATGACATTGGGGTTCTATTAGACCCCTAATGTCTCATGTCTCCCCTGGCCGGTGCAAGTGAGGGGGAGATATGATGACAAGATTGGATGGATGAGACCTTTAGGAAGGTTTCCCCTCTTTTCCTTCCTGGTGACAGCTATAAGAACCTGACAGGTGTTCCCTCCACTCTATCCAAAACTAAAAAAAAAAGTTCTTGCCTTATAGTTAGTTATACTTTACCATCCAGCCTTATAATTAGAACACACTAGATCAGGGGTCTCCAAACTTTCTAAGCAAAGGGCCAGTTTACAGACAGACAATATGATAATATATACAATTTTAACACTTTATTGAAGTGTTTGTTACCCCTTCATATTCCTGATATGTGCCCGCTGTATCATGTACTTGTATGAGAAAGTATCCCGTTCTGTTTGTATTGCTTCCTTTATGTGAAATCTCTGGTGTTCTTGCCAAGTCCCTCTGCTGTCCTATTAAAAACTGACCACACCAAACAGGAGGGCACACCGTGATCAGTTCTCTAGCTATGCTGGGAACTCGGTGTGCTCTCCTCCAATGTTCAGACTTGTCCTGACATGCCCCCGCTGCACAGCCATTCACTGGGAAGCTCAGTGTGCTGCTGCTTCTCTCCCCCCCCCCCCCCCCAGTTCTTATGCAGCTGAGAACATAGGGAAGGTGATCGCTTATAAAAAGGGGGAAAAATGTATTTATAATCTTTTTTCATAGCTATCCAAAAATGTTTTGCCTTTCATTTCTATTTTAAACTGAATGGGTTGTTTTACAAGGGGATTGTTTACAGTCACTTTAACCACTTTACTCCCTCACTATAGCCAAAAGATGGCTACAGCGTGGGCTTAGATTGTCGAAAAGGCCGTTGATGTACATCCTCCTGTGCTCACGCCGCCCACACGTCCACTGCGGGATGTGGGCGGCACGCTCTGTGATCATCGAGTCCTTGGAAATCGGCTGATCACAGATCGGAGTAAAGGGACGATCTTGGACCTTTACCACGTGATCAGCTGTCAGCCAATGACAGCTGATCATATGATGTAAACCAAAGCCGGTAATCGGCTTTCTTTTTTCCTTACGCTTACAGCGTGAGGAGAAAATAATAAAGCCGATTGCCGGCTTCTGAAAGACATCAGTCCCACACACTGCAAACCAGTAACCTCCAGTGCCATCAGTAATGCTAACCAGTGCCACTTATCAGTACCCATCAGTAGTGCCTCATCAGTGCCACCTGATCAGTGCCCGCCAGTGCCGCCTTATCAGTGCAGCCTCATCAACGCACATCAATTACTATTATTATTATTATTATACACTCTTTATATAGCGCCAATAGTTTATTCAGTGTTTTACAATGTAGAGGGGGGCAGCACAATTACAGTACAGTTCAATACAGAAGGGACAGGAGAGCCCTGCTCGTAGAGCTTACATTCTAAAGGGGGGGGATGATTTGATGGGGGGTGACTCGGGGACAGCTGTTAGGTGGGTGTGGGATAGGCTTCCCTGAATAGATGAGTTTTCAGGGATCTCCTAAAGGTGGACAGGGTAGGGGCTGATGGGATATACCAGGGCAGGGAGTTCCAGAGGATGGTAGAGACTCTGGAGAAGTCCTGAAGGTGAGCATGAGAGGAGGTAACAAGGAACCTAGAGAGCAGGAGGCCCTGGGAGGAGCAGAGGGGGCGATTTGGGCAATATCTGCAGATGAGGTTGGTGATGTGGATGGGGGTGATGTTGTGGATGGCCTTGTATGTTGTGGATAGCATTTTGAATTTTATACGGTGGGGTAGGGGAATCCAATGAAGGGATTGGCAGAGAGGGGCGTCAGTCATGGATGGGAGGAATAGAGCCTCGTATAAGTAGGAGGAATAGTGACCCAAGGGCCAGATAGAGGCAAGTAAAGGGCCATATCCAACCTAGGGGGGGGGGGGTTGCAGTTTGGAGACCACTGTACTAGATGTAAGGGGATGAATGCAAGAAGTCCTGTGCTATCGTGACGTGGAAAACCATGACATGAATATCTGAGGTTCCTGGTGAAGACTGGAGGGTGCTTAGAATCAAGAGGAAAGGCCATGTTGTCTGTCAGTAAAACGCACGGTCCACGCTAACCCATGACGTCTACATATCTGTTGGTAGGCCACCAATTCTGCACCTTTTGCATCCAGCACTGCCTAATAAACCAGCAACATGTTTCTTATCTATCTGGATAGGGGGACTCTAAATTTCAGCAGTTCCTCTTATCAGCTCGGCGCAGGTCGAGGTATTTACCGGCATCTCCTCGCAGTCCTAAGGGGGGAAGGGGGGAAGATTGGGCATCAGCAGAATCAGGAGCATTTCACACTCCTAATGGAGCCTCATTTGCAACCCACAACAAACAGAATCTTTATCTCCTCTTCTCTCTCCATTACCGACAAACAAAGGCCGCCATGTCGCCATTCAAGCGAAGAGGCGCCTGTAAAAATGTGTATCTTTCAGCGGCGAACACTAAACGGCAGGTGCAGCTCTAGCATCCGCCAGGGAAATTACTGATGGCAGATAGGAGAGGGGGATTGTTCGCTTCTCTCCTGTAAATGCAGCTGAGTGCGCCGGAGATAAAAGAGACAAAAGAGAGGCGGTTTAAGGGTTTGCATCACCGGCTAAAAAAAGATGCAATTCCTAAATTTTTGGACGGCACAGAAATAAACTATTTGCAGGATTTCCAGGCAAATTGCAGATCATTCAAAACAAAGAAAAACTTCATTACGGTCTGTACAGATAAGCTGAAAATGCAATAAACTCTAAAGGGACCTTATAGTTATTTTATATTCTATTTATGTTCCGGCTAATAGTTTAATTCCGTTTGGTCAGATCAATAAATCTTGCTTATGAGCATTTCAAGCTTGCCTTTTGCAGCTGTATATTAGAGCTTAATAACAGGAGAGATCAGATTACACAGACAGTAGATTCCATCACATAGGAGGGTGACACCTGCTATTAGAAACAAGACCTTTTAGCTACAGTCATGGCCAAAAATATTGGCACCCCTGCATTTCTGTCAGAAAATGCACCAGTTCCCCTAGAAAATTGTTGCAATTACAAATGCTTAGGCTCTCCTGGTCTCTCACTAGACCCACTGATTCACTGCCACTGAATCCCTTGAGCTCCTCCAAGGTTTGCGGTGGTATCCCCTCAAGCGTCATCCCCGCTTCTCTGCTGGGTCCCTAGCTTGGCACTCCAGATACTTCTCAAGCTTCACCCCTGCTAACCAGTGAGGTCCCTGGCTTGACACACAAGGCTGCTCTGCAAGCGTCTCCTCCGCTGGTTGGGTCCCTGACTTGATCACCACCTAAAGTCTCCCGATTATCCACCGTGCCCTTCGGTGAGAATATGATTTTGGTACTTGCTTCAGTTACTCACTTTGGCCCCTGGTAAAGGTGATTGGTCCCTTCGTGGCGACAGCTTCCCCTCTACCTCCGACCACGACAGGTTCTCAGGCCGACAGAACCGTCACTTTTGGTTGGACTGCAAGCCGCAGTCCCAACTATGCACTGCCCTCTTACTTCTGGAAAGGCCCTCACACAGCCTGGCAGCCAGATGCCCCCTGGATAGGCCCAATCTCCGGCCTAGCAGCCCGGGGCAGACGACATACATCCACCCAGACGGCAGTCCGGGTGGCACAGTACTGAGTTCACCTGACCTCACCCGAAAATATAGGCCCTCCCAGCAGGCCAGGGGATTAAAGAAAACCCCTGCCCATTGGCTGGGACACCCACATACCCATAACCTGTCCTTGAGTTGCCTTTCTCATATCTAGTACCACCAAGTACCCGGCCACCTAGTGGTAGAAGAGAAAAGTACAACAAGGCCAAACTTAAGGAGAAATCAATAGATCCCTATCAATCGACCAAGATAACTACTCTTGGCAAGTAAATTTGTGAGGATCTCCCTGACTAAACTCCAGGGTGCTGCATCGCTTTCTCTCTTCTGTCTTCTTTCTCTTTGCTCTCGCTCTCCTCTCCCTTCTCGCTCTCCTCTCCCTTCTCGTTCTCCTCTCCCTTCTCGCTCTCCTTTTCCTTCTCGCTCTGCTCTGCTCTCCTCTACATTAAATAATTAAAAGCTGTACTCTGTGGAAATAAATAAGAAAAAATGCCAATTTCTGCCTAGGTAAAAAGCACATTTCCTTACCTATCTCTTGCTTTCACAGACCCCTACTTCTGTGCGACCAGTCCCTGTAGCCTCTTATTTTCTGCACTCCCGCCTGCGGTTGCATCTGTGATGTCATCATATACTATGCAGGACCATCAGTCCTGCAATGTAAGTGAGGACGCTGAGAACCCAACAACAATTTTTTTTTTTGGCCCCTTTCACACAGGTGGACCAATTTGGGTCCGCCTGTCAGTTTTTCAGATGGACCCTATCAGACTCTCCATTATCCTCCTATGGAGCTGCGGATGTAAACGGACATGTGTCCATCTACACCTGCCGATATCCAATCCGATCTGTTAAAAACAGCCCCTTCTCTCTAGTGGATCTGATCGAATGGCAATCGGGTGTAAATGCACAGGCAATCCGTTCACATCCAACTGTCCATAGAGGAGAGTGGGTTGTGTCCGCTCTGCATAGGCGGTGTAGACACGGACCAGCCATCCGTCTGCTCATTGGGGATCAGCAGACCGATTCCTTACTGGGCAGGAGGACTCCCCATTGTGGGAGGGGCAGGGACACAAACTAGTGGAGGAAATCTCACCATTGTGGGAGGGGCAGGGACACAAACTAGTGGAGGAAATCTCACCATTGTGGGAGGGGCAGAGACACAAACTAGTGGTGGGAAATCTCACCATTGTGGGAGGAACAGAGACACAAACTACCTTAAGAAAATCTCCCTGTTGTGGTTGGGTGGAATTGACTTACATGCTGCGCCAAGACCACTAATTTGTGACCCTTGTTAATGCCATCTTCTTAATGTACTGTGGACACCAGCTGCAATTCCAGCTGACAATAGGAATGCCTGGCTGCTGCCCAGTGCTGCCCCATTGCGGGGGGGGGGGGCGGCAAACAAACCCACCGCCATTTCCGCACTTACCCTATCCAGGTCACGGGTGGCTTCCCCGGCCAATCCTGTCTTAAGACCTGCTTCCTGTCCTGATTGGCCCAGGGGAGAGGCAGGAAGACAATCGCGAATGTTGATTCGTTAATGTCACAAGTGGGTGGGTTTGGGGCGCAGTGCTCTGCGCCCCGAGCCCAACCTTTTTGAAGCCAATTAGAGCCTCAGACTCTAATCATGTGCTCTAAAGAAAAAAAAAAAAGCTTGTACAAATCCATGTGTCTGGTGCCCCGCCTGTAGATTAGGGGTCAGTGCTCAGAGATTAGGGCGGCAGCGCCTCTGCGGCCCTTATGGACCGATCGCCACTGCTGCTAATGCTGGAGGACAGATGCGGCTGATGGAAGCACTGATCTTTTTCTATATGTGCTTTGTATGAAGTTTTCTGATGATTTGTATTCCATGTCCTGATGGAGACAGAAGAGAGAGCCAACCACTCAGAAAATCGGTCTCACTCCTTTCTCCATAATACAGGTCTAACAGTGTCATGTTTCAGGCCCTGGGGCTAAGTAGGAGAGAGATTAAGAAATCCATACAGAGTATATAAATATTTCAGTAATCCAGCTTTACACTCCGTAAAGAAATATTTTTGGCTGGACAATGCAATCTGCTCAGCTCTTTCAGGTGGCGCTGGGTTTCTGCGGCGCTTTGACTGTAAATGATGTTTGAAGTTGAGACATTTTGTCAGATTTGTCATCTTTGTGTTTGATGTCGTTGTCGGTATCTGTCATTTCCATTCTGAGCTTTCTTCCTGCCGGCTTCAAAGAAATCAGAATTCCTGACTGAGCGTATTTGTCTAACCAATGCGCCTATTCACAGAGAGAGATCTGGATGAGCATAATACAAGATGAAAATGCTGAGCCCACGCCTTCAACACTAATACTGGCCCGATGCACAGACTGCGGCTAAATCTCCCCATTGTATTTTCTGCCAAGGCTTGTCATTGTGCTCAGCCAGTCTTGTGATCCAGAAGAACCCCCTGCCAGACAGCACAGCTAGGTGGGTCACTTCCCTCCATAGTTAAAGTTGAAATTTAATCTGCTAATTTTTTGCCTTCCCTGGTTCGTCCCTCCCCTCTCATGAACCTGCTAATTAAAAATTAAAATTAAAACCTTTCCATTTTCACTACATACCTTATTTTAGATCTGGTGATGTAATCACTGGGTCTCTGTGCTCCTCTATGCAATGCAGGCAGATCATGGCTGATGAGAGGGGCCAGCAGGGTGCTGTACATAGCTTCCTGATAACATCCCAGCACCTTGCCTCAGTATTCCTCTTGAGCCTTTAGTCCTGATGCAAGCAGTGGGCTGGCACTTGGGAGGAGTTATGCAAATGTTAAAATGCCTTGATGGGTGGGTGTCATTTTGGAGGAGTGGGCATTCCTAGGCAGGCTGTATTTTGATGCAGACCACCCTGGGTAACACAGACATGGGACGTAGGGGCGGATCCAGAGTCTAATCTTGGGAGGGGCACTGACAACATTTTCACATTGCATAGGGCAACTTTGGCCCTTTGCAATGCAGCAGAGCCTGGTTCACAATACCTACCTTCTCTTTCCCTGCCCTGTTATGCGATTCCTCAAACCCCCCCCCCCCCCCCAGGGATATCTTTGCCCAGGGGCCCCAGTTGCATGGGGGCCCCATGATAATCTTGCATTACATCATACTTGCCAACTGTCCCGGATTTGCCGGGACAGTCACGCTTTTTACTAAGCTGTCCCGGGATGGTCCGGGCAGCGTCCCACAACCTGTATTGTACCCTCCTTATCTCAGTATTGTACCCTCCTTATCTCAGTATTGTGCCCTCCTTATCTCAGTATTGTGCCCTCCTTATCTTAGTATTGTGCCCTCCTTATCTCAGTATTGTGCCCTCCTTATCTCAGTATTGTGCCCTCCTTATCTCAGTATTGTGCCCTCCTGACTACCTTTGTACTCTGCCCTTCTGCACCCTCCTTTCTGTGCCCTTTTTATTGGTCAGTCTTTGATTTATGGCATGTTTTCTTACTGTTTAAAATCAATTTTAAAGTACTAATAAATATATGTTTAATTCCATCAACTATTTATACTTTAATTCTTGGGGGTAGGTGCGAAAAATTGGGGCAGACTGGTAGGGGCCCCAGTGCATTACTTTGCCCAGGGGCCCATGATGCTACCAAGACAGCCCTGCCCCCCCCCCCAGTGATCAGACTGTACATTGCAACTTTGTAACAAGGTTAGAGGTTACAGGAGGGGTTGATCTATGTCAGACATTTGTGAACACATCCAAGAACTGCACAGGCAACAGGATTTAAATAATTGTGTCATTTCTGAGCTGGCACCTCAGTCCAGGAAGTAGATGGTGAACCTGGACAATACCTAATAATGGTGGCGCCATCCTTCTGGCACTGATGAAGGCATTACTCAGCATTCTGCGCTTATTATCTAATGACAGGTCTTTGATGGTAAATATGTCTCCTAATCATGCAGATATATTGGGATATATTGGGCTGGGATATATTATCCAGACGCCATAAAACAATAATAATAATTTGATATGGTCACAATTTTAGGGGTAATTCTGAGTCTCTGCAGACGAAACGTATCACCGCCGCGGCTGTGCTGTTGGTTTTTCGGAGATATGGTGAGCAATAGGAGCGGCGCGGCACCACAAACCAGATTGGAAGGTTTCAGCGTCTTGGCGGTTATTTCATTATCTGTCCTTTCATCTCACACTGGGTATTATTGAGGCTCCCGGGCCATAGGCTCCTACGCGTTGCGCTTCCCTCTTCCATCTGCCCTTTAAGAAGCAGCAGGTTAACAGACCGAGCCGTTAAATAAAATATGAGCGCTGACAGGCGCGGGGGGATCAGACGGACGCAGCCAAAGCTTTACCTTTTTAGATTTTCTGTGAGCTGTTAAATGTTATAAATGTCGGGGATGGAGACTGTACAACACATGGAAGGATGGTGTTGAGCTCGGGGGGGGGGCCCCGGGAGGGCCCATTCACATGATGGCACTGCACTCACATGTAAACGTCACCGCAATGCGCAGTAAGGCTACATTCACATCTGAGCATTGCGTCTTTGAGAGATTTTTTTTTTCAGGTGTTTGTATGCCCGTTTTTCATGAGCGTTTTTGTACAACGTTTTTGAGCTTTGAAGTTTTTTTATTAACCAATAGAGAAAATATCATCTGTGTTCATCATTTGTGGCCGTTTTTTTTTTTCAGCTTTTCATCCACTTTTATTTATTATTATTTATATATTAATTGTTTGACTTTTTTTTTTTGTAAGAGCCCCTTATGGTCCGTACACATGATCCGAAAATCGGACAACAGATCGTCCATTTTTTTAAATTAATTTTTTTGCATGCTAGTCGCATATCGAAAATGAAGAGGTTACGAAAATTCTCGTACGGCAGAATAAAAAAAAGTGATGTAATATATTTGTATTGTATTTTAGGACGCCGACTGTACTGATTAAACGAAAATATATAATCTGGTATCGTACGAGAAATTTTCGTGCTTGTCCGATCGGATAATATCGGATGAACTGTCGTGATCGGCTCTTGAAAGCTGTGTACTAATGATCAGATTATCGTTTGATCGCTTAAAAAGCGGTATTTTTCATCCGATTTTCAGATTGTGCGTACGGGCCTTTACAGACGGACTGGAATCTGTCAAAGCGGATCCGCCTGCTCAGTGGGGGATCTCTTGGCTAATCCGGCGGATGACAGGTCTTTATCCGCTTCGCTATGCAGAGCGCAGACATGGACACAGCCCGCTGTTCTTTATGGGTCGGTCAGATGGAAACGCACTGCGTGTTCATTTCAATCCGAATGCCATACGATCCACCGGACGGATAGGGAACGGATCCATAGCTGTCTGTTTTTAGCAGGCCAGATCGGACTCCGGTGGGTGACAGCGGATACATGTTCGCTGACATCCCCTGTCCCATAGAGAACAATGGGTGGTCCGGTCAGGTCCGCCTGAAAAAGACAGGCAGACCCGATTGGTCCACTGGTGTGAAAGGGGCCTTAGGGGTTATTTACTTTATTTTATTTATTTGCTTATTACTTATTAATTTAATTTATTTTGTCAGGTTAGGGGTTAATATTTGAGTTGGGCGTTAAGATTAGGGTTAGGGATAAATATTTAAATTAGGGGTTAGGATTAGGGGTTCATTTTCAGTTAGGGGTTAGGATTAGGGGTTAGGGTTTAGGATTGGGGGTCAATATTAGGGTTAGGGGTTCGGGTTAGGGGTCAATGATCAACACAGGCTTAACAAAAGGACTAATAGGAATCAATCGTCCTCTATGTGCCCTGCTCACACCATTCATGTACATTGGTTTGTGTTGCGCAAAAATGCAGCATGTCAACGTTTTGCCGCAATGCACAAAAACATGTCAACGCGATGCATCGCAAAGTGTGGTTGTGCATAGAATCAAAAGAAGTTTCATTTTGTGACATTCCAATAAAGTTAAAAAAAAAAAATACTTTGATGCGTTTTTACCAGTGCATTGCACCGCCCCTACTCAATGCACATCAATGCACATGTTTTACAGTCTATGGATCTTAACCTGCGTGTGCTGCTGTGAACGGGTCCTAAAGGGAGAAAAATGCAGGATGCCTTCTGAAAATGCTGACCGCCTGGCTGTCACGCTGATCATGGCTGTCATGGATTCAATGCTTTTAGTCACCTACCCTGGTGGTGTCTGACTACATGGATGAGGGATTGGTATTCCCCAGTCGTTCTCGCTGCTTGTATTTTATTTAGCAAATCTGAACGCCTCCTGGCTGCGAAACGGCTCTGCCGGAAACACCTCCTGCCTGCGTCATGGCTCTGCCGGGAACACCACCTGCCCAGGGCCGTCTTTAATATTGATTGGACCCTGGGCAAATGTTTGTTTTGCCCCCCCCCCCCCCATACAATTTTGCTCTCCACCTGCTCTGGGACATACAATAAATAGCAACTAGACTTAAAATCAGTTTACTGTATCAGATCAGGCAGCGATTGGTTGCCAGAGGTTACAGTGTATTATTACTGCTTACTGACTGGTTGCTAGAGGTTACGGCACACATTACGGCTCACTGATTAGTTGCTAGAGGTTACAGCACATGATTTCTGCTCACTGATTGGTTGCTAGAGGTTACAACACATCATCTCCTCACTGCAGGGGGCATGCTATACATATGAATGCCGCCTTTATTTATTAATAGCTGTTGCTATTTACATATGAATGCCAGTTATTTACATGTAAACACAGGGTCTGCAGGTGAATCATCTGTACACAATAGGGCAGAGCTGGGCAGCATTAGTAGCAGCACTTCACACTGAGATATCGGGACACAGCAAGGGACAAGGGAATTTAAACTGGCATAGTTGGCAAGTATGAGGCAGCTGCTTTGGGCCCCACAGCAATGACAGGGCTCAGGGCAGCTGCCCCTTTTGCCCTGCCTTAAAGACAGCCCTGCTCCTGCCTGCGACATGGCTCTGTCTGAATTTTGCTGGTCTGTGACAACAGTGGGACAAATGTAAGGGCCACAAGTCGTGAAACTGGTGCAGTGAAATCCATACATCCTTTCATGGGTACTTAATGAAGGCCACAATCCTTAGAATTTTGAGGGCCACACTGATCACTACTTATGTAGAAATTTTATTGATGATCAGATGCTATATGACGGCACTGCATGAAAATAATGGCACTGAATGGTAAATGCTACACCTGTATCTCTCCCAGAATCTCCGATCATTGGAAACCCTTCCCACCTCATTCCTCACAGCTGTTAGTATGAAAGGAAAACCTCTCCAATTTATTATATTAGAACCTTTAATTTGATTTGACATCTCATCCTCCCGATCCCTCACCTTCTGGCGGAGAACACACAGATCCTTTTTCCTCACTCCATGCAGTTGTCACACAGATACTTTGTTTCTTTTATGTTGATCACAGATGACTTTTCTCTATTTTTACCTTTTTTATAATTTTAGCTTTTACTTTATGATTTATTGATTTAATCTTTTTCATCATATTACAATCTTCAGCAGCCCCCAAGTTTAGTATCTGACCTTATTACTCCGAGCTCGGCGATAATGGTTTATTTCATCTGAACATCTGCTACACCTGGAATCTGCGGGGGAGTTTGATTCACGTCTGTTGCCTGCTGGAATGTGTCCAACGCATATGTCACATACCTGCCACCTGTTACAGTTCTCCATATATCATCTAATGAGGAGCCACCTACATACCGACAATGAATGCTCAAGAGTCCAAAACTTTAAAAAAAAACTGACCAACGCATTTCGGGGGCCAAACCACTTCCCTTTCCATCAGGGCTCCAGGTCAGATCTGAACTTTAAATTAGTTTGGAACTGTATGGATTGAATATCGAGCATACAGGAGTCCATGTGCCAGTATTAGAAAAGAATCGCCACTAATTCACATCCTGCCACTGACTACTGTATTGTTTATTTTCAATCCATATAAGAAAACCTTCAGCATTAGAGTCTGTTTAAAGGTCTGAGGGGGGGTGGGGGATGGTATGGCCCCTGAAACACATTGACTGCTGTGTCATACTGCTGTGGACTAGTTTTATCAAAAGATTTTAGATTCCTGGGCGTATGTGTGGCACTCTTATTGGACTGCATACACATGTATCCTCATTAGATTGTAGATATGTGTATCCTCATTAAACTGTATATACATAGATCCTCATTGGACTGTTTATACATAAATCCTCATTGAACTGTAGATACATGGATCCTCATTGGACTGTTTATACATAAATCCTCATTTGACTGTATATACGTGGATCCTCATTGGACTGTATATACGTGGCGCCTCATTGTATATACACAAATTCTCACTGGACCATATATACGTGGATCCTCATTGGCCTGTATATACATGGATCCTCATTGGCCTGTATATATGTGGACCCTCATTGGCCTGTATATACGTGGATCCTCATTGGATCGTACATACGTGGCATCTTATTGGACTGTACATACGTGGCACCTCATTGGACCGTACATATGTGGCACCTCATTGGACAGTACATATGTGGCACCTCATTGGACCGTACATATGTGGCACCTCATTGGACTGTACATACGTGGTACCTCATTGGACCGTACATACGTGGTACCTCATTGGACCGTACATACGTGGTACCTCATTGGAACGTACATATGTAGTACCTCATTGGACCGTATATACGTGGATCCTCATTGGACTGTATATACGTGGATCCTCATTCGACCATTTATACGTGGATCCTCATTGGACCGTACATACGTGGTACCTTATTGGACCGTACATACGTGGTACCTCATTGGACTGTACATACGTGGTACCTCATTGGACTGTACATACGTGGTACCTCATTGGACTGTATATACGTGGATCTTCACTGGATCCAGAGCACCTGCTGCCATTTTTCTGCACTCCCAGTTCTTATGTTTTCATGCATAGTTCAGTCGCTTAGCCTTGTTTCCATGTTGGAGGTTTGGCTTTTTGGCCACAATTCTTCCATGAAGGCAACTTCTGGCCAGACTTCTCCAGACAGTAGATGAGTGTAGTTGGGTCCTACTGGTTTCTCCCAGTACTGTGCTGATGGCACTGCTGGACATCTTCCGATGTCACTGGGAAGTAAGCATGATGTGTCTTTCATGTTTATGTTTCCTTGGCTGCCTCTACGGTCCTCAATGTTGCCCATTTCTTTGTGCTTCTACAAAAGGGCTTGAACAGCACATCTTGAAACCCCAGTCTGCTTTAAAATCTTTGCTTGGCAGACCTTACTGATACAGTATAACTACCCTGTGTCTCAGCCTTGCCATGGAGAAGGACCTGTGACATGAAAGCTTCCTACGCAGCTGTTTCTGTTTCAGCTAATGACTGTGTTTCATCCTACATATGAAATTGATGATCATTAGCACCTGCTTGGTATAATTTGGTTAATCATACACCTGACTCTAATCCTACAAAATCCTTGACTTTGTGAAAGTGTAAAAAATGATACTGGTTTGAAGCCAAAGGGTAGTCGCACCAAATCTTGATTTGATTTAGATTTTTCTTCTGTTCGCTCACCTTGCATTTTGTAAATTTGATATATCTTAATTATTTATTTTTGAAAGCATTCTTGCTTTACATCATTTCTTCACATCTGCCTAAAACCTTTACACAGTACTGTATGTGGATCTGCATTGGAGTGTAAATATATGTGGATCTTCAACTCTGGGTACCCTTTCCTATAGTGGGTCCAGGTATGGACTGGCCATTGGGACTACCGGGAGTTTCCCGGTGGGCCGATGGCTCAGTGGGCCAGTCAGGTGCGGTCCTGAAGCCGCTCCTCTCTGACAGTGAGTGATCGCGATTTCACTCCTGTCAGGAGGAGCTGCTTCCGTCACTTGCTGGAGAGAGCATTAGCCATTATGCTCCCTCCAGCCTGCAGGGGGAGATAGACAGCCAGCAGACTTTCCTTCCTCTCTCCCCTTAGCACTTGTTACCACATGACTGGAGAGAGGAACGAGAAGCTGCCTTCAAAACGGTGAGTACATGTGGGAGGGGGAGGAGAGGGAGGACACACTGATGTGAAGGGGACTTCTGATGAGGACTCTCTGATGTGAAGGGGACTGCTGGTGGGGACTCTGATGTAAAGGGACTTCTGATGGGGACTCTGATGTGAAGGGGACTTCTGGTGGGGACTCTCTGATGTGAAGGGGACTTCTGATGGAAGGGGACTTCTGATGGGGACTCTCTGATGTGAAGGGGACTTCTGATGGGGACTCTCTGATGTGAAGGGGACTTCTGATGGAAGGGGACTTATGATGGGGACTCTCTGATGTGAAGGGGACTGCTGGTGGGGACTGCTGATGGGGACTCTGATGTGAAGGGGACTTCTGATGGGGACTCTCTGATGTGAAGATGATTCGGATGGGGACTCTCTGATGTGAAGGGGGCTTCTGATGGAAGGGGACTTCTGATGGGGACTCTCTGATTTGAAGGGGACTGCTGGTGGGGACTCTCTGATGTGAAGGGGACTTCTGATGGGGACTCTCTGATGTGAAGGGGACTGCTGGTGGGGACTCTGATGTGAAGGGGACTGCTGATGGGGACTCTGATGTGAAGGGGACTGCTGATTGGGACTCTGATGTGAAGGGGACTGCTGATGGGGACTCTGATGTGAAGGGGACTGCTGGTGGGGACTCTGATGTGAAGGGGACTGCTATTGGGAACTCTGATGTGAAGGGGACTGCTGGTGGGGACTATGATGTGAAGGGGACTTCTGATAAGGACTCTCTGATGTGAAGGGACTTCTTATGGGGACTCTGATGTGAAGGGGACTGCTGGTGGGGACTCTGATGTGAAGGGGACTTCTGATGGGGACTCTCTGATGTAAGGGGACTGCTGGTGGGGACTCTCTGATGCAAAGGAAACTGCTGGTGGGGACTCTCTGATGTGAAGGGGACTGCTGATGGGGACTCTGATGTGAAGGGGACTGCTGGTGGGGACTCTGATGTGAAGGGGACTGCTATTGGGGACTCTGATGTGAAGGGGACTGCTGGTGGGGACTCTCTGATGTAAGGGGACTGCTGGTGGGGACTCTCTGATGTGAAGGGAACTTCTAAAGGGGTCTCTCTGATGTGAAGGGACTTCTTATGGGGACTCTGATGTGAAGGGGACTGCTGGTGGGGACTCTGATGTGAAGGGGACTTCTGATGGGGACTCTCTGATGTAAGGGGACTGCTGGTGGGGACTCTCTGATGCAAAGGAAACTGCTGGTGGGGACTCTCTGATGTGAAGGGGTATGCTGGTGGGGACTGTGATGTGGAGGGGACTGCTGGTGGAGACTCTCTGATGTAAAGGGGCTTCTGATGGAGACTCTGATGTGAAGGGGCTACTGATAGGGGCTCTGATGTGAAGGGGACTTCTGATGGGGACTCTGATGTGAAGGGGACTTCTGATGGGGACTCTGATGTGAAGGGGACTTCTGATGGGGACTCTGATGTGAAGGGGACTTATGATGGGGACTCTCTGATGTGAAGGGGACTTCTGATGGGGACTCTCTGATGTAAGGGGGCGCTGTTGGGGACATTCACAATTAAAGTGGGCCGGTCATGATGAAGTCCAGGGCCAAATTTTTGTCCCAGTCCAGCCCTGAGTGGGTCCATGTTTTGCACAGAGCGGACTCACTAGATCCACAGATCCACAGTGTCCTGTGATAATTGGATTATCAGATATTGGTATCCAGTGGTTACACTCCGTCATCGTCCAGGACTGTGCAGGGACAGAGGGAGCATTTCCTGCAGCTTTGTCATCTCTTCACCAGGATGGGCCAACCCAGGACAGTCTGTGTAAATTGGATCAGATGGAGAAGCTGGTCAATAGTCTGCCACTGGGCCAATGAAATCAAAGTGGGTCAGGCATAAAGCCAGCGGGTGTGTAGTCACCGGACATGTCTTTGTGTCACCATACTGGGATTTGTAGTGGCGCATCTAATAAACTTATGAAATGGGACAGAGTAACTCCTTTCATTGTTAGGAGGCAAGCAAAAAGAAGGCTTATAACATAAATATCAACCGACCATGGTAATTATAGGTATATGACAATCTATGTGAATGTGTTTATCTGTTTGAGGCAATAAAGAAAAATGTATAATTCCCTAAACACTATAATGAATCCTTATTTTCAGACAGTGTGTTGTCTGTTTAGGAAAAAAAAAGTGTGAATCCCTAGACAGTATATTGAATCCTATTTCCCAGTGGTCTATATACCAATAGAAACTCTATATTCACATCAAATGATGGTGCATTGACACAAAGTAAATACTAACTAATACCTCCTGGTGCTGGTAATAAATGAACTCCTAATTTACAAGTGAACCAAGTGATTGAAAAGACATATATAGCACCTAATGAATTAAAAACTGTGTAACAAATGAATTGCTTATTATCAGGTGAATCAAAATGAAAATAAAATAATATATATCAAGTGTATAGTAATAATGAATATAAAGTTCATTGATGAAAACAATCTGTAACAAAAAGGTCTCTCAATGTCCATTGTTCATATTCCCATAGAAGTGACTTGTGCTGATTTTCAAGTGATGCTACTTTTATATCAACTTCTGTGCATCAAATAAAGTGACTTCTGTGCATCAAATAAAGTGACTTCTTGTGCATCAAATAAAGTGACTTCTTGTGCATCAAATAAAGTGACTTCTTGTGCTCCCCCTTAGGTATATGCACTCACCAGAAGTCCCCACCCCTGCAGGGGTAAAGAGCGTGTAGTAAACTGGGTCTCCAATCCGGATATCCCCGGGAACCATAAGCTCTCCTTATTTAGACTCCGTGATATTTCGTTTTGCTGGTTCGGGCCGAGAGAGATTTTAATTTTCCTTTCAATCATTGCTTTTTACTGAACTTCACAACTGTATTTGTGTCCACTGTGATCTGTAGTTAACACCTGTTTAGACTCTATTTCCACTGTTTTCCCATTAAAATTTCAGATCCACACTAAGACGCCTGCATGCCACTCTGGCAGGGCCTGAGCATCTAAATATACGCAGACAGGTGCAAATCTCAGCGGGTTCGATATGACAACCAATCAGGGGGTAATACCAGCCATGTGGATACAACTTTCATATGTAATTAAAGCTCTGTCAGGTTTCTACGATACAAGTAGAATTCCTCTGCCATGCCGAGCCTACATGTTCACATGACGAGATGTGAACTCGTGAAAGTTGTATCCACATGGCTCGTATTACCCCCTGATTGGTTGTCATATCGAACCCGCTGAGATTTGCACCTGTCTGCGTATATTTAGATGCTCAGGCCCTGCCAGAGAGGGATGCAGGCGTCTTAGTGTGGATCTGAAATTTTAATGGGAAAACTGTGGAAACAGAGTCTAAACAGGTGTTAACTACAGATAAGTATACAGTGGACACAAGTTGTGAAGTTCAGTAAAAAGCAATGATTGAAAGGAAAATTAAAATCTCTCTCGGCTCAAACCAGCAAAACGAAATATCACTGAGTCTAAATAAGGAGAGCTTATGGTTCCCGGGAATATCTGGATTGGTGACCCAGTTTACTACATGCTCTTTACCCCTGCAGGGGTGGGGGCTTCTGGTGAGTGCATATACCTAAGGGCTATACACTTGAGATATATATATATATATATATATATATATATATATATATATATATATATATATATATATATATATATATATATATATATATATATAGGAAGGCCAGTATGGTGGCCTGAATTTATGGGAGGAGCCCGGGGGGGGTACTTAAGCAGCCCGCTCACCTGTGGTGCTTGTCGGTTTCCTGTGCGCGATATACGTCACTGAGCCGACTATTCGATATACCAGCGTCCGCAAGTTCTTGCCTCGCAAGTTCCCGTATTCGATACTCCGTACTCAAAACTTTCGAAGTCCGCGTTTTCGTTTATAGTTTGTACCACGCGTCTGGCTTGGCTGTCGCAGGTAAGGTCCCGTCGGACTTTTCGTTTTTCATATCATGTCACTAAACCGTGAGTTCAAATTTCGTTTCACCCGCATCTCACAAACTGCAATGTATATCGCTCGTACTTTCGACACGTTACAATTCGATAGCAAAGCGACGCTGACGTCGCTTCATTTCTAGCATGTCGGTATCAGTAGAAAGCCATAGCCAGTCGCAAGTTGGTAAATTATCAAATCAAGTTAGTTCGATACCAATCATTTCTCATTTCTGAGACATTTCTAAACTCATTTCGGACATTTCAAATCATTTCTCATTTCTGAAAACATTTCTAAACTCATTTCGGACATTTCAAATCATTTCTCATTTCTGAAAACATTTCTAAACTCATTTCTGACATTTCAATCATTTCTCATTTCAGTCACCTACCGCGCTCCGATTCGAATCCAGTCGCACCAAAGATGCGCCGATTCGTTCCGGTGTGCCCCAGTTATTACGGCCTCATTTCTATACATGCTCCAGAGTTACGTTATTGTCAGTCAATCGTACCTCTGTCATGGTTATCATTTCATTTCCATGTATCACGTCCCGACATGAATTCAGTCGCATGAAAAATGCACCGATTCGCCTCGGCGTGCCCCAGGATTGGCCTCATTTCTATACATGCTCCAGAGTTACGTTTTCTCAGTCATTTTGTACCTCTGTCATGGTTATCATTTCATTTCCATGTATCACGTCCCGACATGAATTCAGTCGCATGAAAAATGCACCGATTCGTCTCGGCGTGCCCCAGGATTGGCCTCATTTCTATACATGCTCCAGAGTTACGTTTTATCAGTCATTCGTACCTCTGTCATGGTTATCATTTCATTTCCATGTATCACGTTCCGACAGGAATTCAGTCGCAGAAAAATGCACCGATTCATCTCGGCGTGCCCCAGGATTGGCCTCATTTCTATACATGCTCCAGAGTTACAGTATCAGTCATTTGTACCTCTGTCATGGTTATCATCTCATTTCCACGTATCACGTTCCGACATGAAATCAGTCGCATGAAAATGCACCGATTCGTCTCGGCGTGCCCAGGATTGGCCACATTTCTGATACATGCTCCAGAGTCCGGATCACAGTTAATCGCAGACATCGGGGGATTGATCCACATCTCTGTCATGCAATTTCTACCATTTCACTCCCACAACGCATCACCGTTTCGAAACCAGTCGCATCTTTGGTGCACCGATTCGTCACGGCATGCAGCACTGGTTCCGATCGCATTTCATACCTATACCAGAGCTCGGTTAGTTGCCAGTCGCTAACACGGCACAACCAATTCGAGCCGCGGTCAAAACAATCATTTCTCTCATTTCATTTAATACTGCACTCCTATTCGAATCCAGATGCATCAAACAAGCACCGATTCGTCCTAGGAGCACCAATATTTTCAGTTGCCCCATTTCAATACATGCTCCAGAGCCCGGTTCACGGTCGAACAAATCGTGACACGACCAGGCCGCACCTCTGTCATGCAGTTCATTCATTTCACAATCATGGCAAACCTTTTCGAATCATTTCATTGTCACAAGATTGCAAGCACCATACAAATCATTGCTTCAAGTTACTTAGCAATCCCTTCACGAATTGTCACCTTTTCATTTTTCTCAGGTCAGTCAAAGTTCAGTAGGTCCACCCTGCACCAGGTAGGACGATATCCCCCCAGGTAAAAAAAAAAAAAAAAAAAAGGGGGAAAGGGAGAATAAGTCGGGTAAGTATGACTCAGCGGATCAAAGAAAAACTTGAAATTCATCTCACCCCCAATAGGTTACAGTCAACCAGGAAATAAAGCTCGAGAGATCCTCACCAGAGCAACCATGTCCCAGGCCGGTAGTGAAGACTTTACGGCTCCTCTGTCACCTACTCCGGTCTCAGAAAGCGGCAGCGTGCAATCCCTCAGGGGATGGACTATCCCCAAACTGACGGCAGAGCTCAGACGCAGAGGTGTCCCCTTCCCCGCCACAGCGAGGAAAGGCGAGCTCTTTAAACTCCTCTTTCCCCTACCAGCAGCAGGACCCAGTACCCAACAGGCATCCCTCCAGTCCATATCATCGGCCATCTCGCAATTACACACGATGGTGTCATCTCTATCCACCTCAGTTGCAGACGTCCAAGCCAGGGTTGCACTTCTGGAGGCCCGACCCGCCACGGCTGTCCCCGACCCAACTGCAACTCAGACCTTGACACCTCTTCCTACAGGTACCTTAGGCTCGAGCACCATTGTCTACCCCTCCCACCTGGTCCCAACCAGTATCAGGAAGGACATTTTGGACGGCAAGGACGTCAACCTGGCCTCTCTCCTTATCTCCGTACATGATTTGGCAGAAAATAAGACCTACTCCTGGGGCGATATATCGGTGGTCCTTAAAGCGAAAGACCCCAGGCTGAACCGCAAGCTATCAGTCCCCGAATTTACCCTGGCCTTTGGCATGCTCAGAGATGTCCTGTGCTCAGCCACCCCTAGCAGGCGGGAAGAGCTGGACTTATATCTCCATACTGTGGTAGACTTGGGCCACAAGTATGGAGGTTTCGCCTTCTACGATTATCATCGTTCCTTCTCAGCCAAGGCCGCCGCCAGATTCATACAATTCCAGATCACGACAGATTGGAGTCTCATGGACACAGAGCTCTTCTGCCGCCACTTTGCCGGCTTACGCTCACCTCTGTGTGCAATTTGCCAGTCTTCCACCCACACTGCCACCTGGTGCGCCAATACGGCGATCAGACGGCCCTTCGAGTTCCCCTCTACCTCAGGTACGGTACAGGGCCAGTCGATCCCTGAACCAACGCCTCAGGTGGACAAACTCGGACGCCCAGTCCGAACCGTGGGAGGGGCAGCCATCTGTAACAACTTCAACTATGGGTCCTGCAACTTCAGCCAATGCCGTCTACTTCACATCTGCACTTTATGCCAAAGAGCACACCCTAGGAATTTGTGTGAAGTCAAGCAACACAAGAGGGCATGACTAAGCCGAATCAACATCTTATGGTTAGGACTGTATCTCACTTCACACCCCACCCCTTCCCTGGCCACCTACCTTATCCAAGGCTTCACAGTAGGCTTTCACACCGGCCTCATTTCACTGCCCCACAGTACTCACGAATGCGCCAATCTTCGTTCGGCAGCCATCGACCAACAAGCCATAGATCAGCTCTTACAGGCAGAGGTAGATCGAGACTACGTAATAGGCCCTTTCACTTGCCCCCCTTTCAGCACATGGAGAGTCAGCCCTATTGGGCTTGTCAAGGGCAAATTCTCTAATAAATTGCGTTTAGTGTACGACTTGTCTGCGCCTCATTCTTCGCACATACCCAGTCTCAATTCCCTGATCCCCTCCGAAGAGTTTTCCCTTAAGTATTCCTCCGTTGACATGGCAATACAAGCGATCATCAAAGCAGGCACAGGTGCCTGGCTCTCCAAAGCCGACATCTCGGATGCTTTCAAGCTCCTGCCCATCCACCCATCCCTTTGGTGCTGGCATGGCATCAAATGGAAGGAAGCGTATTATTTTGCTACGAAACTCACCTTCGGTTCGAAGAGTAGCCCGTGGCTCTTCGACACGTTCGCACAGTCCCTCGTTTGGATACTATTACACAAGGGTCAATGCCATGAAGTCATCCATTACCTAGATGACTTCCTACTGATAGAACCGCCCAGCAAGCCCCCAGGAGATCTCGACAAACTTAGAGTAATTTTTGGAAACCTCAATGTTCCTATCGCCGAGCACAAAGTCGATGGTCCAGCTAACATCATCACCTTTCTCGGGGTCAGCTTGGATACCTGCGCAATGCAGGCCAGTCTCCCCCCCGACAAATTAACAGGCATTAGGGCAGTCCTTCACGAGTTTACACACACCAAGGGCTGTACCAAAAAACAGTTGCAGTCTCTCCTGGGTATGCTCAACTTCGCTATGCGAATTATCCCACAAGGCCGCACATTTGTATCACGCCTGCTTAGATTTCTGTCAGAAACTCAAGACCCTGATCAGATTTTGAAATTAGACTCCGCAGCTATAGCGGACCTATCAATGTGGGAAGAATTCTTGTCCGCCTGGAATGGCATATCTCTATTTATACCTACGGTTTCAGTCCATTCACCCCAGGTGGTGACTGACGCTGCAGCCTCCACAGGTTTCGCGGCAATTTTTGGCCATCATTGGTTTTCAGGACCCTGGCCTCAACAGATACTGTTGATACCCGGCTTTTCCCAAACATCTGCCCTCTTTGAGCTTTATCCCATAGTGGCAGCCGCACAACTCTGGGGCCACCACTGGACAGGACAAACCGTAGTCTTCACCACTGACAACCAGGCCACGGCAGACATCATCAACAGAGGCAGGTCCAAGTCCCTAGCAGTCATGTCCTTCCTGCGCAGGTTGGTACAACTGTCTTTACAGCATCAGTTCAATATACACTGTGAATTTATTCCCGGCAGATACAACTCAGCAGCTGACGCACTATCACGTTTCAATTATCCCTCCTTTTTCAAACAGGTTCCCGATGCCGATCCAATGTCGGCCCCTATCCCCGTCTGGTCACAACTGACCCTGGACTAGTTCAACATCTACACGGAGCTACGCAACTCATAAATAATTCCCTCTCCCGCAACACACTCAAAGCATACCAAACAGCTTGGAAGGCTTTTAATAAATTCCTCACGTCCTGCCGCAAAGAACCAACAGATATCAAACAGGTACTGGCCTTCACTGCACACTGCCACACGCAGCTGGCCTTATCCTACAACACTATCCGGCTATACCTAGCCGGCGTTCAACATTTCATGGCGCTTGAAGACCCTACGAAACCATCACTGTTCTCATCTCACGCTATACGAGCCATTCTAAGGGGAATTCAGAAACAACAACCAGTCATCAGCACTAAGCGCTTGCCCATTACGGGGCCCATCTTTAGGGACATGTCAACTATTCTGGCTACTTCGCCATTCGGTCTGCTCCCCAGCACGGTCTTACAAGCAGCCATATATTTAGCTTACTATGGGTTCTTGCGGCCTGGCGAATTCACCTCTAACAAACCCACAGACCACGTACTATGCAGACGACACTTGCTTCGATACCAAGACCACTTTATCCTGCACCTCGAGGTCTCTAAAACCCAGCAAACGGGCTCGGGAGTGAACATTCATCTCTACAAAACCAACAACAGCTGGTGTCCAGTCGCTGTACTCAACCGACTCCTGTCTCTCCTGCCTGAGCAACCAGACAGCAGTCCCCTTCTACCATTCCCAGTCAAACCCTTAAACGCCTCTCAGTTTGTGGAACACATAAGGATACTTCTCCGCAACCTTCACCTTAACCCTAGTCAGTATTCCGGACACTCTTTTCGCATCGGAGCAGCCTCCGCGGCGTCCCGCCACGGGGTGCCAGATCACATCATCAAAAGACTAGGCAGGTGGAAATCATCCTGCTTCGCCCGGTATATCCCCAATCCACGAATAGAGATGGCACAAGCATTCTCCAGATTGGCTCAATAAATAACTGAAAACCAATAAAAAATTATAACCCTACCTGAATGTTTTTGCCCCCTTATTTTGGCATACCGGCCATTAGACCAAGGCACACTTTCAGGTCCATTTCATATGGTAAGTCCACACTTTCAGGTCCATTTCCGATGGTAAGTCTTATCTTTACTATAAGTATTATCTATGTACATATCGGACATAGGGCTCCAACCATAAGTAGGAAGGCCAGTATGGTGGCCTGAATTTATGGGAGGAGCCCGGGGGGGTACTTAAGCAGCCCGCTCACCTGTGGTGCTTGTCGGTTTCCTGTGCGCGATACCCACCCTCCCATCCCCATTTCACAGCATTTCTCAAACTACTCATTTCATTCATTTCTCTTACAGAATAATCATTTCTTAAACCAGGGTATGCCCCCTTATTTTGGCATACCGGCCATTAGACCAAGGCACACTTTCAGGTCCATTTCATATGGTAAGTCCACACTTTCAGGTCCATTTCCGATGGTAAGTCTTATCTTTACTATAAGTATTATCTATGTACATATCGGACATAGGGCTCCAACCATAAATATATATATATATATATATATATATATATATATATATATATATATATATATATATATATATAATTTTTTTTTCATTTTGATTTACCTGATAATAAGCAATTCATTTGCTACACAGTTTTTAATTCATTAGATGCTATGTATATTTTTTCCGTCACTTGGTTCATTTGTAAATTAGGAGTTCATTTATTACCAGCACCAGGGGGTATTAGTATTTAGTTTGTGTCAATGCACCATCATTTGATGTGGATATAGAGTTTCTATTGGTGTATATACTGGGGAAATGGGATTCAATATACTGTCTAGGGATTCGCACTTTTTTTGTCCTAAACAGACAACACACTGTCTGAAAATAAAGATTCATTATATTATATTATATGAACCGCTGTGGTGCTACCTAGCAGTCATTGTGTCCTCTTCTGGGTGTTCTCACCACACAACTCCATCTTAAAGCGGGGGTCCACCTATCTATCGTTTTTTTTTTTTTTTGAGTTCATTCACAAACTTTTCTTCTCAGCATTACATACTGACATATTGTGTGTAATATGTCCGCCTGTGTCAGATTTCGTCGGAAAGAATAACTTATATTATTCACTGCAGGCGGTTTCCATCTTCATTGTGGGCATTTGAAGCCCACAAGCATTTATTTCCTGGATGTGGTGAATGCTGTGCTCCCAGCATTCACCGCTCGTTCCCGCACATGCTCAGTGGCATCCTGGGAAGCCTGAGACTAGCTCCCAGGAGTCTGGGAGAGGCTAGAAACACGCCTACTCCCATGGGAGGAGAACCAGGAAGTGCAAAGAAGAATAGAAAAATAAAAGGTAATTACGGCGATTTAAATTTTTTTAAACGGCATGTCAGCATCTAGGCAAGGAAGAGAATACATACAGATATTGTTCAAAATTTGGGTGGAACCCCACTTTAACAACCTGGTGATTGGTTTCTAGGATTCAGGGCGGTCCTATCAACCAATTACCCTCTTGTTAACAAAGTTGGGCTGTTCCTGCCTTCTGTCCACACCTGGACTATAAGGGGGCTGTAAATGAAAGAGGGGAGTTTGATGTAAAGGGGGTTGTTGTGATATGAAGGGAGGAATGCAATGCAATGTAAGTGGGGGGACTGCTATTTGAAAGGAGGACTGTGGCGTTGGAAAGGGGGAGGGTGAAAATGTGATGAGAAGGGGTTGTGGTGAGAAATCTGAAGTAATAGGATGTAAAAGGGGTGGGGCTGAGGGCACTGCTGTAAAGGGGTAATGTGAAGTAAAGGGAGCACTGTGATGTGAAGGGTGGACTGAAGTCACGGCTGTGATGTGAAGGGTTTACTAAGATTACTGATGTAAAGTGGGGCCTGTGATGTAAAGGGAGAAGGGGGACTGTGATGTGAAGGGGGGGCTGAGGACACTGATGTAAAGGGGGGACTAGAGAGATTGAGGGCACTGAAGTAAAGAGGGGACTGTGATGCGAAAGGGGGAACTGAGGACACTGATGTAAAGGGGGGGACTGAGGACACTGATGTAATAAGGGCTGTGATGTAAAGGGGGCTGTGATGTAAAGGGGTGAATAACGACACTGATGTAAAGGCGAGCCTGTGATGTGAAGGGACTGAGGACACTGATGTAAAAGGGGAGCTGTGATGCAAAGGGGGGGCTGAGGACACTGATGTAAAGGGGGGACTAGAGAGACTGAGGACACTGATGTAAAGGGGGGGACTGTGATGCAAAGGGGGGGGGACTGAGGACACTGATGTAATAAGGGCTGTGATGTAAAGGGGGCTGTGATGTAAAGGGGTGAATAAGGTCACTGATGTAAAGGCGAGCCTGTGATGTGAAGGGACTCAGGACACTGATGTAAAGTGGGGGCTGTGATGTAAAGGGAGAAGGGGAACTGTGATGTGAAGGGGGGGGCTGAGGACACTGATGTAAAGGGGGAGCTGTGATGCAAAGGGGGGACTGAGGACACTGATGTAAAGGGGGGATGTGATGCAAAGATGGGGGGGCTAAGGACATTGATGTAAAGGGGGGGTGTGATGCAAAGGTGGGGGGGCTGAGGGCACTGATGTAAAGGGGGGATGTGATGCAAAGGTGGGGGGGGGGCTGAGGACACTTATGTAAAGGAGGCTTTGATGTGAAGGGGTGAATAAGGACACTGATGTAAAGGCGGCCTGTGATATGAAGGGGGGACTCAGGACACTGATTTAAATGTAGCATGGCCCCCTTGGGGACTGCTTGGATCTACCTGCTCATCTGCATCGCCATGACCCTGTGAACATTCCAACCCACCTAACACTCTGGGTTCAGATAACCTTGCAACACCTTTGAGTAATAAGACAGCACTCAATATGTTTATATTCTGTTAATGTTTACTGGAATGCTTCAGATAAGATATAGTTGTACAAAAGGGTTAATGGTTCAACTGAGCTTTGGATAACAGCACCAGCTCAGTCGAATGATTTTCCCAGCAAAACAGTTAAGACAGTTGGCAACAACATGATACTATATACACATATGTACAATGGAATATCACTTGAGCATAACCTGAAAGGATAAGCCAAGTTAGGCATAGATTCTGACAATACTTCTAGAAAGAAAAACCCAGGCAAGCCTGTTCAACCTTTTTCCTAATCAGAGATGAAGCTAAACAAGGGTGGTATAAGGGCCCTTTAAGTAGCAATGACAGAATGTCCCCGTTTCAGATCTGATGGTCTTCACCAGCAGTTGAAGCTCCTTAATTGTATCCAATAAGGTGTAGTAACAGAGTGGTAGTATATCTTGTGCTTACTGCAGCTAAAGATGCCTATGTACAATGTTTGAATAGAAGTGCAGTGAAGTGTTCCCAAAGTAAAGCTGACAGTGTCCCAGTAAAACAACCATGGAAAGACTTGATCTCCCTGATGGTAGCAAAGATTCCTGGGATATGTGGTCCAGGCGTATAGACATCTGGTGGAACTACTAATCCCACAATCTCTTTGGTTGGGCTTATAAATATGATGTCAGTTTAGTAACACCGGGCAATAGAGGAATAATATAATACACAGAGCAGGGAATAACTGTTCTGCAGGGTACACACGACCGGGTTTGCCGACGGAATAAACTCCGAAGGTCTCTCCGACGGATCTCCGACAGAATTCCATTCAAGCGGTCTTGCCTACACACGGTCAAACCAAAGTCCGACCAAAGTCTGACCGTCCAGAACGCGGTGACGTACAACACGTACGACAGGACTAGCAAAAGGAAGTTCAATAGCCAGTAGCCAATAGCTTCCGTCTCGTACTTGCTTCAGAGCATGCGTCGTTTTTGGTCCGTCGGAACAGCATACAGACAAGCGGTTTTCCCGATAGGAATTGGTTCCGTCAGAAATATTTAGAACATGTTCTATTTCTATTAAGGGTAAGAGGATTTCGCGCATATAGTCTATCATATAAATAAATAAATAAATAGTGATATGAGGGTGTATACCAATAACAAAACTTTAAATAAAGTGCATCAATAAAGTGCCCATGCTGGAAATTCATATAACCTATTGGTAATCACATTAAAAAATCAAATAAAACGCATGTGCAAAAATGCAAAAAACATGTGCAGCAAAACACGTAGGGTGATTTCAAAATAAGGATAAATCAGAAAAGAGTTCATATATAACCATAAGAGTTCATAAGTGTTGCTGGTAATAAAAAGGTGTGGATGGTAGTGATAATAATAATCTTCATTAAACGGCTGGCGGCTCAACCAGGCTCTCTAGACTCTCACCTCAAAGATGGAAATAACAGGCATCAGTGTGTATCTTTCTTTGTTGTGATAACAGCAACGTTCCCCTCTGCTTACTATCAGGCACCTCAGGGATGGAAACAACTGGCAACAATGTTTCACTGTATTAATAAGGCAGCGTTCACCTCTGTTAGATGTCAGGTACCTGTAAAATAGACTGGGAATTTTTTCCACCTAGGCTGTAACAGCCCGGTGGGAGGAGGGGGAGGAGAAGAGAGGAGGCCTCTGATGGTGTAGTATTTCGAATAAGCAGTTTATTGGATATAAAAACGAAGTGGTCTCTTACATTAAAAACAAGTAAAATTCACATATAAAAGGAAGGAGCGGCGTCCGAAGCGCCTCCTTACGTGACTTCCGGTGTAGTCAATTCTCTGCCACGCCCTACGCGTTACGTCACCGCTCGTGACTTCAACTGGGTTCCCCAGTTGAAGTCACGAGCGGTGACGTAACGCGTAGGGCGTGGCAGAGAATTGACTACACCGGAAGTCACGTAAGGAGGCGCTTCGGACGCCGCTCCTTCCTTTTATATGTGAATTTTACTTGTTTTTAATGTAAGAGACCACTTCGTTTTTATATCCAATAAACTGCTTATTCGAAATACTACACCATCAGAGGCCTCCTCTCTTCTCCTCCCCCTCCTCCCACCGGGCTGTTACAGCCTAGGTGGAAAAAATTCCCAGTCTATTTTACAGGTACCTGACATCTAACAGAGGTGAACGCTGCCTTATTAATACAGTGAAACATTGTTGCCAGTTGTTTCCATCCCTGAGGTGCCTGATAGTAAGCAGAGGGGAACGTTGCTGTTATCACAACAAAGAAAGATACACACTGATGCCTGTTATTTCCATCTTTGAGGTGAGAGTCTAGAGAGCCTGGTTGAGCCGCCAGCCGTTTAATGAAGATTATTATTATCACTACCATCCACACCTTTTTATTACCAGCAACACTTATGAACTCTTATGGTTATATATGAACTCTTTTCTGATTTATCCTTATTTTGAAATCACCCTACGTGTTTTGCTGCACATGTTTTTTGCATTTTTGCACATGCGTTTTATTTGATTTTTTAATGTGATTACCAATAGGTTATATGAATTTCCAGCATGGGCACTTTATTGATGCACTTTATTTAAAGTTTTGTTATTGGTATACACCCTCATATCACTATTTATTTATTTATTTATATGATAGACTATATGCGCGAAATCCTCTTACCCTTAATATTTTTTGAGTGCCATGTGTACACTTTTTGATTTCGCTGCAATCACCTTAGATGTCATCATATAATAATCTTTTCTATTTAATTTTTTCACTTGTAGTTTTTATTTTTTCACTTTGTGATTGTCACTTAAATTCCTCTGAATCACTTTAGCGCGAAGGATTTTCACATTTATGTTCTATTTCTAGGTCCGTCAGAATTTTTGAAAAGAGAGTCAGATGAGGCACACACACGAATATACGATGAAAAGCTTTCGTCTGACTTTTTCTGTCGGACATTCCGCTCGTGTGTACGTTGCTTTCATTGCAATTGTAGTCCATATTGCTACATAAAATGGGGACTGTGATGTAAAGGGAGAAGGGGGACTGTGATGTGAAGCTGCCTGAGGACACTGATGTAAAGGGGGTTGTGACGTGAAGGGGTGAATAAGGACACTAATGTAAAGACGAGCCTGTGATGTGAAGAGGGAACTGAGGACACTGTTGTAAAGGGGGGGAGCTGTAATGCGAAGAGGGGACTGTGGAGTTTCAAAATTTTGGTTCTGAAAGTTATTCCTTTTTAGAAAGATTTAAATGAATACAGTTCAAATCCTTTTCCTTGTATTTGTTTTCCTTGATAAGTGTTGACCTCCACACCAGCCGCCTCCTCCGCCCACAACTAGTGCCAACAATTGGCACAATGGCTCCCAGGGACGCTGACACAACATGACCCAGCTGCGATGCTCTGTAGCGTTCACATTCACCCCGGGGGGGTCTCCAGCATTCGATGTCCTTCTCTCTGCATGAATAATGTAGCACTTGGCGCTGGTATGGCTAATGCTGAACACTAGAGGGTTCTCTTATTTATTTATTTGTATTTTTCATTTTTATTTTTAGTGACCTCAAAGCTGTATTGATTTGATGCACAACGGGAAATCCAATATTAATTAAAAGGCTTTTCCATTATTAGGAACAAGTAAGCTCTTGTTATTGAGTCCCTGCACGTCCATCCTATTCCAGACTGTAAGAGGGATGAATTTACTTTTACTGAGCACTTTTAGGGTTCTTTGAAGGAGTTAATGTGTCCTATGCTGGCTTGGTCACGTGACCTTTTGTGAGTTGGTTCTCTACGCACATTGGTTCTCTACACACACCGGCTGCTGCAGATTGGCAGTTTGCTAGGGAAGGTGCATACAGAAGTTTGAGAGGGCTGTTGTTTGACAACAATAATGTACTATGGTGCTGGGACATCAGAGTGTACTGTGATGCTCAACCACAAAATTGTGATAGATGGAAAATATACAGCCAAGATGCCCCAACTAAACTGCCCCCTTTTCAATTATAATGTATATACCTGCACCAGTAAAGGTACAGTTTAACCCGGAGGGCCCATTTACATTGTAGAGGTGCATTAACACATGTGCAGTATGCCATGAGTCCCATATGCATTGTTAACATGCCGAAATACTCCAAAAAGCACCAAAAATACACTAGGCATGGAAAAAAAAGGGGGGATTCAAAGCTTTAGAATTGTCACCCAAATTCATCCAAATGATGAAGTTCAGTGAAGAGCACCGGTAATACTATGTAGCAGCCTCTAGTGTGCAACTAATGTAGGTACATTTATTTGGATGACACATGGTAACTGTTTGCGTCTGTAATTAGGTCGGGTTACTGCAGGTCAGGCTGGATGGTCCTACAGGGCAGGTCTCTGGTACCCCCCTGGATCTAGAAGCTTGGAGAAGCTTCTGGAAGTTAGTGGGAGGAGGCCGGGAGGTCTTGATCTGCATACTTGAGGGAATTTGGCCAATCCCCAGGCAGAAGGCCTGGTAGGGTGGGTAGGTCAGCCCTTAAATATGATGGAGCCTGGCCAGCAAGGGAGTTGGGTGTTAGACAGAGTGCTGAGGTTGCTGTTGTGTGGCTTGGGACCCTGAGCCTGGAGGCTGAGGAGAGCAAGTTGAGGAAGCCTAAGAGAGGAGTCTCCATTGCCTTTTGGACATCCAGGCTGGCAATCAGTTGGAGGCCTGAACAGGAGTCTTGCCAAGTGCAGCGGGGAGGAAAGGACAGAGTATGTACCTTAGCGTACCCAGGGGTGTACAAGGGGAAAGGCTGCCAGACGTAGCATACTTTCCAAGAACACCATTGTGCTAAATATTCTCATCTAATACCAGTACCTGACCTCACCAATTGGTACACATTTCCACAGACGCATTCCAATTTTGTAGAAATTTTAGAATTACAAGGGGGGGAACTCCAGTCAATAGCTATGTGGGGAGGGGTGGGGTTACTTTATAGTAATGGCCATGTAGAAGGGAACTCAATACAAATGGCAAATTAAGGGGGCTCCATGTGGGGAGGGGGGCAACTCCATATTAAAGAGAGGGAAACTGTACTTTAATGCCAGTGGGGGGGCCTTAGTAATGGACATGGAGGGGGAGACTTTATATTAATGGCCATAGTTTTGGAATTGGATGTCCAGCAAGCTCATATACTGTAGGTGTAATGGTCAGGTGCACAAACCTTTGGCCATATAGTGTAACCCTGAAGGAATAGATTGTTCTGAGATGGCTCCGTATAGATGGGTGCATATGTTTAATATGCAAAGATGAAAACTACACCCAGCATAACAGAATTTCAGAGTAATCTTAATTGTAATCTTAATTGTTCTGCATTTTTTTGTCTTAAATGCTGATTCAGATCACCTGAGACTCTTTGTATTAATAAAACAAACTGTTTAGCTCAGAAAAAACCCAAACTGCTGACAATTTGCTGACTATGTTTTAAAGCAGACTAAAGTAATTAAAGTGATTCCAAAGGAATTTTTTTTTTTAATTAAATATTATACTCACAACTAGGGATGAGCCGAACTCCCCCCCGGTTCGCATCCAGAACATGCGAACAGGCAGAAAATTTGTTCGAACACACGAACACCGTTAAAGTCTATGGGACACGAACGTGAATAATCAAAAGTGCTTATATGCAAGTTATTGTCATAAAAAGTGTTTGGGGACCTGGGTCCTGCCCCAGGGGACATGTATCAATGCAAAAAAAAGTTTTAAAAATGTCTGTTTTTTCGGGAGCAGTGATTTTAATAATGCTTAAAGTGAAACAATAAAAGTGTAACATTCCTTTAAATTTCGTACCTGGGGGGTGTCTATAGTATGCCTGTAAAGTGGCGCATGTTTCCCATGTTTAGAACAGTCTGAGAGCAAAATGACATTTTTAAAGGAAAAAAGTCATTTAAAACTACTTGCGGCTATAATGAATCGTCGGTCCCAGGCTCCCGGCAATACACATAAAAGTCATTGAAAATAATGGCATGGGATTCCCCCATAGTTAACCCTGAACCAAAATCTTAAAAAAAATGCGTGGGGGTCCCCTCAAATTCCATACCAGGCCCTTCAGGGCCGGTATGGATATTAAGGGGAACCCCTTAATGCCTTCTTCTTTCCCCGCTTGTTCTTCCATCTTCTTCTGGTTTTCCTTCGGTGTTCTTCTTCTTCCTCCATCTTGTTCTCCCCCCGCTTCTTCCTCTATCTTCCTCTGCTTCTTCCTCCGGTCTTCTTGTCCGGCATCTTCCTCTGGCTTCTTCTTCCCTGCTTCGTCCTCCGGATGATCCGCCTCAATAGGAGTCTCCCGCTGTGTGATGCTTCCGTTCTTGTCACAGCTCTTATATAACGGAGGACACGGCCACCCGGTGACCCCGCCCCCCCTGACGCATGGGGACTTCCCTATGGCTTTCCCCATGCGTCAGAGGGGGCGGGGTCACCGGGTAGCCCCGCCCTCAATTGTATAAGAGCTGTCACACGGCGGGAGCCTCCCATTGAGGCAGATCGTCCGGAGGTCGAAGTGGGGAAGAAGCCGGAGGAAGATGCCATACGAGAAGACCGGAGGAAGATGCCGGAGGAGAAGACCGGAGGAAGAAGCAGAGGAAGATAGAGGAAGAAGCGGGGGAAGAACAAGATGGAGGAAGAAGAAGAAAACCGAAGGAAGACCAGAAGATGATGGAAAAAGAAGCAGGGAAAGATGAAGACATTAATAAAGGAATTGTCAAAAACCGTCTATTGTCTTTTTTAACATTTTTGACACTTTTTTTGTGAAATGGCAGGGGTACATTTGTACCCCATTACCAATTCACACGGGGGGGCGGGATCTGGGGGGTTCCCTTGTCAAAGGGGGCTTCCAGATTCCAATCAGCCCCCCGCCCACAGACCCCAACAACCACCGGGCAAGGGTTGTGGGGATGAGGCCCTTGTCCCCATCAACATGGGAACATCCTCCCCATGTTGAGGGCATGTGGCCTGGTACGGTTCAGGAGGGGGGCGCTGTCTCGTCCCCCCTCTTTTCCTGCGGCCTGCCAGGTTGCGTGCTGCCAGGTTTACGTAAACGGGTGACCCCGCTCCCTCTGACACCATGGGGGAAGCCATAGGCAAGTCCCCGTGCATCAGAGGGGGGAGGGGTCACCGGGTGGTCCAGTCAGTGACTTTGCCTAGGTTGAGATGGTGTGATCAGTCTGTTGCAAGCAAGAGGAAGCATTTCCTCAGTCTCCCCTCCACCAGTGATCAGACTTTGTGGCACGTACTTGGAGATGCACTGCATTGAGAAATATTGGTGAAGGTACTTTCTTCCAATGCAGCACTTCTCAGTGGAAGAAAATGTATGTGGTAATGTAATATGTAGAATAAATAGGCTCTTAAAAATTGTTTAATACATGGTACTCCAGAGCACTATGGGTTAGCTGTAGGGAACTATCCATTCAGACACATTGGGGCTAATATACTAAAGAAAGTGATAATCTTAATTAGTGTGTGACTGTGGGAGGATATTAGAGTGTAAGCTCCTTTTGTATGTCAGAGATATATAAATGTATAAAAATAATAGTGAAGGACTGTAGGGGACATTGGAGCATAAGCTTCTCTGATGCAGAGACTGATGTGACTGGCTTGGTGTTCCCCGTGCAGGACTGCGGTATATGTCAGAGCTATATAAATGTAAAATAATAATAGTTTGTGACTGTTGTGGCATATTGGAGTGTAAGCTCCTCTGGTGCAGAGACTGATGTGACTGACTCTGTGTTCTCTGTGCAGCACTATGGTATATGTCAGAGCTATATAAATGCATCATAATAATAGGTGACTGTGGGGGTACATTAGAGTGTAAGCTCCTCTGGTGCAGAGACTGTCAGGCCTACAACAGCCAAAATCGATGACCTCTGCAACTTGATCACAATGACACCGCTGTCCTTGTCTGTCTAGTCGGACTTCACCAAGCCCAGGTGTCACATGGAATTTAGGGCACTCAGGCCCAAGTGTCAGTAGTGATGTCTCTAAGACACTAGAATGCTCTCCATTGACACAAGCGATTATGACATGCTCCATGCACCTGTGCGCTCAGGACACAAGAGCACGCTTCGTCTTAAGTGCTTTATAATGCCTCTCGCTGAAAATCCTAATAATTTATGAATTCTGAAATGGCCTTCTCTTTTCTCTTACAGGAGTGATGCCATCAAGAGGGTTTTACAAGACGTTGTAGCTTGTGGGGGTTTTTCATCCCGTGGAGAGCTGCAGGAAAAAAAACGGTAAGAAGAACAAATTGCCAGATGAGAGCCTACTGAAATCTGCTGGCGGGGTGCCACTTAATCATCTTAAAGGGGAATGATTATGTATTTTCAGTAAGTGTTCGTTTTGTTCTGTTCTTATCAAACTGAGCTGGAAATGATTGTTAAACCTTTCAATATTATTATACACTTGCTGTGCCATATATTTACAATGGTAAATCAAATACAGGTTTGTCAGAGCGCCCTCTATGGCAGTTTCTATTAGTAATTTCAGATGGAGAGCTTGTTGAACAGTGGCAGGACTAGTCCACCCAAAGTAGATATTTTGTTTAGTTAGTGCAGTATGTTGGATAGGTGTTTTGATCTTGCCTTATTCAGCAGAGGTCCTGGACTCATTTTCTACCAGGACTTTATATGCTTATTCCTCTGTGTAAACCAATTTCCTTCCATAATTTGTGTGAATATACTGTACATAAATTGACACGTAGATACAGTACATTTGTCCTACAGTTTTCTTGTGTAATTAAGGTAAGGATTTTAGAGTAAGCTCCTCCGGTGCAGAGACTGTTGTGACTGCCTCAGTGTTCTTTTTTCAGCGCTGCGGTATATGTCAAAGCTATTTAAATGCATAACAAAAATACCATGGGGTGGAAGGGGGGGGGGGGTCCATTAGAGTGTAAGCTCCTCTAATGCAGAGACTGATTTGACTGATTCTATGTATAGCACCACAGAGTGTCAGAGCTATATAGATGTATAATATTAAATTATTAAATTTGACACTAGGGGGATGTTGGAGTGTAAGCTCCTCTGGTGCAGAGACTGATGGATTGGCTCAGTGTTTTCTGTACAGCGCCTCAGAATATGCCAAAGCTATATTAGGTTCACACTACTGCAACCTGAAAGTCGGGAGGCTTACGGTGCGACTTTGCCAGGCTTGAGTACTACTTTGATGGGACTTTATAAGCAACTTTCGGGAATGCTTGGATAATCTTCCCGTAATGTCGGATCCAAATCACATCACTATAGATGAGGAACTAACTTAGTCTATGGGCACAAGTTGGATACAAGTCACCTTAAAGTAATACAGGAACCTTTTCTAAAGTTGAAGCGACTTCAGTAGTGCTAATTAAGACAGCTCTCATTGACTAACATGGGATTTTACATGTCATGCGACTTGGGGTCTCACAAGTCAGATCTTAATTTGTGGCAGTGTGGACCAAGACTAATTATGTGGTTTTCACAGGAAAAAATAGCTCCTTTTATCAAACATTTGGCCCCATTCAGATCTTACGATTTGGGATCAGTGGCAGAATGGCTGCGATCCCGTCCACAATGCCAAATTGCATGGCAATCGCAGCACAATAGGCTGCACGCGTTTGGGTGTCATTATCCTTTAGTGGCACCCAAAACGCATTGTGATTCTGACGCAATTGTCACACAACAGGATCGCATGACAATCGCGGCAAACCGGGTCTTCACAAATTGCAGGAGCTTTTTTTCGGACGACAAACGCACATAGGACAACCCATTCAAGTGAATGGGCTGCCCTATGAGACATGCAAAATTGTGTAAAGGTCGCAATGTCAAAATTCCAATTTCCTCTACGCAGTAATGTGAACAGGGCCTTACTTTTGTTCCAGACTTCATGTCACCTGTGCTGGTCAGGTTATTTGAGTGACACGGCTGTTTTCAGTGAATATCTGTGGCTCTCACTAGTGTGTATGACATTTTTTAACTTGAGCTGAAATGATCAGACTCAACCTCCTCTATGTGACAGTTCACGACGATCAAAGATTACCCATCTTTCCAGAAAAGAAACCTTCCTGCAGATAATTACAATTCAAGGTTGCTGCAACCGTGATGCTAATGTGAAGTAATGAGTCGGTTGCTTTCACATGGACACGATGCTGTATGTCAGTGCTGAGCTGCCTTCCCCAAATCTTCTCCACCATTACACCTCAAAATCTGCACCTCAAGCCAGAGTGCTAGAACATTGTCGTTGTCAGTGTACACCATATATCATATGCAGTAATATTTTCTTTCTGCCAAAGTTCAGAGTATATCAGAAGAGGAGAGTTAGAGGAAGGAGCAGAGTCCTCCAGCAGAGCAGAGTATTTCAAGAGAGAGGATTTAGAGGAAGAAGAGTCCCCCAGCAGAGAAGAGTATGTGGCAAATTATAGTCTGGCCCAGGACAAAACCTGAGTCACTGAATCTGGGTCTGGGTTATTTGAGGCCAGGGCTGGATGACTCCTCCTGGCAGCTCTCTGGTACCTCCCTTGTTTCTAGAATGTTAGAGAACGCTCTAGAAGATAGTGGGCAGAGGCTAGAAGAAGTTGCCTTAAAGCTTTAGGGAACTTTGGGGTCCTAATAGGGAGCTAAAGAAGCCCTTAAATAAATAAATGAGCCGTGCCAGCAGGGGAGTCGGGTGGAAGATGGAGAAGCAGTGCTGAGGGAGGCTGTTGGTGGCTCCCACCGGGGGGGGGGGGGGTTACCTCGGGCTGAAGCTTGGGAGGCTGGCCTGGAAGGAGCCCACCACAGGAGGCAGTTGGAGGGATTCAAGCTGGAGAGGCAGCGGAGAGAGCAAGCAGAGACCAGCACAGTGCAGGAACAAACAAGGAGAGAATGCCAGCTGAAGATGTGCTCTCTTTAAGACAGTGGTGTGCCAAGTCTTCCTCAAACCTTGCCCTGGGGAATCTCCAGGTGCATGTCAGTCAGGAGGACTGGGAACAGGTAGACAGTAAGGCACAGCTAATGGCAGGGAGGTGAGCTAGCATTTTCTGCAAGCAGTGGAACTGGGATCAGTGGCCACAGGGAGGCAGAGGGCGATGTTATGCTGCTCACTCCTTATGTGTTGCTTTGCCAAGGGACTGAGCGTTCCTGTCTGTAATGGGCTGTTAGAGAACTGACAATAGATTATTAATCCCCTCAGGAGTGAGCCAGCAGAGGCTCTCCAAAGAGGAACCAAGTTTGTGCATTAGGAAGGAAGAAGAGGAGTCTGTAAATAGGGAGGAAGTGTCCCTGAATCTCTATCCAAGCTATCATCCCCTAATACAACTACAAAAACAAGCCAAAGACTGATCCCTGTGTCTGGATGAAAGAAGGAAATGCCATGTGACTGGCTGTACAGCAATGGGGAACCCTGACTTCATCAACTACTACAGGGGGGGGGGGGGGTAGTGCTACAAGTATTTCAGGAGAGGAGATTATGATTATGGAGCAGAGTCATCCAGCAGTGCAGAGTATTTCAGGAGAGGAGCATTAGGTAGAGGAAAGGGCAGAGTCCTCCAGCAGTGCAGAGTATTTCAGGAGAGGCAGGAAAGGAGCATTAGGTAGAGGTAAGAGCAGAGTCCTTCAGCAGTGCAGAGTATTTCAGGAGAGGGGCAATAGGTAGAGGAAAGAGCAGAGTCCTCCAGCAGCGAAGGGTGTTTCAGGAAAGGAGCGTTAAGTGGGGTGCACACTATGAGAAAATCAGAAGAAAAATTCAATACGAGGACCATTTCAACATTCGATTCAGACTTTGCAAATGAAAATTTTTGAAGGGACAAACTCCAAAAATATTCCTCCTACATGAATATTTCAGGAGAGGAGATTTAGAGGAAGGAGAAGGGTTCATCCAGCAGTGCAGAGTATTTCAGGAGAGGAGAGTTGGATAGAGAAAGGAGCAGAGTCCTCCAGCAGCGCAGAGTTTTTCAGGAGAGGAGACTAATGCCGCGTACACACGGTCGGACTTTTCGTCTACAAAAGTCCGACGGACGCTGACGGACGCCGATGGACCAAATACGGTGGACAATCCGATCGTGTGTGGGCTTCCCGGGACTTTCGGCGGACTTTTCCAGCCACAAATCTGACGGACTTTAGATTTGGAACATGTTTCAAATCTTTACGTCGTAACTCCACCGGACCCAGAAATCCGCTCGTCTGTATGCTAGTCCGACGGACAAAAACCCACGCTAGGGCAGCTATTGGCTACTGGCTATCAACTTCCTTATTTTAGTCCGGTGTACGTCATCACGTACGAATCCGTTCTACTTTTGTGTAATCGTATGTAGGCAAGTCCGTTCGTTAGAAAGTCCGCCAAAAGTCCGTCGAAAGTCTGTCGGACGGGCTGTCGGACTTTTGTGAAATTATGGAATTATGAAACATGTTCCAAATCTAAAGTCCGTCAGATTCGTGGCTGGAAAAGTCAGCCAAAAGTCCGAGGAAGCCCACACACGATCGGATTTCCACCGGATTTGGTCCGTCAGCGTCCGTCTGACTTTTGTAGAGGAAAAGTCCGACCATGTGTACGCGGCATTAGATAGGGGAAGGAGCAGATTTCTCCTGGAATATTATAGGAGATGATTTTCTATAAGGGAGGAGGTAAATATAACAAACTTGTATTTTCAGATATTCAACATTATTGTACACAATGTATGCAGGATTTTCTTCAGCATCTCCCGTTACTTTCACCTCTTCGGGGCATTGAACATCTCAGCGGGGTTGTAGCAAGGCTTGTAAACTTGGTGCAAATTGATCGTTCAGGGTGTCAAGGAAATTTCTCTAACAAGTAACATGCAGAGCACATGAACTGGCCCCCGAAATCATCTACTCTGGCGGCAGACTGTAGCTGGCGGCGTTCACTAGCTCCACTTTTACACATCTCTGGCATGTCAAGATTGAAAGTTGCTCAAGTGAAAATGCCCTCTGTGGGCAAATGAGCCCAATGCGTTGAATCGATGACAACCGAAAAAGCCAGCCTGGAGGGAGGAATTCAGAGCACAGTTTGTCTTTAGCTGGAGGAACATTAAAAAAATAAGAACATATATTTTTCTGCAGTACGACACTCAGCATGACCGGACTGTAGATGCTGAGACGCCGTCAAGCATAAGAATCCCCAGCACGTTCCATTAAGATCTCAGTGACTGTATGCCTCTTGGTATTCCCATTTAGGCTCCAGATGATTGCTGCCGAAAAACTGTGAAGTAGGAGGAGAGGTGTTCAGATCCCCAACTTACACAAAACCCAAAGACCAACTCAAAACACGTGGCTAAATACAAATGCGGACAAGAGCAATTTTTTACATATTTACATATTCCTCAGAAGTTTTGTCATTACTTAAGATATCTCATTTTAAATTACACTTTAAATTGCATCTTCTTTTTTTTTTAATTTTTATGCTCTTTTTTTTTTTTTTTAATGCAACACTAAAAAAAGGTTAAACAAAAAAAAATGAAATATTAATGGTTAGAAAATGAAGATAGATAAGAGAAGGGGGAAAAGATGTTAATTAGGTATGATTAGGGTAAACTAAGAGTTAATGAGAGGCTAAGGAGGAACAAATAAAAGATTAAAAAAAAGAAACAAAAAACAGCCTGGCAAGTAAAAAAAAATATATATAAATAACTGACAACATATACAGATGGAAGCTCTTCTCTGCAGATAAATGAAACATAGTAATTACAAAAGTAACATTGTTTGAATTTCTCAATTTCCTATCTGAACTCCCAATCTTATCAATGTTTATAAACAAGGTAACCTTAAATCTCTATTCCCCATCTGCACTATGTTTATAAACAACGCTATTTTATATCTCTCTATTCCCTGTCTGTACAATGTTTATAAACAATGTTACTTTTTTTATCTTTATCTCCTGTCTGATCAATGTTTATAAACAAAGTTACTTTGTATCTCTTTCTCCCATCTGAACAATGTTTATAAACACAGTGGCTATGGTGAGGCTGCTTTCAATAAAATAGAATATCCCTAGGGTAAGCATTAAAAGGTTTAAAGTGGTTGTAAAGCCTCAAGGTTTTTCACCTTAATGCATTCTATGCATTAAGGTGAAAAACCTTCTGAGCTGCAGCTTCCCCCCAGACCCTCCCCCCTTCCCCCCCCCTTTTTTTCTTACCTGAACTTAATCATTCCATCGATGCACAGTGGCCCCAGCTGCTGTCTCTCTCCTCATTGGACATATTGATAGTAGCAGAAGCCATTGACTCCCGCTGCTGTCAATCAAATCCAGAGACACGGGAGCGGGGGGGGGGGGGGCAGGCCGAGTCCTGCTGTCTGTAGCAATGGAGACAGCAGTGGAACCTAGGAGCGCACCCACACGGGTGCCCCCCAGGGGAAGTGGCTTTCCCTGGGGGCACCCGATGAAGAGGAGGGGCCAAGAGCGGGAGTGGGGCACCCCAGGAGAAGAGGATCGGGGCTGCTCTGTGCAAAAGGATTGCACAGAGTAGGTAAGTATAGAAATGTTTGTTATTTTTATTTTTAAAAAAGTGTTTACAACCCCTTTAATGAGAGGACCAGAGTTTTCATTCCAAAAGATCCAAACTAAAGTATTATTAATATTAGCTCACAACACGGTGATGTAAAACAGTCAAAGTTTTTGTGGGCTGTGGCACTCTTCCCTTCCTCAGGGTCACATTAATTAGTAGCTCAATCACTATTTTGAACTATTGTCATCTCGTCTACATCATCCAAAAGGTAAACAAAATCTGGTCCCTTTAATTTAAGTTTATGCAATTCCTAAAGTAAGAAACCAGGTTAAGGATCCTTATTTTCAAAACGTGACAATTATTTTCAGCTAAGTCCAATGAGATTTAAAAATTACAGTCATATACAGGGTAATCAAAAAGCCAGTTTTTCTGTATTAAAGCTTGTGAATTAAGCCAATAATCTAGTAGTTAGAATTCAAATTTGAATCATAGACTGCTTCATGTCATCGCTTGTCTTGGAGCTGTTGGCTGATCTATTCTGCGCACAGATTTCCGCCTGTCGTACCTGGGACGCCTCGTACCGCCATGCACAGGGTGACCTCTGTGACTGGAAAGCTGAATAATAACAGAGCTTAATTGGGCTGATTGCTGCTTAATGAGCCTCAGCTTTAGGCCTAATAAACGACTTAACAGATCTCATATGGTAATGGCGGAGGTCAGGCCGTGACGGGAATCATTATGACACATCCAAGGATTCTTCTACAAACAGTGCAGATGTGACTGAATAGGAACACTTGTCAGGCTACCCTTCATCCAGATCACACGTGAGCACCTTGGTGTAAAAATGCCAAATCATTTGTTAAAGGGAATTTAACCATTCGATGAAACAGAGTATTTGTGTTCATTATAATGATCTTTAATGTCGTGTGTCCTGGTCCTTGAAAGTAATATGTGATTTTTTTTTTAGCCTTGTTGGTTTTAAATAGCCAATTTAAACCAAAAGTTCAGTTGGTAAGTCCATTCCAGGTACATCACAGCAAAAGGTGTGCCAAGCCGTACAGATTATCTTTTAGAAAGCAGCCAGAGCCTGAGTGTAAAAGTCTGTCCCCTGCCAGCATGGTGCAGAGAAGGACCCTTGCTCTATTTGTGGAAGTAGTGACCTCTCTTAAAAGTTTTCTTCCTACTTACCACCAATGTAAGGAGCATTCTTTCCAATGACCCCCAATTTAAGTAGCATTCTTCTTTCTAACCACTAATGTAAGGAGCATTCTACCCACTGACCACTCATGTAAGGGGATTTCTTCCCGTTGACCCCCAATTGAAGGAGTATTCTTCCCACTGACCACTAATGTAAGGGACATTCTTCCCACTGACCACCAATGTAGAGGACATTCTTCCCACTGGCCAGCAAGGTAAGGGACATTCTTTCTGCTAACCACCAATGGAAGGAGCATTCTTCCCACTGACAACCAATGTAAGGGACATTCTTCCCACTGACCCCTAATGTAAGGGGAATTCTTCACACGGACCACCAATGAAAGTGAATTCTTCCCAATGACCACCAATGTAAGGGGCATTCTTCCCAATGACCACTAATATAAGGGGCATTCTTTCAGTTGCCTCCCAATTGAAAGAGCATTCTTTTCCTTGACCACCAATTGCGGAAGCATTTTTCCCACTGACCAGTAGGGGGGGGACGTTCTTACCACTGACCAACAATGTAAGGAAATTGTTCCCAATGAGCACCAATGTAAGGAGCCTTCCTTCTAATGACCACCAATGTAAGGGGCATTCTTTCCAATGACCACTAATATTAGGGGCATTCTTTCCATTGCCCCCCAATTGAAGGAGCATTCTTTTCATTGACTACCAAATGAGGAAGCATTTTTCCCACTGACCACCAATGGAGGGACATTCTTACCACTGACCACCAATGACAGGAAATTCTTCAAAATGAGCGCCAATGTAAGGAGCATTCCTTCTAATGACCACCAATGTAAGGGGCATTCTTCCCAATGACCACTAATAAAAGGGGCATTCTTCCCATTGACCCCCAATTGAAGGAACATTCTGCCCGTTGAACACCAACGTAGAGGACATTCTTCCTGGCCACCAAGGTAATGGGTATTCTTTCCACTAACCACAAATATAAGAACAATCTTCCCACTCTGGACATTCTTCCATCTGATCACCAAAGTAAGGGACATTCTTCCCACTGACCACTAATGTAAGGAGCAATCTTCTCATTCACCCTGATAATTTTATTTTAGAAGGAGTTCCCCAAGATCTGAAAATCTTTTCAAAGGTTCCTCTAGAGCTAGAAAGGTTGACAAAGGCTGGGTGAAGGTGTTGGTGCTACCTGTGTGGGTATAATGAGTGGTTCATCCTCCTCACATTCATTGGAATTGAAGAAGTGGCTTGAAGAAGCTACAATAAAGGAAAACCCTCACAGACTTAAAATAAGAGTTTTGTCTGGTTCTGGGCTTTGAGCTGCCTTGGTAAATGGAACAGATTTATGTATTAATTTGTGCTATCAACAAGGGATTCTTCCATCTCCCGGTTGGATTTGGTTCCTCACAAGTGATGCAAATATCAGCAGAAGGAGGAAAAAGCCCCTTTTGTGAACAAAAAATGACAGGAAAATTGTGTATGCATCTCAGAGAGCACCACAGATAAGATTTCCATCCTCCTCCACCTTCTGATCAGATGAAACACCAGCACATTAGAATTTTAAGAGATTGATTTACCGCATCCTCCTAATTTACTAAATTGTTTGTGAATGTAAACCTAAAGGAGTCTGACAAAGGCGCAACACTGGAGCATGCCGGGAAATTCGGTGTAATTGTTAGCAGAGAAAGCGGGGAGATAAAAGAACGTTGGGCGGCAGGCAGGTACGCATGGAATAAGTGGCAGATAATAGGAAGCTGAGAAGCGCCAGCTCACAGGGACTCAGAACTCGCACGGATCAGAAGTGAAATCTTCGGAGTAGATGCACACCCAATCACTGAAACACCAGAGATGCTTCATCTTTGTTAATGCAATTTTCTGTTGGAGAATTCCCCTAACTTCCAGTCTGGTATAACATTTTCAGGAGGACAAGTGAAGGGAAGTGACAGTCTCAGATAGCAGTACAACCCAACAGGGATTCTAACCCCTTTTCCCACTCCATCCACAGAGAAGCAAAAAATAAAAAATAAGTTTGTCTTGAGATATACTTTAAGCACTTAAGTATCAACCAACCAATACTCCTTTATTATCAGGCTATTTTTCAGTTTTCAGCACTGTGATGGTTTGACTGACCATTACTCAGATATGCAAAACTGTATCCAAATGAATTTTATCTTTTTATAAAACCGTTAAAGCTTTCTTTCAGTGGTATTTAACTCAGGGCTGTAGTCAGAAATCATGGCCACCACCCCCATTTTCTTTGCTTTAACAGCCCTGTGTTGGTGGTAGTTTTTTTTTTGGGGGGGGGGGGGTGCTTAGGTTAAATATCCGTGATCTAAACAGACCCCTGATTTCTCACTTTTGCAACAGAGAGACAGGTCACAAATCCCCAATCCTTTCTCTGCAGCCTTAGCTGCCTTGCACGATGAATGAACACAGAAGCACTCTGTACAGAGGTTCCCTGTTGATTCACAAATTAAAGCATAATAACCGTTTACTATGGTTCCGCTATGAGTGAACACAGCACTGATCAGTACCAATTGCTCACTGTGTTCATTTAGGAAAGTAAGGGGCCACTAAACATGACAGTGATGGGGAGGAAGACACAGGAGGATCAGAGCTGCAGAGGAAGACGATTGAGAACAGAAGAAGGAGTTATTCAAGCAGTGGGTGGGGGCAATTCCTGAAACGAATCCCTCTGTGGCTCCCCCTGCAGCAGCTGACAGCCAGCAGGAGGGGGAGGAGGAGAAGCCAGCCGTGCTGCAGGGAGGGAACTTCCTGCACAACAAAGTTGCCCAGTCCCCATGTACAGAAGGGCCGTTGCTCAGTGGCACTGATTTTACCCACTGTTTGTCTATTTTTTTTACTATATAAAGGAAACCATCATTTTTTTTTTTTAATGTTTCCCTTGCTTTTTGCTCATCACCAGCAGCCACATAGTACAGATGGCTTATAATAAGGCTTACCTGTAGGTACTGTAAATATCTCCTAAACCTGCACAGTTTAGGAGATATTTACTATATATACACTTCCATGCCATTTCTTCACTAGCAAGTGCCGTGACTGATGACTCCTGCGCGCACGTGACTCCAGCCAATCACAGAGCCCGCAGCCCCGGAAGGAAGAGGGGCGAAGATCGATGCAGCCACCTGCGGGGACAACGCAGGCTTTGTTTTCAGGTAAGTGCCACATAATGGACTAGTATGCGAAGCATACTAGCCCATTATGCTTTTACTTTGCAGGGCAAAGCAGGGGAAAAAAGAGGAAGTAAAACCCATCAGGGTTTACTTCCTCTTTAAGAATGAATTGCAGTGCATGGTAATGTGCTTTCCCACCACAGACCAACGTACACATACTAACACACAGTAGTGTGATTGAGCCCCTATATATTAAAGATTATTTGAGGCTTTAGTGTTTGGGTTTACATATACTAATAAAGGGGTTCTAAAAATCTAACCTTTTTTTTACCTGGTGTTTAGGCAGGGTTGCTAACAAATTTAGTTCACCAGGTAGTAATTGTCCTGGTCAATTGTTAGTAGATCCACTGATCCCTCTCTAATTCTGGAATTGCTGCACTTTTTCTCTTGTGTCACTAGGTGGCATTGTGACTGGTGACATTAGATTGACAAGGGCTCCGCAAGGTCACATTATAAATGGATGGGCGTTTCAGCCAATTGGCAAGGGTTTCTTTAGCCCCTTGGCCTGCTGGGAGAGCCTATTTATTGAAATGGAGTCCGGTGATCGGAGTTCTGTGCCACCTGGACGGCTGTCTGGGTGGACGTGTGTTATGTTGCCCCGGGTTTCTGGGCCGGAAGCCAGAGGCCTATCCCAGGGACACCTGGCTGCTAGGCTGCCTGGAGCCTATCCAGGAGCAGGAGAAGCAGCGTAGGGTTGGGACTGCAGGATTGGAGTCCAACCAAGTTGCAAAGGTTCAGCCAGACCGGGAACCAGTTGTGGTCGGAAGTAAAAGGGAAGCAGTCACCACTAAGGGCCCATCCACCTTGTTACCAGAGACCACTGTGAGTAAGCTCAAGCAAGTACCAGAGCAGTCTTCTCACCAGCCAGCGACGGTGAAGAACTGGGAAAACTTCAGCGAGTGCCAAGCCAAGGGACCCAGCAGGTTAGCGGGGGGTGACGCTTGAGGAGTATACAGCGGGATAGCTGTGGAAGAACTCAGGAGATTCAGTGACAATTGGATCTGGAAGTCTACTGAGAGACTGGGAGCTCAGTAATTGAAGATCTACAGTGGGATACTGTGAGATAAGAGAAGAACTATTCTGTGTTACCAATAGTTGTGTGCAAATACCTTTAATGACTGTTACAAGTTCAGCTGGCATAGGAGACAGCAGTCCTACCTATATAGATGTGGCATTCGGCTGGAGGCCTTTCCCTGTATAGCTGTCTACCTATAGAGTCTTGGAGTCTGTTAATTATCATTGCATCTACTCAAGGGTATCCTGGCCCTAACCTCCTCTCCCACAGTTCTTGTTAAGAGACAATAAATCTGTCAAAAAGTGACTGGCGCCCATCATTTCATCTTGCATCACACCGACCATGCCTGTTAACCCACTCTACACCCACTCTACAAGGAAGGATGTCAGCTCTCCCTAACTCTTGAGGTCACCATTAGGTTTCTGGAGGCACGGGACCTTGCTACATACCCTAATGCGTTCCTTGCTTTAAAGTAAAAAAATTCCCCACTAAGCCCCCTAATGTTCACCTGAGTCCTGTCAGCAATCCAGCGCTGTCCCGGTTGCAGCACCGCCCCTCCACTTCCTGGCCACACAGGAGACTCAGGCAGCAGCGGGACCGGTAGGCTCCTGCTGCTGTCAGTCAAATCCTATTACAAGAGAATGGGGGGTGGGGCCGAGCCGCACTGTGCGTCTATGGATACACACAGCCTGGCTCAGGAGCACGTCTGCATGAGTGCCCACTCAGCACATGGTTTGCTACAGGGCACCTGCAAGGAAGAGTGGACAGCACTGGCAGGGGACTCCAGAAAAGGACCGCTCTGTGCAATACCATTACACAGAGCATGTAAGTTTAACATCCTTTAATAAAAATATAAAAATGGTTTAGGCAGGCAAATTTATATCAATAATCATCATGATGTTACCGACTGCCTCTAATATATTGAGTCTGGGCGTCTAGGCTTCAATGAACTCATGGCCCATGAGAGGGTTAAACCAAGATCTAATTTTTGTTTTTTTTTATAAAATGTTCAGATATGAAGGAGGAGAGCTGGTGACTCAGATGCACAATTGTGATTCGGGGAAAGTATAAGCCTCTAGACCCTTAACAAGCTCCCCGGATGCAGACACCTACGTCTTTTGTGTCAGCGACCGATCCTTGAAACGCTCTTTGATCACCGCGCATTTTTCAAGCTTCTGAAGCGCGCAGGGCGCCGTCTGCAGAGGTCGGATTAGTCAGCCGGTGCGTCAGGCTCTGCGGCTTCATGCAAACACCTCCACTGCCAGCCTGCCATCTCTGAGCCCTGTACACCCCTGAGCACCCCTATAAATGAGGGCCATCTCCCTTCTTCACGCACACACCTCAACACACACATTGGTTTGAATTGAAAGGAAAACTTCAGGTCGAGCGTTCAAAAGGCAACATATAATGCATTAGGCTACATTCACACTTTAGCACTTCATGAACGCACGCAAAATCGGGCAATTTCAAGCTCATTTACAAAATGCGTGGAAAAACATCTGTCATGCTTGGATTGCCATTCATTGATAATAACACCCCAAACACAGCCAAAAAGATGCGTGTTTGTCGTGAAAAAAACACGCTTCAAACGTGGTAAACATGCGGTTGAAATCATTGGGCTGCCCTTTGCGTATGTAGATGTAAACCCCTAGTGGATGACATTTAATTTGTTTGGCATATCAAAAACAATTTATTTTTAATAAAGTGCTTGTTTTTTGTTTTTGTTTTTTTGTTTTTTGCGTCTCATTGCTACGTATCTCCTATCTCCTATATAGGGTTGCCACCTTTTCTTCGAGTCAAACCCGAACACTTTTTAGTGGCACACAGCAATTTTTTTTTATAGTATAAACTATACATTATATTTTGCTATTAAACAACATTTCTAATCATATGAAGTTATTAACAAGAGTCCCCCTTTACATCAGAGTCCAGAGTTCCCTTTCACTGTAAGGGGGGACTCTGCAGACTCTGTAAGGAAGAAATCTGGGGACTCTGCGGGATGCTCTGGGAACCCTGATTTAAGGGGGAACACTGAGAACTCTGATGTAAGGGGAAACACTGTGGCCTCTGGTGTAAAGGGGAACTCTGATGTAAGGGGTGCTCTGAGAACCCTGATTTGCCTTAGTGTACTTGGAGGCAGGAGAGAGAAGGGGGAGACTTCAGTAACAGAAAGGGATGGATGGTGAGCTCACTCACCCCTTGGCAGTCAGCACTTCTCATCCAGATGTATCTGAGGCTGCTCGACTTCAAATTTCCGGCCCAAACTTTCCTTTTCTGAGGCACAGCGCTGGGAATTGAAGTGTGGGCAGACACAGAGGGGTAAGGGTGGGGGGAAGAGGTGCAGATCGAGCCCTCTCTCCTCTCCTGTCTGTGTGTGAGGTTTTTTGGGGGGGGTGATTGTTAGTGCTGGCTTTGGGCAGTGTGAAAGAGAGTAACAGACACTCTCAGCTTAGACAATTGCAGCCAGCAACCCTGCTGGGAAGCCATAGTCCAGTCTAAATAATGTGTCTGGGTCTCAGACAGTCTGAAACTCGGATACATGATTCCAAACCCAAACTGTCCAGGTGAATCCTGGACAGGTGGCAACCCTGTACCTCTTTTCAGCCACTTTTCACCTTTGGCCACGTCTGCATGGCATTTCTCAGGGCGGGTTTCCTGATGGCAACAACAGCAGATCTTTCTGTGTAATGTGGGTTGAAACAGCCAATTGTAGTTGCCATTAGAAGCCTATGTGACAGGGTGACAATGCAGGAGCACAATTGGGAAATTGGGATAGAGTGAACTTGTCACCCTTTAAGAGGACATGCCTGAACAATGAACTTTGATCACTTTAATCACTTCCCATATGACGTTGTCGACTTTGAGTGGGGATATCTGAATGATGCCTGCAGCTACAAGCATCATTCAGATATCATCTTTTACAGCCGGCGATTCCCTGCACCATAAGAACAATCGTAGTGGCTGGGCAGCCACTTGATCATTTTTACAGACAGTGGGAGGGGACGACGTTGTCCCGTCCCCCTCCTGCCACTCTCCGGTGCTGATTGTACGGCAAGCTGGGAGGAGGAATCTATGATCTTTCGGAGGCCGGGCGCAATGTTATGACGTCACGCCCGGGTTCTGCATTTGAAAAAATGCTGCTGTTAGGTGCTGTCGGATGCTGCCGCTGCCATTGCCAGTAAGGGAACCAGGCAGTGTAGCCTTTCGGCTACATTGCTATGCTCGAAGTGCGCTGCGCTCTCTCACTGGCCCTGCAGAAGGGGAGGAGGAGGGGGACCGAGCTGCTGACATACTTCGCCGTAGTCCGGTCCCCTGGAAGTGAGGACAGGATACCCGTCAAAGGCAGGTATCCGCTCTCCCCTCCCGAAAGGTGTAAAATGTGGCACCGGAAGGGGGAAAGAATCAGATAAGTGGAAGTTCCACTTTTGGGTGGAACTCTGCTTTAAGAATATTCAGATATTTGTAATATAAGTGCAAGTGCAAACAAAGTGTAGTAAGTCTTCCTTTTCTAGTGCCAGGTGCTTGTGCTATTTACCCAACACAACTGTGTTCCAATATCCACCATAACCACACCACTGGTGCCCCTGCATGGAAATGCACTCACTAAATACAGTTGACCCCTTAGGCCTACAGCTAGGGTGGTAAAACGGCCCTGTGCAATCTCAGTTCACAATAGCTCCAGGCCCATAGGTTTAATAAAGGGAGGAAACCAAAAACCATACTGTAGTTTAGTAAACGTTAATAAAATTGCTCAAATCCACATAAAAAATATTGCATTCACAAGCTCTAGTTCCCTCCTGGCATCTGGATGACTTGCCGACTCCTAGGAGCGCCCTCTGTTCCGATCTGACCTAGAATGAGCGTGCGTTCTAACTGACAGAAGTTGCATCACCAGAAGTCCCCGCCCCTACACGTTTTGTCACTTCTTGGACGCATCCTGATGATGTCCAGGAAGTGCAAAAATGCATACGGTTGGGGACTTCTGGTGATGCAACTTCCGCTACCTGGAAAGCACATGGTCTCTAGATCAGAGAAGCAGCACTCCTAGGAAACAGTGTCGGCTAAAAGGTCCTTCATGGCAGGATCACCAGGGAGTTTTTAATGAAAGCTGCAGATTTACAAATGACTCTTGAAAGCTTATAGGACATTTTTAGTGATTTGGGTTTACATCTACTTGAATTTCTAGATTTTTTGCTAATTTTGCTCTAGCCTTCCTTTGATGGCAGATGAAGGGTTTGGCCAGTTTCAGTCCATTGCTGTTGAGCAATACACAGTCCAGTACTGGCCCTGCACTGTATCATCTGCGGATATGATGATAAATGTTTTTCCATTGCTGTCTGAAAGTCGGCTCCAGAGAAGATTTCGCACTTGGCTGAGATCCTCATCGCGAGGCCCCCTGTTAGACGCTCCATCTGGAAAGCCTTGTTTTTCCTTGGCTGCCGCTACAGCGGAGGGGAACGTCGGCCTACGACACTGGCTCCAGCTTCGCCCATCATTGCGACCAGCTGTGTGCTACTGGGAAGACAATCTACATACAGATTTTGGTCTGTGGGCTGTGCAAAATGGATAAATATTGATGATGGTGCCGCCGCTGTTTTCACAGGAGATTTTACCTTTCCCGCTCGGATGATCGTAATTAAATGCCCCGGCATGCAGGCAGGCAGCTGTGAGCGAGGGGTTAACACGCTGGGCTCAGCTGGGGCAGCGAAAGTATCTCCGCGCACATTACAATAAATAAATTGCACTAATTGCTGTCATTAGTAACAGGCCCTAGGTCGTTCCTTGATTTGTGGCTGGTGTAAGCTGTGGCGCTGAACACCCGGTGAGAAATCTCTGCAGGAAACTTTCACTCTTTACACAACGTAGCAGAGCAAAGCCTTCTCAGAAGAGAATGGTACTCACATATTTTTAATTCCATCACACATCCCAGAAATAAAAGGATTATTCCGTATTTCAAGACAGTGGGTGGAGCTATGCAAATCATTCCTTTATACCTCATTAGCTGAATGCACATCCAGAAACGCTGGTGTATAGTACAAATATTACCCTATATTATAGAGCCATTTATTCAAAACTGCATACAGGTGATTCAGGTTTGTTGGCCATCATCAATGCAGTGTACATAAACCATGGCTTCTATGGTATGGAGTATGGCTTGGGGCTAGACCGTAAAACCATGCAGGCAGGGCCGAGACAAGAGAGGGAGCAAGAGGGGAAGCCGCCCTGGGCGCAGCACCGTTACTCAAGGGGGGGGGGTGCTAACTGCTCAGTAAGCATCATCCTGCATGCATTCTCCAGATTGGTGGTGAGCACATAGTAAACCTTGGCCTCACTCCAAGAAATGGCACTTTGCTACAATGTAAAGTAGTGAGTGTACAACTTGTATAACAGTGTAAATTTGCTGTCCCCTCAAAATAACTCTACACAGTCATTAATGTCTAAACCGCTGGCAACAAAAGTGAGTTCACCCCTAAGTGAAAATGTCCAAATTGGGCCCAATTAGCCATTTTCCCTCCCCGGTGTCATGTGACTCGTTAGTGTTACAGGGGGTCAGGTGTGAATGGGGAGCAGGTGTGTTAAATTTGGTGTTATCGCTCTCACTCTCTCATACTGGTCACTGGAAGTTCAACCTGGCACCTCATGGCAAAGAACTCTCTGAGGATCTGAAAAAAAAGAATTCTTGCTTTACATAAAGATGTCCTAGGCTATAAGAAGATTGCCAAGACCCTGAAAATGAGCTGCAGCATTGTGGCAGCATTGTGGCCAAGACAGCAGTTTAAAAGGACAGGATCCACTCAGAACAGGCCTCGCCACGTTCTACCAACGAGGTTGTGTGCACATGCTCAGCGTCATATCCAGAGGTTGTCTTTGGGAAATAGACGTATGAGTGCTGGCAGCATTGCTGCAAAGGTTGAAGGGGTGGAGGGTCAGCCTGTCAGTGCTCAGACCATACGCCGCACACTGCATCAAATTGGTCTGCATGGCTGTTGTCCCATCTTCTAAAGATGATGCACAAGAAAGCCCGCAAACAGTTTGCTGAAGACAAGAAGACTAAGGACATGGATTACTGGAACCATGTCATGTGGTCTGATGAGACCAAGATAAACTTTTTTGGTTCAGATTTTGTCAAGCGTGTGTGGCGGCAACCAGGGGAGGAATACAAAAACAAATGTGTCTTGCCTATAGTCAAGCATGGTGGTGGGAGTGTCATGGTCTGGGGCTGCATGAGTGCTGCCGGGACTGGGGAGCTACAGTTCATTGAGGGAACCATGAATGGCAACATGTACTGTGACATACTGAAGCAGAGCATGATCCTCCCCCCTTCGGAGACTGGGCCGCAGGGCAGTATTCCAACATAACGACTCTAAACACACCTACAAGACGACCACTGCCTTGCTAAAGAAGCTGAGGGTAAAGGTGATGGACTGGCCAAGCGTGTCTCCAGACCAAAACCCTATTGAGCATTTGTGGGGCATCCTGAAATGGAAGGTGGAGGAGCGCAAGGTCTCTAACATCGACCAGCTCCATGATGTCCTCATGGAGGAGTGGAAGAGGACTCCAGTGGCAACCTGTGAAGCTCTGGTGAACTCCAAGAGCCCAAGAGGGTTAAGGCGGGGCTGGAAAATAATGGTGGCCACACAAAATATTGAAACTTTAGGCCCAATTTGGACATTTTCACTTAGGGGTGTACTCACTTTTGTTGCCAGCGGTTTAGACATTAATGGCTGTGTGTCGAGTTATTTTGAGGGGACAGCAAATTGACACTGTTATACAAGCTGTACACTCACTACTTTACATTGTAGCAAAGTGTAATTTCTTCAGTGTTGTCACATGAAAAATGTGCAGGGTGTACTTACATTTGTGAGATACTGTAGTAATGACTAGTTACATAGTAGGTGAGGTTGAAAAAAGACACATCATTTGCTATTTTGCCTGCCTATATTTTTTTTTATAGTGTATATATATATATATATATATATATATATATATATATGTATGAAGGGCAGTATGGTGGCCTGAATTTATGGGAGGAGCCCGGGGGGTATTTAACCAGCCCGCTCGCCTGTGGCCTTTGTCGGTTTTCTGTGCGCGATACGTTACGTCACTAGGCCGACACTTCCAACTCGGCGCTCGTGAGTTGAGCATTTGAAACTTTCAGAGGCTTTCGGTTCCCGTTCGCAGTTTTTCATACAAACGTGTCTGGCTTGGCTGTCGCAGGTAGGGTTTAGTTTGACCTTCATTTCATGCATTTCTGTTCTGATATCTTGTCATTTATGGGAGGAGCCCGGGGGGTATTTAACCAGCCCGCTCGCCTGTGGCCTTTGTCGGTTTTCTGTGCGCGATACGTTACGTCACTAGGCCGGCACTTCCAACTCGGCGCTCGTGAGTTGAGCATTTGAAACTTTCAGAGGCTTTCGGTTCCCGTTCGCAGTTTTTCGTACAAACGTGTCTGGCTCGGCTGTCGCAGGTAGGGTTTAGTTTGACCTTCATTTCATGCATTTCTGTTCTGATATCTTGTCACCAGACCTCGATATCGAAACTTACGAGTCATTCGTTAGAAACCCTACACATAGCCGTAGCGTTAGCCACTCACTCGTACCGCATCATAAACAAACATTTCTTCATTTTATGTACCTCACTCCAATTCGAATCCAGTAGCATCAGTATCAATCCGCTTCGTTCAGGCGTGTCTCAATTGTTTTTTCATCTCTGTACCATGCTCCACAGACAGGTCGTTGTCAGTCGCAATTCGTGGCACACCGATTCGTGCCTCTGTCATGGATAAATCATTTCAATCATTTCACTCATTTCACTGTCACCTACCGCCCTGATTCGTCCTGATTCGAATCCAGTCGCATCCTTATGCACCGATTCGTCTTGGCGTGCCCCAGTTGTTTTTTGGCCTCATTTCAGTACATGCTCCAGAGTCTGGTTCGTTGTCAGTCGCAGTCACGGCATGACCGATTTGTGCCTCTGCCATGGCAAATCGTTTCATTCATTTCATCATTTCACTCACTTCACTGTCATGTACCGCACCCTGATTCGAATCCTGTCACATCCATGATGTGCCGATTCGTTACGGTGTGCCCCAGTTGTTTTGTCCTCATTTCAGTGCATGCTCCAGAGTCCGGTTCGTTGTCAGTCGCAGTCACGGCACCACCGATTCATATCTCTATCATGGCAAACATTTCATTCATTTCACTGTCACGTACCGCGCTCCGATTCATATCCAATGGCATCCGCGATGCATCAATTCGCCCCGGCGCACCCCAGTTGTCTTGGCCTCATTTCATTCTATGCTCCACAGTCTGACTCGTTGTTTGTCGCAGTCGCGGCACACCGATTTGTGCCTATATCACAGCAAAACGTTTCACTTATTTCATTTCACACACTTGTCGCTTGAGTCGAATCCACTCAAACCAACAACGCATCGATCCGCACCCCTCATTTCAGCCTTACAGGTATAGTTTGCATGTTGCATGTCATTCCCCCAGGTCCGGCAGTCACTTCATATCGAATCCTTTGTGCATCTTCCTTCGAAGTTCAGTCATGATCTCGATTTCATTCGTTAAAACCTTCGCCTCACTGCTACTTCCCCTTAGAGTCGCACAATCCGATTCATGTTGGTGTCATTTCATACAATTTACAACCGATTCGTATCAGGAATCATTACATACAATTTACAAAAGATTCGTATCGGTTTAATTTCATACACGCTACAGCCCGATTCGAATCCAGTCGCATCGACAGCACAGCGATTCGTATCGGATCTATTTCATACCGTCCACAGTCCGATTTATATCGGATTAATTTCATACACTCTATAACTGGTTCGTATCAGATTAATGTCATACAACTGATTCGTATAGGATTCATTTCATACTTACAACCGTTTCATATCGGATTAATTTCATACACATCCAATCACAACTTCTTGCAATCGTTGCAAGCACGCATCCAAGCATAACTCCCTGCAATCGTTGCAAGCACACATCCAAGCACAAACTTCTTGCAATCGCTGCAAGCACGCATCCAAACATAACTTCTTGCAATCGATGCAAGCACGCATCCAAACATAACTTCTTGCAATCGATGCAAGCACGCATCCAAACATAACTCCTTGCAATCGTTGCAAACACACATTCAAGCACAATTCTTGCAGTCTTCGCAAGCACATGCAGTAATACGAACGTTTCATAGTCACTACAAACACATCTCCGGTGACATAAACTCCCTTGCAATCGTTGCAAGCACACATTTAAGCACAACTCTTGCAATCGTTGCAAGGCACGCAACTTAGCATAACTTCTTGCAATCATTGCAAGCACATTCCCAGTAGCACACAAACAGCCACACATCATTTTCAGCAGCACTTAATTGGCCACTTGTCTCCAGTGGCATTTTCATACAAGCCACTCACCATTTCCTGTCTGTCATTTCTCCCTTAGGACAGTTGAGTTCAGCTTCTGTCCAGCACCAGGTATCGTATTGCCACATGCAGCTGGCTTCCTCTCGTAACACTGACGGGCTATACCTGCTGAGTGCTCTCACAGTAAGCAGCTTGCAATGGGGGCACCAGAGCCAAGCCACTGCTCTGTGAGTGCATTCAGACACGGGACTGCAGCCTGGCCCCGCCCCCTCTCTCTCCTCATTGGCTCACTCACTTTGACAGCAGTGGGAGCCAAGGGCGCCCTGCTGCTCTCAGCTAAAGAGACAGCCGAGCCTCTTGTGCAACATCGCTGCAATGAGATGCGGCTCAGGTAGGGTTGCCACCTGTCAGGGATTCACCTGGACAATCGAGGTTTTGTATCATGTGTCCGGGTTTCAGGTGGACTAAAAAACCCGGACACATTATTCAGCCCGGGCTGTGGCTCCCCAAGTAGCCAAGAAAGTCACACACAAATCTGTTGGCATCCATGAACTGGGGGGCTGTCTGAGGGACAGGTTCGGCATCAGTGGGATGCAGGGTGATTATGTCAACAAGAGCAATTTGGCCACACCCACATTTTGCTATGGCACGCTATGCACACCGCATTACTACTCTCTGCTTGGGGCACCCAAAAGTGTCCCGGGCCGCCAAAGTGTTCGGATTTGGCTTTGAAGAAAAGGTGGCAACCCTAGGCTCAGGTAAGTATAATGCCCCGTGCACACGAGCGGAATTTCCGTCAAAAAAAATGTGATGGGAGCTTTTGGTCGGATATTCTGACCGTGGTGTATGCGCCACCCAACTTTTTCTGTCTGAGTTTCCACCAGCAAAAGATTGAGAGCTGGTTCTATGTTTTTCAGACGGAAAAAGTTCTTGGCAGAAATTCCGTTCGTCTGTATGCAATCCCGACACCCAAAAAAACACGCATGCTTGGAAACAATTCGACGCATGCTCGGAAGCATCGAACTTCATTTTCTCGGCTCGTCGTAGTGTTGTTCGTCACCGCGTTTTTGACGGTCGAAAGTTCAAAGAACTTTTGTGTGACCGTGTGTATGCAAGGCAAGCTTGAGCGGAATCCCGTCAGAAAAACCATCATATCTTTTTCCGACCAAAATCCCAATCGTGTGTATGCGGCATAGTAGTCGTCCTGTGGACAGATTCTCCCACCTGAGCTGTGGATCTCTGCAGCTCCTCCAGAGTTACCATGGACCTCTTGGCTGCTTCTCTGATGAATGCTCTCCTTGCCCGGCCGGTCAGTTTAGGTGGACGGAAATGTCTTGGTAGGTTTGCAGTTGTGCCATACTCTTTCCATTTTCCGATGATGGATTGAACAGTGCTCTGTGATATGTTCAAAGCTTGGGATATTTTTTTATAACCTAACCCTGCTTTATACTTCTCCACAACTTTATCCCTGACCTGTCTGGTGTGTTCCTTGGTCTTCATGATGCTGTTTGTTCACTAAGGTTCTCTAACAAACCTCTGAGGGCCTCACAGAACAGCTGTATTTATACTGAGATTAAATTACACACAGGTGGACTCTATTTACTAATTAGGTGACTTCTGAAGGCAATTGGTGCCTCTAGATTTTAGTTAGGGGTATCAGAGTAAAGGGGGCTGAATACAAATGTACGCCACACTTTTCACATATTTGCAAAAAAAAAAAAGTTGAAAACCATTTATCGTTTTCCTTCCACTCCACAATTATGTGCCACTTTGTGTTGGTCTATCACATAAAATCCCAAAAAAATACATTTACACTTGTAACATGACAAAATTAGAAAAATTTCAACTGAGTTTTCAATGGCTATGAATACTTTTGAGGCACTGTACCTTAATGTAGATTCAGTGAAGTCATCACTGGGTCTCTGTGCTTCCCTATGCAATGCAGGCCGATCTGGGCTGGTGGGAGGAGCCGGCAGGGTGCTGTACATGGCTTCCTGAATACATCACAGCACCCTGCCTCAGTACTCCTCTCAAGAGTCCTCAGCCCTAATAATGCAAGCAGCGGGATGGCTCTTAGAGGAAGTTATGCAATTATCAAGTCACCTGGGAAGGTTGTCAGTCTGGAGAAGTGGGCATTCTTGGACAGGCTGTATTTGGATATTGACACCCACGTGTGATGCTGAGCCTTCACAATTGAAAGAACTGAAAGCCAATGAATGAAAGGGGTGGAGCAGGGATAGTCAAATTGTGGAGGAAAGGGCTACATGATGCTGAACGTCCTCCAGCCAGGAAATGAGGCGGCAGAGGCGGCTCTAGGCTTTGTGAGGCCTTAGGCAAAAATTAGGCATGAGGCCCCCTTACACCCATAATGGGGAAAAATAATTCAAGCGATAAAAATTAGCTGTATAAGGAGGATACAGTACAGGTGGAGGGTACGTGGGCAAAGTACATGGGGCAGGAGTGTACATTAAAGGAGGGAGCAGGAGGTCACAGCACAGGGGGAGGGTAAGTGGGCACATAGCATGGGGCAGGAGTGTACATTAAAGGAGAGAGGAGGGCACAGCACAGGGGGAGGGTAAGTGGGCACAGTACAGGGGGTAGGAGGGTACAGTACAGGGGGAGCAGGAGGGCACAGCACAGGGTGAGAGGGTAAGTGGGCACAGTACATGGGGCAGGAGGGCACAGCACAGGGGGGAGGGTACGTGGGCACAGAACAGCGGGCAAGAGGGTACAGTACAGGGGGAGCAGGAGGGCAAAGCACAGGGGGAGGGTAAGTGGGCACAGTACAGGGGGCAGGAGGGCACAGCATGGGGGGGTAAGTGGGCACAGTACAGGGGACAGGAGGGTACAGTAAAGGAGGGAGCAGGAGGGCACAGCACAGGGGAACGGTAAGTGGGCACAGCACAGGGAGGGAGCAGGAGGTTACAGTACAGAGGGGAGCAGGAAGGTACAGGGGGGAGGGTAAGTGGGCACAGAACAGGGGGCAGGAGGGTACAGTGGGAGCAGAAGGACAAAGCACAGGGGGGAGGGTACGTGGGCACAGTACAGGGGGCAGGAGTGTTTATTAAAGGAGAGAGATGGGGAACAGTACTGGGGGTAGGAGGGTACAGCACAGGGGGAGCAGGAGGGCACAGCACAGGGTGAGAGGGTAAGTGGGCACAGTACATGGGGCAGAAGGGCACAGCACAGGGGGGAGGGTACGTGGGCACAGAACAGCGGGCAAGAGGGTACAGTACAGGGGGAGCAGGAGGGCAAAGCACAGGGGGAGGGTAAGTGGGCACAGTACAGGTGGCAGGAGGGCACAGCATGGGGGGGTAAGTGGGCACAGTACAGGGGACAGGAGGGTACAGTAAAGGAGGGAGCAGGAGGGCACAGCACAGGGGAACGGTAAGTGGGCACAGCACAGGGAGGGAGCAGGAGGGTACAGTACAGAGGGGAGCAGGAAGGTACAGGGGGGAGGGTAAGTGGGCACAGAACAGGGGGCAGGAGGGTACAGTGGGAGCAGAAGGACAAAGCACAGGGGGGAGGGTAAGTGGGCACAGTACAGGGGACAGGAGGGTACAGTAAAGCAGGGAGCAGAAGAGCACGGGGGGGTAAGTGGGCACAGTACAGGGGGCATGAGGGTAAGTAAAGGAGGGAGAAGGAGGGCACAGCATGGGGAGGGGGGGTAAGTGGGCACCGTACAGGGGACAGGAGGGTACAGTAAAGGAGGGAGCAGGAGGGCACAGCATGGGAGGGTAAATGGGCACAGTACAGGGGGCAGGAGGGTATAGTAAAGGAGGGAGCAGAAGGGCACAGGGATGGAGCAGGAGGGTACAGTACAGGGGGGAGCAGGAGGGCACAGCACAGGGGGGAGGGTAAGTGGGCACAGTACAGGGGAGAGGAGGGTACAGTAATGCAAGGAGCAGGAGAGCACGGGGGGTATGTGGGCACAGTACAGGGGGCATAAGGGTAAGTAAAGGAGGGAGCAGGAGGGCACAGCATGGGGGGGGTAAGTGGGCACCGTACAGGGGACAGGAGGGTACAGTAAAGGAGGGAACGGGAGGGCACAGCATGGGGGGGTAAGTGGGCACAGTACAAGAGGACAGGAGAGTATAGTAAAGGAGGGAGCAGGAGGGCACAGTGCAGGGGGCAGGAGGGTACAGTACAGGGGAGAGCAGGAGGGTAAAGCACAGGGGGGTAGGTGGGCACAGTACAGGGGGCAGGAGGGTACAGTAAAGGAGGGAGCAGGAGGGCACAGCACAGGGGGAGGGTAAGTGGGCATGGGGCAGGGGGTACAGTACAGGGGGGAGCAGGAGGGTAAAGCACAGGGGGGTAAGTGGGCGCAGTACAGGGGGCAGAAGGGTAGTGTACAGGGAGAGTAGGAGGGCACAGCACATGGGGAGGGTAAGTGGGCACAGTACAGGGGGCAAGAGGGTACAGTAAAGCAGGGAGAAGGAGAGCATGGAGGTAAGTGGGCACAGTATTGGGGCAGGAGGGTACAGTACAGGAGGAGCGTAAGTGGGCGCAGTACCGGGGCAGGAGGGTATAGTATGGGGGGAGGGTAAGTGGGCACAGTACCGGGGCAGGAGGGTACAGGAGGTGGGTAAGTGGGCACAGTACTGGGGCAAGAAGGTACAGTATGGGGGAGGGTAAGTGGGCACAGTACCGGGGCAGGGGGGTACAGTACGGGGGGAGGGTAAGTGGGCACAGGGAAAGAGAGTAAAGTAAAGAAAGGAGCAGGAGGGCACAGCACAGGGGGAGGATAAGTGGGCACAGTACAGGAGGAGCAGAAGGAAAGAAGGATGCCTCTTACATTAGAATACCTCCCAGAGACCCCCATTAGCTCACAGTCCCCTAATATCAGTGCCCCCCTTCCTTAGAGAACTCCAGAGATCAGAGACCTCCCTTATAGCAGTGCCCCCTGCCCTCTTTAGGATCTCCATTTATGTTACCTTATCAGCGGGAATCGGGTACTGCTGCAAGCAAGGTGTGAGAGCCATAGTTGGGGGGCGGAGTTGCGAGGCGAAGCGTTCTACAGATTTTTCCTCAGTGTGTGTGTGTATACAGCGGCAATCCAGATGAAAAAGGGGTCATCGAGGCGGGCGGGGAGAAAGGCGCCGGGCAGAGGGACCGGAGATCGATGACCACAGACTGGCACAGCTGAGAGGAATCCTTGTTGAGTGGAGCACAGTGCCGGAAGTTCGGGACTTGGTCCGGCACTGGCTTCATCCCCAGCACAGTTTCTCATGGGGGCCCCCCACTGGTCCCGATGGGTCAGCGGGGCAGACATGAGGAGGAACAGCAGTAGAAGCAGCTCTCTCTCCTCTCCTGCTTGTGAGGGGAGGGAGAGGAAGGGGCAAGTGCCAGCGCTGGCTTTGACCTGAGATCCGGAGCTGTGCGTGAGCTCCGATCATCTGGGAAGCAACCCGCTACCTCTCCATGTAGCGGTGAGAGGACTCACCACTGTGCTGATGGCGGGGGTGGGGGGGATCCCTGTTGCCAGTAGAGGCAGCTCTTTAATTTGGCAAATTAGGCAGCCGTGAGGCCCCTGTGATCGCGATGCCTTAGGCGACCGCCTAATTTGCCTAATTAGAGAGCCGCCTCTGCCTGTGTGAGCCATATATATTATTTAGTGACAACTTTTTGTAATTTTTTTTTTTTTTTTGTCATTATTCAATCACTTGGGACAAAAAAAGTTAATATTCAACGGGCTCAACATGCCTCTTAGCAATTTCCTTGGGATGTCTACTTTCCAAAATGGGGTCATTTGGGGGGGGGGGGGGGTTGTACTACCCTGCCATTTTAGCACCTCAAGAAATGACATAGACAGTCATAAACTAAAAGCTGTGTAAATTCCAGAAAATGTACCCTAGTTTGTAGACGCTATAACTTTTGCGCAAACCAAAAAATATATGCCTTTTGACATTTTTTTTTACCAAAGACATGTGGCCGAATACATTTTGGCCTAAATGTATGACTAAAATTTAGTTTATTGGATTTTTTTTTATAACAAGAAGTAGAAAATGTCATTTTTTTTCAAAATTTTCGGTCTTTTTCCATTTATAGCGCAAAAAATAAAAAGCGCAGAGGTGATCAAATAACATAAAAAGAAAGCTCTATTTGTGGGAAGAAAAGGACGCAAATTTAGTTTGGGTACAGCATTGCATGACCGCGCAATTAGCAGTTAAAGTGACGCAGTGCCAAATTGTAAAAAGTGCTCTGGTCAGGAAGGGGGTAAATCTTTCCGGGGCTGAAGTGGTTAACTTCTATTATCCCAACCGAGAGTCCTTTAACATCCCAATGAGATAAATGTACAATTACACATACAGTATCACCTTCAAGGTATTATAACTTACTGGTTCAGCAGTAATTTAGTGAGCTCCATGTAATGCAGGTTCGGCATGGGGGTGAAGGTCTCCTCTCGACGTTCATTGTCCCGGATCTGCTCCAGCTTTTCGGAAAATGGATACATTTAAAGATGAACAAATGACTGATGGATGTTGTGCAAACCCCCCATAGTTTCAATTCATTTCCTTTGAGCCCTGATGAAGAGGGCAGAGCCAGTGAAACGTGTTGGTTTTGTAAACAATTTATCTTTGGAATAAACTTGTATCTGTACTGTAATATCATAATTAAGGAAATAAAAACCATCGAATCGCTACGACTGCTGTCCACTTCAGTTGGGGATCGGTGTACTTGGGCTGCTGTCATTCTCTTACCTGTGAAAAGGACAAAAATATCACTTACCCACATCCATCCACTCCGGGGGGACGATGCGACATTTCTGCCTCTGCTTCAGATTGATAGCCATCCAGAGCGGTACCTGGACAGGCAGACCGGGATTGAATGAGCCCAAATCGCCCTGGGGAGGGAAAACTGGCAGCGTTAATGGAAATCCAAAGTTTACCGATTGTAAAAGAAAAATAAAATGTTCAATATAGCCTGCAGCATACACCTGTGTGAGGGCCGTGTTTACCTGCGTGGGGATGCACAGGTGTTCCGTGCATCTCATCCATGTCAGCTGGGGACACATCAGCTGCTGCTCCAAATTTGACAGCTGTGCGGCCCCAAACGAATGCTGCCTGCTTTCAGGGCCACGCACCCACACGTCTGTCACATTGGAATGTACCATGGCGCTGTACATCTTGTCTTGTTTAGTCTCCCATTATACTATTGATCAGGGGTTATTATTAACTAGTTGCCGCCCACCATCAGCACATTTACTGCCAGGCTGGATGTAAAACATGTCATCCAGCCAAGGGCACAGAGAGCACGGCTCCCGTGACCGCTTTGTCCACCAATTGCAACTTGTGCAGCAGGCAAGGGGATCAGGCGATCACTAGGTAGAACTGGGCGATTTTCTCCAAAAAAAAAAAAAAACTCGATTCACGATTCAAGTTTTTTTAGGCCTCGCCTAAAAACTCCTGCCCGCAGCTCCTCAGGACCGGTGCGGTGTCAGCGCCAGTACTGGTGGAAAAACCAAAAAAACCAAAAATAATCTAAAAAAAAAATCGATTTGCTGAAAGTTTGAATCGATTTGACCTCTCAACTCGATTCTAAATGATTTTTTCCAAAGCCCTATCACTAGGTCAATATACTGTAGCTGTTAGGAATGAATTTCATTCACGACAGCTCAAAACATTGCTGTCACAGAGATCATCACAAACAACAAAGTGTAAAAAATAAAAAATAAAAATAATCGCTGATCACCCCCTCCAGAATAGTACAGTGTCACTACAGTGACAATGATCTACTCTGAGACAGACCATCATAGTTTGTAGATTCTATAACTTTAATTTAAACCAATGAATATACACTATGGCTCCATGCACACTGGACGTTAAAACAAAAAACGCCGTTAAAACGAGTCTTTCAACGTTTAACGTTTTTGCAATAGCGTTTTTTTTTTTTTTGTTCAATGGATCAGAAACTTTAAAAAAAAAAATGATGGTGAGGTTTTTGAGCGTTTGGCGTTTTTTGTGGTCAGAAAAAACGACGCGATTTTATGCTGTTCAGAAAATGGCCCATAAACTCCACTGCTGATAAACATCCAAAAATTCCATGTATGCATGGACACCTAGGATAACATGGAGGGGAGTTTATGGGCTGTTAAAAAAAACAAAACAAAAAAAAAAACGCCAAAAAACAGCCGTTTATGAGCTTCAGTGTTCATGGAGCCTTACTGGGATATTTTTTTTTTACCAAACACATGTAGCAGAATACATTTCGGCCTAAATTTATGAAGAAATTTGATCTTATTGGAAATGTTTTAAACAGGGCTTGGAAGATTGGCGGCGGGGACACCCCGTTGTTTGAGATCTACCAAGGTACCCTTTACCCCATCAGTTTTGGGGTTTGGCTCCACTATTGAGTCCCCAGACAAGGGATACCTCATAATACTGGAAGGATTCTCCGGATTGATTGGCCATTGGTTTGAATTATAAAAAGGGTTAGTTCTCAGGCATGAGAGATATTACGGCTATCCACGTCAACTACAAGTAAAATCGTCTATTTGACTCGTCTACCCTCGGCATTTAAAGTGGTGTTCTGGCCGAAATTATACTTTTTAAATAGAAATACCCCTATAATACACAAGCTTAATGTATTCTAGTAAAGTTAGTCTGTAAACTAAGGTCTGTTTTGTTAGTTTATAGCAGTAGTTTGTTATTTTATAAACTTACAGCAGGCCGTGGCCATCTTAAGTGTGGGCATCTGAAGCCAGACTGTATTTCTTCCTGGATCTCATCCTTGCAGATCTCGCACATGCTCAGTGCAACACAAGCAGTGTAATAGGTTTCAGGTCAGGTTTCCATAGCAACGGCAGTTTCAGAGGAAGTTGCCGCCCCACATGCTCAGTGAAGCACAAGCAATGTAATAGGTTTCAGGTCAGGTTTCCATAGCAACGGCAGTTTCAGAGGAAGTTGCCGCCCCTTCCCAGAAGGCATTGCAAACAGGAAATGATGCGATGGGCCGCGGCCAGGGAGGAGGAAGTGAAAAATGAACACAGCAGATATACAGTAGGTGATGAGAAAAAAAATATATATATATCCAATTTGTTTACAGTGCACAGTTTAGTGAGGGATGCTGAAGAGTTGTAAAAGTGGGTGGAACTCCACTTTAAGTTTATAGTGATTCATCCCATTTCACCATACTTGGTCCACTTAAAGGGGTTGTAAAGATTTGCGTTTTTTCACTTTAATGCATCCTATGCATGAAGGTGAAAAAACATCCCACAATACCGCCCCCCCCAGTTTTACTTACCTGAGCCCATAAACTTGCTGCGCTCGCCCCCGATGTCCCCTTCGCTGGTCAGCCTGGCCGTTGATCGGCTAGAGTGGATGGATTGAAAGCAGCGCAGCCATTGGCTCGCGCTGCTGTCAATCACCTCCAATGACGCGGCGCGCCGGGGCCGAGTGATACAGTGAGCAGCTATAACTGCCGGCTGTATCACGGGAGCGCGCCCGCAAGAACTAACCACCACTCGCATGAAAGGTGGTTATTTCTTGCGGGGGAGGAGCTGGAACACCGAGGGACCCCAGAAGACCAGGTTCGGGGCCACTCTGAGCAAAACGAGCTGCATAGTGGAAGTAAGTATAACATGTTTGTTATTTTAAATAATAATAATAAAAAAAAAAAAATTCCCTTACAACCCCTTTAATAATAGAAGGATATGACACAGAAAACTATAACTGGGTGTGCCACATCTCAAACATCTATAGGAAAGGAGAATACCCCTAAATAGGGACTTAGGGCACTACCACAATGAGAAAAAATATTTGTATAAATGTAGAAGTTTTATTACAGAAAAACACATATCAGAAAGAAAAATATATATAATAAAGATACTTGGATACTAGGGGTGCAACGGATCATCACCGATCCGTGATCCGAAGGGGTTAACCTGTTAAGATCGGCACACCACGCGATCTGCTGCCTCGGCTTTAGGAAAGGCCACGGCTTCGGCCCAGCTTCGGAGAGGCGGCCATCTTGGTACACCCGGTGGCGACGGTGGTAGAGATTGTGGATATTACAGCAGTGGGGGAGATGATGTGGATATTATAGTGGGGGAGATCAAGTCATTTAAAAGTGTTAATAAACAAAAAGACAAAGCTTATGTTTATTTGTCTTTTTTTTTTTTTTTTGCTGATCCGAAAATGATCCGATGGGATCTGATCCGAGGAACGGTCCGAACCGTGAGTTTTTTGATCCATTGCACCCCTAATGGATACAGATTAAAAACCCATCAATGATAATTGCACATATCTCTCTTAACCAGATGGTTCAGAGAGCGATCTGAATACTTTAACCACTTCAGCCCCAGAAGGATTTACCCCCTTCCTGACCAGAGCACTTTTTACAATTTGGCACTGCGTCGCTTTAACTGCTAATTGCGCGGTCATGCAATGCTGTACCCAAACGAAATTTGCGTCCTTTTCTTCCCACAAATAGAGCTTTCTTTTGATGGTATTTGATCACCTCTGCCGTTTTTATTTTTTGCGCTATAAACGGAAAAAGACCGAAAATTTTGAAAAAAAATGATATTTTCTACTTTTTGTTATAAAAAAAATCCAATAAACTCAATTTTAGTCATACATTTAGGCCAAAATGTATTCGGCCACATGTCTTTGGTAAAAAAAATGTCAATAAGCGTATATTTATTGGTTTGCGCAAAAGTTATAGCGTCTACAAGCTAGGGTACATTTTCTGGAATTTACACAGCTTTTAGTTTATAACTGTCTATGTCATTTCTTGAGGTGCTAAAATGGCAGGGCAGTACAAACCCCCCCCCCCCAAATGACCCCATTTTGGAAAGTAGACACCCCAAGGAAATTGCTGAGAGGCATGTTGAGCCCATTGAATAATAATTTTTTGTCCCATTGAATAATGACAAAAAATAAAAAATTACAAAAAGTTGTCATTAAATGATATATTGCTCACACAGGCCATAGGCATATGTGGAATTGCACCCTAAAATACATTTAGCTGCTTCTTCTGAGTATGGGGATACCACATGTGTGGGACTTTTTGGGAGCCTAGCCGCGTACGGGGCCCCGAAAACCAATCACCACCTTCAGGATTTCTAAGGGTGTAAATTTTTGATTTCACTCTTCACTGTCTATCACAGTTTCGGAGGCCATGGAATGCCCAGGTGACACAACCCCCCCCCAAATGACCCCATTTTGGAAAATAGACACCCCAAGCTATTTGCTGAGAGGCATGGGGAGTATTTTGCAGCTCTCATTTGTTTTTGAAAATGAAGAAAGACAAGAAAAAACATCCCGCCCACGGGAGGCAGATCACGTACAGGTACGTGATTCTGCCTGCTTGTGCCGATCCCTCCATAAAAAGAGTACTTGTCACTGCCTACTACTGTCACAAGGGATGTTTACATTCCTTGTAACAGCAATAAAATCGATCAGAATTTTTTTTTTTTTTAAAGTGACAATGCAAAAAAAAAAAAAAAAAAGAAAGTTTTTCTAAAGCCCCCCCGCGTGCTCAGACAGCAAATAAAACGCATGCGTATGTCGCGCCCGCATATGTAAACAGTGTTCAAACCACACCTGAGGTATCGCCGCGATCGTTAGAGCGAGAGCAATAATTCTAGCACCAGACCTTCTGTGTACCTCTAACCTGGTAACCGTTAAATGTTTTTAAAGCATCGCCTCCTGGTAACCGTTAAATGTTTTTAAAGCGTCGCCTATGGAGATTATTTAAGTACCGTAGTTTGTCGCCATTCCACGAGTGTGCGCAATTTCAAAAGCGTGACATGTTAGGTATCTATTTACTCGGCGTAACATCCATCTTTCATATTTTACAAAAAGAAAAAAATTGGGCTAACTTTACTGTTTTGTTTTCATGAAAGTCTCCTCCCCCCCAAAAAAAAGTGCATTTGAAAGACCGCTGCGCAAATGCCATGTGACATAAAATAATGCAATGATCGCTTCTATAGCACACACATAGTCCATAGCGCTGTTCAAAGTGAGGAACTACAGGCCCCCCATTATAATATCATTGCTCCTGGTTACCGCTGGCTCCCTTGGCACCAACATACACCATAGCGTTGTACAATTAGAGGACATACAGGTCTATGTGAGCTCCCAGTATATAATCGCTCCCTGCCGCCTTCTATAGCGCCGACACTCTCCATAGCGCAGTACAAAGCGAGACCCTACAGAGGTGATGAGATCATTAGAATATCATTTCTTCTGGTGATTACTGACCTCTATAGCACCTGCATAGACCAAGGCGCTGTACAAAAGGGGAGGTCGCACATTAATTGGGCAGTCGCGTTCTTTCTAATGATTAGGCACGCCCCCTATAGCACCTGCACAGTCCATAGCGTTGTACAAAGTGAGGACATGCAGGTCTATGGGGGAGCTTCCATTATAATAGTTTTGCTTTCTATAGCACCAACACTGTCCAAAGCGCCTGTCCTGCCCTGTCCCATACGGTGAAGCTCACCCCAATGAGGTAGACCTTGTCCAGGCTGAAGTTGGGGATGACGGTCACCATCTCCTTCTCCGCCAGGAACTCCACCTCGCAGGCATCCATCGCACAAAAAGCTCTTTTTTTTTCCGCGCTCATCTCTCCAGCCAATCATGGGCCGCGTGCGTTCCAGGGCAGGAGCAGGCTCGGCGAGGCGTGGAACGCAAAAAACACGGAAGCCGGTGTTCTGCCGAGAAAGTTCCGCTCGGCGGATTAGTTCCCCCTCTACTGCGCATGCGCAGTAGATGCCGGCGGAAATAGCCGAAGCGGAACAGCTGAAAATCAGCTGTACACGGCGCCTGTAAGAGGGCCCCTCGCGGGCTCGCTTCGCTCGCCACGCTTCGGGCACGGCCTCGCTGCGCTCGGCACTTTTAGATTCCCCCTCTAGGTCCACTTGGATAGAGGGGAAGGAATCTGGACCCAGAGCGCAGGCGCCGTGTACAGCTGATCGAAGCGTTTGAGCTTCGGCTATCTCCAGCGGCCAGCAGTACTACGTACTGCGCAGGCGCTGCGCCTGCGCAGTACAGGGGGGGAACCTATCCGCCGAAGGAACTTATTCGGCAAGACACCGGGGTTGTAAAAATTTCTCCGTCACTCACACAGCTGACGGCGGGGCATTAGCGCGCAAGCGCGACTTCACTGGCCTTAATCGCGCATGCGCTGGAGATATTCGCAGCCCAGAAATATTATGGTCACGAGCGGGCGGGCGGAGGCGGAGAGATGGTTAGAACATCAGCACCAGCCCCGCCCACCCCACCCCTCTAACACGCCCCGAATCGCGCATGCGCAAAGTTTATGTTTATGGTCGAGAAAATTTATGGACTCAAGTGGGCGGTCAGAGGCGGAGAGTTGGTTGGGGGGAGATAAAGCGAAGCTTGGAGAGGGGGCGGGCCCTCCGTGCATAGCACTGTCTGTATACATTGTTCTGCCCATCTGCCACTGTGCCCTTCAAACGCAACTGTGCCCATCAAACGCTGCAACTGTGCTCATCTGCCACTGTGCCCATCAAACGCTGCAACTGTGCCCATTTGCCACTGTGCCCTTCAAACGCAACTGTGCCCATCAAATGCTGCAACTGTGCCCACCATATGCAGACACTTGTGCCAGTCGTACGCAGCCACTTGTGCCCCTAAAATGCAGCCATTTGTGTCCATCATATCACACCTTACGGATAAATTTATTTATTTATTTACTAGTTTTTATTACCATTTTCTTAGATGACCAAGGGACAAGGGGCCTTTTGAACCCACGGTGATATTCCTCAGTGGTAGGACGCCCCAGGGCCGATCCCAGACGGGGTGCAGTGCACCCGGGCGCCAGAGAGGTGGGGGCGCTGAAGGGCCAGAGTGCTCCCCTCCCTCCTCCTCCTCCTCTCTGTGTCCATAGGCGGCTCCCTCCGCAGGTCACAGCCGCCGCTGTAGCTTTCGAGGCTCAAGCGGCAGCCTATCCCCCCCTAACTCCTCCTGTCAGAGAAGGAGAGCAGCGCCAAAGATTGGAGCGGCTGGTCTCTGTGTGGAGAGAGACCAGCCGCGCAGTAACATCGCTGGGGCGGTCCATGCCCGACATGTTCTCCTCCTCTGTCTTTCCCTCCCGCCCAAGCCTGTCTCCATCTGCTCTCCACCCGGGCGGCGCGGCTGCACACTGTCCTCTCCTCTCCAGCTGCCGCCCGGGTGTTTTTATGTACGCTAATGGAGGGGGGGGGGGTCTCTACTAATAGAGGAGGGTCTGTCCTAAGGGGGTCTTTACTAATGGAGAGGGGGTTTCCTGGGGGGGTGTACTAATGAAGGGGGGGTTGTCCTGGGGGGGGTCTGTACTAATGGAGGGGGGGTTTGTCCTGGGGGGTCTGTACTAATAGGGGGGGGCTTTGTCCTGGGGGGTCTGTACTAATGGAGGGGGGGTTGTCCTGGTGGGGGTCTGTACTAATGGAGGGTGGGCGGTTTCTCCTGGGGGGTCTGTACTAATGGAGGGGGGGGGGCTTTGTCCTGGGGGGGTCTGTACTAATGGAGGGGGGTTGTCCTGGGGGGTCTGTACTAATGGAGGGGGGCTTTATCCTGGGGGGTCTGTACTAATGGAGGGGGGTCTGTCCTAAGGGGGTCTGTACTAATGGAGGGGGGTTTGTCTTTGGGGGTCTGTACTAATGGAGGGGGGTTTTTCCTGGGGGGGTCTGTACTAATGGAGGGGGGCTTTGTCCCGGGGGGGTCTGTACTAATGGAGGGGGGTTGTCCTGGGGGGGTCTGTACTAATGGAGGGGGGGTTTGTCCTGGGAGGGTCTGTACTAATGGAGGGTGGGCGGTTTGTCCTGGGGGGGGTCTGTAGTAATGGAAGGGGTTTGTCCTGGGGGTCTGTACTAATGGAGGGGAGGCTTTGTCCTGGGGGGTCTGTACTAATGGAGGGGGTTTGTCCTGGGGGGGTCTGTACTAACGGAGGGGGGGGGCTTTGTCTTGGGGGGGTCTGTACTAATGGAGGGGGAGTTGTCCTGGGGGGGTCTGTAGTAATGGAAGGGGTTTGTCCTGGGGGTCTGTACTAATGGAGGGAAGGCTTTGTCCTGGGGGGTCTTTACTAATGGAGGGGGTTTGTCCTGGGGGGGTCTGTACGAACGGAGGGGGGGCTTTGTCCTGGGGGGGGTCTGTACTAATGGAGGGGGAGTTGTCCTGGGGGGGCTGTACTAATGGAGGGGGGTTTGTCCTCGGGGGTCTGTACTAATGGAGGGGGGTTGTCCTGGGGGTCTGTACTAATGAAGGGGGGGTTTGTCCTGGGGGGTCTGTACTAATGAAGGGGGGGTTGCCTTGGGGGGTCTGTACTAATGGAGGGGGTTTGTCCTGGTGGGGGTCTGTACTAATGGAGGGGGGTTGTCCTGGGGGGGTCTGTACTAATGGAGGGGGGGTTTGTCCTCAGGGGTCTGTACTAATGGAGGGGGTTGTCCTGGGGGGGTATAAATGAAGGGGGGGTTTGTCCTGGGGGGGTCTGTACTAATGGAGGGGGTTTGTCCTGTGGGGGTCTGTAGTAATGGAGAGGGGTTTGTCCTGGGGGGGTCTGTACTAATGGAGGGGGTTTGTCCTGGAAGGTCTGTACTAATGGAGGGGGGTTTGTCTTGGGGGGTCTGTACTAATGGAGGGGGGGTTTGTCCTCAGGGGTCTGTACTAATGGAGGGGGGTTGTCCTGGGGGGGTCTAAATGAAGGGGGGGTTTGTCCTGGGGGGGTCTGTACTAATGGAGGGGGTTTGTCCTGTGGGGGTCTGTAGTAATGGAGAGGGGTTTGTCCTGGGGGGGTCTGTACTAATGGAGGGGGTTTGTCCTGGAAGGTCTGTACTAATGGAGGGGGGTTTGTCTTGGGGGGTCTGTACTAATGAAGGGGGGTTGTCTTGGGGGGGTCTGTACTAATGGTGGGGGGTTTGTCCTGGTGGGGGTCTGTACTAATGGAGGGGGGGTGGTTTGTCCTGGGAGGGGTCTACACCCAGGAAAGTACACCCAGGACCCCAGAGGGAGAGGGCAGTGCTGGGAGAACACCATCAGAGAGAGAACCCCGCTGCCCTGCGCCACCAGAGGGAAAGCCACACAGCCTAGCGCCATCCCTGGTGGAGAAAGGAATGGAGTCATTGCAGGAATACAGATCTGGGTGCTACCCAGCGGAGTCGCCACGGGCAATTCAGAGTGAGCTGACTCCTGATCAGAGGAACCATTGCTGTATCACTGGGTCAATTGAGGGGGCCGATCAGCCATTATCTACTAACGTTCATAGGAACTGCAGTCTCTGACCATCTCCTGTACCATGTCTGCAGTCTCTGACCATCTCCTGTATCATGTCTGCAGTCTCTGACCATCTCCTGTACTATGATTGCAGTCTCTGACCATCTCTTGTATCATGTCTGCAGTCTCTGACCATCTCCTGTACCATGTCTGCAGTCTCTGACCATCTCCTGTACCATTATTGCAGTCTCTGACTGCATATTTCACCATTTACCCTGAAGAAGAGGTCTAACTACTTACAACCTTGAAACGCGTCGGGCTTTCTGTCCCAGCCCATTGCTTGGACAGCTGTGTGTGGTGCCTTTTTAGTATTGTTGTATCAGATCTATATACACATCTTGTTTGCTAACATCCGACTCTACCTGCATCCATCTCTTTTATTATTGTCATGTTTTAACTTTTTGTAATAAATTTATATTTGTGAATTAATTACTGCTTGAAGACTCCTGCCTTTTAAAGTCCCACAAGAGGAAAAAATCTTTGCTTTTTGTAAAAACGCATTAAGAACATGCGTGCAGAAACGCACCCGGAACAGATCTGTAGTGTGTTTTTGTGGCGCGAACACGCCCTAAGTTACAGATATACCGTATTTATCGGCACCCTAGCTTAGGAGGGAATTTTAAGGAAAAAAAATTAAATTTAAATGCCCATCAATGCAGCCTTGTCAGTGTCCATCTGCAGCCTTGTCATTGCAGCCTTGTCATTGCAGCCTTGTCAGTGTAGCCTTGTCATTGCAGCCTTGCTCCAGTGTCATTGCAGCCTTGTTATTGCAGCCTTCCACTTTAAAAATGGCGCCGCCGAGATACAGAGCCGGAGCACTTTAATATACTAGGAGTGGGTTTTATTAGCTCCCCTGTTGCTGGCAAGTCCAGGTTCTGGGGGAGTTTGATATCCTGAGGTCCCCCCCCCATGTAATCCTCTATAGCTAGTTATAAATAGCGCAGTTTGTCATTTTGTTGTGTTTTTTTTTTCCCCTCGGATTCAAACATATCCCGGCTGATTCTCATCACAATCAGAAAGGGAAGAAAAGACACAATGCAACAGTTGTGAGGGGTGCGAGCGCGCCGCCCTCGCAGGATAATTCCGTAGGCGCCACGCACACATAACATTGCCTGCGAGTGACCCGGCTTAAAGAGAACGTTTCTGTTGTCTTTTGCCATCTGCTGTTCTCATCATTAAATCTGAACACCTATCTGCTGTGCAATCTCATCTCCCCGCCGCCTCTGAATTACCAGCGAACGGCGTCACTTGCTATAATGCGCTCGCTTCATCTCTGCTGTAATTATTATAAACAGGGCGCGGCTGCCACCATCTTCACATGCGGCGCATGACGAATGATCTCTTAGCACTAGAATCCTGAACTACATTAACCTCTTCAGCTCCGGAAGGTTTTAACCCCCCCTTCATAACCAGGCCATTTTTTGCGATACAGCACTGTGTTATTTTAACTGACAACTGCGCGGTCGTGCGACGCTGTACCGAAACAAAATTGATGTCCTTTTTTCCCACAAATAGAACTTTCTTTTGGTGGTATTTGATCACCTCTGAGGTTTTTTATTTTTTGCACTATAAACAAAACAAAAAAACACAATTTTTTTACTTTCTGCTATAAAACACATCCAATTAAAAAAAATTTAAAAAATCTAATTTCTTCATCAATTTAGGCCAATATGTATTCTGCTACATATTTTTGGTAATACAAATCCCAATAAACGTGTAGTGATTGGTTTGCGCAAAAGTTATAATGTCTACAAACTATGGGATATATTAATGCAATTTTTATTGATTGATTTATTGATTTTTCTTTTTAGTAATGGCGGCATTCAGCAACTTATACCGCTATAAGTCGCTGATTGCCACCATTACTAAAAACAAAAATCAATAAAACAATTAATACAAATTCCATAAATCTATCCCATAGTTTGTAGACATTATAACTTTTGCGCAAACCAATCAATACACATTTATTGAGATTTGTATTACCAAAAATATGTAGCAGAATACATATTGGCCTAAACTGATGAAGAAATTAGATTTTTTTTACATATTCTTATAATGACTGCGATATTGAGGCGGACAAATCAGACACTAAGTGACACTTTTTTGGGGACCTGTGACACCAATACAGTGATCCGTTCTAAACAATATGCACTGTCACTGTACTAATTACACTGGCAGGGAAGGGGTTAACATCAGGGGGCGATCAAAGGGTTAAATTTGTTCCTAGGGAGTGCTTGCTAACTGTGTGGGGGAGGGGCTTGTACTGTAAGAAGACGGAGATCCGTGTTCCTGCTTAGCAGAAACACAGGATCTCTGTCTTCTCCTGTCACACAACGGCGATCTGCCTGGTTTACAAAACTGCCATTCTGCCTGGTTTGCAAACTGCCATTCTGTCCGCCTTGGGAACGACGGAGACCAGGTCCAATCACAGCAGGAGCAGGTCGCCGGCAGCGAGCATGCGCGCCCCAGGAAGGGGGTGTTGCTGAACACAGCTATAATATATATGTATATATAGTAACTGGGCTGCCCACCCTAAGCTGATCTACTAATGGGAGGGTTGGAAGGGGGGAGGATGGGGGTGCAGCTGGACACAGCTATAATATATATATATATATATATATATATATATATATATATATATATATATATATATATATATATATATATATATATATATATATATATATATATATATATATATTATATATATATATATATATATATATATATATATATATATATATATATATATATATATTTAGTAGCTGAGCTGCCCAACCTGAGCTGGTCTTCTAAATGGGGGGGGTGCAGCTGGACATATCTATTTTAGATATAATATACACATAGTAACTGAGCTGGTCTGATAACGGGGGTGCTGCTGGACACAGCTATAATATATCTATGTACAGTAGCTGAACCGCCAACCCTGAGCTGGTCTGATAAGGGGGGGGGGGTGACACCATGACACCACTGGGCTTGTCTCAGCTCAGTGAATGCAAACAAGGAGAAGGATCATTTTAGTTGCCGCACATCCAACAAAATCTATAGGTAGCGATGGTCAGAGCAGCCTCAGACCAGACTCCATCCAGGCCATGCCCCCCCCCCAGCTCGTTTCGCCTGCCCGCAGGGCTGTGTCATAGAGATCCTCCAAGGCTGAGTCCAGTAGACAGGGCGAAACATGTCAGGGTGGGCAAGGCCTGGATGGAGTCTGAGCTGAGGCGGTTGTTACCATCACTACCTATGGGTTTTGTTGGATGTGTAGGAATGATCCTTCTCCTTGTTTGCATATTTCAGAGGAAATTGAGATATTGACGCTTTTATTTCCTTGGTGAGTCAGTCTATTTCTTGGCCTATTCCTCTTTGTTTCGGCCTCCCATCTTTTTTTCTTGCGCAGTTAGCACTTCACGAGCACTTCATTGAGGGTCACAGATCATCCCCATCTATTCTGATTTTCATGGCAGTTTCCGTTGGCTTTCGTTCTTTATTTTTCGACCTTAGTATCCTGCTTTTACCTTTATAATCCTCTTAATATTACCAGCTCCTCCTGAGCCCTCACAGAGTAAAGAGTAATGACCTTCTTCTATTTGCTTGGTGTCCATCCTCTGAGGAAAAGGCTTCTACAACAGCGGCCTGCTATGCAGTATATTGAAAATCTCCTTTTAGCAGGCCTACATTTACAGCCATGTCTCCTCCTTCTTTCTACGGCTCCCCTCTGAGGATTCAGTCACACAAATCTTCCCAAATTCAGGCTTTGTCTGCTGTGCTGCCTGCCTCTTTAGATAACCCATAGTGCTCTGGGAATTTATTTTCTTGTCATCTGTTTGATGTCTATTGACAACAGAAAAATTGTATATGTATAATATCGATACAATGCATTAAGACTGTCTTTACAAGAATGACAACTACCCAAGTTTTTTTTTTACTACCCAAGTTTTTATTTTTATTTTTTTCAAATATGAGCTTTATTCAACTGCAACGGAGAGAGAGGTCCCAATATAACAGACATTTAGACAATACAGTATATATTACATACACCACAAACATTGTGAAAAAGTATAGGTAATTGTGATATACCGAACCTTAAAATACACAGGAGAAGGTAGTAAATAACCTATGGAGTAATATATAACATTTATTCCATGTACGTCCCGACGCCAATGGGCCTCTACTCTGCCTTTTCCCTTTTTCCATAAAAAAATAACTGTTTAGAGAAACAAAAGGGATGAAAAGGAGGTCTAGAAAAGGAAAGTGGGAGAAAGAAAGGGAGGAAAAGAGGCGGGGGGGGGGGGTATGCCAGAGCGAGGGTAGGCCTAAAGAAACAATCTATGTTCCGGAATATTGGCATAATAAGCTATGAACCCAGGAGAGAGACTCCTTCTTCTAAGTAAATAAAAATATTCCAGATCGTCCAGGTGTCTGAGTATTTCTCACAATTATGTTGCGCTGTGACGTCTTCCATTTTGTTCAGTTCTTCCACCTTGCGGAGCCATTCCGCAATGGTTGGTGGGCACTGTTGCTTCCAATGAAGCGGTATACATGCCTTGGCGGCATTCAGTAAGTGACGTATCAGAGATTTTTTATATCTTTTAATCGGGATTGTTGAGAGGTGCAGAAGGAAGAACGCCGCATCGTCAGGGATCACATAATCAGTAAATTTCTGAGTGATGCGACGAACCTCCTTCCAGAAATTCTGTAGGTTAGAACCAAAAGATGTGAAGCATTGAACCCTCTCCCTCCCCACATCACCAGCATCGATCTGAGGTGGCCGGAAAACATTTATGTAATCTGGAGGGGGTGAGGTACTATCTTGTTAGAATTTTATAGTTCGTCTCCTGTATTTTGGTGCACAGTGACGATTTGAGGGCACAGTTGATGATCTTTTGTTTTTGTATCTCTAAAAAATTGCGGTTAAGGTCCCTTTCCCATCTAACTAGACAGGGTAGATGTGGTTGTGTAGAGGGCGTGTTGAGTAGCATGTACATTTTGGAGAGAGTCTTCGCTAATGGTTCATTACCTGTGCAGTACTCTTCAAAGTTCGTCAGTTGTCGGGAGAAGTCTTGAGGCTTAGGGATCGAATGTAAGAAGTGATGCACTTTCACCGCTTTCCAAAAAGGAAGTTGGTACATGCCTGTCGCGTTCGTTAATTCTGGTAGCATCGGCCAACGTCCATCCATCACAAATTTGGCAGCATGGTCAAAGCCCGATCTTCGCAGGGAGTCAAATTCAATGGAATGGATGCCCGGCGCAAAATTTGGGTTTCCCAGGATCGGAAATAAAGGAGAGTTGCTCGAGGTAAGGAAGTATTGAATAGACACCTGACTACTGTATCATAATGTGGTACCCAATAGGGGGTGTGTTTTCAATCCCGAGGGGAGGAGGTCATAACACCAGAATGCACTTTTCAATGGTATGTCAGTTTGAGCTTGTTCTATCCGAACCCAGAGCTTAGTCGTCGCGTTGCGTCTCCAGTCAAGAATACGACCTAACTGGGTAGCCAGGAAGTATTTTCTGATATCTGGGAGCGCTAGGCCTCCATATTGTTTGGGAAGTGAAAGCATTGTCCTACGTATGCAAGGTTTTTTGTTGTTAAATCGGGTAAATAGAGCATGTACTTGTTTAAAGAATGAGTGCGGTATGTGGACTGGGAGAGCTTGAGTATATCTTGTTTATCCATCTAATCATCCTGTCTCCTATGCCTATATGGCGAAGTACTGTAAACATGAAGTTCCAATTGACTCTATCAAACGCTTTTTCAGCGTCTGTGCTTAAAAATACACATGGAGAGCCATTAGCGTTCGCCGTATAGAAGAGATTTAATACTTTTATAGTGTTATCTCGAGCCTCTCTGGTGGGTATTAAGCCCACCTGATCTAAGTGGATTAATGACTGGAGATGTTGGGACCAATGGGTTGCTAGAATTTTGGAAAACAATTTTAAGTCAATGTTCAGCAAGGATATGGGTCTGTAGCTCCCACATGAAGTCGGGTCTTTACCTTTTTTGGGGATAAGCGATATGTGGGCCTTTAGCATGTCTCTGGGAAAAGTTGCCTCCGTTCCAACTCCATTAAAAAATGCTACCATACGTGGGCCCAAAAGGGGAAGCAAAGTTTTGTAATATTGGGTGGTGTACCCATCGGGTCCCGGGGCTTTTCCTGGTTTCATGGCGCCGATGGCGTTTTGGAGTTCTTCTAGAGTGATTGGTGAATCTAGCTCCTCATTTATTTCCGTGGCGAGAGAGGGAATTTGAGAAGATTGTACGTAATCGTCCATAACAGCTGGGTTGTGTGGTATGTTATATAGTTTGTCATAGAAGTCTCTAAACACATTTGATATCTGTTCTGGCAGTGTAACTTTTTGGGAATCCGGCCCTACTATGTGTGTGATGTAGGCTGCTTGTTTCTGTTCCCGAACTGCTCTGGCTAGAATCTTCCCACATTTGTCGCCGGACTCGTAAGTGGTTTGTCGGCAGCGTTGCAACGCTGCTTTGGCCTTATAATGTAGTAAGTCTGTAATTTGTTTGCGTAACGTCCCAAGTTCTATCGCTGAGGTCTGGGATGGGGCATGTTTATGGCATGCTTTCACAATAGACAGGGCATCGAGGAGCTTTGTCAACTGTTCATTTCTTTCCCTCTTTATGCACGCTCTATGTTTAATCAGTAGGCCCCTAAGGACTGCTTTATGGGCCTCCCACAAAACACCGGGGTCACATTCCTGCTGATCGTTTTCCCGAAAGTATGAGGTCAATGTTTGTGTCGCATCAGCTAAAACTTCGGGAATCTGGAGGAGACTCTCGTTCAGTCGCCAGACCCTTGACCTAGACGCGGGTGTCCCAGTGAGAGTGTATGTGAGGGTGATAGGAGCATAGTCTGACCATGTGATGAGGCCTATGGATGAGTCTACCACCGAGTGTAGTTGATTATGGGGTATCAAAAAGTAGTCTATTCTGGAGTAGAGTTTGTAGGTTTGCGAATAGAAAGTATAGTCACGCTCTCCCGAGTGTTGGAGTCGCCACACGTCAACCAATTGCGCTTTATGTAGGGAGTTAGCTATGCGCTTTCTATGTGTCGAAGGTACTGAGGAGTGTCCAGAGGACGTATCCGAGGATCGGATAAGGGGGATATTAAAGTCCCCACCTAGGATCAGCTGGCCAGCCGTAAATTCCCCCAGTTTGTCTAAAATGCTTGTGATAAAGGTGTCCTGATGTTCATTAGGAGCGTAAATCGATGCCAATGTGAGTGGGGTGTCGCCGACTAGCCCTCTTAAGAACACGAAACGTCCTTCTGGGTCTTTGAGCGCTGCTTGGCACTGCCATGAAAGTCTACTCAAAATTAATATAGATACTCCCTTAGTTTTGGCTGCGGGGTTCGTTGAGTGATATGCCACGGGAAGAATCTATTTTTAAGCAACGGGAACTTAACGTGCTTAAAATGGGTTTCCCAACGGGGTAGGGAAGGGAAAAAAGTAGGGAGTGGAAGAGGGAAGAGGGGAGTAGAAAGAAGAAGTGGATACTGAGGAAGATTAGAAAGAGAAGGTCCACCCACAAGGGGAGAGAGAGTGAGTCTGGCCCCCTATGTGAGGACGGTAGTACAGAACAGGTCACAACTCAAAGACCAGAATCTACTAAGTTAACAAGTAATGACTTGAATATACACGTCACCACCCAAAAGAGCCCTGGGGATGCGTGTGGCCTAGTTGGGGGAGGAGTTAGATCGTGACTGGAAGAGAAAGGTCCCGACTCTCCCACCCACCCAAGTAGGAACTTGGAAGTAATTATAGAAGCAAAATGAATATAAAATGAACAGTAATGACATAGAACATAAAACATTAAATCAAGAACTATCACTGAGGGATCCCAAATACAAGTAAAGGAAACCATTAACATTTTCCCAGCCAATCTGTAACACCCTGTAACTTACTCTCCCACTACTACTCCTGTCCTCAATACATCTCCGTGCCCGAACCTGCTGCAGAGGAACTCCTCTAGCACATCTGGATAAGGGATAAGGGGTGTTCCCGGTGCTTCCTACTCATCCCATCTACCTCTCTTAGGGGACGCCCACCCCCCCTACATTAGGATATCCTTCAGGCTCTTCTCCCTTACTCCGCTACATACAACAGAGTCCCCTCCCGTAGATGGCCCCTCCTTGGGATCTATCTAGACTAAACCGGAACCTCTCTTCTCACTGTCGTATGGCCCTTGCCAATGATCGCCCAGTCTGGCGAAAGGCACGCAAATAACCTTATGTCCTCTTCTAAGTTGGGTATTAACATATCACCTTGCCGGTCTCCCCATGCTTTACCCAGAATACCAGTAAAGTGTTACAGCACATATGTCCCTCCGAGTAGACACCCCACATTATGGAATGATAGGAAGTAATACTACGGATCTATGTAGTAGATTAAACAGTAACCTCAGCTTGTCTCTTCATCTTTTGAGAAGAATAGTGTTTAGCCACAAAAATAAACATCATAGTTTCTAACACCATTAATAGTAATATATGACTGTTGTCTACACCATATTCAATATGAGTTCTAGCGACTGTACCAGGAGAGAGTCAACCTTCTCAGGGCATGTAGGTGGTCCGGCATACACAATTGTCCTCCGGATAACAGTGATTTGTTTTGTGTCTCCTCTGAAGTTTCACTATTCCCACCTCCGAAATCATTCCGACCATAGACAGAAAGATAAGTGTCCAGCGTATTGGTCAAGTTATTGTATTCCCACAAAATAGAAAGCAAGATGCCCGTCGTAAGTTAGGGATGTACCGGGAGAAGAGTTTGGGCGCTGTCAGTCCAAATTTAAATGATGTTTGCATCGGGGGTGGGGGACCGACTAACCATTATGCCAACTGGGCAGTACAAGGTGTAAAAAACCCGGTTGCTCGGGGGGGGGGGGGGGGATGGCTTGTTCCAAAACCAGTGTCTAAATGGGCGATACACATTAAGACCGCGTGTAGGTGAAACCCCATAGCATGTCAGGCATCAGGGGGAGACCAGGGATCCCCGGGGGGGGGAAAAGGCTCTCACTCATAGCCAGAAGGGAATTCCAGTCGAGTCCAGCTGAGGCACAGGCGGGAACAAAGGGATCCGTGGAAGGAGATCCTCCTAAACTTTGGATCCCGGGAGCAGGAGCTCACTATGAAAAAACTAGGCAGTCGGAGAGAAACCAAAAAAAAAAAAAGGGTGCTATGGCGGCTAGGGAGAAGGGAGTGTGTGAAGGGAGAAGATACTCATGCTTCCTGAATGTCCTCAAGAGATACTGCACGGGAGCCTCGCCTATTCCTCAGAGGTCTCGGAGGCAATCCGCCGCTTGGTGTGGAGTTGTTTCTATGACTCTGAAATCTCGGTATGAAGCCCAACCAGTTCGGGACATCGATCGGCTCCGCTGTCAAGAAATCGAACAGAGCAGGCAGCGAGTCTGGTGAGCGGAGCGTGAAGGAGCGCTGATCTTTCTGAAAAGTAACCGATAGGGGGAAGCCCCACCGGTAGGTAGCATCGTGTCTCCGTGCCAAATCCAGGAGAGGTTTCAAAAGTGCCCGGTGTTGAAGCGTTGCCCTGGAGATATCTGGTAGGATTGTAAGTGCCGCTCCGTCTAGCTCCAGGTCTTGTGTTTCCCATGCCTTAAGTGCGATAATGTCTTTATGGGCATAATGGTTAAGCCAGGAAATGACGTCCTGGGATCTGGCGGGATCCTCCGATCTGGGACCCAGTGCCCTATGTATGCGATCAAACTCCAGACGACCTTGTATTTGGTCGCCCGCCACCCTCCCGAAAATGTCAGCCACAGTGTCTGCTAAATCCGCCGGCCCCGTTGCCTCAGGGAGGCTGCGGAGTCGCAGATTATTCCTGCGACTCCTGTCCTCCATTTCTTCCATGTGCAATTGTAAACCCAGCGACATCTCAGCCTGGGACCTGTGTTGTGCTTCAAGTGCCGTGACTCTACGGTCAATCACGAACATAGAGGTCTCTCCCGCCGTGAGTCTATCGGACAAGGAATGTACCTCCTGTTTGACCGCGTGGAACTCTTTGCGGTGCGCCGCCTCCACACGACCTATCAGGGTTTCAATGTCAGCCTTCGTTGGTAAGGCCTGAAGAATGGCCCTCAATTCCTCATCTGCTCCAAACATCAGGGGTGGCTGCGGCGACATCCGTGGATCAGTCGATGGGGATGGTGGAAAGTTGGAAAAGATCCCAGGGCTTTGAGATCTTGTAGGTGAGTTTAGTTGAATGTTGTGCATAGGGCTTGAAGAATGGGAGGCATGTGCTGTCACCATCTTGAGTTCCGGAGATCCCAACTGCAGATGTTGAAATATCCTCAGTATTTCCCCCTGTGCCGAGACCGAAGGAGTCGGTTTGTTGGTCTTTTTGTTCTTCTTTGATGTATGTTTCTTAGAAGAGAGCATTATGCAGTCAAAGGAGCTATACTAGCTGGGTGAGATAGGAGAAGGTCGGGAGCTTCACTCAAACGTGTCTCTACTCAGCCATGTCCAGACCACGCCCCCTTTTTTTAAAAATATATATATAATTGTAGTTTGTATTAAAGTTTCATCCAAAAACAGTATACAATATAAGACAACTACCCCACGATTTTTTTTTTTTTAAATTGCAGTTTTTATTAAAGTTTTGTGTAAAAACAGTATACAAAACAGGACAACTACCAGAGTTTTTTTTATAAATTGTAGTTTTTATTAAAGCTTTATTTAAAAACAGTATACAAAACCGGACAACTAACCCAGTTTTTGTTTTACAAATGTAGTTTTTATTAAAGTTGTATCTAAAAACAGTGTACAAAGCAGGGCAGCTACAGCAGTTTTTAACTAGCTTTTGAAGTAAGGTGCACATGGAAGGGCTTTGCACAGCAAAAAAACAAAAGATTTCCCAGCACACTTACCAGCTAACCTGCAAATAAATCAAAAAGGCACAATCTAACACTTGGCATTAAAAACAGAGGTCTTAGTTGCATACATTTGCATATGGGGAAGCCGCACTTCTTAATCAAGGCTCCTCTGTAAAGTGCGGTCCTAAGGCCTCGTTGACACAAGGCGTATGAATCCGTACCCTGTGTGAGGGCGGTGGGTACAAGCGCTCCGTGCATCCCCCATACAGGCAGTCACATTGCACACATTTGCAAATGTATGTGGAAGCTGCACTGCCTCGTCAAGGCTCCTCTGTACAGTGCAGTTTTTTGTTTGTTTTTTTTTGTATGATTATCCAGACCCCACAGTTGATGTAGAGGAAGGCGAAAAAAACCCTGATGAAGCATGGTGTAATTTGCTCCAACAGGGAAAAAATTCCTTCCTGACCCCCGAAGGCAATCGGATTGCTCCCTGGATTATACATCTGTGGGTGGACATCACAATATCTTTTGATGGTTTTCAGTTTAAAACTGCTTGATGAATATCAAGAAGTAAAGTCCAAAAATGAGGAATCTTTCTTCATCTGGATCTTCTGAAGATGATATCAATGTCTTTACATATGAACTGTCCTCTCCAAATTTCTCATGAATATATCGGTATATACGTCCAATACAGGTAGTATGTCACATCAAGAACTATTGTCCAAATATGAGGAATCTTCATCATCATGTCCATCCACCCCTTTAAGGGGACGCAGCGGCTGGACAAACACAGCCCTAATTTGACAGGTGTGCAGGAGCGGGTGAGTGGCCCTGAATGCACACAAATTAGGACCTGTGTTCCCCGGCTGCCCCGCTGCTCCGTCCCCATAGCGTAACATAGGCTGACAGCACCCAGCTGTTGGTGGGCTTGCTGGTTGGCATCCTGCTGTTGGTGGCTTGCTGGTTAGGACCCTGATGTGGGTGGGCTTTTTGGCTGGCACCCTGCTGTGGGTGGCTCCTCTGTACAGGGCAGGTTTTTTTTGTTTGATTTTGAATATTTGTTCATCTGGATCTTCTGAAGATGATATCAATGTCTTTACAGATGAACTGTCCTCTCCAAATTTCTCATGGATATATCGGTATATAGGTCCAATACAGGTAGTATGTCACATCAAGAGCTATTGTCCAAATATGAGGAATCTTCATCATCATGTCCATCTACCCCTTTAAGGGGACGCAGCGGCTGGACAAACACAGCCCTAATTTGACAGGTGTGCAGGAGTGGGTGAGTGGCCCTGAATGCACACAAATTAGGACCTGTGTTCCCCGGCTGCCTGGCTGCTCCGTCCCTATAGCGTAACATAGACTGACAGCACCCTGCTGTGGGTGGGCTTGCTGGCTGGCACCCTGATGTAGGTGGCTTGATTCCTGCCACTTATATACTTTGTTTTCTCTATAGTCGTTCCAATCCCTTTGGTATTTTTAATTTTTGTATGTTTGATGTCTTTATCAGCTTTAGCTAAAAACTTTTGTCTTTGAGCAGATTTTTCTTTGTATCCTGACGTATCTTTGAATGGACTAAATTTTTCTTTTAATTCAGCTATTTTTGTGGCTATTTTTTGGAGTTGGAGCAGTGTGACCGCATGCAAACGGAGGTGTGCCAGAGTCACAGGGTCTAAGAAGCCACCTGGTCTTCAGGCCTCGCAGTCATAGGGGCCTTGCACAGCTGGCTAGTTTCTTTCTTTCCTTCCATCTTTCTTTCTTTCTTTCCTTCCATCCTTCTTTCTTTCTTTCTTTCTTTCGCGGTGGCCTCAGGCCTCGCAGTCATAGGGGCCTCACACATCTGGAAACGGAGGTGTGCCAGAGTCACAGGGTCTAAGAAGCCACCTGGTCTTCAGGCCTCGCAGTCATAGGGGCCTTGCACAGCTGGCTAGTTTCTTTCTTTCCTTCCATCTTTCTTTCTTTCCTTCCTTCCATCTTTCTTTCTTTCTTTCTTACTTTCTTTCGCGGTGGCCTCAAGCCTTGCAGTCATAGGGGCCTCGCACAGCTGGCTAGTTTACCTAATTAAGAAAGATGTATATAAATAACACTGCGCTAACCCAATATGCAAAAAGCAGCTACATAGAATATGACCAATATTAAAAACACAAATACAAATAAAAATGTAGCGCTAATGATAATGACCAATGGTGGAAAACACATCAGTGATGGTGGCCATTAGAGAGGGCCCATGAATGAAGCACATGTGACGTGATATCAATTAGTATGTGATGGGAAAAATACAATAAAGTCCCAATATGTAGCCATAAACCAGACAATGAAAAGTCCCAGAATCAAGTTAATTGATCAGTTCTTGCTGAACTGGCCGTGATTCGAGGCAGGGAAGACGGTAACCCATGAAGTGGGGGAGAGGTTTACTAGAACTGGAGCACTCAGAATCTGGTGCAGCTGTGAATGGTAGAGAATCAGCACATGTGCTTCATTCATGGGCCCTCTCTAATGGCCACCATCACTGATGTGATTTCCACCATTGGTCATTATCATTAGCGCTACATTTTTATTTGTATTTTAGTTTACCTAATTACCTTTCTTTCTTTCTTTCTTTCTTTCTTTCTTTCTTTCTTTCTTTCTTTCTTTCTTTCTTTCTTTCTTTCTTTCTTTCTGGGTGGCCTCAGGCCTCGCAGTCATAGGGGCCTCGCACAGCTGGCTAGTTCTTTCTTTCTTTTCTTCCATCTTTCTTTCTTTCTTTTTTTCTTTTCTTTCTTTCTCAGGCATCATATTACCTAGTTTCAGGTATTATTGTGTCCAGAGGCGGCTCTCTGATTAGGCGAAATAGGCGGTGGCCTCAGGCCTCGCAGTCATAGGGGCCTCGCACAGCTGGCTAGTTTACCTAATTAAGAAAGATGTATATAAATAACACTGCGCTAACCCAATATGCAAAAAGCAGCTACATAGAATATGACCAATATTAAAAACACAAATACAAATAAAAATGTAGCGCTAATGATAATGACCAATGGTGGAAAACACATCAGTGATGGTGGCCATTAGAGAGGGCCCATGAATGAAGCACATGTGACATGATATCAATTAGTATGTGATGGGAAAAATACAATAAAGTCCCAATATGTAGCCATAAACCAGACAATGAAAAGTCCCAGAATCAAGTTAATTGATCAGTTCTTGCTGAACTGGCCGTGATTCGAGGCAGGGAAGATGGTAACCCATGAAATGGGGGAGAGGTTTACTAGAACTGGAGCACTCAGAATCTGGTGCAGCTGTGAATGGTAGACAATCAGCACATGTGCTTCATTCATGGGCCCTCTCTAATGGCCACCATCACTGATGTGTTTTTCACCATTGGTCATTATCATTAGCGCTACATTTTTATTTGTATTTTAGTTTACCTAATTACCTTTCTTTCTTTCTTTTTTTGTCTTTCTCTTTCTTTCTTTCTTTCTTTCTTTCTTTCTTTCTTTCTTTCTTTCTTTCTTTCTTTCTTTCTTTCTTTCTTTCTTTCTTTCTTTCTTTCTTTCTTTCTTTCTTTCTTTCTTTCCTTCCATCTTTCTTTCCATCAGTGGCATCAGACTGGATAGCTGGTCACTGGGCAAAGAATCAGTGGAATCATGGTGCTGGTTGGCACCCTGCTGCAGATGGCTTGCTGGCTGGCACCCTGCTGTGGCTGGCTTGCACCATGCTGTGCATGGGCTTGCTGGCTGGCACCCTGATGTGGGTGGGCTTGCTGGCTGGCACCCTGCTGTGAGTAGGCTTTCTTGCTGGCACACTGATGTGGGTGGCTTGCTGGCTGGCACCCTGATGTGGGTGGGCTTGCTGGCTGGCACCCTGATGTAGGTGGCTTGCTTGCTGTCACCCTGATGTGGGTGGGTTTTCTGGCTGGCACCCTGCTGTGGGTGGACTTTGTGGCTGGCACCCTGCCGTGGGTGGACTTTGTGGCTAGCACTCTGCTGTGGCTGGCTTGCTGGCTGGCACCCTGCTGTGGCTGGCTTGCTGGCTTGCACCATGCTGTGCATGGGCTTGCTGGCTGGCACCCTGATGTGGGTGGGCTTGCTGGCTGGCACCCTGCTGTGAGTAGGCTTTCTTGCTGGCACCCTGATGTGGGTGGCTTGCTGGCTGGCACCTTGATGTGGGTGGGCTTGCTGGCTGGCACCCTGATGTAGGTGGCTTGCTTGCTGTCACCCTGATGTGGATGGGTTTTCAGCCTGGCACCCTGCTGTGGGTGGACTTTGTGGCTGGCACCCTGCCGTGGGTGGACTTTGTGGCTGGCACTCTGCTGTGGCTGGCTTGCTGGCTGGCACCCTGCTGCAGGTGGGCTTGCTGGCTGGCACCCTGATGTGGGTGGCTAGCTGGCTAGCACCCTCATGTGGGTGGACTTTGTGGCTGGCATCCTGCTGTGGGTGGGCATCTTATGGCTGGCACTCTGCTGTGGCTGGCTTGCTGGCTGGCACTCTGCTGTGGGTGGCTCCTCTGTACAGTGCAGGTTTTTTTTGTTTGATTTTCAATCTTTGTTCATCTAGATTTTCTGAAGATGATATCAATGTCTTTACAGATGAACTGTCCTCTCCAAATTTCTCATGAATATATCGGTATATAGGTCCAATCCAGGTAGTAGGTCACATCAAGAACTATTGTCCAAATATGAGGAATCTTCATCATCATGTCCATCCACCCCTTTAAGGGGACGCAGCGGCTGGACAAACACAGCCCTAATTTGACAGGTGTGCAGGAGTGGGTGAGTGAACCTGAATGCACACAAATTAGGACCTGTGTTCCCCGGCTGCCCGGCTGCTCCGTCCCCATAGCGTAACATAGGCTGACAGCACCCTGCTGTTGGTGGGCTTGCTGGTTGGCACTCTGCTGTGGGTGGCTCCTCTGTACAGTGCAGTTTTTTTTGTTTGATTTTGAATCTTTGTTCATCTGGATCTTCTGAAGATGATATCAATGTCTTTACAGATGAACTGTCCTCTCCAAATTTCTCATGAATATATCGGTATATAGGTCAAATCCAGGTATTTTGTCACATCAAGAACTAATGTCCAAACTTGAGGAATCTTCATCATCATGTCCATCCACCCATTTAAGGGGACGCAGCGGCTGGACAAACACAGCCCTAATTTGATAGGTGTGCAGGAGTGGGTGAGTGACCCTGAATGCACACAAATTAGGACCTGTGTTCCCCGGCTGCCCGGCTGCTCCGTCCCCATAGCGTAACATAGGCTGACAACACCCTGCTGTTGGTGGGCTTGCTGGCTTGCACTCTGCTGTGGGTGGCTCCTCTGTACAGTGCAGTTTTTTTTGTTTGATTTTGAATCTTTGTTCATCTGGATCTTCTGAAGATGATATCAATGTCTTTACAGATGAACTGTCCTCTCCAAATTTCTCATGAATATATTGGTATATAGGTCAAATCCAGGTATTATGTCACATCAAGAACTATTGTCCAAATATGAGGAATCTTCATCATCATGTCCATCCACCCCTTTAAGGGGACGCAGCGGCTGGACAAACACAGCCCTAATTTGACAATTGTGCAGGAGTGGGTGAGTGGCCCAGAATGCACACAAATTAGGATCTGTGTTCCCCGGCTGCCCGGCTGCTCCGTCCCCATAGCGTAACATAATATGACAGCACCCTGCTGTTGGTGGGCTTGCCGGTTGGCATCCTGCTGTGGGTGGCTTGCTGGTTGGGACCATGATGTGGGTAGGCTTTTTGGCTGGCACCCTGCTGTGGGTGGGCTTGCTGGCTGGCACCCTGATGTTGGTGGCTTGCTGGCTGGTACACTGATGTGGGTGGCTTGCTGGCTGGCACCCTGCTGGCACACACTGTCAACTAAACACTAAAGAATACACACAAAACACACAACACACAACACACCACACACACTACACACTATATGTTGACAGGTGTCCTCAGAACCAGTGGATGTTTAAGAATCCAGGAATGTATATTTTCTTTCCTGGAATGTGCAAAGCCTTTACATCTATCGCTGATGGAGGAAGTCGACAGTTTGTTTCCATGTCCAAGGGCTGCAAAATGAAAAAACAAATATGAGATTCTGTATTCATAGATCTCTGACCTGAGTAAATATCAGAATATTGCTTAAAGCCCAATTCCAGAAACAAGTATAAATTACCCTTGCAGTATTTGTGTGTGTGTGTGTGGGGGGGGGGGGTGCCTAGGGGTAGAGGAATAAGGCTTAATAATTTATTCCTTGCTTTGGACGGCCTTCATCTATGCAACCGATCCCTCACAGACCCTCTCTAAAGCTTTCCCAGCCACGGTCACATTTTTACCCCCTCACATACAACGTAGGACTGATAGGCCTGTATTGTACATGATGATGCAGAGGGGTTAGGGCTAGGTCCCTCTTTCTCTGCCCCTAGAGTTTACAAGCGATAAAGCATTAGAGTGCAGGGTGGGGTGGGGGTTGCCTACTGCGCAATTTATTTATTTTTTGAGTTGGGCTTTAACATCAAACAACTTCTTGAATACAACCTAGAACCTTCTTCCTCTTTCCATGCAGTGGAGGAGCAGATAAGATACAAATCTAGAAGCAAACAACATGTCTGGTCCCATGCCTTCCACCACATCATGATGGTCGAAGCCAAATGTCCTAGACACCCCAGATGTTGTATTATGAACCATTGCACCTTCTCACTTCAACTATCACTCCCAGCTGTGCACCATTGGGGTTTATTTACTAAAACTGGAGAGTGCAAAACCTGGTACAGCTCTGCATGGTAACCAATCAGCTGACATTTTTTTTGTCAAAGCTTTATTGAACAAGCGGAAAGTTAGAAGCTGATTGGCTACCATACACAGCTGCATCAGATTTTTCACTCACCAGTTTTAGTAAATCATCCCCATTGTGTCTGATGCATAGAAAGTTTCAAACTTATTTACTTCTCCTGTAGAAAATGGAATATTGACTGATTAGTCTGTGAGGTTTTCCTACAGGCTGGGATATGTCTCTACCCCCCTACATTAGCTGTAAGGACACAGCAATGCTTCTTACAGTGTGTAACAATCTTCTTTTTGAAACCTCATCCTATAAAGATTTGTGTACTTACCTGGCATACTGAGAAAGGGGGCCGTCCTTTCCCTCGTTCCAGCGACTTCCAATCAATAAGCCTCATGAATGAATGCCGTCTTATGTCTCTGCCGACTCCAAGCCTCTTGTCCGGACATTTGCATAGCAGCTATAAAAGAGAAATAAGGTTATTTTGAGTTAATTTTGCACTTTTTAGAAAAGAAAAAAAAAAAAAACTTTGATTACACTGCGTCTCCTCCTGGGCGGTCCTTTCACCCATTGGAGGATCATAGCATGTGAAGACATATATATAGCCAAATACAGGTGCTGCATGTCTACTGACATGGATGGAATTCATATTATATTCCAGCACAACAAATGAGTACACATTATGAGGTGCTGCCATTGAATCACTTCTAACTGCCTGAGCTCTTTAGATTGGCGGAGACGCTTAAAGTAGAATTACAGCCACAAGCAAAGGGAGGAGATTGGATATTTTTAAAGATCTTTTTTTCTTCTCATTAACATAATTTATCAGCACAGGGCGATAAAAGCAGTTTGATGAATGGAGTTGGAAAGGTATTAGAACCTCTCTGTTAGGTTGTGGTTTCTTTCCGTGTCCCCCCTTGCTGAGATTTCCGTGTCCCCAGGACAGGATATGAAACAAAATGTCCACAACAGGGACACAGACAAGATTAAAATGACGTCAGGTGATCTAATCCTCCCCACTATATTCAAAACAATAATACATGGGGGGGAGTTCTGCTTTAATAACCTCACACAATGTGCACATCAGTGATTGACCCCATGTGGCATCATCTTCTGAGCCCTCAGCCCCAGGGTGAAGTATTCCCATTGGATCTTCACCATGGGATGAAGAAGCCAAACTACCCTACAATCCAGCTGACAACCAGAATTTGCAACACTCCTACATTATACCCCTAAAGCAGCAGTAGTAGGCCTAGAAACCTTCCCTGTGCCTCTTCAAAATTAGAAAATGTCTTGTACTTACTCCGTCTATGAAGTGCTTCAGGTGTGGATCCATGTCCGCGGGGTAAACAGGATCTTCGTAATTCACAGCCTCCCAGTATACCTGCGTGTTATGGGCACAGAATGGTACAGTGCCGGTAGCCATCTCGTATATGACAACCCCCATTGAAAACCAGTCGGGTTCAAACTGGTAGAAGTCGCCATTGATAACCTGCCAATCAGAGAAAAGAAATCAGTTACTTAGTTCCTACAAACTTACCATCCTTTTATAGGGGAAATAATAATATGTATTCATTGAACGTGTATTCTAAGGGAGGCATTTACAAAGCATCAGTATGTCCTTACTGTGGCAATAGCACTATTTTAATAATAATTACATTTATAAAGCACAGCGGTGGAATTGGGACTTTGAGTGCTATTACAAGGAATGGGTGTAAACATAAAAAAAAAACTTGAGCGAGAGCCTAGTCATGTGACTCACCCCAATCAAATCAGAGTTCTCTTTGTTATGCTAAGTATATAGAACTTCATAGGATACCACAGGCTCTACACAGTGGCATGCATTTAATGAATGGGCCATAAAGAGAAAAAGAGAGCAGGTAGTGATATCTGCTCTTCCGTAGAAATCATTGCAACATTAACCTTGATGTAGCTTTTTAAATTTTTATATGTTTACTATTTCATATGTCCATTATTATAGATATTGTAGCTAGGCTTGCTTTAAGCAAGAGAAATGGCAAAGAACAACCACTGTGCCCAACAGCTAAACCAGGAGGCAGAGCCGGCATACGCAATGGCTGCCCCCCCATGGACATATATTAACCACTTAAGCCCCGGACCATTTGGCTGGCCAAAGACCAGAGCCCTTTTTGCGATTCGGCACTGCGTCACTTTAATTGACTGTTGTGCGACGTGGCTCCCAAACAAAATTGAGGTCCTTTTTTCCCCACAAATAGAGCTTTCTTTTGGTGGTATTTGATCACCTCTGCGGTTTTTATTTTTTGCGCTATAAACAGAAAAAGAGCAAAAATTTTAAAAAAAAGCAATATTTTTTACTTTTTGCTATAATAAATATCCCCAAAAAATATATAAAAAAACAAATTGTTTTCCTCAGTTTAGGCCGATATGTATTCTTCTACATATTTTTGGTAAAAAAAAAAATCGCAATAAGCGTTTATTGATTGGTTTGAGCAAAAGTTATACCGTCTACAAAATAGGGGATAGTTTTATGGCATTTTTATGAATAATTTTGCAACATTATGGCAGACACATCGGACACTTTTGGCGCTATTTTGAGACCATTCACATTTATACAGCGATCAGTGCTATAAAAATGCACTTAAATGTGACTGACAGTGAAGGGGTTAACCACTAGGGGGCTAGGAAGGGGTTAAGTGTGTCCTAGGATAGCGTTCTAACTGTTAGGGGGCGTGGCCAGTGACACGTCACTGATTGCTGCTCCCGATGAGATGGAGCAGACGAACAGTGACATGTCACTAGGAAGAATGGGAGATGTTGTGTTTACACTGACATCTCCCCGTTCTTCAGCTCCGTGACATGATCACGGGACAAAGGCGGACAGAGAGTTTGCTCCCGATGAGATGGAGCACTGACGTCTCCCCGTTCTTCAGCTCCGTGACACGATTGCGGGACACCGGCGGACATCGAGTTTGCGGGTCCCGCGGGCACGATCACAGAGCTCGCGCGTGACCACACAGCGGCAAATTTAAAGGGACGTACCTGTACGCCCATTTGCCTGACCGTGTCATTGTGTCGACGTATATGTTCGTGCAGCGGTCGGCAAGTGGTTAACAAATTATTAAAAAGATTTTAAGAGCTTAATGATTACCAATCAGGTGATTTACATTGCAGTGTTCTGTATGCAGTCTAAAATGTTCATATTACAAGTAAAAGAGGGATAGTGATTGGATTGTGATCTACTGAATAGATGAGGTCTAATGATGGGTAAACAGAGCGTGACTTACTTCTGGCGCCATGTATCCCATTGTTCCGGCTACACCCGTCACCTTCGTATCACCGAACAGATCCATTACTGCCAATCCATAGTCTGCAATACGGACATGACCTTCGTTGTCCATTAGGATGTTGCCTAACTTGATGTCTCTATGGACGATGCCACGCTTGTGAAGGAACTTCAATCCACAGGATATTTCCGCCGCAATAAATCTATAAAAGAGAAAAAAATTTGATTATGAAGGAATTACATTTTACAGTCATTAGACTTAAGTAGAAACATTATCCATGGGCAGGGGGAGGGAGTACCTGGCTCTATCCCATTAACGGTCACACCTTTGAGGTTAGTTAGGTGACTGTACGGTCAGAGTTCTGGGTATGGCACCTGCTCACCATTTCTGGTTTTATCAGATCCCAGATTCTGGAGTCTCCTTGGAGAACCCATTGGTAGGATGCAGGCCGTAAACATGCTTGTCACAGCAATAGGCATGTGACCGGTACTATAAGACCCCAAGTCTCTCCTCGGCCCTTAAAAGCATTCACAACACCAAGATCTGTGTTTTTGAATGATTTTGATTCCTTAAAAATGTCAGGTCACAATGTCATCACATCCGGGTTACCATAGCGGAGAGCCGATCAAAGCCGATCACAGCTTTGTTCAGCTGTCTGACCAGCCAGTAGACGTGCCGGCTGGTCGTCTGGGTCTCCCGGTAGGATGAGAGAGCCTGAGAAAGCTGTGGTAGGTGCCGGGAGTGGAGGAAGTCCCCTCCTGCTGCATATAAAATGAATCCAGCGGTTAGTTAGACCGCCACCTCTAAAAAACAGTGCCAGGGTAATGAGGTACTGGTACATCACTGGTCCAGAAGTGTTAGCCCCTTCATGCTGGTGGTATGCATATATGTGGCCTCTAGGTGGGTGGGTCTTAACGCTGAGAGGCCGCATATATGGGTACCAGAATGTACACAGAGCTGTCCTGAGAATGCACTCCTGGCACAGTTACCGGTGCCTAAAGGAAAGCTCCCAATCGCTACATGCGATTAGGAGCTCTCTGATCATGTGACCACTGTGACCGCCAATCATGGCGGTCACATGGTCAGAAACCACGCTCCGCCTCCCGGCATCAGAAACCTCTTAAATAACTTTACTAGGTGACTCTGGACTGTCTCCATCTCCTTCCCCACATGGTGCAATCACTGCCAGCTTTGGGGAAACTGGGATTGCAGAATGGCATGTGTATAAACAGTCTCCTTTGAACCCCAACCCTACTATGATAATATAGAGTATCTAAGCTTGGGAGAGGTGCGTTGTCCCCAATTTATGGGGGATGGAGTGACATTACTCTAAAGTATCTACGTCAGATCTGGGTGGACTGATGTAGCTACACATTCTAATGGAGTCCAATGTAATTCTAAACTCCTAAAAGCCTGGATTGTAAAATGACATATCTTATAAAGATTGCTTTCTATTCTATTATCATTGTGGTGATGAGACTTACCTTATGACGGAAATTGGAAGAGGGGAATTGTTTCTGGTGAAATCAAACAAATCCCCTCCAGAGATGTACTCCATAACGAAACAGGCAGAATCGCGGGTCTGAAAAGTGGTGTAAAGCTGGGTGAGGAATGGACACCCTGCCGCCATCTTCATGACCTTTAGCTCTGTTTCAATGTCGTCCCGTTGATCTGAAGTCTTCACAACTGACTTGATGGCCACGATCTTCTTGGTTGCACAATGGGTTGCCAGAAAGACCTGAATGACAGAAAAGACAAAAAATCATTTGTGTTATAGGAAAGAACGTTTCTTCATTATTGGGAAAGGATGTAACTAGCATTGGGGAGGAATCAGAAGTAGTTATTGATGAAGGCTGCGAGGCTCGATGACGGACTGTCTTCTGATATCTATGACAGGGAGAGCTTTAAAGCTGCACAATTATTCGTCAAGAATCATTATCGCGATTTTTACTAAAGTGTTTCACAATTCTTTCTATTAAAGTGTTTCATGATTCTTTCTATGCAAAGAATTCTCTCTGCTCTTCTGAAGCCACAGCCCTCAAAAGAAAGGAAGTAACAATTTGTCAATGGAATAGACTGTGTGTGTGTGTAAGTGAAAAAAGTTTAACCACTTAAACACTAAACCTTTTTCTGACATTTGTTGGTTTCAAGTTAAAATTTTTTTTTTTTTGCTAGAAATTTATTTAGAACCCCCAAACATTATATATATTTTTTTTAGTAGACACCCTAGAGCAGCGAAGGTGAACCTTGGCCCTCCAGATGTTTCGGAACTACATTTCCCATGATGCTCCACTACACTGCAGAGTGCATGAGCATCATATGCATTGTAGTTCCAAAACATCTGGGGTGCCAAGGTTTGCCATCACTGCCCTAGAGAATAAAATGGTGGTTGTTGCAATATTTTATGTCACACTGTATTTGCGCAGCGGTCTTTCAAATGCAATGAATTTAAAAAAAAAAAATATATAACCAGTAAAGTTAGCCCATTTTTTTTGTATAATGTGAAAGATTTTACATCGCGAGAAGCGTCAGAGAATCGTGATCTTTTTATTCTAAGCAAAAAAATTGTGATACTCATTTTGGCCAGAATCCTGCAGCTCTAGAGAGCTTTCCTAATTTTGTTTTCCTGGCTCCTCCCCTCCATAAGGCAGAGTGACATAATTAAGTCTACCAGTAGCTGAATCAGTTTTGGTTGGCTGGTACACATTGGCTAGTTACTGGGGAGGGATTTGTTTTGTGGGTGGAGCTACTAATCTAGTTATAGGTGAGAAAATTTGAACTTACCTGTCCGTATCCTCCTTCTCCGAGCAGGCGGTGTAATATGAAGGTTGACTGGCTATCACAGCGTAGAGATCCTGCAGTGACAAGTTCTATGCTCTTTCTAGTGTCACAGCTCGGGGGTGTGACAAGAGGTAGAACTTCTGCTGCTGCATTTCTCATAGGCTTTCTAGCTGGGGTGGCATTTTTCAAGATCTTTCTAATAGCTGCAACATTTTCCCTGCTCTTTCTAGTGTCACAGCTCGGGGGTGTGACAAGAGGTGGGACTTCTGCTGCTGCATTTCTGAGAGGCTTTCTAGCTGGTGCGGCATTTTTCATGATGTTTCTAATAGCTGCAACATTCATGGTGTTTTTAGTGTCACAGCTCGGGGGTGTGACAAGAGGTGGGACTTCTGCTGCTGCATTTCTCAGAGGCTTTCTAGCTGGTGCGGCATTTTTCATGATCTTTCTAATAGCGGCAACATTTACCCTGCTCTTTCTAGTGTCACAGCTCGGGGGAGTGACAAGAGGTGGGACTTCTGCTGCTGCATTCTTCATGGGCTTTCTTGCTGGTGCGGCATTTTTCATGATGTTTCTAATAGCTGCAACATTCATGGTGTTTTTAGTGTCACAGCTTGGGGGAGCCACTACAGATGATATTGTGTGGACTGCATCCCTATTTTTTTTCATAAAGCCATTAAATGGCTCAGGTCTTATTTTTGGAATCATATTTTCCATCATCAGTTTTCTCATTTCACTGGTTAAAAACACAGAGAAAATCAGAAACTGCCAGAGAAGAAGAATTCTCAGAGAGCTCAGAACAACAGATCTTCACTCCAAGAGAAGTCAGACTCTTCTGAGCTCCTCACAGGTGTGACTGATCAGTTTATAGCTCACTAACTGCCGATGACATCATCAATTCAAACTGGCCAATCACATCACAGGGCTGATCACCATGGCAACTCCCCTAAGTTGGCAACAAGCCAGGATGCTATTCATAGCTGCACTGCCCATCCACATCACAGTGCTAGTTACATGACTCCTCCCCTAAGTCTCCCCCAAATTGTAAACAAGTCAGGCTGTATATTCTCATGTCAGAGATGTGAGGCTGCTGGGTCACATGACCTCAGCCAGTACATTTGTGGATTTCAACTGTCAAATTTCAAATTTTCTCTATTCTGTGGGGGAGGGGAGGGGAGGATGAGATGACTGTTGAGATTTCAATTTCTGGAATAAACCAGTTCATTCCTGTTTTGCTTCCCATTGATAAATGTCAAATTCAGATGTGTGGCAAATTACAAGAAACACGACCCCATCCATGAAATGTGCCGTCCTCATATTGACAAATTTCACAAAGATAACACACCAGGATAAGGATCCTTTTATTTATTTATTTATTTATTTTTACCATGTCAGCTCCAGGAGGTTTTAACCCTTTCATGACCACAACATTTTTGCTATTTAGCACTGTGCTACTTCAATTGGCAATTGCATCATTATGCAACACTGTATACAAATGAAATTTACTGTTTTTTCCCCACAAATAGAGCTTTCTTTTGGTGGTATTTGATATCCACTGAGATTTTTTATTTTTTATTATATAAATAAAAAAACAGAAGATTCAAATAAACATAAAAAAGACCAAAACATTTTTTTTTCAGTTATAAAACATATCTAGTAAAATATTTTTTAAAAAAATCTTCATAAATTTAAACCAAAATGTATTCTGTTACATGTCCTCGCTAAAAAAAAAGTGTATATTAATTGTTTTCTTATAGCGTTTACACTCTTTTTGTTAGAAAAAAAATTAAATAAATGAAAAAAAGACCAAAAATGGAAAAAATTTTTTTTTTTTTTTTGTTATAAAATGTTATAAAACCTATCCAATAAAATAATTTAAAAAATCTAATTTCTACATAAATTTAGGCCAAAATGTATACTGGTACATGTCTTTGGTAAAAAAAAAAAAAAAAAAAAGTTTATATTAATTGTTTTTTTTTTTGTTATAGCATCTACAATCTTTTTGGTAAAAAAAATAAAATAATGAAACCGAACATTTTTAAAAAAGGAATATTTTTTATTTTTAGTTAGAAAACATATCCAATAAAATAATTTAAACAATCTAATGTCTTCATCAATTTAGGTCAATATATATTCTGCTACATATTTTTGGTAATAAAATAATCCCAATAAGCTTATATTAATTGATAATTAAAACAATTTAATTAATTCAAATTAATTGGGGCCAAAATGTATTCTGCTACATGTCTTTGGTAAATAAAAAAAAGTACATTAATTGGTTTCTTAGTTATAGCATCTGCAATCTATGGTATATACTCTATATATTTGAAAATTGATCAGTACTAATAGCCTATTTTATTTTTTGAGGCCCTTAACCACTTTTAACCAGATTTAACCGCCCTAATGACCAGGCCATTTTTGCGATACGGCACTGTGTTACTTTAACTGACAATCGGTCGTACGACTCTGTACCCAAATAAAATTGATGTCTTTTTTTCCCCCCACAAATAGAGCTTTCTTTTGGTGGTATTTGATCACATCTGTGGTTTTTATTTTTTGGACTATAAACATAAAAAGATCACAATTTATTATTTACATAATATACACGTCACAATACACAATATACAAAACAATATTTTTTTACTTTCTGCTAAAAATCATATGCAAAAAATAAATTTGACAATAACAAATTGCTTCATTAATTTAGGCCAATATGTATTCTGCTATATATTTTTGGTAAAAAAAAAAAAAATTATGAAAAAAGACATAAAATTTGAAAAACAATATTTTTTATTTTCGTTTATAAAACATATCTAGTAAAATTATTTTAAATATCTAATTTCTTCATCAATTTAGGCCAATATGTATTCTGTTACATATTTTTGGTAAAAAAAAATTCCAATAAGCGTATATTTTTTTTTTGTAATTCCTTACAATAAGCGTATATTGATTGGTTTGCGCAAAAGTTATAGCTTCTACGAACTATAGGATATTTTTATTTAATAATTTATTTTTACTAGAAATGGCGGCGATCTGCGATATTGTGGCGGACATTCGGGACATCTAACTGACACTTTTTGGGGACTAGTGAGATTAATACAGTGATCAGTGCTTAAAAATATGCACTGTCACTGTACTAATGACACTGGCTTAGAAGGGGTTAAACATCAGGGGTGATCAAAGTGTTAAATGTGTGCCTGACCAGAGTTTTACTACTGTGGGGGAGGTGCTTGTACTAGGGGAAGGCATGGATCGGCGCCCCTGCTTAGCAGAGACACAGGATCCATGTCTTCTGTACTGACAGACTGCCGTTCTGCCCGTGTACTGAATCATCACAGCAGGAGCGGGCTGGCGGCGGTGCCCACGCACCCCACACCCGGAAGTACAGGATCACGTGTTAGGTATGTGATCCTGCACAGCAGAACTGCCTTGCCACCGTATATACACAGTGTATGGTCGGCAAGCGATTAAAATGCCAGAACAGTCAAAATATGCCCCAAATGACCCTTTTTGGAAAGTAGACAGTCTGAGGTATTTAGTAAGAGGACAAAAAAAATAAATTGTATTATAATTTTTTTTTTAACACACTTTGACCAGAGCAAAATAATGTACCATATTAACATTGTACTACTCTGGGGAAGTGATCATTATTATTATTTTTTTTATTCTTTTACACATTATGTTTGCATATAGCAATGAATTTCGTTACTATAAGCAACCATTTTACTGAATGAAATAGATTCATTTTGTTTATTTTGTTGTGATTAGCTGCGATTGGCCCAGTCTGTACCATGTGATCACTGTGACCAATCACAGCACAATAACAACACAATTGTACACAATGTATGGCTTGAAAGGTAGCCATCCATCAACTGTCATGTGACCTGCTGTGATTGATTACATCGGTCACATGGTACTGACAGCGGGCCGGTACAGTGATCAGTCATCAGCTGTGTCTGGTAGAGACAGTCGGTGACAGATCGCACCGCAGCACGGCCCCGCGTCATTCTGCCTTAGGCCGGGCGGCAACAGATTGCGCAAATCCTTTTGTGTGAATCTTTTTGTCGATTTTCTTACCTGGAGATCCTGCCAGTAACAGCAGTTTTCTTAAAGTGGTACTAAACCCTTCTCTCCTCTACAGCCAGGGGAGCTGCCATCTTAGCCTCTGTTTGATCTGCAGCTGCCATGATGCTGCACATGCGATCAGTTATGGCACCAGCCATTTGATGGCTTAACAGTTCAGTTGAGAGCACGAGCAACTGTGTCAGTTACCATTATTGACACGCTTTAAATGTTACTGTTGGAAATCTGTTAAATTGATGGGATTAGTCCACTTTAAGCAAATCCTTTTATGTGAATATTTGTCGAGTTTCTTACCTGGAGATCCTGCCAGTAACATCACTTCCTGATGGGGGCTTACAATGCAAAGTCACTGCTTTACAATTAGCAGCAGTGTTGTCAGCCTGCTGTGTGCACTCTGTCATTTGTTCTTTGGGCTGTCTATCATGTATACAACCCAACAGCCAACTGAAGCAGCTTCCATGGCAGTGTGACAACACTGATGTAAATTGTGTCTTAGGGTTGTCATCCTGCAACAGGAAGTGCTGCTGCTACTGGCAGGGCCTCCAGGTAAGAAACTTTGTAAAATACAGGGCATCCGGAAAGTATTCACAGCGCTTCACTTTTTCCACATTTGGTATGTTACAGCTTTATTCCAAAATGGATTAAATTCATTATTTTTCTCAAAATTCTACAAACAATACCCCATAATGACAACATGAAAGAAGTTTGTTTGAAATCTTTGCAAATGTATTAAAAATAAAAAACAAAAAAAAAATCCCATGTACATAAGTATTCACAGCCTTTGCCTTGACACTTAGACCCCTTTCACACTGGGGCGGTTTGCAGGCGGTATTACGCTAAAAATACCGCCTGCAAACCGCCCCTAAACAGCCTCCGCTGTTTGTTCAGTGTGAAAGCCCGAGGGCTTTCACACTGAAGTGGTGCGCTGGTAGGACGGTGAAAAAAGTCCTGCAAACCGCTTCTTTGGAGCGGTGAAGGAGCAGTGTATTCACCGCTCCTTCACCGCCCTGCCCATTGAAATCAATGGGACAGCGCGGCTGTACCGCGGCAATACCGTATGTACGTACGCAATACTGTATGTAATGTACGAGTGATTTTAACCCTTTTTCGGCCACCAGCGGGGGTTAAAACCACACCGCTAGCGGCCAAATACAGCTGCAAGAATGACAGTACAGCAGCGCTAAAAATAGCGCTGTTGTGCCGCCGACGCCCCCACCGCCCCAGTGTGAAAGGGGCCTTACAATTCAGCTCAGATGCATCCTGTTCCCACTGACCATTCTGGAGATGTTTATACAATTTGATTGGAGTCCACCTGTGGTAAATTCAGTTGATTAGACAGGATTGTATGAAGGCACAGATCTTGGGAAGGGTACAGGAAAATTTCGCAGCATTGAAGGTCCCAGTGAGCACAGTGGCCTCCATCATCCGTAAATGGAAAAAGTTTGGAACCACCAGGACTCTTCCTAGAGCGGGCCGCCCGGCAAAGCTGAGCGATCGGGGGAGAAGGGCGTTAGTCAGGGAGGTGACCAACATTGACTAACTTCTTTAATACAACCTAGAACCGTCTTCCTCTTTCCATGCAGTGGAGGAGCAGATAGGATACAAATCTAGAAGAAAACAACATGTCTGGTCCCATGCCTTCCACCACATCATGATGGTCGAAGCCAAATGTCCTAGACACCCCAGATGTTGTATTATGAACCATTGTACCTTCTCACTTCAACTATCACTCCCAGCTGTGCACCATTGGGGTTTATTTACTAAAACTGGAGAGTGCAAAACCTGGTGCAGCTCTGCATGGTAACCAATCAGCCGACATTTTTTTTGTCAAAGCTTTATTGAACAAAGTTAGAAGCTGATTGGCTACCATACACAGCTGCATCAGATTTTTCACTCTCCAGTTTTAGTAAATCATCCCCATTGTGTCTGATGCATAGAAAGTTTCAATCTTATTTACTTCTGTAGAGAATGAAATATTGACTGATTAATCTGTGAGGTTTTCCTACAGGCTGGGATATGTCTGTACCCCCCTACATTAGCTGTAAGGACACAGCAATGCTCCTTATAGTGTGTAACAATCTTCTTTTTGAATCCTCATCCTATAAAGATTTGTGTACTTACCTGGCCTACTGAGAAAGGGGGCTGTCCTTTCCCTTGTTCCAGCGACTTCCAATCAATAAGCCTCATGAATGAATGCCGTCTTATGTCTCTGCCGACTCCAAGCCTCTTGTCCGGACATTTGCATAGCAGCTATAAAAGAGAAATTAAGTTATTTTGAGCTCATTTTGCACTTTTTAGAAAATAAAAAAAACCTCTGACTACACTGCGTCTCCTCCTGGGCGGTCCTTTCACCCATTGGAGGATCATAGCATGTGAAGACATATATATAGCCAAATACAGGTGCTGCATGTCTACTGCCATGGATGGAATTCATAATATATTCCAGCACAACAAATGAGTACACATTATGATGTGCCACCATTAGATCACTTCTAACTATCTGAGCTCTTTAGATTGGCGGTGACACTAAAAGTAGAATTACAGCCACAAGAAAAGGGATGAGATTGGATATTTTTAAAGAACTTTTTTCTTCTCATTAACATAATTTATCAGCACAGGGCGATAAAATCAGTTTGATGAATGGAGTTGGAAAGGTATTAGAACCTCTCTGTTAGGTTGTGGTTGCTTTCTGTGTCCCCCCTTGGTGAGATTTCCGTGTCCCCAGGACAGGATATGAAACAAAATGTCCACAACAGGGACACAGACAAGATTAAAATGACGGCAGGTGATCTAATCCTCCCCACTATATTCAAAACAATAATACATGGGGGGGAGTTCTGCTTTAATAACCTCATACAATGTGCACATCAGTGATTGACCCCATGTGGCATCATCTTCTGAGCCCTCAGCCCCAGGATGAAGTATTCCCATTGGATCTTCACCATGTAATGAAGAAGCCAAACTACCCAACAATCCAGCTGACAACAAGAATTGGCAACACCCCTACAGTAAATGAAGCAGTTGGAATGCGGAGGTATAGGTAAAAGATTTTTAATCATAGCGTAGTAAAGGCATAAACGCGTCGAGCTATAGGCCACCTCTGATGCCACATTTATATGATTAATCATGTTATCGGGCATGCCACCCTTGGCACCTGTAGGCCATGCTATTATGTTATGTGCGTTATTCCACCACCCATGATATGTGTTTACTGATATGTATTTTATTCAATATGCTATATTTTGTGCAGATCCCATTCATGTACATATATGAAATATGGAATATGAAATAACCTTCTGCCTATACCACGCTATGATTAAAAATCTTTTACCTATACCTCCGCATTCCAACTGCTTCATTTAAAGTCCCAATTTCCTTTCCTTTGACATGTACCTGAATAGGGATGGAGGCGCTAACCCGTGCCTCATTTAAAGTCCCAAAACTCCCCTTTTACACCCCTACATTATACCCCTAAAGCAGCAGTAGTAGGCCTAGAAACCTTCCCTGTGCCTCTTCAAAATTAGAAAATGTCTTGTACTTACTCCGTCTATGAAGACCTTCAGGTGAGGGTCCATGTCCGCGGGGTAAACAGGATCTTCGTAATTCACAGCCTTCCTGTATACCTGCGTGGTCTGGTTACAGAATGGCACAGTGCTCATAGCCATCTTGTATATGACAACCCCCATTGAAAACCAGTCGGGTGCAAACTGGTAGAAGTCTCCGTTTATAACCTGCCAATCAGAGAAGAGAAATCAGTTACTTAGTTCCTACAAACTTACCATCCTTTTATAGGGGAAATAATAATATATATTCATTGAACGTGTATTCTAAGGGAGGCATTTACAAAGCATCAGTATGTCCTTACTGTGGCAATAGCGCTATTTTAATAAAAATTACATTTATAAAGCACAGCGGTGGAATTGGGAATTTGAGTGCTATTACAGTGAATGGGTGTAAACATAAAAAATAAAAATAAAAACTTGCGCGAGAGCCTAGTCATGTGACTCACCCTAATCAAATCAGAGTTCTCTTTGTTATGCTAAGTATATAGAACTTCATAGGATACCACAGGCTCTACACAGTGGCATGCATTTAATGAATGGGCCGTAATTCTGCAGAGTGTAACAGAGAGCAGATAGAGATATCTGCTCTCCAGTAGAAATCATTGCAACATTAACCTTGATGTAGCTTTTTAAATTTTTATATGTTTACTATTTCATATGTCCATTATTATAGATATTGTAGCTAGGCTTGCTTTAAGCAAGAGAAATGGCAAAGAACAACTACTGTGCCCAACAGCTAACCAGGAGGCAGATCAAATTTTTTCCTCAGTTTAGGCCGATATGTATTCTTCTACATATTTTTGGTAAAAAAAATCGCAATAAGCGTTTATTGATTGGTTTGCGCAAAAGTTATAGCGTCTACAAACTAGGGGATAGTTTAATGGCATTTTTATTACAATTTTTTTTTTTTTTAACTAGTAATGGCAGTGATCAGCGATTTTTAGCGTGACTGCGACATTATGGCGGACACATCGGACACAGTTGGCGCTATTTTGGGACCATTTACATTTATACAGCGATCAGTGCTATAAAAATGCACTGGTTACTGTGTAAATGTGACTTTAGGTGAAGGGGTTTACCACTAGGGGGCTAGGAAGGGGTTAAGTGTGTCCTAGGGATGTTTTCTAACTGTTAGGGGGTGTGGCCAGTGACACGTCACTGATTGCTGCTCCCGATGAGATGGAGCAGACGAACAGTGACATGTCACTAGGAAGAACGGGGAGTTATTGAGTTTACACTGACATCTCCCCGTTCTTCAGCTCCGTGACACGATCACGGGACAAAGGCGGACATCGAGTTTGCGGGTCCCGCGGGCATGATCACGGAGCTCGCGTGCGACCACACGGCAGCAAATTTAAAGGGACGCCCTGTACGCCCATTTGCCTGTCCGTGCCATTGTGTCGACGTATATGTTCGTGCGGCGGTCGGCAAGTGGTTAACAAATTCTTGAAAAGATTTTAATAGCTTAATGATTACCAGTCAGGTGATTTACATTGCAGTGTTCTGTATGCAGTCTAAAATGTTCATATTACAAGTAGGGATGAGCCGAACACCCCCCCCCCCCCGGTTCGGTTCGCATCCAGAACATGCGAACAGGCAAAAAATTTGTTCAAACACGCGAACACCGTTAAAGTCTATGGGACTCGAACTAGAATAATCAAAAGTGCTAATTTTAAAGGCTTATATGCAAGTTATTGTCATAAAAAGTGTTTGGGGACCCGGGTCCTACCCCAGGGGACATGTATCAATGCAAAAAAAAGTTTTAGAAACGGACGTTTTTTCGGGAGCAGTGATTTTAATAATGTTTGGAATTTATTTTTTGGCACTATGATCTTTATCAATTACTTATGGTAGTAATACCTCCTTCACGCATTTGATTATATATTGGTTTATTTGCTCATTTGCACATTGTATTTACTTTTATATGCTTGTTTTGCACATTCATTTTGGTTCATATTTAGCGCTGCACTTTTTTGAATTTATATCCTGTTGCTTCAAGTCTGGTGAACAGCCACTGGGGAGTGCTGGCTAGGAAGGGGCTCATCTTAGGTCCATGTATGCAAACAAGGAGAAGGGACATTCCAGGTGCCGCACATCCTACAAGACCCATCGGTAGTGATAGTAAGAGTAGTCTTAGCCCAGACTCAATACAGGGCATTCCCAACTTGTTTCGCACTGCCTACGGGGCTTAGTCATGGAGGTCCTCCAAGACTAAAGCCAGTGAGATGGGCACAATGCAATAGAGGGGACATGGCCTGGATAGAGTCTGAGCTAAGGCTGCTCTTACCATCACTACCTATGGTCTTGTTGGATGTGCAGCCTCCAGAAAATTGAGCATTTATTTCCTTGGTTAGTCAGCCTATTTCTTGGCTTGCTCCTCTTGGTTTTTGCCTCCCATCTTTTTTTCTTGCAGTTTGCACTTCCTGAGAACTTTGAGAGTCACAGATCATCCCCATCTATTATGATTTTCATGGCAGTTCCGGTAGGCCTTCGTTCTTTATTTTTTTACCTTAGTATCCTCCTTTTACTTTCATACTCCTCTTGGTACTACCAGCTCCTCCTGAGCTTTCAGCTCCTGTTCAAAGTGGAATGGCCCATAAAGTGAAGAGTAATGACCTCCTTCTTGTTGCTTGGTGTCCAACCTCTGAGGGAAGGACTTATACAACAGAGGCCTGCTATGTAGTACATTGAAACATCCCCTTTTAGCAGGCCTACATTTACAGGTGTTTCTCCTCCCCCATTGTGTGGTTCTCCTCTGAGAATTCAGTCACCCAAATCTTCCCAAATTCAGGCTTTGCCTGCTGTGCTGTCTGCCTCTTTAGATAACCCATAGTACTCTGATAATTTTTTTTCTTGTCATCTATTTGATGTTTATTGACAATATAAAGATTGTATATGTATAATATCGATATAATTCATTAAGATGGTTTATATAATTGTAGTTTGTATTAAGATTTCATCCAAAAACAGTATACAAAAAAGTTTTTATAATTTGACGTTTTTATAAAAGTTTTCTTTTAAAAAGTATACAAAACCACACAACTACCTGTTTATTGTTTTATAAATGTAGTTTTTATTAAAGTTAATTTTTTAATTCCTGTTGACAGTGTGTAGACACTGTCAGTTTACATGGGAAAAACAAGAGATTTCATACAGAACAAGTCCCACCTGTCAAAATGACAGCTTCAATTTGCCATTGCCTGTGACTGTTGAGAATCAAAGGCAAAAAAATAACACAAAAAGTACCACCAAAGGTAAGAAAGGGTCTGAAACGGGTATAACCGATTGTGTTGTAAAGCACAAGACCATGTCTTTAATAAATGAACCACTTCAATACCGGGCACAATTCTTGCCCAGGCCAATTTTCATCGCTGTCACACTTTGAATGACAATTGCGCGGTCATACTACACTGTAGCCAAAAGACATTTGTATCATTTTTTTGAGACCAATAGAGCTTTCTTTTGGTGGTATTTAATCACTTTAAAAAGACCAACAATTTAGAAAAAAAATAAGTTTTCTGTTATAAAATTTTGTAAATAAGTAGTTTTTCTCCATCAACTGATGTGCACATTCTTCCCACTGACCACCAATGTAAGGGGTATTTTTCTCACTGACCACCAATGTAAGGGGTATTCCTCTCACTGACCACCAATGTAAGGGGTATTCTTCTCACTGACCACCAATGTAAGGGGTATTCTTCTCACTGACCATCAATGTAAGGGGTATTCTTCTCACTGACCACCAATGTAAGGGGTATTCTTCTCACTGACCCCATCAGTGTAAGGGAAATTCTCTTCACTGACCACCAATGGATTGGTTATTGCAAGGGTTCTCCTACACAATTATTTATAGGTGGTTCTTTCATAAAAAGATTGAGAGGGAACTATAGACTTGTTGTCCCTGCCCCACCTCGTTTCCCCCATTGGGCTGAAGAACATTACGGCAGTGGTGACGTCCACCAAGAAGCTAGCCTGCTGTAGTAACCATGCTGTATTCCATTTTAAGCAGAAGTCGGTAGTCACTGCCCTTCCCACTGGACTTCTCCGTGTGTTCTGGGAATTCAATGCTTCAATGATCTCCTTAATCAGATCCACGTTGTTTATGCCGTCACTAATGGATACATTTGGAGTGTACATTACCTCTATCTTATATTTATGCACTGATTCAAATCCACAGTAAGAAGAGGAATTAATTGTATTCCTTTTATAATAAACACATAACGTTCAATCAGTATATCAAAACACCTCATTTACAATTACTTCTGATAATAACTCTGACTAACAGCTCCCGTAGGTTAAATAATACTCCCGGATTGCGGAATTTAAATGCGAGTATTGTGTAGCGGGTTGAGAATTTGCAGAGCGGTAAACAGCGTGAAATACCAAGAGACAATGCGCCTTTGAGGGGAGCGCTCATTGTGCCTTTGAACACGCCGCTATGTTTCTATGGTAATTAGTATTACTCATGCTCTCGTCTGTGTATGTTTAATAATGCTTGCGGCAAATTATTTCATTCTTTTTTTTATTTCCCCTCCAATTAATGCGAGCCGCAGAAAAGGGCACCGCTCTGTACTTCAAACGCATGTTTATGTGTAGTGTTCAGGCAGAGCAAATCGAAGGTCAGTGTCAACACCGAGCGGCTGAGCAGACGCTGCAAAGGGGAGGCAGGTTCATGACTTTAAATGCAAAAAATTTACAAGAGGGTGAAATGAAGAGCACATCCAAAAAAACCCCCCAAAAAAACAAAAAAAGCCAACTGCTGAACTTATACTGCGCAAAAATGCAAATAGCTGCATAATTAAATCCCTCTTTTTACTGAAGTCCATTGCAGGGTACTTGTCGATTACCTGGACCAAGCTGAAATTTTAAAAGAGCATTGTGCCCAGAGCCCACCCAGTTGTGTGACATTAGCAAATTAATATTCGCTAATGTCTCCCTGTTTCGCAGGGGGGGAAGCTGCCAAAGCCGCGACCTGGATGGGGTAAGTGCAGGGCTGGCAGTGGGCCTGACGGGCGAGTGCTGGAGGGGGGTGGAGGGGTGTCTTGCTGGCTGGGGGGCCGCCCCCCCCCCCCAAGAAATTTGAGTAGCAGCGGCCACTGGTGCTGTACATAGCTTTCTAAGAACATCACAGCATCCTGCCTCAGTACTGATCACAAGGGCCCCCAGTCCTGATGCAAGCAGTGGGCTGGCTCTTGGGAGACGTTATGCAACTATCAAGATGCCTTAAAGCAGCAGTCCCCAACCTTTTTGGCACCGGTGACTGGCTGCATGGAAGAAAATTGTGCCAAGGACTGGGGGGGGGGGGGGGGGGGGGGAATGAACGCGGGGTAAACGATTTTTCGCGAACAATGGCTGGTATTAGCGCTTCAATCATCACGGCACCATGCATGACATGGTGTCAGGGTGATTGAAGCGCATTATTTCTATTATTACATTGTAGTAATAAATGAAATAGTTCAACTCACCAAAATGCTGAATCAGTGGGAGCCCTGAGCATGTCACTTGCCACTGTCGCCTGCTACCAGATGTGGAATGTCACTTCCCACGCTGCCTGCAACCAGATGTGGATTGTCACGTGCCATGTCACCTACCACGTTGCCTGTCACCAGATGCAGAATGTCACTTACCATGCTACCTACCACAAGATGTCACCAGATGCGGAGTGTCACCTGCCACGTTGCCTGTCGCCAGATGCGGAATGTCACTTGCCACATCACCTGCCATGTTGCCTGTCACCAGATGCGGAATGTCACTTGCCACATCACCTGCCACGTTGCTTGTCACCAGATGCGGAATGTCACTTGCCACGCTGCCTGCCACAAGATGTGGATTGTCACTTGCCACATCACTTGCCACGCTGCCTGTTTTCAGATGCAGAATACCACTTGCCACGTCACCTGCCACATTGCCTGTCACCAGATGCAGAATGTCACTTGCCACATCATTAGCCACGTTGCCTGTCACCAGATGCGGAATGTCACTTGCCACATCACCTGTCACCAGATGCAGAATGTTACTTGTCACGCTGCCTGCCACCACTGCATTGGTGGCAGCACTGGTCCATTTAGCACAGAGGCAGGCCTCTGTGCAGTGGTGGGTTCCGAATGAAGGCAGGAGAGCGGTGATACGGGGCGGGCAGTGAGAGATGATGTGCTCTCTGCTGCCTGCTGCACCTCTGACATTGAGGCTGACAGAACACCGCCTGTGAGGGCGGAAGAGCGGTGATGCGGGGGGCGGCAAGAGATGTCATTTCTGCTTGCCTGCTTGCTTCTTCCATCCACCCGGCTCTCATATGCCAGCCACCGGGCTCTTTCATGCCGCCCGCCCAGGTGTCTCATGTCGGCCACCCGCGGCCGGCTGCAGAAAGGCCATGGCCCGGTAGTGGCCGCGGCCCGGGGGTTGAAGACCCCTGCCTTAAATGATGGATGTCAGTCTGGAGGAGTGTGTGTTCCTCATGAGGCTGTATTTGCATGCACACCACCTTAGGTTACACCCACATGTGATGCTGAGTGTCCATAATTGAAATAAACTGAAATTCAATGAATAAAATTGACAGGCCAGGGAGGGAGAAAGAGCTAGATGATGTTGGATGTTTTGCAGCCAGAAAATGAGGCAGGCTCTACCTGACTTGCTGCAGCTGTTAATACACAGCGAGTCAGAAGCTCAGTGTGAGCCTAAAGGTTTAATACAGTGGGGAAAATAATTATTTGATCCTCTGCAGATTTAAGTTTGCCCACTTACAAAGAAATGAATGGTCTGTAGTTTTTTCTCATACATGTTTCAAGAGAGTTTAACAAGACTCGTGGCCACTCATTAAAATTATAAGAAAAGAGGTTTAACCTTAAACTACGTAGAGGGTTCTTTACTGAAAGGGCGGCAAGGATGTGGAATTCCCTTCCACAGGCGGTGGTCTCAGTGGGGGGCATCCATAGTTTCAAGAAACTATTAGATAAGCACCTGAATGACTGCAACATACAGGGATATACAATGCAACACTGACATATAATCACACACATAGGTTGGACTTGATGGACTTGTGTCTTTTTACAACATCACCTACTATGTAACTATGTAACTATGTATTCTAAATTATAGAGACAGAATATCAACCCAAAATCCAGAAAAAATACATAAAACAAATGCTATAAATTGAGCTGCAGTTCAGCGAATAAAATAAGTTTTTGATCCCCAAGCAAAGACTTAGTACTTGGTGGAGAAACCTTTGTTGGCAAGCACAGAGGTCAGACATTTCTTGTAGTTGGTTACCAGGTTTGCACAAATCTCAGGAGGGTTTTTGGTCCACTTTTCTTTACAGATCTTTTCAAAATCCTTAAGGTTTCTTGGCTGTCACTTGGCAACTCGAAGTTTCAGCTCCCTCTTTAAATTTTCTACAGGATTAAGGTCTTGAGCCACTCCTTTGTTGACTTGATGGTATGTTTTGGGTCATTGTCATGCTGGAAGACTCATCCACGACCCAACTTCAGTGTTCTGGCTGAGGGAAGAAGGTTCTCATCCAAGATTTTACAATCCATGGCCCCGTCTATTGGCCCCTCAATGCGGTAAAGTCAGCCTGTACCTTTAGCAGAGAAACTGCTCCAAAGCATCATGTTTCCACCTCTGTGATTGACTGTAGAGATGATGTTCTTAGGGTCATAGTCAGCATTTTTCTGTCGAGTCGAGTTAATGCCAAAGAGCTGAATTTTGATCTCATCTGACCACAGCACTTTCTCCCAATCCTTCTCTGAATCATTTAGATGTTCATTGGCATGACTGTACATGTGCCTTCTTGAGGAGGAAGACCTTGCCGGGGCTGCAGGATTTCAGTCCATGGCGGCGTATTGTGTTACTAACAGTGGCGGTCCGTCTATTAGGGGCACCCGGGCACAGCCCCCCCATCCATGCGTCCGGCCCCCCAGACCTACATATAGGGGCGCTGGACTATGGATTTCAATGGGGGGGGTTGAAGCACATGATTAGAGCCAGAGGCTCTAATAGGCTTAAAAAAAAGTTGAGCCCAGTTGTGTGACGATCGCAAATGAATATTCGCTTTTTTCACACTAAATCTCCTCCCGCCAATCGGGAAGTGGGTTGTGAGACCCGTTTCCTGACTGGCCGCCGTGCTGGAGATGAGGACACCGGAGCTGCTACCTGCAGCCCGACACCCACCACCTAGATCGGTTCCACCGTGCTGGAGCAGAGGACACCGGAGCTCCTGCTCACACCCGCCACCTAGATCGTTTCTGCCGTGCTGGAGCAGAGGACACTTGAGCACCTGCCCACAGCTGCCACCTAGATGGGATGCCTGATCGACCAGCAGACAGTGGGTGGGGGGTGGCGTCAATGTTGGCTGCCCCGGGGGGGAGTTTGTTTGCCACCACTGGTTACCAATGGTTTGTTTGGTGACTGTGGTCCCAACTGCCTTGATCATTCACATGCTCCTCCCGTGTAGTTCTGGCCTGATCCCTCACTTTTCTCATGATCATCCTTACCCCATTAGGCAAAATCCTGCATGGAGCTCCAGACAGAGGGCGACTGATGGTTATTTTATATTTCTTCCAGTTGCGAATAATCTCTCCACCAGTTGTCTTCTTCTCACCAAGCTTCTTGCTAATAGTCTTGTAGCCCATTCCAGACTTGTGAAGGTCTACAACCTTGTCCCTGACGTCCTTTGACAGCTGTTTGGTCTTGCCTATGATAGTGAGGTTTGAATGGAAGAAAGAGATTCTGTGGACAGGTGTCTTTTATAGACATAAAAAGTTGTCGTTAGGAGCACCTTCTTATATTGACAAGACAAATCTGTGTACCACATGAGCACATACTGTAGCCAGTCTGTGGGAGCTAGAATTATTGTTGGTTGGTAGAGGATCAAATACTTATTTTACTTAGGCCACTTTCACACTGAGGCGTTTTACAGGCGCTTTTGCGCTAAAAACAGCGCCTGTAAACTGCCTCTTCTGCAGCCCCAGTGTGAAAGCCCGAGTGCTTTCACACTGGGACAGTGCGCTTGCAGGACAGAAAAAAAAAGTCCTGCAAGCAGCATCTTTGGGGCGGTGCGGGAGCTCTGTATTTAGCGCTCCTAAACCGCCCCTGCCATTGAAATCAATGGCCAGCGCCGCCGAAGCGCCTGCAAAGTGCTTCGGTAGCGGTGCTTTGCGGGCGCTTTTAACCCTATTTTGGGTGCTAGTGGGGGTTAAAAGTGCCCTGCTAGTGGCCGAAAAGCGCCTCTAAAACTACGGTAAAGTGCCGCTACAATTAGCAGCAATTTACCGCTAATGCGGCCAGCACCTCAGTGTAAAAGTGCCCTTACTGAACTGCAACTTAATTTATAACACTTTTTTTTTGTGTTTTTTTTCTGGATTTTTGGTTTATATTCTGTCTCTATCATTTAAAATACACCTATGATAACAATTATATACCCTTCATTTCTTTGTAAGTGGGCAAACTTACAAAATCTGAAGGGGATAAAATAATTATTTTCCCCGCTGTAATATTGTGTAACTGGGGCGGCATTAGAATCTCAGCTCCTCTGTTGCAGGGACTGATGTCTGACGTGACTGGCTCAGCGTTCTCTGTACAGCACTGCCATATATGTCAGAGCTATATAAATGTATAATAATAATAGTGTGTGACTGTGGGGGCACATTAGAGTGCAAGCTCCTCTGTTGCAGGGACTGATGTGACTGGCTCAGTGTTCTCTGTACAACACTGTGGTATATGTCAGAGCATTATAAATAATAATAATAGGGTGTGACTGTAAGGGGACATTAGAGTGCAATCTCCTGTGGTGCTGTCATCCCCTCCCTCATACCACAAATGAAAACTGACATGTTAGTATTGGATGATGTCACTGTGTTTCTTACTTGCAGATTTTTTTTTATATTTTTTTAAGCTTCGTAATCAATTTTTTGAGCCTCATCTTTTTTTTCCCCCAGAAATATAACTCCGGCTCGCTTGCAGTAATTACTGTTAGAGGCGCAGTGAAGCGCCGTTATCAGCTCTGTGCAAGTGGTGAGTTCCCTCTGTGGAACAGACTGCAGATACATAGAGAAGTTTCCAAACGCGGTGATAGGCACCGTTACCTGTGTTGGCGCACTCTATGCTGATAAGCCACCTGAGTCTGGCTGCCAGAAGCCACTAATTTCACGGAGAGGGATTGTACCTGCGAGCCGATGGTCACACGGAGCACGTTCAGTAGCTCCGCTCCCAGACAATCATTCCTGCCAGTGTTCTGCACCGAACCGATAACAAAGAAGCGTCAACACATTGAATTATTGCAGCAGTTGAACCTGGCGCTGTGTTCATCCATGGGAAGACTGTGATAGGTTCTACCTGTTTGGGCTCATATGAACTGAATGCAATTCATTTTATTCTGGAGAGGCAGCGCAGGTTTTAGCTCACAGCGCCGAATTGCATCATGACCAGCTGCTACTGTGTTCAGACACCAGAGTAAAACCGATGATGAAAATGAGAGAGAAAAGAGAATGCATTACAGAGGACTGCAGCAAGGCATGAACATGGTATTAACTCTAATTGTCATCTAGACTATGTCCTGCTGGACAAATCTCATTGGCTGCTCAACTGTTGTCTGTTGGACCCCAGTATCCATGTCACCAGTGAGATTTGCATTCTAGCACACACATCTCACTCCTCAATATACATGTCACGAGTGAGATCTGCACTCCAGTACACACCGCTCACACTCCAGTGTCCATGTCACCAGTAAGCTATCCACTCCAATACACACAGCTCACTCTCCAGAGTCCATGCCAAGGGTGAGCTCGGCATTCTAGTACCCACACCTCACTCCCCAGTATCCATGTCACCAGTGAGATCTGCACTCCAGTACACAGCTCACACTCCAATATTCATGTCCCTAATAAGACATGCACTCCAATACACTCCGCAGTATCCATACCACCAGTGGGATCTGCACTCCAGTACACAAAATTCACTCTGCAGTATCCATTTCACCCAGTACTCCAATACACACAACTCACAATCCAGTATCCATGTCCCCAGTAAGAAATGCACTCCAATACACAACGCTTACTGTCCAGTATCAATGCCACTGGTGAGATCTGCACTTCAGTACATACACCTGGCTTCCCATTATCCATGTCTCCAATGGGATCCTCACTCCAATACGGACAGCTCAGTCTCCGGTATCCATTCCACCATCAGGTCTGAATTCCAGTACCCAAATCTCACTTCCCAGTATCCATGTCACCACTGAGATTTGCATTCCAGCTGAAAATGTAATCTCCAATATCCATGTCACCAATAGGATTCGCACTGCATCACACATGGCTCACTCTCCAGGATCTATGACACCAGCATGATCTGCACTTTATTGTACACAGCTAAATTCCCAGTATGCATGACACTAGTAAGCTTTTTCTCTCCAGTACCCACAGCTCGTTTTCCAGTATGCAAGACACCAAATGAGATCTGCACTCCAGTACACTGGCCTCACACTCCAATATCCAAGTCACCAGTGCGATGTGTACTCCAATGTCCACACCTCTCTCAGCAGTATCCATGTCACCAATGAGATCTTCATTCCAGTACAAACAGCTCACTCCCCATTATCTAAGTCACCACCAAGATTTTCATTCGGTTACAGACAACTCTCCTTCCAGTATTCATTGCCACAAGTGAGTTTGCCACTCCAGCACACAAAGCTCACTCCTCAGTATCCAATTCAACCGAGATCTGCACTCCATCACATACAACTCAATCCACCGCACCCATGTCACCATTGAGATCTGCACTCCATCACATACAACTCAATCCACCGCACCCATGTCACCATTGAGATCTGCACTCCAGTACACACAGCTCACTCCCCATACTTGTGTCACTAATGAGATCCAGAAGACACACTTCACTCCTTCAGAACTCCTCCAGAACACACAATTCACACCTCGATATCCATGTCACCACTGTGATCTGCACACCAACACAGGATTTAGAGCTCACGCGTCTTCACCCATATCATCATTGAGATCTGCACTCCTGTACACACAAATCACCAGTACTTGGGTCACTAACCAGATCTGCAGTCCATAACACACATTCCACTCTTCAGTATCAATGTTACAATTGTGATCAACACACATGGCTCACTCCTCAGTATCCATGTTGCCGCACTCTGCATTCCAACACACAGCTCAATTCTCCACACCCATACCATCATTGGGATCTGCACTCCAATAAACACCGCTCAATCCCCAGTACTTGTGCAAGCAATGAGATCCGCACTCCAGCACACACTTAACTCCCCAGTATTCATTACACCAGTGACATCTGGAATCCAGCACACATACCTCACTACTCAGTATCCATGTCACCATTGAGATCTGAGACCTGCACTCCAGCACACACACAGCTCACTCTCCAGCATGCATGTCACCAGCTAGATCTGCACTCTTTTACACACAGCCCACTGCTCAGTGTCCATCACACCAGTAAGATATTCAATCCAGTATCCACAGGTCACTCCTTAGTATCCATGTCACCATTGGGATCTGCACTCCAGCACACAAACCTCGCTCTCCGGTATCTATGTCATCATTGAGATCTGCATTCTGGCACACACAGCTCATTTCTCAGTTCCCATGTCACCATTGAGATCTGTACTCCCAACACGCATACCTCACTCCTCAGCAATGGCACACAGGCACCACCTCCCCTATCCATGCATCCGGGCCCCTGATCTACATATCAGAGCGCCGGACTATGGATTCCAAAGTTGGGTTTTTTTTAAGCACCTGATTAGAGCCAGAGGCTCTAATAGGCTTAAAAAAAAGGGTGGCCTTGGAGCGCAGAGCATTGTGCTCCGATCCCACCCTTTTGTGACGATGGCAAATAAATTTTCGCTATTTTCACACTAAAGTTCCTCCCCGCCAAACAGGAGGCAGGTCGTGAAATCTGTTTCCCGATTGGCCAAATCATCAGGCGATCCTATTGGATGCCTAGCGCTTTGGCAGAAGAGGAGACACAAGCTTGGGAAGCGGGCACTGTGGTGGAGGACACCACAGACCGCCACATGGGCAGGTAAGTGCCGGACCGCCCACTGGGAGGGGTTAGTGCTGACAGTGCCGTGCCGCCAAAGGGGGGTTGTTGTTTGCCGACTCCCCTCCTCCCCGAAAGAAGAACCCACCAGCCGCCACTGCTCCACAGCATCCCTATCACCAATTAGATCTGCCCTCCAGTACACACCTTACTTCCCAGCAGGGGTGGCCCGTCCATTAAGGGCACACGGGTGTCGCCCCCCCCACCCATGCATCCAGCCCCTTGCAAGATGCCGGATGCGTGGATTCCAATGAGGGGGTATTTTTTTAAGTGCCTGATTAAAGCCAGAGGCTCTAATAGGCTTCAAACTGGGGTGGGCTCTGGGCGCAGAGCACTGCGAACTGAGCCCACCCAGGTGTGTTACAATAGCAAATTAATATTCGCTATTGTAACACTGATCCTCCTCCTAGCCAATCAGGAAGTGGGTCTTGAGGCCCGTCACCCGATTGGCGGAAAGGACAGGCGATCCTATTGGATGCCCAGGAGGAGGGGAGAAGACGCATGGCGTAAGCCGCCGTGATGGAGGAGAGGACACGGGAGCCAATGCCCGCCACCTAGATGGGGTAAGTGCCTGACAGACAGCTTGCAAACGTGCGGGGGCAAGTGCCGCCGGCCGCTCGGAGGGGGGGGGTGTGGTTGTTTGCTGCCCCTCCAAAAAAAAATCCACCAGCCGCCATTGCTCCCCAGTATTTATTATACCAGGGAGATCCATAGTCCAGTACACAAACCTCACTCTTTCCTGTATCCATGTCATCGGTGAGATCTGTCCTCCAATTTACATACCTCACTCCCTATTATCCATGTAACTAACGAGATGTGACCTCACTATTAGGGCTTGCAAAAGCTTTAAACACAAATGAGTGCGTTAATTATGAATAAAATATTACAACGTAGCATTATTCCGGACACTGACAAACTTGGCAGAAGCACGTTACTATATCAATTTAATGAACATTTGCCTCTCTATGCATTGATGGGGGGGCATTCAATATACATTTGTTTTGTGTCTACATAATGAACTTCGAGAAAATCCTGTCTTTTATGTTAGTAATTGTGATAATATTTCTTCTCCCGGTTATATCATGAAAAGTTTTGGCCTGGATTTTTACAGATCATTAGGGCTGCAGATGCTTCAGAAGCCCTGTGTGTGTTTTTAATACAGATTTATGACACTTGACTTAAAGAGAAATCATGAACAGAAGAGACACTAATGTGAAATCTTGGGCGTCTCATTAGTGTCATGGCCGCCTGCGTTGGGTGAACTTATACATATTTCAAGTTTCAGTGTTTCTATCTCATCTTCTGCTGTGCAGAGAGGGCAGCGGGAATGTGTGACACAAAGTAAACCAATGCTGATCATTGTTATGTGGGGATGATAAAGAGATAAAACAAAAAAAACGGGAATCCAATTTTCTCTCAGACTGCTGGATCTGCTAAAATTACATATTAATTCTGGTTGCCATGGCAACAAGATAGGGTGTAATTACGGTCAGATTGGGCGGGGGGGGGGGGGGGGTGGGGGGGGTGAAGTCTTGGATCATCTTCAGCATTAATATTGTCGGGGTGAGATTATGGAGAATATTGGTTGAAGAACTGTGTGACACATTGGGGCTCCTACTTTTAAAAAGATCTGTAATGGAGGTAATGGGGTTGCTGCCTCATGGTTCGTTTCTGTGGACTACATAATAAATAAATTATTTGGATCTATTTATCGATGTTTCACACAACTTTCACCCAAGATTTACACTTCGCCTATCTTGCGTGAAAACGTTATTAAATTCCTTTATTTTCTATCAAGAGCAAAGATTGCAACTTAGCCGATAATCAAATCTGTTGAACAGGACTTAAAGTAGTCATTCATTTTTATTTTTATTTTTTTTCTTGTGGTGTAATAACTGTAGACTTAAGCCTCATACACACGATCAGATTTTCCAGAGGGGAAATGTGTGATGACAGGCTGTTGGCGGAAAATCTGACCGTGTGCACGCTCCAACGGATAATTGTTGGCCAACTTTCCGTGGACAAATGTTGGACGGCAGGTTTATACATTTTCTGTGGACAAATTTCCAGTTGTCGGATTTTCCAAGCGTGTGTACACAAGTCCGTCAGACAAAAGTCCAAAGTACAAACACGCATGCTAATGCTTGTAAACTAGCGTTCATAATGGAGAATCCTATTAGATTGTAAGCTCTTCTGAGCAGGGCCCTCTTAATCCTATTGTATTGTATTGTATTATAACTGTATTGTCTCCCTTTTATATTGTAAAGCGCTGCATAAACTGTTGGCGCTATATAAATCCTGAATAATAATAATAATAATAATTAACATTCGTTACGCTGCAAATTATGAAAACTCGAAATGCAGCGCATATTCCCTTCTTATTTAATGGGATAATAATGAAGCTACTTTGCTGGTGATTCTGATGGAGTTATTGTAAACTAATTTTCAAAGGCTTTTTTTTTCTAGTGATATCAAGACTAATATTATTATGCTTCTTTTTTTTTTTTTTTTATTTGGGCAAGTTACCATAACACCATTATCCCGTAGTTTTTAAGATCAAAGATACAACTATGTTGGTGTCCCTTGTTAATTTTACATTGTATTTTTTAAAATGTAACTGTCTACTCCCAAACTGTCATTTGAAGTAAAACACACAGCCAAGTATTATTCTACATAATTTTCTTGTTATGCATTAAAAAAAGAAAACAAATAAAATTAGACATGCTATCTACCAATAGAACTTAACCAAAAAGTGTATTCTATGCATCCAAAAATATAGAAAATATACCAAATCAAATCATTATTATTCAACCAAAAAAATAATGTCAAAGCAATAACTTCAAGGACAATAATAAATAACACGTTATCTCCTCCGATTCCACAACATGGCTGGTTGACGAACGGCCGTTCAGAAGCGAACTGAAAAGTGTGAAATGAAAAGCGCGAAATCAAAAGTGCGAATCAACACTCACCAAACTTCTACTAACATGAAATTAGCAGAAGGAGCCCAAAGGGTGACGCTAAAGGGCTGAAAAACAACATAGTACGTCCCTACGTTTGTAATTGTTGGCCAACAATTGTGTGGCCATGTGTATGCAAGAAAAGTTTGGGCCAACGCCCTTTGGACAAAATTCCACGGTTTTGTTGGCCAACAATCCGATCGTGTGTATGAGGCCTAAGACTCTTTTGGAGTGAGCTTGCTCCAAAAATGAGAGTTTTAAATCCAGGTAGCGAGAGTCCATGTAGCAGTTTCAATTTAAACCTGACTGCATTACGTTCATTACGTTCCATTCGCTTGGATACGGCATTCGTTATTTCGGATCAATTATAACTTCGGATAAATTTGTATTTGTTACGTTCACTAACAGCCAAGTTTGAAAAGAAATTACAATACCTATAATTTAATAGTTACTAGTAATAGTTAAGTTATTATTAATTAATTATTTTTTCAGATTTCCGAATTTCCGAATTTACTAATGTACGAATGTACGAATTTATGAATGTACGAATGTACATTCGTAAATTACGAATGTACGAATTTACGAATGTATGAATATACGAATGTACAAATTTTTCGAATTTACAAATATTCGGAAAAATTCGTTAAAGGGGTTTTCGTTAATTTGGATACTTACAAATCAACTAATTTGTCTAAATTCGTTAAAAAACGAATTCAGAACGAAACGAATTGCACATGCCAAATTTATTCTTTTTCCTTCTGGAGCCTGCAGAGCATTGTACTCATGATCAGGAGATCAAGGGCACAATGTCAGGCTCCTGCAGACAAGCCCTACAGCTGTCAGCCAATACCACCTGTAACATCCTCCTAGGTGGTAGATTCAGTAAATTTAGTTTGGCTCACTGTAATAAGTGTAGCTGCATGTGTTTTTTTTTTTTTTTTTACAAAGATGTAGCTGCATGTGTTTTAGTTAGGTCTGTTCTGGGTTTCTATGGCTACAGGGTTGACTGCTTCCCCCTGTCTGTCTGGAAAGGTTCTGGAAGATAGTGGGCAGGGAGAATCTAATCAGCAGCTGAATATTTATGCAGCCCTGGCCAATCCCTGGAGAAAAGTGCCCAGAAGGTGTCTAGGAGTGTGTATAAATATACCAAGAGATCTAGAGGAGAGGGATCTTAGCCTCGAGGAGGAGATCAGAGCCTGTGGGGGGGCTGTTTGTCCCCTAGGTAAGTCTGCTATATGTACCACTTCCTCTGATTTGCTGAGGCAGAGAGGGGGGCTAATGAAGTCACACTCTCTGCCTCAGCCAGTCAGAGGAAGCTTTGTATTCATTTACAGAATACAAAGCTGCCTATGGATGGCCAAGTGCTGCTCAGAATGACTGTGTATTGTTCTTGGTGTGGGATGGGAAGTCTTTGTGTTACAGCTGGAACCCAGCACTGTTTACTGTATATAGCTGCTGCACTTAGAGCCAATGCAGCACTTTGTGAAGGAAATAGTTTCTTTGGACTAAGGTGGTCCAAACAAATTATTTACAGTCACAAAAAACCTAGCAATCCGCTTTAAGAATGACCAAACGTGAGGTCTCTTCCTTGACTTCATACCAGTCTCTTATCCAAGCATGCAGCCTGGCAGGTCAAGAAAGGAGGGGGACAAGTGTGTAACCTCCCCATACCAGGCCACAAGCCCTCAACATGGGGGGGGGGGGATACCTTGCTGAAAGAAAAAATGTTGTCTGCCAATATATTTCTGGGGTCCCCTTTTAAAGGGGGCTTCCAGAGTCTAATAAGTTCTCTGCCCACAGACCCTCATTACCACCGAGCCAGGGTTGTGGGAAAGAGCCTAGGTTCACACTGATGCGGGTTTGCAGACATGCGCGTTCGGCTGAACTCACACAATTTCAAACTTGCATGTCAGTCCGGATTCGGGAGCGATTTCAGAGACATCTGTGCGGGTTCATGCATAGATGTCTGTTGAAATTGTCCCCAAAGTCGCCAAAAGTAGTGCAGGAACTTCTTTTTGAATCAGTGTGACGCCGCAAAGTCGGCGTCGCACTGATTTGGATGGTGTCTTTGCCGGCAACAGCCAGCGATTTAACATGCAAGTAGACCTGTCAAAATGACCCGATGTGACAAGGTGCTTCGCTAACACATTGCAAGGTATCTCCTTCATACAATCATAATGCCTGACATGGTTCAGGAGAGAGCATGTACACTCATCTTCCCCCCCTTTTCTGGCCAGCCAGGCTGCATGCTCAGATAAAGGCTTTGGTGGTGGTGGTGGTTATTGTTGTTTTGTTTGTTTGTTTGTTTGCATGGGGCCCCTTAAACTTTATACCAAATCTTAAAGCCAGCCTCTTGTATACAATAAGCTGCACACTTGTGTACTGAGATGTTCAGATCAAACCTGGACATTTGGAGAAAGCTTGATGGATGCATACAAGTGTTCCCTAATCTAGACCCTTTAGTCACTGTGGGGGGGATTTGCGAAAGCTAGTACACTCAGAATCTGATGCAGCTGTGCATAGTAGCCAATCTGCTTCTAACTTTAGCTTGTTCAATTAAGATTTGACAATTAAACCTAGATGCTGATTGGTTACTTTGCACAGCTGCACCAGATTCTGTGTGCACCAGTTTTAGTAAATCAACCCCACTGCTGTTGTGGTATGAGTATGTGGTGCTGATAGCGCAGTGCGTGGAATACTGAGCATAAGACGTTAAGCATGGTTGGCTTTTAAAATTTTTTGACTCTTTAGCAGAAATCTACCCGGAGCCCAGGGGGGGCAAAGGGACAATTGTCCCCCTCCCAGGAGATTAGTGATGGGCCGGCCAGTCAGAGGATGAGCGAGCGACCGTGACCTTTCGAGTTTACCGAGCGACCGTGCAAGCAGGTTAGCGAGTGGGCGGGCCAGTCAGCGGGGGGTCGGCAGGTGAGTGTGCGGGTGGACAGGGCAGTCATCGGGTGAGGGAGTGGGGGGCAGGTCGGCAGGTCAGCGGAGGTGCTGCCCAGTTAGTGTGCCGGTGGGTGGGGAGCAGAGAGATGGACATCACCTCTCACCACCCACTCTGCATCACTGCAGTTCCGCCCTCACTGTGCAGCCGCGGGCAGCAGAGAGATTACATCATCTCTCTGCTGCCTGTCTTCACTCTGGCAAGTGACAATCTTCACCTTAGCAGGCCAATGACAATCAGCAACATGTGGCAGGTGACGTGGCAAGTGACAATCCGCCATGTGTGGCAAGTGACAATCTGCATCTGGTGGCAGGTAAGTGGCAATCCGCAACTTGTGGTAGGGACGTGGCAAGTGACAATCAGCATCTGAAGGCAGGTCGATTTGGAAAGTGACACACTTGGGGCTCCCACTGATTCTGCATTATGGTGAGTTGAACCATTTCATTTTATATTACAATGTAATAATAGAAATAATGCGTTTCAATCATCCTGACACCATAACAACCATGGTGCCGTGATGATGAAGGCGCTAACACCAGCCATTGCCCCAATAAATTGCCCACAAAAAAAAAAAATTTCTGGCAGTGCCCCTCCCGAGACTAGACTCTGGATCCGCCCCTGGTTGTTGATATATGACAACATGCTCGAAAAATATCCACAAAGAATTTTTTTCAAACGGCAGGAGAATGTGGATTACATTGAGCAAAAACCCTAAAGCAGCCCAGTGATCTGAGATTGGCTGAAGGACCGCTATCATGTACAGACATGTTCTATCTACAGATTAACAGATAAATAAAACTGTGCTGTGTGTATTATGAGCTCTGTTCAGTCATTTTATACCGTATACATTTTTACTTTAATTGTTCTCCAACACCAGATCATTCATGAGCAGGGATGAGCTGAATGTCCCTGAGGGCCAACTCAGGACTATATTAATGTCAATAGGAGCCACATGTTAAAAAAAATAATAAAAAAAAAAGTCAATTTTCTGGGCTAATAGGCAAAAGATTGTAATGCAAATGGCATTAGGTGCTAGGCACTGTCCTGGGGTACGTCGGACCCTGACGCTGACTCACCTCGAATGACATCTCCTGGACCCCTCTGCTAAAAGTAAAATATGGGTCAGGGTTTCCTGGGTGACGTTGTTGACCAAATAGGCCCATCACCCCTATATATGATGTTCAACTTCTGCCAAACAAGCCAAATGTCTGAATAATGAATGCCTGAACAGCTGAAGTTTGGATCAAATGTTAAGCGCATCCCTAATAAAGAGGTTGTAAACTGCTGCACAAATAAAAAAACAAAAAAACGTTCTCATGTAAGAAAATTGCATAATGTGCTAGTATGCATCGCATACTAGCATATCGTGAAATACTTACCTTAGAACGATGACAGCGCGGCACAGTGGTGTAGTGGGTAGCACTCTCACCTAGCAGTAAAAAGGGTCGCTGGTTCGAATCCCAACCACGACACTACCTGCCTGGAGTTTGTATGTTCTCCATGTGTCTGTGTGGGTTTCCTCCGGGTACTCCGGTTTCCTCCCACACTCCAAAGACATGCTGGTAGGTCAATTGGCTTCTGTCCAAAATTGGCCCTAGTATATGAATGTGAGTTGGGGACCTTGGATTGTGGGCTCCTTGAGGGTAGGGACTGATGTGAGTGTGTGATTGTATGTGTGTGAGTGCTCTGTAAATTGACTGCGCTATCTGGGTACCCTAAATAAATAATATAATAGATGAGCATCTTAATGAGACACAATGTACAGGGATAGGAAGAATTGTAGACACTCACTCAGGTTGAAATGGATGGACTGGTGTCTTTATTCAACCTTGCTAACTATGTAACTATGTAACGTGGCACGCTGTCACTGCTGACAGGGCTTCCATCTTCCTTCCGGGTTTGCGGAATTGTGTGAGTGGCCTGTGCTGCGATGACATCCCTCCCGCACATGCGCACAGGAGCCCTCGGCTCCGGCACAGTGCTCTGAAGGTTTGACACGGTATGCCTAACCTTCAGAGCGCATGCGCCGATGATGTCACTGGCTGCATCTAGTGTAAGTACCTCCTATACGGTTTCCGTTTAAAGCGGTTGTATACCCGCTGTCATTTTTTTTTTTTTTTTACACCTGCAAGGGAAAAGGCATAATGAGCTAGTATGCACCGCATACTAGCTCATTATGAGATACTTACCTTAGAACGAGGCGCCGGCATCTCACCTGGTCCACGCCGAGGGAGCCGACATCTCCCCTCGGCGTGTCTTCCGGGTATCGCGGCTCCGGCGCTGTGAGTGGCCGGAGCCGCGATGTCGTCACTCCCGCGCATGCGCGCGGGAGACTTCTGCCCGGCATGCCGGGCTGTCAGTCGAGAGTCCCCTGTGCGCATGCGCCGCTGCAGTTAGCGGCTCATTGCGAGGGGAATATCTCCTAAACCTTACAGGTTTAGGAGATATTTTTTTTACCTACAGGTAAGCCTTATTATAGGCTTACCTGTAGGTAAAAGTTACAAATATAGGTATACAACCACTTTAAAATACATTCATTTTACCTACAGTTAAGCTTTATTATAGGCTTAGCTGGAGGTAAAAATCACAAGGTGGACTATACTATCGCTTTAATACGGAAATAAATATGGTCAGTGAAAATCTCTTCCCAGCTGCATTGATGAACAATTCTGCAGCTGCAATGTCGACAGTCATAAATATACATACAGTGTGCATGCGTGCGTGTATATATACAGTGTATTTAAATTATGTTTATATAATAGATACATATTATATATTACTATGATACCATATTAGTCATTATATAATATATATTATATACAGTATATTTTCTTCCACAGGACAGCCCCATCATTATGCAGGGTGACCTATAATAATAATGGAGAAGGATGGAGATTGCTGCGGATGTGAATGGCGTTGGTGACCTCACATGCGCTCTAATCTAAGCAGAATCTTATTGCTGTGTATGTTGCTGACATGACAGGCAGCGCGGAGGTGAAAGATGGCTGCGTGGTTATTTATTTTTTCTTATCTTTAGATAATCCTATCAGGAGGTCGGGACTGAACATCTTGAAGGAAGAATGATTGAGGAGATTTTATGTGTCTCCTCAGTAAATTAATCAGAGATTTAATGTGGTAGACTGGCTGTTTTTCTATTATCCTCTTATATATAGTGAAAGGTTTCCTGATGGAGGCAAGTTTGTTACATTTTAGTTTAGTAGTGTATCTTTGTGTCTCTTTGTATCTCTTTTTGTTACAATGAGTCCTCCATGTAAAGGGATGAAGAGTTTTTTGACTCTACACATACATTTCAGAAGTTAAAGGGGTTGTAAACCCTCATGTTCTTTCACCTTAATGCATCCTATGCATTAAGGTGAAAAAACTTCTGCAGCCCCCCCCCCCCCCCCCGTTCTACTCACCTGAGCCCGTTCGTTCCCTCAGCGGACACACGCTCTACCTCTCTGCCCGTTTTCTCGGCTCTTGATTGAATCTATTGAATAGATTGATAGCAGGGCATTCATTGGCTCCCGCTGCTGTCAATCAAATCCAATGACGCGGGCAGCAGGGCCGAGTCCTACATTCTGTGTGTACATTCCGCAGGGGTGGCCACCTTAGGAGAAGCGAGCGATCAACGGTGTTTGACCATTCGGTTCTCAGTCTTCGATCCAGCATGGGACCAATGCTGCATCCACCTAGGTATGTATGTACCTAGGTATGTATGATTTGGTAAAAAAAAAACTCTGTACTTCTTTTAGACCTTTTTTGCTAATTTTCAGTTTTGCAGAAACACACTACAGTCCATTTAACATGGGGTCAGGGCCAGGGACTTTTTTCTGTTTTTTGGTTCCGAAGACTTCAATGGATGAAAAGCATGTATTGAAAAATGTATTTATTTCAGGTACTTATATAGCGCTGTCAATTTACACAGCGCTTTACATATACATTGTACATTCACATGAGAAAAATGCAAAATGCACCTGCAATATGCAAACTGCAACCTGCATAGATGTGAATAAGGCCTTAAAGGGGCTGTAAACCCCATTTTTTTTTTTAAACAACAAATATGTCATACCTCCACTGTGCTGTTCGTTTTGCACAGAGTGGCCCCGATCCTCGACTTCTGGGGTCCCCCGGCGGCTCTGATAGCTCCTCCCCACATCGAGTGCCCACGTTGGAGAAGTATTGTGCATATAGAAGTTATTTCACGCGTGTGTGTGTGCGCATGTGTTTTTTTTTTTTAACTAGATGGACGTGTGTTTTTTTTTCAACCAGACTACGTGAATGCAGAAAATACCAGACTGATTATTGTATTCTGACGGTAGGGAAGGCTCCCCACTATCAGAATACAATACCACAGCGGGAAGGATTTCCCAATCTACATCAAGTGTGTGGATGAGTATATTGGATCATTCTTTTTCATTCTACCCACTGGTTAAACAAAAGGGACTCCTGTCTTAGCCTTGTGACAGGACCACCATTCACAGTGTTGTGTTATGCATTACATTGGACCATAGAAACAAAAAAAAAGCCTCCACACAGTGTAAAACTGTAGCTATAGAATGTATTTAAAAGGTAGAACACTTGCATTATATCCAAGGTAAAAACGCCTTATTAAAAGATCCAGCAGGGAATACATTTATGGAATGTAATGGCCTGAATAGCGTGAAAATCCAATGCATTTCATCTTCAAAGACCTCATCAGGGGTATCACAATACTGTGAAAGGTGGTCCTGTTATGAGGCTAAGACATGAGACCCTTAGAGCTGCCTTCTGAACTCCATACTCTGGTTCCACATAAGCACTGTTGACCCGTGCTACGGTATCTGAGTCCACTTGTTTCGGTAAGCGCATTATCCCCTTCGGTGGTGGATTTTCACACACTGGTGATTGATGCACGGATGGTAATGCTGCTACGTTTGATCACTGTGATTACACAGGGATTCTTTTACTCCCCTTTTGGACTTTCTTTTATATGTGATATGGACTTTTCAACAACTTACTGTTTAATTTTGCATATTGCACTTTATAGCCTATTATGATATACATTAGATCAGATATATATATGTTTTTCAACTCTTTGCACTTTTATAATATATATGTTATCATAATGTTTTGTCAATTGTAGTGCGAGCAGCTGCATTTTCTGTATACAGATTTAGCGTTGTATTTTTTTATTATATAAAAGTAATACAACCTGTTTAGTACTCTCCTGGACTTAACAAGCATTTAATTTTTGCAATGGGTGGGAGGACTTTAACAGACTAAAGGTGGGTACACACTATAAGAAAATTGGGCGAACGATCGTCCAGTTTTCCTCGATGTTTCACAGCAAGTCAAATACCGAGGATGGAAATAACGTACGAAAATTCTCGTACGAGAAAAGCTTTTATTGGCTGTTGTTTGTTTCTGATCATGTGCAGTCTTTCGTATCTGATCTTTCTCGTACGAAAACAGTACACATTAAATGAAAATCATTTGTTCTGTTCACCTACTAGAAAAATGTTGGCGTTTGTCCCTTCAGAAATTTTCATTTGTATAAGAACACATCAGGTCCAACACTGCACTCATTACTCTCCTCCTTCTGCGCTGTTACCACCGAGGAAGTTGAGAAACTCCCCTCCATGGCCCACCTCACCACCTGTCCCCTGGACCCTGTCCCCTCACAATTACTGCGACCACCTTCCTGCTCTATCCTAAATTCCCTAACCCACATCTTCAACCTCTTCCTCTCCTCTGGCACCTTTCCCTCCCCACTGAAACATGCACTGGTCACCCCCATACTTAAAAAACCCTCACCAGACCCCATCTGTTTTAACTTAAGACCCATCTCCCTGCTCTCGTTTGCCTCCAAGCTCATCGAATACCTTGTCCACAACCAAATGAGTTGCTACCTCGATGACAACTTTCTCGATCCCCTACAGTCCGGCTTCCACCCACAACAGTCCACTAAAACTGCCCTACTAAAACTCACCAACGACCTACTAACTGCTAAAACCAATGGCCAGTACTCCATACTCATACTCTTGGACCTCTCTGCTGTCTTTAACACAGTTGACCACCTGCTCCTCCTCAGCAAACTCCACTCCCTTGGCATCCGTGATTCTGCTTTATCCTGGTTCTCCTCCTACCTATCTCAGCGGACTTTCAGTGTCACTTACAACTCCATCTCCTCCGCTCCTCTTCCTCTTTCTTTTGGGGTATCCCAAGGCTCCGTCCTTGGGCCCCTCCTATTTTCTCTCTATGCCTCTTCCATGGGCCAGCTAATAACCTCCCATGGCTTCCAATACCACCTCTATGCCGACACCTAGATCTATCTCTCCACTCCTCAACTCGCCCCCTCGATCTCCTCACTGATCACAAACTTACTGAATGACATATCGGTATAGATGTCACACCACTTTCTCAAACACAATCTTTCTAAAACTGAGCTTGTTATATTTCCTCCTTCTCAATCCCCTCCCCATGACTTTATTATTAAGATCAACCGCACTGGATTCCACTACCCCACCGTATAAAATTCAAAATACTAACCACAACATACAAGGCCATCCACAACATTGCACCCCCCCCAGCTACCTCAACAACCTTATCTGCAGATATTGCCCAAATTGTCCCCTCTGCTCCTCCCAGGACCTCCTGCTCTCTGGCTCCCTTGTTACCTCCTCTCATGTTTGCCTACAGGACTTGACTAGAGCCTCTCCCATGCTCTGGAACTCCCTGCCCCGGTATGTCCGATCAGCCCCTACCCTGTCCACCTTTAGGAGATCCCTGAAAACCCATCTATTCAGGGAAGCCTATCCCACACCGACCTAAGAACTGTACCTGAGCCATCCACAACAAATCATCCCCAGCAGCTATTACCTTTTGTACCACCTCCCCCTCCTTTTAGAATGTAACCTCCATGATCAGGGCCCTCCTGAACCCTTCTGTATTGAACTGTACTGTAATTGTGCTGTCCCCCCTCTACATTGTAAAGCACTGCGCAAACTGTTGGTGCTATATAAATCATGTATAATAATAATAATAGAAGGATATTGAACGATCATGCCTCATACAGAATTTTACTTCTGATGTTCGCGTGTGTACCCAGCTTTAAAAGGAGTAAATAAGAAAAGTTCATTTCATGCCCTATTACTATTTCTGTTTATCACCCCTGAAGAACTGAACATTAAATCCTCGCAGTGTGTCGGCTTCTCAAACTTGCAGTTTTTTAGATTGTCACAAAGTTTGGTGTCCTGTCACTACCTGTGTCCTTTGCCTCGCCATATGTACTGTGAGCTTGCCGAAGGGTAAAGTTGTGAAGTTGAGTTTATTTCTGCTTTAACCACTCATCTACTGGGACCATTTTTAATTTGTTTGCACAGGTTAAAATTTGCATTTTTTTGATAAAAATTTGTGTTGCAACCCCCAAAAAAGTACAAAAAGATACCAAACATGTCAAGCCGGAAAATTGCGCATGCCCGTGAATTTGCAAAAAAAAAATATTGGTACCCTAAATTTACCAAATTTACCATTGTTTAAAAGCTTTACATGTTTTTAGTTTAGGCCCCTTTCACACTGGGGCGGTGGGGGCGTCGGCGGTACAACAGCGCTATTTTTAGCATTGTTGTACCGTCGTTCTTGCGGCGGTATTCGGCCGCTAGTGGTTAAAATTGGTAAAAAAGGGTTAAAATTCCTCGTACAGCGCGGCTATAGCCGCGGTATTACCGCGGTATAGCCGCGCTGTCCCATTGATTTCAATGGGCAGGAGCGGTGAAGGAGCGGTGAATACACCGCTCCAAAAAAGCGGTTTGCAGGACTTTTTTCACCGCCCTGCCTGCGCACCGCTTCAGTGTGAAGGCCCTCGGGCTTTCACACTGAACAAACAGCGGAGGCTGTTTAGGGGCGGTTTGCAGGCGGTATTTTTAGCGCAATACCGCCTGCAAACCGCCCCAGTGTGAAAGGGGCCTTAGAGTTAAGCGTGAATTATGGCCCTAGAAATATTGCACTCACTCTGACGTTAATGGCAATACCTCACATGTGTGACGCAATTGATGTTACATACAAAAGCTCGTCCTATGCTGTGTTTATATTGGGGGGGGGGGCGCGTGTAAGGGGATGACATGGGTGCCTCAACTTTAGGAAAAAAAAATCATATCTAATTCTTTTTTTACGCTTGCATGAGCGCCGTGGTGCACGCCAAACCCTATGGTGCCACAACACCATGCAGATCACTTTTGTGCAATTTTTAAAAAAAGTGGTTGGGACCCCCCCCACCCCAATTCGTGTGGGTGGGACCCCCCCCACCCCAATTCGTGTGGGTGGGGTAGCTCATTTGAATGAATGAATAAATGAATGAATGAATGAATGAGCTACCCTACCTGTGATGTGATGTGTGCGCTAAAACAAATATGCACATATCTGAACTGAGCCTTATTCAAAGAAGAACATTTGTTTTTGGCCATTTTGCCCAGAACGAATATTCATAAAAATTTGGACGAAGACTATGTAATTTCTTTATTTTTTATTTTATGAATAGACCCCTAAGCCAGCTTGCAATTTCTGGATAACAGCCCTTTAAATACATCAGCGTAGGTAGGACAATTGTGACTATAATACCTCAATACAGGAATTCTCCCGACTATTAAGAGACCACGGTAATCTGTTCACGTCTTCCCCATTCAATGTATGTGTCATCCTTTACGTCTCGCTGAATCTTACATGGATTAGAATTCTTCAAATCCGCATGCACACAATTTGCATTTATTTAAAGGATGTCGACTTGGCGTTGAGTGAAGCATATAGCTGGAAAATGTGACATTGGACTAAAGGAAAAATGCAATTTAATTGTCTTTTTCTATTTTGGAAGTCAATAAAGTTCAGCTCTGTGGAAGGAAAATGTTTAACTGGCGATATAGAAACTTTTAAAGTGGACCCAGACTTATAGTGTTACTAAACCCACAACAGTAAAATCAGTCATTATATGCAGTAAAGCATGCTTGTTATACGCACTGTGGAACCTAAGGGGTTAACCCTCTGCATTGTGTAAAAATGATGTTTGATCCAGTCTTCTCTGACCCTCCCCTTTTTTCATCGTCCCCTAATCATTTCCTGATAGATCAGAGCCTTGGGGGCAAGCTGCACATGCTCAGTTTGGTGTATAATGCTAGAGATGTTTTTTTGTTTTTTATTTTTCCTTGGGAGGATGCATGTAATCAGCACAGGGCCAATCAGCACTGTCCAGACAGAGGGTCAGGGGTCCTTCAGTCTCATAGGACAATCATTGGAGAATGAAAACTCCTACAAGCTTTAACCAGACACTTATAGAAGTCATAAGACTGCTCTAACTGCTGATGAGAAAATGTATTTAGCAGTTTGTATTTACTAAAACTATTGCATTTCCATGTGCTGTGTGCTGAGACCAGATATAGTGAATGCAGGGTCCTGGGTCTAGTAGCACAAGATAAATGCAGCATGCTGTGTAATGCGTCAGTGTAACACTTCCAGAGATCTCAGCGCTCCCCTAGACAATGGGGGTTATTTACTAAAGGCAAATCCACTACAAGTGCAAAGTGCACTTGAAATTGCACTTGGAAGTAGATCCGAGGGGGACATGCAAATAAACTAAAAACAGCATTTTAGCTTGCACATGGCTGGATGATAAAATCAGCAGAGCTTCCCCTCATTTCAGATCTACCCCTCAGATTTACAGCGACTGCACTTCCAAGTGCACTTTCAGTGCAATTTTAAATGCACTTTGCACTTGTAGTTTGCACTTGTAGTGCAAAGTGTATTTCCCTTTCGTAAATAACCCCCAATGACTTCATCTACTTTTCTCTCCAGAAACACAGCACCATCTTTGTTCAGGCACCATCCAGGGTCAGCCATCGTCATTCTGGACTGAGAATCTGACTCAGAGATGAGACAATGAAATAAATCCTGGTGCCTTTATGTACATTTCCTCATTTCCTCATTTAGACCAACCCCTTGCTGTGACATCTCACTTTGTGACTGGCTAGAAAATTATAATGTTACTTTACAACTGATAATTGATCAATGGGGGAGAGGAGACCAAATAAATGCTTCCTCCTGCTCCATCAAACCAGTGATCTCCTTTTCCCAGCATGCTCCTCTCAGCCCAATTACTGGACTGGCAATACATGTTTATACATGGAATGGTAGACAAGTGGTTAGGTCAATCTCACAGCCGCTTCTGCAGTTGTGAGCTTTGTATTGGCTTTAAGAGACGGCAAAGGGCTTTCCAATGAAGGTGATCTAGAGCCACCCGATCAGTTTTATGAGGCTCACAAATGTTGCTTCCAGGGAGCCCAGAACTGCAGGAAACTGCTTCCCCAGTAAGAGCAGGAGAAACATCTGTTCCCTGATACCTGCTACAACTAATGACCCTAGATGCAAAATGTTTTATGTCACTTCCAGGGTCACAACTGTCATGCCTCTCCTACAGTAGCTGAGGATGCAGCTATTCAAGCACAATCTGTGTTTGAATGGCTGCATTGGAGGCCAAGGGAGACATTGGGAGTCTAATGAGGCCCAATGTCTCCATTAAGAGGACCTCTCGCCTGCCCATGCCATCACATAGGGGGCTTGTTAGCCTCCTTATGATCGCAATAAAGGTAATAAAAATAAAAGTGAATAAAATAAAAAGAATTACATAAATAAAATAAAAACCATTAAAACTAAATTTTTAAAGCACCCCCCCCCCCATTACCCCCACAGACACATACCTCATATAACCAATTGACCTCTTCATGACTAGGCCATTATTTGCGATATGGCACTGCGTTGCTGTAACTGACAATTGTGTGGACATGCAATGCTTTCCGTAAATGAAATCTATGCCTTTTTTTCCCTACAAACAGAGCTTCTTTTTGGTGGTATTTGATCACCTCTGCGGTTTTTATTTTTTTTTTGTGCTATAAACCAAAATAGATCGACAAATTTGGGGGCAAAAAATATATATTTTTTACTTTCTGCCATAAAACCTATCCAATAAAAAAATAGTCAAATTTTCTTCATAAATTTAGACTTATAGTTATACAGCATCTCAGGAAAGTGAGTACACCCCTCACATTTTTGTAAATATTCTATTCTATCTTTTCATGTGACAACACTGAAGAAATGACACTTTGCTACAATGTAAAGTAGTGAGTGTACAGCTTGTATAACAGTGTAAATTTGCTGTACCCTCAAAATAACTCAACACACAGCCATTAATGTCTAAACCGCTGGCAACAAAAGTGAGTACACCCCTAAGTGAAAATGTCCAAATTGTGCCCAATTAGCCATTCTCCCTCCCCGGTGTCATGTGACTCGTTAATGTTACAAGGTCTCAGGTGTAAATGGGGAGCAGGTGTGTTAAATTTGGTGTTATCGCTCTCACTCTCTCATACTGGTCAACATGGCACCTCATGGGAAAGAACTCTCTGAGAATCTGAAAAAAAGAATTGTTGCTCTACATTAAGATGGCCTAAACTATGAGAAGATTACCAGGACCCTGAAACTGAGCTGCAGCACAGTTTAACAGGACAGGTTCCACTCAGAACAGGCTTCGACATGGTCGACCAAAGAGGTTGAGTGCACATGCTCAGCGTCATATCCAGAGGTTGTCTTTGGGAAATAGACATATAAGTGCTGCCAGCATTGCTGCAGAGGTTGAAGGGGTGGGGGGTCAGCCTGTCAGTGCTCAGACCATACGTCGCACACTGCACCAAATTGGTCTGCATGGCTGTTGTCCCAGAAGGAAGCCTCTTCTAAAGATGATGCACAAGAAAGCCTGCAAACAGTTTGCTGAAGACAAGCAGACTAAGGAAATGGATTACTGGAACCATGTCCTGTGGTCTGATGAGACCAAAATAAACTTACTTGGTTCAGATGGTGTCAAGCGTGTGTGGCGGCAACCAGGTGAGGAGTACAAAGACAAGTGTGTCTTGCCTACAGTGCAGCATGGTGGTGGGAGTGTCATGGTCTGGGGCTGCATAAGTGATGCCAGCACTGAGGAACTACAGTTCATTGAGGGAACCATGAATGCCAACATGTACTGTGACATACTGAAGCAGAGCATGATCCCCTCCCTTCGGAGACTGGGCCGCAGGGCAGTATTCCAACATACGGACCCCAAACACACCTCCAAGACGACCACTGCCTTGCAAAAGAAGCTGTGAGGGTAAAGGTGATGGACTGGCCAAGCATATCTCCAGACCTAATCCCTATTGAGCATCTGTGAGCAGTGGCGGCTGGTGCTCAAAATTTTTTTTTTTTGGGAGGGAGGGGGGGAGTTGGGCACAAAAATTTTTTGAAAAAAAATAATCAATTGCAGCCACTGTGCCCATCAAACGCTGCCACTGTGCCATCAAATGCTGCCACTGTGCCCATCAAACGCTGCCACTGTGCCATCAAATGCCACTGTGCCCATCAAAGGCTGCCACCGTGTCATCAAACGCAGCCACTGTGCCAAACGCTGCCCATCAAACGCTGCCACTGTGCCATCAGATGCCACTGTGCCCATCAAAGGCTGCCACCGTGCCATCAAACGCAGCCACTGTGCCAAACGCTGCCACTGTGCCCATCAAATGCTGCCACTGTGCCCATCAAACGTTGCCACTGTGCCATAAAACGCTGCCAGTGTGCCCATCATATGCTGCCAGTGTGCCCGTTAAATGCTGCCAGTGTGCCCTTGAATGCCCCCAGTGTGACCTTCGCCCACTCGCGGGGTCCTTTGTGTGTCTCCTGCCGTCCTCATCTCCTGTCCTTCTCCTCCTGATAGGCGTCCAATGGCGTTTCAGCCAATCAGGTGACAGGTAACAGACCCGAGCACCTGATTGGCGGAGAGGCGGTTTAGTGTTAGGAAAACGAATATTCATTCGCAGCTGAGTGACCAGAGTGCTGGAAAATAATGGTGGCCACACAAAATATTGACACTTTGGGCCCAATTTGTACATTTTCACTTAGGGGTGTACTCACTTTTGTTTCTGGCGGTTTAGACATTAATGGCTGTGTGTTGAGTTATTTTGAGGGGACAGCAAATTTACACTGTTATACAAGCTGTACACTCACTACTTTACATTGTAGCAAAGTGTCATTTCTTCAGTGTTGTCACATGAGAAGTAATAATAAAATATTTACAAAAATGTGAGGGGTGTACTCACTTTTGTGAGATACTGTGTGTATGCTACATATTTTAAGTAAAAAAAATTCCAATAATCATATATTATATTGTCTACAAACTATGGCGTATATACTGGAATTTTTATCTATTTTATACTACTAATGGCGGCGATCAGCGATTTTATAGTGGTGGCTAGGATATTGCGGCAGACGATCAGAACACTGACACTTTTTGGGAACCAGTGACACTAATATAGTGATCAGTGTTAAAAGTATGTACTGTCATTTTACTAATGACACTGGCTGGGAAATGGTTAAACAGCTAGGCCAATCAATGGGTTAAATGTGTGCCTAACCAGTGTTTTGGTGTACTATGTGTGCTCCTTTTACATGTGTGATTTGAACGCCATTTACATATGTGGGTGTGACTTGCGTATACGTTCATTTCTGTGCGCAAGCACACGGGGACAGGGGCACTTAAAACTTTTTTTTTTGTTTTATTGTTTGTTTTACTTTAATTATTTTTTATTTTTACGCTTTCTCTTTACATTTTTTTTAGATGACTTTTATTCTTATTACAAGGAATATAAAAATTCCTTGTAATAGGAATGGTGCATAACAGGTCTTCTTTATGGAGAGATCTGGAGTCTATAAGACCCCAGATCCAAGAGCCAAAAAAAACAAAAAACAAATCTGTCTCTTTCCAGCCAGGTTCTCGGCTTTGTTTACTTCCGCTAGCCGGACGTGATGTCATAACGTCACACTCGGGCCTCCAAAGATCATAGAGATGACTGGGGACAAACTGGTCACCGGAAATCTCTATGATCAACGTCCGGCGGCGGATTCCTTCTCCGGCTCGCCGATCTTACGGGTGAGTGGGAGGGGACATCGTAAAAGCCATCAAGCAGCTGAACTGACGCTATGATTCTTCTTACGGTGCACAGAATCGCCGGCTGTAAAAATGATATCTGAATGATGCCTGTAGCTGCAGGCATCATTCAGATATTCTCTCTCTCCCTCCCCCTTCCCCTTTCTCTTTCTGTCCTCTCTCTCCCCCTCTCTCCCCCTCTCCCCACCCCCCTCTCTCTCTGTCCTCTCTCTCTCTGTCCTCTCTCTCTGTGTCTGTTCTCTCTCTCTGTGTTCTCTCTCTGTCCTCTCTCTCTCCTCCTCCTCTCACTCTCTCTGTCCTCTCTCACTCTCTCTGCCCCCCTCTCTGCCCCCTCTCTCTGTGTCCTCTCTCTCTCTGCCCCCCCTCTTTGCCCCCCTCTCTCTGTGTCCTCTCTCTCTCTCTATCCCCCCTCTCTCTTTGTCCCCTCTCTCTCTCCACCCCCCCTCTCTCTTTGTCCCCTCTCTCTCTCCATCCCCCCTCCCTCTTTGTCCTCTCTCTCTGCTCCCCTTTCTCTTTGTCCTCTCTCTCTCCCCCCTCTCTCTCCCCCTCTCTCCCCCCTCTCTCTCTATCCCCCCTCTCTCTTTGTCCTCTCTCTCTCGGCCCACCCCCTCTCTCTGTCCCCTCCCTCTCTATCCTCTTTATCTGTCCTCCCTCTCTCCCTCTCTCTTCTCTCTCTCTCTGTCCTCTCTCTCGCTCTCTCTGCCCCCTCTCTCTCTGCCCCCCTTCTCTCTCTCTGCCCCCCTCTCTCTCTGCCCCCTTCTCTCTCTCTGCCCCCTCTCTCTCTCTGCCCCCCTCTCTCTCTGTCCTCTCCCTCTCCCTCTCTCTCCCTCTCTCTGTTCTCTCTCTCTCTCTGTCCCCCTCTCTCTCTGTCCTCTCTCTGCCCCCCCTCTCTCTCTCTGCCCCCCTCTCTCTCTCTCTGCCCCCCCTCTCTCTCTCTCTGCCCCCCCCTCTCTCTCTGCCCCCTCTCTCTCTCTGCCCCCCTCTCTCTCTCCCCCCCTTCTCAAATTCAAATTCAAATAAGCTTTATTGGCAGGACCACATATATGTTAGCATTGCCAAAGCAGTTGAGTTTCTATAAGAAGAAGGAGGCCGGGGGGGGGGGGGGGGGGTTAATGGGTAATATAGAGTGGAATGGGCATAAGTCCGTGTAAAGGATTTTTAAGTCCTCAGTCTTTCATGTCCCTCTCAGTCGGTGACACGCTGTCACATATTGGGCAGCAATTTTTACCGTTGGCTCCTCTTCTCCCAGTAGAAATTTGCGTTTCCTCTTCTCTTCTATAGAATTGAAGTCTGGGATGAGAGTGGAGAGACTCTGGAAGTGAGTGTCCCTCACTGATGAGTACTTTGGGCAATGTAGCAGGAAGTGGTCCTCATCCTCCAGGACCCCCTGGTCACATCGCTGGCACAGTCTACTCTCTCTTGTAGGTCTGTCTGTGCCGTCCTAATTCGCTTTCCAGGCTGTGGTCGCTCAGTCTGTACAGGCTCAGGGTCTGTCTGTCTTTGGGGTTTTGTAGCACCTCCAGGTACGGGGCCAGTTTGTAGCCTCTCTGCAATGACTGGTAAACAGTTCGTTTTTTGGAGTTTGTTAGCTCACTTCTCCATTCTCCAACATGTTTTTCTTTGGGGTCATTCATTATGTTTTTTATTTGAGATTTTGTCAGGCCGCATTGTTGAGAGTTTGGGATAGACAAGGTGTTGGTGAGTTGTTGCAGGCCACGCGGCTTGGGCTGGTCCTTACAGTTCAGTAAGGCTTTATGGTGGTATGAGTTGGAACTGCTGTTTTGTAGGTGGTCCCTCTCTATCCCCCTCTCTCTCTGCCCCCCTCTCTCTCTGTCCTCTCTATGTCCTCTCTCTCTCTGCCCCCTCTCTCTATCCTCTCTCTCTCTCTCTCTGCCCCCTCTCTCTGTCCTCTCTCTCTGCCCCCTCCCTGTCCTCTCTCTCTCTCTGCCCCCTCTCTGTCCTCTCTCTCTCTGTCCTCTCTGCCCTCTCTCTGTCCTCTCTCTCTCTTCTCTCTCTCTCTCTCTCTCCTTGCTCTCTGTTGCTTCTCTTTATTTTTCTCTCTTTTCTATCACCTCTCCCACCTCTCTCTGTCCCTCTCCCTCTCTCTCTGTCCCTCTCCCTCTCTCTCTCTGTCCCCCCTCTCTTTCTGTCCTCTGTCTCTCTTTCTCTCTCTCTGTCCTCTCTCTGTCCTCTCTCTCTGTCCTCTGTCTCTCTCTCTCTCTCTCTCTCTCTCTCTGTCCTCTCTCTCTGTCCTCTGTGTCTCTCTCTCTGTCCTCTCTCTGCTCTCTGTTGCTTTTTATTTATTTTCTCTCTTTGCTTTCACCTCTCCCCCCCTCTCTCTATTCTCTCTCCCTCTCCCTCTCTATTTCTTTCGCTCGCTCTCTCTCTCTCTTTCTCTCGATTTCTTTTGCTGTCTCTCTCCAATCTCTCCTCTTGCTCTCTTCTCTCTCCTTTACAATAAATAATTTAATGCCGTACTCTGGAGAAATAAATTGCATTTGGGCTCCTCCTGCACTGCAAGGATTAAATACCAATTTTAGCCTAGGATATCAGTAAAAAGCACATTTAAAGAGGAAGTACACTCCATTTTTTCCCCCTGCAAAGTAAAGGCATAATGTGCTAGTATGCATCGCATACTAGCACGTTATGTGACACTTACCTGCAAACAAAGCCTGTGTCGCCCCCGCTGCAGGCCGCTTCCATCTTCACCCGTCTTCCTTCAAGGGCCACAGACTCCAGCAATGTGACTGGCCGGAGCCGTTTGACATCAATCCCGCGCATGCGCACTGGAGCCGCCAGTCGCGGCATTGATTTCTGAAGAAATGCCTCAAGTGGCCAATACCTTCAGAGCACATGTGCCTCATCGGCGCAGTATACGGTAACATTTAGGAGGTACTTACAGTACCTATAGGTAAGCCTTATTCTATGTTTACCTATAGGTACAAATAATACAGGAAGGTTTACAACCTCTTTAATTACTTATGCCTTGCTTTCACAGACCCCTGCTTCTGTGTAACCGGTCCACGCAGCCTCTTCCTTTCTGCATTACCACCTGCGGTTATATCTGTGACGCCATTATGTACTATGCAGGACCATCAGTCCCAACAACAATCTGGAGCACCAGAGTATGTGTGACGGTGAGCGGAAAGGACAAAGTAAGTTAAAATGTCTTTTACTGGTATCCCATCCAACAACAAGCATTTAGCCCTTGCAGTGCATGCTCTCCATCTTTCCTTCTCTTCTCTCTTTAGTTTTTTACATTCAATACATTTTTATTGTGTAGAGAGTAACATAGTAATAACGAGAAAGGTTCTCTTAGTCTTGAATTGATTTGCACGTAATGCAATCAGTTACCAACAATAGTATAACAGTAAGTCATCATGGTTTAACCTTGAGAGAGGATTTCTCGGTGCTACAAGGGATAAGAGAAAAAATGGGAGAGCCAGAATAAGGAAAATGGGACAAAATTAAAGGAGTATTGGTATGGGAATGAAATTTCTTTCGGTTTTGAAGGGGTTGCTGTTTTATGTCTCAGCAGCTTTTCACCTATTAGCCCCTTCCATGATGAGTTTTGCTGATACTTCTAGTCCCAACCCAACTGCAGTGTCTGCTTGCTGTATATGATTGGTGTGTGTTCTACCTGTATACAGATATCTGTAATAAGTAACATGACTGAATCTGTGAGTCACCCATACATTGTCCGCTGTAACTGGCATTTTCCTTTGGTTGGCAAGGGATTGTTAATTAGCCTCTAATTCAATGGAGAGCCGGCAGGCTGCTATGATTGTTCCCTTTTCTGATTAGTCACGTCCACGTCTAAAATTAAACTCTATGGGGAGTTCTCTGGCTGGTTTGGACAAATTTTAATCTGCCGCTTTGTTCCAGAAAAGTGACTTGTAATGAATCTGAGGGAATGTAATGCCACCAACACAAAATTTTGTGACCACCAATCACCTTCCCATCCACACATTGCACTTGTCAGATATTTAAAAGGTTTTCTGCCCATTGAGCTCCAGAATCATGATTTTAATATTGATTAGCTGCTTGTCTTTTTTTCTGGGACCACCATGTGTCAGCATGTCATTGTTCTGGATCCCCAAATGTCAATGTGTCATTGTTCTCTGACCCAAGTGTTAGTGTATCCTTAGGGTCAGTATGTCCTTGTTCTTCAACCTTCAACTGTGTGTGTGTTATTGTTCTGGAGCTCTCAAGTATCAGTGTGTTGTTGTCCTGGGACCCCCAAGTGTCAGTATGTCATTGTTCTGGAGCTCCAAGTGGTCAGTGTGTCATTGTTCCCGGGATCCCCAAGTGTCAGCGTGTCATTGTTCTGGGATCCCCAAGTCTCACAAAAGTGTCTCTCCCCCCTCTCTCTCTCCCTCTCTGTCCTCTCTCTCTCCTCTCTCCCTCTCTCTGTCCCCTCTCTCTGTCCCCTCTCTCTTTCTTCTCTCTCTCTGTCTTCTCTCTCTCTGTCTTCTCTCTCTCTCTCTCTCTCTCCGCTCTCTCCTCTCTCTCTCTCTCTCTGCCCCCTCTCTCTGTCTTCTCTCTGTCCCCTCTCTCTTTGTTCTCTCTCTGTCTTTTCTCTCTGTCCCTCTCTCTCTGTCCTCTCTCTCTGTCTTCTCTCTCTCCCCTTCTCACTGTCTTCTCTCTCTGTCTCTGTGTGTGTGTCTCTCTCCCTCTCTCTCTCTCTCTCTCTCCTCTCTCTCTATTCTCTCTCTGTCTTCCCACTCTCTGTCGCTCTCTCTTTCTGTCCTTTCTCTCTCTGTCTCTCTCTCTCTGTCTGTCTCTCTCTCTCTCTGTCCCCAAGTGTCATTGTTCTCTGACCCAAGTGTCATTGTTCTCTGACCCAAGTGTCATTGTTCTCTGACCCAAGTGTCAGTGTGTCTTTGTTCTCTGCCCCCCAAGTGTCAGTGTGTTATTGTTTTGGGACCCCCAAATGTGATATTGGCATTGTTTTGGAACTCGCAAGTGTCAGTGTGTGATTGTTCTAGTCCCCCAAGTGAAAGTGTATCATTGTTTAAAGTGATTGTAAAGGCTCGTTTTTTTCTTTTTTCTTTTAAATAACAAACATGTCCTACTTACCTCCACTGTACAGTTTGTTTTGCACAGAGTGGCCCTGATCCTCAACTTCTGGGGTCCCCCGGCGGCTCTCGCGGCTCCTCCTCGCTTCAGATAACCCCCTAGGAGAAGCGATCTCCCAGGGGGTTACCTGGCGGGCGCGCTTCCGAGTCCAGCATTTGCGTCCATAGACACAGATGCTGGACTTGGCCCCGCAGCAGGAGCCAATTGCTGTGCTGTTATCAATCTATCCAATCAAGACCCGGGACCCCGTGTAGAGAGGGACAGCGCGTCTGCGGCGTGGGAATTACGGGGTTCAGGTAAGTAAAACGGGGGGCTGGGGGGCCGGTGACTGCCAGAAGTTTTTTCACCTTAATGCATACGATGCATTAAGGTGAAAAAACATGAGGGTTTACAACCCCTTTAAAAACTCCCAAGTGTCAGTGTGTTCTGGGTCACTCGAGTGTCAGTGTGTCATTGTTCTGGAACCAAGTGTCAGTGTGTGAATGTTCTGGATCCCCAAGTGAAAGTGTGTCATTGTTCTGGGTCCCCAAATGTCAGGATAGGTATGGTCACAGACATTCTTTGGAGGTCTTTTGTGGCCACAAACTGCCATCTGGACATCAGCTTTGCGTCGTCTTCTTGTGTCTGGAAATTTTATTTCAGCACAGAATTGAAGAAAGTCAAAGAAAATCGGTACTGAATCCATTTGAAATTCTGCAGCCGCTTCTACAAACTGCCTCTAATCAGCAGTAGATGTGATAATGTACAGTCGGATAATCCTCCCGGGTGGAAAGGGATTAATGCTGTTGAGAATGTGGCAGTGGGAGTTATAGAGCCAGTTCCGGGAACGGCCCTCCTGGCCGAGGGGGAAAAGTCCAGTCACCAGGCTAAGAAATGATATTTCAAGAAGTACTGACCCTCCGCTAATATCCAATTACCCTCTCACTGACTGCACAGCTGAGCCAGTGGAAGTGCACTTATAATGATGAACTGCGTGCGGCGCTGTGAGCCACTGCTGGGCCATATAGGGTCATTACTCTCAGCACCACCGATCAGACACAGCCAATATTAACTCCATCGTGACCAGAGATGTTATGTAGCAGGAACACATACAGGAATATTAAAGTGAAGCTAAATTCTCTCAATCAACATGAACTATTTTTATTCCTTATGCTGTTAGCATTTGTAAATAGATAGGAAGATATGTTAAATTTATTTGTTTTAACCTTTTTTTACATTTCTTCAGTTGTTTCCTCGTTTCTGGCCTAGGCCATAATCATGTCATACCTTCCAGAAATCACCATGGGCATTTTTTTTTTTTATCTACAGGAGGGGCTTTCTCAGCTAATCACACCCTCCTGCCTGCAATGCCTGAGCTAATGGCAGATGGATTCCAAGAAGCAAATGGTACATGAATCATCTACCCTTACTCAAGATGTCCATGGCTAGAAATGCTGGGGGAGTGTTTTTTTTTTTTTTTTAAAGTGATTTCTCTACAAAATAAAATATAGAGGCATGAATGGATGGGTGAGTTTGCTCTGAATACTAAAAATGAATTGAATTGCATTTTCAATTTGTGGCACCCAGATACAGTTAAGTTCCACTTTAACACTTTCTGTGTTTGTCGGGGCTCTTCCCACCCGTGGCATGGCGCATCAGATCTCACAGAGATTCCATAACTATGGGGCAGAAACACAATACGCACCTGGGAGTGATCCAGCCCAGTCTGACTGGAAATCACTAATTTGTCTCCAGACATGAGTACATATCCGGCAGTAATTCCCCAATTACACAGAAGTATAAAAACTCCAGACAGTTTCTCTATAATGGTGCCAACTTTATTAAGTCATGGCTAGCATAACAACTAGGGATGAGTATAAGATTTGGTTCAACTAAAGTGCGCTGTTGCCATTTTTAATGTACAGAGCAATGCGTTTTACATTGTACTTAACAAGCATGATAATGCACATTGTCCACGTTAGTTATGTTTGCGTACCTGTGTGTCTTGCTTTATTTAGCTGCGCACCTTATGCTCAGTGTTCTTTGGCTCCTTGTGTTTCTCATTCTTGGTGTCCTTCAGCTACCTGCGTGTCTCATTCTTGGTGTCCTTTGGTTCACTGTGGGTCTCATTCTTGGTGTCCTTCAGCTCCCTGTGTGTCTCATTCTTGGTGTCCTTCAGCTCCCTGTGTGTCTCATTCTTGGTGTCCTTCAGCTCCCTGTATGTCTCATTCTTTGGAGTCCTTTGGTTCACTATGTGTCCCATTCTTGGTGTCCTTCAGCTCCATGTGTATCCCATTCTTGGTGTCCTTCAGCTACTGGTGTGTCTCATTCTTGGTGTCCTTCAGCTCCCTGTATGTCTCATTCGTTGGAGTCCTTTGGTTCACTATGTGTCCCATTCTTGGTGTCCTTCAGCTCCATGTGTATCCCATTCTTGGTGTCCTTCAGCTACTGGTGTGTCTCATTCTTGGTATCCTTAGGTTCACTGTGGGTCTCATTCTTGGTGTCCTTCAGCTCCCTGTGTGTCTCATTCTTGGGGTCCTTTGTTTCACTGTGTGACTCATTCTTGGGGTCCTTTGTTTCACTGTGTGACTCATTCTTGGGGTCCTTTGTTTAACTGTGTGACTCATTCTTGGTGTCTTTTGGTTCACTGTGTGTCTCATTCTTGGTGTCCTCCAGCTCCCGGTGGGCTCAATTTACTAAAGAATATCTCATGAGTTAATTGAATCGTGTGACACATTTTCTACATTTATCTCATGAGATGCTAAAAATGTCAGTTCACTATCACCTCATGAGTTATTTACCTCACAAATCAAAAACATAAGGGAAATAACTCCTAAAACCTCATTAAAGCGGAGCTCCACCCAAAAGGAGAAGCTCCGCTAGTTTGCTTCTTTCCTTTTTGACAGGTACCCATCCCCACTTCCAGGAGACCTCACCACGGCGAGGTCCCTCTGAAGTTCAGCCCCCCCCTCCTCCTTCCCCCGCCACTGGACCATTCACAAAGCGCAATGCGCTTCGCGCATGCACAGTAGAGAACCAGCTGTGAAGCCCCAAGGCTTCACTGCCGGTTTCTCTTACAGTGAATGGCAGCAGCACCTGAGAACCAATTGGAAAATCGGTTGGGGTGCCGACATCACGGGATCCCTGGACACGTGAGTGTCCTAATATTAACAGTCAACAGCTATAGTATTCATAGCTGCTGATTTTTACTTTTGTTGGGTGGGCTGGAGCTCCTCTTAAAAGTAAATTTACTAAGGAGATAAATAAATGAATGCATGCGTCAATTACCTCAATATAGGGCACTTTCACCCCCTTCCTGCCCGGGCCATTTTTCAGCTTTCAGCGCGGTCACACTTTGAATGACAATTGCGCGGTCATGGTACACCGTAACCATGTGAAATTTTTATCTTTTTCTTCACACAAATAGAGCTTTCTTTTGGTGGTATTTAACCACTGCTGGGTTTTTTATTTTTTACTAAAAAAAAAAAAAAAAAAAAGACCAAATTTTGAAAAAAAATAGTATTTCTTAGTTTCTGACAGTAATTTTTCTCCTTTACTGATGTGCGCTGATGAGTCTGCACTAATGGGCACTGATAACACCACCACTAGGACTCAACCCTCTGCATATGCTGTGCAATGTCTATGAGTAATGGATGATTCCATGTCCCTGGACTGTGCATGCGCGGACACTCCTTTTTTCTTTTCTTAGTCCTTCAGTTCTCTGTGTGTCTTTTTCTTGATGTTCCTTCAGCTTCCTGTGTATCTCATTCCTGGTGTCCTTTGGTTTACTGTGGGTCTCATTCTTAGTGTCCTTCAGCTCCCTGTGTATCTCATTCCTGGTGTCCCTTGGTTCACTGTGTGACTTATTCTTGGTGTCTTTTGCTTAAAAGTGTGTCTCATTTTTGGTGTCCTTTGGTTCACTGTGTGTCTCATTCTTGGTGTCCTTCAGCTCCCTGTGTGTCTTATTCTTGGTGTCCTTCAGCTCCCTGTGTGTATCATTTTTGGAGACCTTTGGTTCACTGTGGGTCTCATTCTTGGTGTCCTTCAGCTCCCTGTGTGTATCATTTTTGGAGACCTTTGGTTCACTGTGTGTCTCATTCATGGTGTCTTTCAGCTCAAAGTGTTTTTTATTCTTAGTTTCCCCTTCATCACCCTGTGTATCTCATTCTTGATGTCTGTTCAGTTCCCTGCCTGTCTAATTTTTGGTGTCCCATCAGCTACCTGTGTGTCCCATCCTTGGTGTCCTTCAATATCCTATGTATTTCATTCTTGGTGTCTTTCAGCTCCCTTGGTGTCTTTCAGAGTCCCATTATTGGAGTTTCCTTCAGTTCCTGCTGTGTCTTATTTTTGGTGCCCATTTTCCTATAGGTCTCATCTGTAGTGTCCCCTTCAGCTATCTCCACAGTATGTCTCATTTTTGATGTCCCTTCATCACATTGTGCGTCTCATTCTTGACATTGCTTCAGCCCCCTAAGTGCTATATTTGCCCCCTTTGGCTACACATTTGTCATATTTTTCTTTTTAACATGTCAGATTTTGTAAAGTCCCCCCTTCCTGGTATAGGCCGGGCATGCTGGGTCTTTTGGTTCTCCTGCAGTTGCTGTGCAAGGAAGAGGCATCATGCAAGGAAGAAGGAAGGTTAATTTGCTCCTCTTTGGGGGGGTATTGTGTATATTTCAGGTAATTTTGTGCTCTCTACAATGCTCTGCTGGTCACCTGACACAGCCCCGGTTGCCATGGCACCTATCGATTTTACCGAGGGCCGGATTATGTCTTACACAGCACAGTGTATTCACAAAGGGTTGACCACAGTAGCCCAAAAATAGGATTCAAGCAGCTTAATAACACAGGGAGATCGGTGTTCTCTGAGTGTAAAGAATTGTAATATCAAAGATGACGTCAGGGCCTCCATTCCTCTACAGAACTGATCTAAATATAAAAAAAATATACCCAAGACATTGAATAAAGTTCGCACATCCACATTCTTGTTCTTAGCCTTCTTTCCTTGCAATATGGACAAGCTAGTGTGTCTGTCCCATACCTGACACCTTCACAAATCATGTGTGTTCTTCATCACTGCACAAAATCATGCCGAGAAGACGCAGAGCCAGCTGCACTCCCATTGCTTCATAGGAGATGATTTTTTTTTTCTTGGTTCAAATCACAGTGGGCACACACAAGAGTACAAGGTTCTACCTATACACACAGTAGTTGAATGAATGTAAATGTTGGAGACATGGCTGGAGAAGAAACATTGAATTTAGGGTGTTCTACATATTTAGGGACTAACGTGTATCTAAGGCCAAAACTTTTTTTTGTGTAGGGAATTGTTAGAACCCCTGTCTATTTGATTTTTTTTTTTTTTTTTTTGGTGCCATTGTAGAGATTTTTCTTCATTTGTTGTCCAGAGACACAACAGGAGCTGAGAGGAGAATATTCCAGAGAGAAGAAATCCCCTCTTACAGTTGTCACCAGAACAGGTGTTCTCATTGTATACACACCAACATCATGGTCAAGGTTCCCAAGACACTATTAACCATGTCCACGGTCCCACCTTTTTGGTGGGTACACCAAAATCACACCCACTTTACAGGTTGGTCCTGCCCATACCGTGCTTCTATGCGGGAACTGCCAATTGCACCCAATTCATCGTTTGGCTTTGTCCAGACCTAGCCTATAAATAAGCAAGAACTTCCCTCTCGAAGCCCCCATTCCTGAAATTAAAACCATAGTAAACCCAAAGCCAAAAATGTAATATATTGCAGCTTTCCAATCATTCGATGTGGTGGCTGCATTCGTTTTCTTTTCTTAGGCTTTGTCCCTCTGTTTTCACCTGGTGATCTGGTCAGTAACACACCTCCTGTATTAGAATGCCCCCACTCAGTGCCACCTTAACAGTATCATGAGCCCCTGCGCAAAGTAATGCATTGGGCCCCCTACCAGAGAGAGAAAGGCAGCCACGTGTACCACGGTAAACAGTTTGTGTAGCACAATTATGCGGAATATTGGGCATTCACCCATTTTATCCACATGTGATCCCCGCTGCTTGGGAACTGCAGGGGCCCCTCATGAACCTGGGGCCCCTCTCTCCACTTTGGGTTGAGGAGTACAGGGGGCACTTTTGGAGAGCAGCATTGTCAGTCTAGGGGTGGGAGTGTTATGCCGCATACACACAAGCGCAATGTCCGTCAGAAAAAGTCAGACGGGAGCTTTTCATCGTATATTCCCACCGTGTGTATGCCCCATCGGACTTTTTCCGTCAAAAATTCAGACGGACTTAGATAGAGAACATGTTCTAAATTTTTCCGACGGGACTAATTACTATCGGGAAAACCGCTCATCTGTATGCTGTTCAGACGTACCAAAAACAACGCATGCTCTGAAGCAAGTACAAGACGGGAGCTATTGGCTACTGGCTATTAATCTTCTGTTTTCTAGTCCCGTCATATGTGTTGTACGTCACCGCGTTCTGGACGGTCGGAATTTGGTGCGACCGTGTGTATGCAAGACAGCTTGAGCGGAATTCCGTCAGAAAAACCTTCTGAGTTTATTCTGACGGGAAAACCGGTCGTGTGTACAGGGCATTAGATGTACCAGCAGATTTAAATACACTAACAAATAAAAGGCAAACTCTAGCTAATACTTTATAATTAGTGAAAGCAAACAGTTTTTTTCCTTTTTTGGGATAAAGATTTTACATAAATAAAAAAAAAAAAAGCTGATTATTGTAAGCACCTATCACAATGCTAAATAGTTTGTTTCATCCCTGTAACTGATACATTGCTGCTGGAGAGCTTGTTCTTTTGAAAAACAACAAGCTTACTGGCTGGATCACCAGATGAAAATAGAAAAAAGCCTAGAAAAGAAAAGTAATGTCGCTATCACATCTAAAAAAAATGGTAAGCTGCAATATAATAAATGTTTACTTTTTGGTTTAATACCGCTTTAAAGCCTTATTGAATTACTTACTGTGCATGTGCAGGATCTACAACTAGGTTGATGTTGTGATCCTGGGACATGGCCTGGAACACATATGCCTAGTTTCCACTGAGCAGATCGGTTCGATTCGGTTCGGTACGGTACGCTATTTTGGGTGTTTCCATTATGAAAGCGGCCCATACAACTGAACCGAACCGTTCCATTCAGGGTCCTGCTTCAGATGTGGGGCCATAGAAAATGGAACGGTTTCGGTTAGGGCAGAGCTACGATACATTCCACTGATTGGTGGACGTGTGACGCTATGCTAGGCATTCTTTCTCAACCCACGTATGGCCCCTGTCGGTCCGACTTGCAGTGGAAACGCTCACCTGAATAGGCCGGGCCATTCTAGGCCTTCCAAACCGTTCCGACCCGAACCGATCCGCTCGGTGGAAACAAAGCATTAGTTGACTTGGCAGTGTCAAGATACTGGACTTTGCATCTCTCCATCTCCAGCCAGATGAATGTTTAAGAAACTGTTAGGCTCCCTACACACGATCGGATTTTCGGACAACAAATGTTGGATGTGAGCTTGTTGTTGGAAAGTCCGACTGTGTGTATGCTCCATCGAACATTTGCTGTCGGAATTTCCGCCCACAAATGTTTGAGAGCAGGTTCTCAAATTTTCCACCAACAAAACTTGTTTTCGGAATTTCCAATCATGTGTACACAAGTCCGTCACACAAAAGTTCACGCATGCATGGAATCAAGCAGAAGGAGCTGCAATGCCTATTGTACATCACCGCGTTCTCACTTTCTTAATTTTGGGCCAACATTTGTGTGACCGTGTGTATGCAAGACAAGTTTGAGCCAACATCCTTCGGGAAATAATCCACGGTTTTGTTGCCGAAAAATCCGATCGTGTGTACGGGGCTTTAGGCTCGGTTCACACCTAAACCGGCCACGGATCGCATGGCAACGCTATCAGTCCCTGTTCTTCATTTTAGGGACGAAGGAGGGCAGAATCTTTGCCTGAATTTGTCCCTGAAACGGAGGAAAAGACGCACAGCGTTTCTGTGCAGTGCGCTCCGCAGCCGCCCAGGAGACATGTGAACCGGCTCCATAGAGAGCCAGTCACATTCTGCTGATATGCTAATTGGATGTGGTGAAAAACGCATCCAGTTCGCATAGGTGTGAACCCAGCCTTCGTTTTCTATCTCTGTACCTCCCGTCTGACCAATGTTTATAAACATGTTACTTTGTATCTCTCTATCTCTTGTTTGAACAATGTTTATAAACAATGATACTTTGTATCTCTGTACCTTTCATCTGATCAATGTTTATAAACAAGTGTACTTTGTATTTCTCTATGTCCTGTCTGACCAATGTTTATAAACAATGTTACTGTGTATCTCTCCGTCTCCCGTTTGAACAATGTTTATAAACAATGACACTTTGTATCTCTGTACCTCTCATCTAATCAATTTTTATAAACAATGTAACTTTGTATCTCTCTGCCTGAACAATCTTTATAAACAATTGTACTTTGTATCTCTCTATCTCCTGTCTAAGCAATGTTTATAAACACCATGTCAGATGGTCCATTTCTACAGCTCCATGTATTCAACAGCGATGCGGACAGATCATCAGATGGCTTTTAGTTGAATATACACGTGGATGCTAAAAGAAGGCAATCTGACGATCCTCTTGTATTATTCATGAGTATGTAGTAAAAAATGACACTCCTTATGAAGGCTGACAGTGAATATAATCTTGTTAGCTGAGGAAAGTCATTTGTATGAGCTCAGGATTCCGACAGATGTTCACAGAAGATCTGATGTAACATTTATGCCCCGTACACACGGTCGGACATTGATCGGACATTCCGACAACAAAATCCTAGGATTTTTTCTGACGGATGTTGGCTCAAACTTGTCTTGCATACACACAGTCACACAAAGTTGTCAGAAAATCCGATCATTCTGAACGTGGTGACGTAAAACACGTACGTCGGGACTCTAAACGGGGCAGTAGCCAATAGCTTTCATCTCTTTATTTATTCTGAGCATGCGTGGCACTTTGTGCGTCGGATTTGTGTACACACGATTGGAAATTCCGACAACGGATTTTGTTGTCGGAAAATTTTATAGCCTGCTCTCAAACTTTGTGTGTCGGAAAATCTGATGGAAAATGTGTGATGGAGCCTACACACGGTCGGAATTTCCGACAACAAGGTCCTATCACACATTTTCCGTCGGAAAATCCGACCGTGTGTACAGGGCATAACAGTCCTTCCAATCCCATGGCCATGTGTGTGGAGAAGGATTGCAAAGTAACAGAGTAGAATAAAACAATGCCGGCTTTGCTTTAATGTTTCATATCACTATTGTCATTGCTGAGTAATCAGTAGTAGAAATGCAGAGATTTTTCTTTTCCAATACCTTTTATGTTTATATCTCTTAAACTCTTTATGCATGTTACACTCTAACTTTGCAATGTCTTAGCAGTCCCTAATAACAGGGCTGCAGTTTCTGGTAACTTAGTAGTGCTTTCTAAAAGTCCCTCTTAACATCACAGCAGTCCAGTGTTTAATACAGGGCTGCAGACCCTGACTTTCGCAGTCCCTAATAACATAGCTACAGTCTCTTAATAACAGTTTTTATCTGCCTCTTGTAGCATCACAGTAGTCTTTAGCAGTCTCTAATAACAGGGCTGTAGACTCCTTTGACTTGATAGCCATTTCTAACAGACCCTTATAACACCACAGTCCCTATTAACAGGGCTACAATCCAATACATGGACCGAAATTCAGCTGGTTCAGCAGGGAACATCCGAACTTCGATCCATGTATGGGCACCCTGGTTGTATACTGTCTGGACAGTGGTCTGAGGAGGCTTGTAATGCACACAGTGCTCTGGACAGTGGTCTAAAGTGGCACACAGTGCTCTGGTCTAGACAGTGGTCTGAGGAGGCCTGTAATGCACACTGTGCTCTGGACAGTGGTCTAAAGAGGCTTTTATTGCACACAGTGCTCTGTTCTGGACGGCGGTCTGAGGTGGCCTGTAATGCACACAGTGCTCTGGATGGTCGGGGGGCCTGTGATGCACACAGTGCTCTGGACAGTCGGGGGGCCTGTGATGCACACAGTGCTAAGCACGTCACACCACTAAGCATGCTACGGTTGCTATCTTGCTTGCTGGGAGGGGAAACACTGGATTTATAGTTGGAGCTCCAAGGAAACCAGAAGTTCACGTGGGTAAACGTGCCTCCCTCCCATTTTCGTTTTCATTTGTTGACGAAAATGGGTATTGATTCTCTTCATAGTTTTTGTCAATTGATGAAAATGTGGGGTCATTTTTGTTTAGTTTTCATCACTGGAAACATGCCGAAAATTGTGAGAAATTTTTTCATAGATGGAATAAACACTGGTACAAATACCATACTAATTACACGAAAATCGTTGATTCTGTTATTGTACAAGAAAAATGTTCCTGCTTGTCTCTTCGGATGTTTTCTGTCATGATCGGCTATTGAAAGCTGTGTACTAATGAATAGGTTATCAGGCGATCGCTCCAAATGTGTTTTTTTAGTCCGACATTCTCATTGTGTGTATGGGTCTTTAGGTGGGCCCTGTTTATGAGCGTTTACTATCTAAAACGGGGGAAGGAGGGGGAGGCAAATTATACAGAAGGTAATAAAAGTGAGGGAATGAGTTGAAGAAAGTTCGGCTGTTGGGTGGAGTCGGGATAGGCTTCCCTAAAGAGAGGAGTTTTCAGGGATTACCTAATAGCAGGCAGAGTGGGAGATGACATCTGATTGGATGCTGTCAATCTTCGACAGGCAATTTTGCACCCAGGTCCTTCCACAAAAGTTGACTTTTGGTAGGTGTGCTGCCATTAAACATTTTTGTATAGTCCCATGTATTTCCGCGTCCTGTACAAGCTCTCCTCCTCTTCAATATCACCATCTAGTGTTTCATTCACTCCCTCACATCTACATTGAGGGCCGCTGGGTGATGGACCATGTAGAGAATCATCAGATGCTGGACTTGAGGAAGGCGTGGGAGGGGGGTGCGATGCTGAAAATGAACTCCAAACTGGGCAAAGAGCTGAAGGTAATCATGTTTCATGGGGCCGTGTGATGATTACGGCCCTGTGAGCAAAGCATGCATAGTCGGCGGGCATTGGTAATATCCAGCAGTTTGTGGGATGAGGGATAAGGCCTTGGGGCTTGTTCCAATCTCAGCATTTTACAGTGTTCATCTGTATCCTGCTGGGAGCAAAATATGTTTATAAATCCACACTCTGCTGAACGCAGCTCCGTCCTTGAAGAACAAGCTCACAATGACTTTAGGCCTGGCACTTCTTTTATGAGAAACTATCGGTCTGACGTTTTTGCTGCTGCAGCATCGGCCCGCATTGTTGTATAGTAAAGGAATCCTATTGTGTTATTTCAGAGTGTATTGGCTTTGTGTTATTTTGTGTCCATGTTCTTCTTTTTAACTATGTACTATCAATAAATGTATTTTGTACTTTAATACCCTTAAAAAACACAAAGGAGAGCACCGCCATCTAAGTGCAGCATATTGGAAACATTTTAATGTAGGACAGACGATTTAAAACTCACAAGATCGTAGATATCACAACGCTTTTGAGGAGATGTAAAAGGTTCATCCTCTCCTGGGGGAAGGCGGTAGGCTCGCAGATGTGGAGGCTGCTGATGTTCCTGGCTGCGCTGGTGGCGCCCAACGCTTCCTGGTTCTCAGACGACTCAGAGGCGGCCAGATGCGTCACCTCCAGGTGATGAGGGTGTGGGGAGGAACGAACGTTCGGAGCATGCGTGCTCCTTCATCAGGCTAGAGAACGCATACTCCGAACGTGCGCTCCCCCCCACTCCCTCATCATCCGAAAGTGACGCATCTGGTCGCCCCTGAGGCGTCTCTGAGAACCAGGAAGAGTTGGGAGCCACCAGCGCAGCCAAGTTTTAGTAGTTTTTTTTATCGTAGATATCACAACGCTTTTGAGGAGATATAAAAGGTTCATCCACTCCTGGGGGAAGGCGGTAGGCTCGCAGATGTGGAAGCTGCTGATGTTCCTGGCTGCGCTGGTGGCTCCCAACTCTTCCTGGCTCTCAGAGACGACTCAGGGGCGGCCAATTGCGATCCTCCCCACTCCCTCATCACCTGGAGGTGACACATCTGGCCATCCCTGAGTCGTCTCTGAGAACCAGGAAGCGTTTTTTTCTATGTTTTCATGCAATCAGCAGGCTTGCTGTATGGTGGAAACAACTTAAAGCAGACCACAATGGAATCTTTTTTTTTTTTTTGGTCCAGTGGGTTGAATGAAAAAAATTGACTCAATTCCCCCATCCACACACTCAGAATTTGGATGGGGGAACCGTCCCTGCTGAGCTTTTGCATCCTAATGCCGTGTACACACGGTTGGATTTTCCGACGGGAAATGTTCGATGGAAGCTTGTTGTCGGAAATTTCGACCGTGTGTAGGCTCTATCGGTCATTTTTTCGTTGGAATTTCCAACAAACAAAATTTGAGATCTGGATCTCAAATTTTCCGACAACAAAATCTGTTGTCGGAAATTCCGATAGTGTGTACACAATTTCGACGCACAAAGTTCCACGCATACTCAGAATCAAGCAGAAGAGCCACACTGGCTATTAACCCTCATTCTTCTTGGCTCGTCGTACGTGTTGTACGTCACCGCGTTCTTGGCGTTCGGAATTTCCGACAAGATTTGTGTGACCGTGTGTATGCAAGACAAGTTTGAGCCAACATCCGTCAGAAAAAAAACATGGATTTTGTTGTCAGAATGTGCGATCGTGTGTACGCGGCATAACAGTGGGGAAGCTTCCCCGTGAATAGAATTCACTGATCAATGCTGCCGATTATAGACTGCAGCGCTGATTGAGCAGGGAAAACCTGACAGGGTGGTTGTACAAAAGTCGAAGGGTAGATCAACTTCTGTACAACCTCCCCTGTCCATGCATGTATCAAAATTCGGCCAGTCCCTGCTGAACCGGCTGAAGCTTTAGGCTTTACTAATTGAATTGAAAGCCCTTTGTCACGAGTTTGAGATGAGAGGAAAATTAAAACACCTCAACAGTAGATGACTACGTTGGTGGATGCCTGACCACCACAACTACATGAGCTTGTTGGATTTTTCGTGGGAAATCCTTGGCCATTAATATGGAGCTGACCCTCTGTTTGTTTGTATCTACAGTATACCATGCCTTTGTCTTCTAGGAAGACTTTCTACAAAATTTTGGAGGGCGTGTCTGCAGGAATATGTGTCCATTTGTGAGGTCAAATACTGATGCTGAATGAAAAGATCAGGCTTGTGATTGGCTTTCCAATTCATCCCAAAGATTTTCAGTAGGGTTGAGGTCAGGGCTCTGTGCAGGACACTTGGGTTCCTCCTCATCAAACTGTTAAACCATGTTGTTTGTCAAACTGACCAAAGTACCACTATATTTGTAATTGCATAATCCATACTATACACTATTTGACCAAAGGTTATGGACACCTGACCATGACACCTATATAAACTCATTAGACATCCTATTGGATAAGAAGCCTGGCTCATAATTGATCAAATTCATCCCAAAGTTGTTTACCGTGTTTCCCAAAAAATAAGCCCTACCCCGAATATAAGACCTAGCGTGAAATTTTTTTGGGGGGGATGTGCAATATAAGCCCTACCCTGAAAATAAGCCCTAGTAAAGTACATGAAAAAACTGGGGTCTGTTTTGTAGGACGATCATACCGGTACGGGGTGCAGTGTGTCTCCCCTTGTGACTGTATTAGAAAATACTTTATTTACAGCCGCCGCTGACCCACCAGGGGACTTCTTCTCTCCTGGCTGACATCTGACAGATCGTCATTGTACATACCGTTTATAAATAAGACATCCCCTGAAAATAAGCCCTAGTGTGTTTTTTTTGTAGACAAAATTAATATAAGACCCGATCCTAATTTTTGGGGAATCGCGGTAGTAGGGTTGAGGTCAGGGCTCTGTGGAGACTCCAGTTCCTCCACACCAGCCTTTTCCAACCAGGGTGCCCAGGCACCTTCAGGGGTGCCTTGGCAAAATGCCTTCAATTCCTCAAAGATTGTATACAAGTCAGCACCATTACAACCTTCTAGCCCTCAGGGTCCTAACAACCTATGATGTAATTGGTTGAGAAGGAGAACGTTGGGCACCTCTGCACTGCACTGCACTCCCCTGCTCTTCTCTGTCAGCACTGGGGTCACATTAGCTGAACCAGGGAGGGAAACGGGAAACATTGGAACACTAGTCAGTACCAGTATGCAAAGGTTAAGAAAAAAATCATCTTAAATGTTGGGTGTCCTACATGTGTGAATGTTGCTACATTATGTAAAACTATTAGTTTCCTTTTTCTCCATTTTAGAATGGGGTGCCCCAAGATTTTGCAACGTTTTAAAGGATGCCTCGATCGAAAAAAGGTTGTGAAACACTGCTCCACACCAAACTGGTCAAACCATCTTTATATGAACTTACTTTGCATGCTGTACCATTCCAAATGTATGGGCTATTACAATTTCCACTTTTGTGGGAAGACTTTCCTCTCCATTTTGGAGGGTGTCTGTGGGACTGTGCTCAATTGTGAGGTCAGATACTGAAGTTGGGTGAGAAGACCTGGCTCACCATCTGGGAGTGAACCTTTCAAGCCTCCATAAATAAATTCCTGATATATTACAACATACAGCAACAGTATCCCCATTTATTTAGCTATCCTTCAGCTCCTGTCCATGACTGTGCCTAGGTTGAGATGATGTCATAAGTCTTTTGCCAGCAGGAGGAAGCATTTCCTCAGTTTCCCCTCCCCTAGTGATCAAGACTGTACATTGTAACCTTGTAGCAAATTACACGGTGAGAGGCTGCAGCAGGCGCTGATCTGTGTCAGACATTTGTGAACACTGCCCAGGCACCAGGATTTACATGATTGTTTCATCTCTGAAACGACAACTCAGTCCAGGAAGTGCATGATGACCTTGAATGATGCCTGAACAAAGATGGTGCCATTCTTTAGGGAAGCAAAGTGGAGTTGTTGCATGTTACTGGAACACATAGGGGTATTTATAAAGCAGTGAATGTGACTTTCACCAAACATTCTCTGGTGGTGACTCAGTCACTGTCATGTAAAACACATGGACCTGGAGGATTCACCTGCAGAGAATTTTTGTTGAATGTCAAATTCTCTGCTTTATAATTCTGCTCCATAGCATATAATTCACTGAATGATGTAAATGTCACTGGCTGGCACCATGCAAGTCCCTTTATTGCACACTGACGCAGTAGCCTGGCACAGCTCCCTGACATTCCAATATAATAGACTGGCAGAAGCTTACAGATGGGATTACAACAGGCTGGCATAATGTTGCAGATGGGATTAATACAGTACGCTGGCACAATGGCAAAGATGACACGGAATGTCACTGGCACAAGAAATAAGTTTTACATCTCTAATGTGTCAGCAGACAATACTACACTCCGTGATTGGGGCTCTCGCTGATGACTTTCCAATTGCACAAAAGTATCAGTTAGGACAGGGGTGTCCAAACTTTTTTCAAAGAGGGCCAGATTTCATGAAGTGAACATGCATGAGGGCTGACCATTTTGCCTGACAATCTTTGAACAATTAAAATTCGGTGTAAGTGCGTTCGTCCGAGCGCCAGTACACTGCCCAACAAGAATTCTCCTGCCTTTGTGGGTGTGTGGTGAAGAGATGAGCTTGGGCATGTTATTTGGATACACTGCGTGTATATATATATATATATCTTTTGTGGCCCCCAATGAATCCCCGAGTGCCGCTCAGGACTAAGGATGAGCTCGGGCATGTTATTTTGTATTTATCGGCATGTAACACGCACCTTCACTTTAAGAGGGAAGTTTCAGGAAAAAAAACTTAAATTTTAAATAAAGAACTGTGAAGCAAAATAAGGGACAGTGCCCATCAATGCAGCCTCGACATTGCCATGAATGCAGCCTCCCCATTGCCATGAATGCAGCCTCACCAGTGCCATCAGTGCATCCTGATCCATGCCCATCTGCAGCCTCGGAGGGGACGGTGAGGGGGAAGGACGAGCGCCAACAGATTACATACAGGAGAATCAGTTTTCTCGGCAGCCTCTTTAATACAAAATCCCGCCTCCTATGATAGACAGAACAGTCGTCCAATGGCAGCTCAGGAGACGGGACTTTCTATTAGAGGCCGCTGAAAAAATAGGAGATTCTCCTGTATGTAATCTGCCGGCACTCATCCTGCCCCCTCCCTGTCCCCTCTGAGGCACCGATAAATACAGTATACAGTGGAACCTCGGATTATGAGCATAATCCGTTCCAGGGGTATGCTCGTAATCCAAAGTACTCGCGAGTTTCCCCACTGAAGTCAATGGAAATGAAAATAATTCATTCCGCATTGACTTCAATGGCATGCAATACCGCATGCGGCCAGAGGTGGGGGGGCGCCGTAGAGCCTCGGAAACGGCCGGAAAGGCCCGAGGACACCTCGGCTGACCTCGGCAAACCTCGGAAAGACTCCGTTCCCGAGGTTTGCCGAGGTCAGCCGAGCTGTCCTCGGGCCTTTCCGTGCATTTCCGAATGGGCGGCGATCGGAGCCACTTGGCTCCGGCGCCCCCTCCACCTCAGGCCAAACGCGGTATTGCACACGCTTTGGCCTGAATCGTGCTCGTTTTGCGAGACAACACTCGCAAACCGAGTTACGATATTTAAAAATACAGTACTCGTATCGCGAAATGCTCGTTAACCGCGTTACTCGCAATCCGAGGTTCCACTGTATATTATTTGTGGCCCCCGCGGTGCTTGGGGATTCATTGGGGGCCAAAAAAAAGATAAATATATCCAAATCACCAGTGGGGCCGTTTGAAATCGGAACGTGGGCCGGACTTTGGACATGCCTGAGTTAGGCCTTTTTATAGTTTTATAGTTTTTTTTTTTTTTCAAAGGTGTAAAAAAAGGTTTTATTTGACATGTGACTGCTCCATTCAGCTTGCCATACTGCCAATATGACCAATAATGCCTTTGTGGACTGTCAATATCCACTTCACCATCAGAAGATTTACCCCCCCTTCATTACCAGGCCATTTTTTGCGATATGGCACCGTGTCACTTTAACTGACCATTGCGCAGTCATGTGGCACTGTACCCAAATAGAATTGATGCCCTTTTTTTCCCACAAATAGAGCTTCTTTTGGTGGTATTTGCTGACCTCTGCGGTCTTTATTTTTTGCGCTATAAACAAAGAACGACTGACAATCTTGAAAAATAAACAATATTTTTTACCTTCTGCTTTAAAACACATCCAATAAAATAAAAAAAATCAAATTTGTTCATCAATTTAAGCCAATATGTATTCTACTAGATATTTTTTGTAAAACAATTCCAATAAACATATATTGATTGGTTTGCGCAAAAGTTATAATGTCTACAAACATTGGGATCTATTTATTTATTTTTTCTTTCTTTATTTTTTAACTAGTAATGGCAATCAGCGACTTATAGCGAGACTGCGACATTACGGCGGACAAATCAGACACCAACATTTTTTGGGGGACCAGTGACGTTACTACAGTGATCAGTGCTAAAAAATATGCACTGTCACTGTACTAATGACACTGGCAGGGAAGGGGTTAACATCAGGGGCGATCAAAGGGTTAACTGTGTACCTAGCTAATGTTACAGTGTAGTGGGGGAGGTGCTTTTACTAGTGGAAGGCATGGATCTGTGTTTCTGCTTCATAGGAACACAGGATCCAATCACAGGATTAATGCTGAAGGCCATATTCCCTGTTTAGGCAGACTGCGGTTCTGTCAGTGTACTGAACGATCAGAGGGTGCCGGCAGACATTGGGTCCGCGGGACCCGCTGATCAGCTCCTGATGTGTAAATTCACCGGTGGCGCACGCTCACACCCAAAACCCAGGTAAGGGAGAACCACTTATATATCCAAGGTCCCTCTGAAGTTTGGCCCCCCTCCTCCTTCCCCCGCCGCTGGGCCATTCAGAAAGCGCAGCGAGCTTCGAGCATGCGCAGTAGGAAACTGGCTGTGAAGCCACAAGTCTTCTCTGGTGGTTTCCCATACAACGGAGAGCAGCAACAGCACTCGAGAGCTGATTGGAAAATCGGCTGGGGTGCCGACATCGGGGGATCCCTGGACAGGTAGGTGTCCTAATATTAAAATTTAGCAGTTACAGTAGTTGTAGTTGCTGACTTTACATTTTTTGGTGGGGGTGCTGGACCTTCTCTTGCTGGACACTTGTTTCTCTGCTTGACTCAATGAGGAAGTGGGGGATAGAAAGTTCAACAATAGGAGTGTAATGGTTTGCTTTTTTGCACAGCACAGCTGGTTTAGGCAAACCAACAAACAAGTTAGCAGTTGTATAGGAGAACGGGACAGAGGGGTTTGGGTCTATAAGAGGGAAATTTTTGGAGTTGAGATGAATGGAGGAGTTTGGGTCTATAAGAGGGAAATTTGTGGAGTTGAGATGCATGGAGGGGTTTGGTTCTTTAAGAGGTCAGTTTTCGAGATGAGGGACAGAAGGGTTTGGATCTATAAGAGGGAAATTTGTGGAGATGAGATGCATTGAGGTGTTTGGTTCTTTAAGAGGTCAGTTTTCGAGATGAGGGACAGAAGGGTTTGGATCTATAAGAGGGAAATTTATGGAGCTGAGATGCATTGAGGTGTTTGGGTTCTATAAGTGGTCAGTTTTCGAGATGAGGGACAGAAGGGTTTGGGTCTTTAAGAGGGTAATTTGTGGAGTTGAGATGCATGGAGGGATTTGGGTCTATAAGAGGGAAATTTGTGGAGTGGAGATGCATGGAGGGGTTTGGGTCTATAAGAGGGAAATTCGTGGAGTGGAGATGCATGGAGGGGTTTGGGTCTATAAGAGGAAAATTTGTGGAATGGAGATGCATATGGAGAGGTTTGGGTCTATAAGAGGGTAATTTGTGTAGTTGAGATGCATTGAGGTGTTTGGTTCCATAAGAGGTCAGTTTTCGAGATGAGGAACAGAAGGGTTTGGGTCTATAAGAGGGAAATTTATGGAGTTGAGATGCATGGAGGGGTTTGGATCTATAAGAGGGAAATTTGTGGAGTTGAGGTGTTTGGTTCTATAAGAGGTCAGTTTTCGAGATGAGGAACAGAAGGGTTTGGATCTATAAGAAGGTTATTTGTGGAGTTGACAAGGAACAGGGGTTGGGTCTATAAAAGGGGCATTTGTGGAAAAGAGAGACTGAGGGGTTAGGAATTGGATCTATAATGCCCTTTACACACGACCGGTTTTGCCATTGGAATAAACTCTGAAGGTTTTTCTGACGGAATTCCGCTCAAGCTGTCTTGCATACACACAGTCACACCAAATTCCGATCGCCAAGAACGCGGTGACATACAACACGTACGACGGGACAACACGTACAACATCTCGTACATGCTTCAGAGCATGCCTCATTTTTGGTACGTCGGAACAGCATACAGACGAGCGTTTTTCCCGTTAGGAATTTGTTTCATTGGAAAAATATAGAACAAGTCCATCTGAATTTTCAACGTAAAAAGTCAGATGGGGCATACACACGGTTGGAATATACAATGACAAGCTCCCATTGGACTTTTTCTGTTGGAAATTCTGCTCGTGTGTACGCGGCATAAAAAGACAGTTTTGAAGGAGAGAGGGATAGAGAGATTTGGGTCTATAAAAGGGATATTTGTGGAGTTAAGAGGGACAAGGGAAATTGGTCTATAAAAGAGGCAGTTTTGAGGGATTAAGGTCTATAAGAGGCCAATTGTGGAGGAGAGGGAGGGATTTAGGTCTATCAGAGGATAATTGTGGAGGAGAGTAATGGAGGAATTAGGGCCCTTTAAAGGCTAAAGCTGGGTATACACGTTAAATGTTTTTTCTTTCAACCACTGGTTTGAAGGAAAAAAGAAAAATCACAGATCAACGCAAGCGATTTTGATGCGGGGATCCTCCCACTGTGTCCTTGTGTTCTCACAGCAGGGACTCCCCTGTCAGAATACAATGATCAGCATTGCAAGTTTTCCAGTATGACCGTTTGACAGAAGTCGGTCGTTAGACCAGCTTCTGTTGAACAGACAGAGGTACACACATGAAATTCGGTATGTGTCTACCCTGCTTTAGTTGTGGTCTCTGAAGTAATTGAATTATGACTGGAGGCTATGGTAAGCTTGTATCTGTTACTTAAAGTTTATGGCCCATTTTTCATCTTAGAAATGAGTCCAGTTTCGCTCCCCCCCTTCAGATTTTGTCTCTAGAGACTTGGCATTGATTAGTACACTTTGTACTTTTCCCGCCTATTACATGGTCTCCTCTGGGTGGTGAAGCTGTAGAAATAATCCTTATTTTTAGAAATTTTCAGTAATGAGCTGCAATCATGGAGCCTCTCACTCCTGATTGCAGATTTTAGGGTTACAAGCCATGGGGACACACTCGTTCATAAAATGACTGGTGTATAATAAGATGTGAGATGGTAATTTAGGGCCTCTTAAAAAATGTTATCTGCCAATTTTAACATTCAAAGCAATTTAGGAATGACTTACAGTGGAGGCCATTAACATCACAACTTCTCTAAATAATTACATGATAAAGCTCTGTGTCTATGAGGTTTTTAGACTGTCACTTACTGTAAATCCTCCTCCTTGCCACTTCTCCTGCATCACTGGTGGGCAGACAGCCTGAGCAGAGCAGGATTTCTTTTGCCTCCATTATTTTTAGTGTAACAGCCCAGGAAAGCCACTGATCATAATGTTTCTCCCGTGGCAGCAATACTTCCCTGTTACTGGTTAGAACTGGGCTGCAGACAACACTAAGAAAAGAGTCCTTGGTGTGTAATGCACAATATATCTCCTTACCTAAGCTCCTAAATTAAATTTCACTGAAATATTTAACCAGTGGGCACTAATCAGTGTTAAATGAGAAATCCAGCCTGAGCTCATTTAGCTGGACTTCTCCTATGGGTCACAGGAGTGCAATTCATTTTCAGCAGAGAGAGGTCTGAAGTTCCGCCAGGTGCCTGGACCGATAGCCGTCTCAGCCTCTCAGCGAGCCGCCGAGACAGCCGCTCCCCGCCCCTCCAAAGCTCAGCGCTCCAGTGAACATGGAGGAGCAGAGCAGGAGAGCCGCTGTTTGACAGTCAGCAGTCTCCACTCGGGGAGCCGAGAGAACTGAGCCATCAGCGATGTTCGATCGCTCGGTTCTCAGTGCAGAGACGCTGGGGGACAGATGCAGCATCGGTCCGATGCTGCATCCACATAGGTAAGTGTAAAAAGGGGAAAAGACAGGATTTCCATACTTCCCCTTTAATGCAGCAAAAGTTCTATTAGTACGCGTAGAGGTTATTAAAATATCAGTCTGCTGTTGAGTCACGTGACGAATGCTATGCGCTCTACTGACAGGAAGGTTGTCAGATCAGGCAAAGACATTAACTAGTCAACACTGCCTGAGCACCAGACCCCCAAATGGGAGCCCACACAAAAGGATTGGTCACATGACTTGACTGCAGCCTGATTCCAGAATCCCACTTTTTAAAAGTATTGCGTTCTGAATTTTAATTAAATTTCCATTACTGCCAGGGGTAAATCTACATTCTTTGTTTATAAGAATAGTTTTCACAAAAAATAGTCATAAGTGAAAGATGTATGGGAAGAAAAAAACAATGAGCATATTATAGTCAAACAAATACATACTGTAAAACACAATGGGGTAGATTTACTAAAATCTGGAGCAGCTGTGCATGGTAGCCAGTTTCTAACCTCAACTTGTTCAATTAAGCTTTGGCAATAAAACCTGGAAGCTGATTGATTTCTATCTAGAAGTGAGCCTGATTTTGCACTCTCCAGCTTTAGTAAATAAACCCCAATGTGTTTAAACATGAAATAATAAAGAATGGGTTTTGTATAGCATCCTTTCTGTGCACAGGTAGAGGTTCTAAGTTTACAGTGGTGTAATGGATAGCACTTTCGCCTAGCAGTAAGAAGGGTCGCTGGTTCCCAACCACGACACCACCTGCCTGGAGTTTGCATGTTCTCCCTGTGCCTGCGTGGGTTTCCTCCGGGTACTCCGGTTTCCTCCCACACTCCAAAGACATGCTGGTAGGTTAATTGGATCCTGTATAAATTGTCCCTAGTATGTATGAATGTGAGTTAGGGACCTTAGATTGTAAGCTCCTTGAGGGTATAGACTGATGTGAATGTACAATGTATATGTAAAGCGCTGCGTAAATTGATGGCGCTATATAAGTAACTGAAATTAAAATAAAATAAATAAAATTGAATTTTCATGTAAAAAGTTCCTCAAGCGGGCACCCTAAAAAGGAGAATGTCTCTTCCATTTCTCCTTGGACAAATCTAGTATATCTCACATTCTTATTTGTAAGTATAGTTTTCATATTAATTGTGTTGTGGAATTTTTTTATTACATGGCCTCCATGTGGACATTTTATTCTAGGATGTGTGTTTTATAGATTGTCATCTGTCTCCCTGTGTCTGATTTAACCAAGGAGTGCTCTAGCAGACGCACTTGGGTTGAATCGGGACCAGCGGTAAAACCGTCAGTATGAAAACCTTCTCATGGGCTTGGAGACGTGTTCTCTGTGTGTGTGTGGGCCTTTGCCAGTTTGTAAGTATCAAGCGCAATGCGCTGAACTTCTTGCCTTCAAATGTCTATGCACATTAGAGAAGCGAAGTCCGCATAACGAGAGAAACATATTATTATATCTCTGTGTGGTTACGCTATCCCTTTTGGATACATATGTGCTTTAATAAGAGGACATTGATATCTGCCTTGTTAATATACTCGTACCGTATATTGATAACACCAGTAGCAATGCCCCCGCATATCTTCTCAAGCCTGTAAGAACAAGTAGAATGCTCTTACTAGATACTGGTTACTCTGAGCAGTATTGAGTGGGATCCATGCTGTCAAAGATGGTGGATGTGCATGCATGTGGCTGGGTGGAGGGGGCAGTGTACATGCCTCAAGGGGATGAGACATGTACACTCCTCACTTCTATGGATGCCCTCCCCTTTAGTGTCATTTCCTGTGATGTCATTTTGCATGGAGGAGGCGATTGGCTGTTGGGGCCGTCATTTCCTGTGTTGTCATTTCTTTTGTTGTTGTTGAATAAAAGAAACCAGTGAACTGCTCGGCGGCAGTGATGCTGAGATGATGACGTATGTATGGTCATGTCTGTTTACTGGGGAAAAGGGGAGACATGGATTATTTAGAGATGCATTATGCTGAAAGGGCACGTGTTAGCGCAGGTGTGATTGATTATGTATAGCGTATAGCCAATCTCTCCACGACAATTGTCATAAATAAAGGGTGAATAGGAAGAAAAAACAATGAGCATAGTCAAATACATACAGTACATAAAACACAATGTGGGTTATTTAGGAAAGGCAAATCCAATTTGCACTACAAGTGCAAAGTGCACTTGAAATTGCACTGAAAGTGCACTTGGAAGTGCAGTCGCTGTAAATCTGAGGGGTAGATCTGAAATGAGGGGAAGCTCTGCTGATTTTATTATCCCATCACATGGAAGCTGAAATGCTGTTTTTTATTTTCCTTGCATGTCCCCCTCGGTTCTACAGCGACTGCACTTCCAAGTGCACTTTGCATTTGTAGTTTGCACTTGTAGTGCAAAGTGGATTTGCCTTTCGTAAATAACCCACAATGTGTGTTGAAATAGTACAGAGTTTTGTATAAGTGGAAGCAAAATGAAGCATTAATATCATCATGGAAATGTAAATATATATACTGTGTGTGTGTATATGTACATATATATAATCTCCGAGGCTGCAGTCTGGTGACATTTTGGCAAATATGGCAAAATGCGCTGAGGATATTAAAGTGATTGTAAAGTCTCTTTTTTTTTTTAAATAAAATAACAAACATGTCATACTTACCTGCTCTGTGCTGTTGGTTTGCACAGAGCATCCTGAATCCTCCTCTTCTCTGGTCCCTCTTCTCTGGTCCCTCTTCGCTGCTCCTGGTCCCTGTCGAGTGCCCCCACAGCAAGTTGCTTGCTATGGGGGCACCCAAGCTGTGTCACAGCTCCCTGTGTCCATTCAAAGACTGAGCCCCACCCCCTCTCTCTTTTCTTTGGCTAACTGACTTCGATTTACAGTTTCAGGAGCCAATGGCGCCACTGCTGTGTCTCAGCCAATCAGGTGGAGAGATGGCTAAGACACTTGTGGATATCGCTGGAGAGAGATGGGGCTCAGGTAAGTAATTAGGGGGTGCTGGGGAGGCTACTACACACAGAAGTTTTTTTTTTTTTTTTTATCTTAATGCATAGAATGCATTAAGATAAAAAAAACCTTCTGCCTTTACAACTCCTTTAAGGTGGTTTTAAGGGTGCAATGGTCTTTAAATGGCTCCGGAGGGTCACGGAAGCTCATTTCCCTATCCTGGACTTGTTCTTGTATCAAAAAAAGGTCTCTTATTGGCCCTATTATTTTACTGTTTTTCAAAGAAAGAAAAACTGTAAAACATAACATTTATAGCAATAGTACACAAATAACATTTAAATACGTTACATATAAAAAGCAAACCGCATGAAATAGGGTTAAAGTAGAACTTTAAATAGAAAGTGAAGTCCTTTCTTAGAGGTCTAAGGTCTTCCGGTTCCTCCGCTCTCGGAAAATAGACATTGCATGCTTGCAAGAGACACATTTCGCCTCCTTATCGGTTCCAAGCTATTTTGATGTTTGCTACCCACAAATATTTCATGCCTCGGCCTCGGATTAAAGGCGTGTAGTTGTGTCTGCGTTCCATAAACGGCTCCCCTTCACATGTCACAAGTCCATTGCAGATCCACAGGGTCGCTATCTTTTGTTGTTCAGTACTTTTATGGACACGGAGGTAACGATTTGTACTTATTAAGCACCAAATAAGAGACAGCTTTTTTTTCTGTCTAATTTGTTTGCTGTAATCCTATCTCATTTGGAAGGCACACTGCTTTTGCACGGGGATTCTAACTTGGTCCTCAAACCTAGACTTGATCGCTCCGGTCCTGGTCCATCACAGTCAGACAACTTCTCTAAGGCATACCACGACCTTTAGGATAAACAGGGCCTTGTGGACATCTGGAGGGAGCTTCATTCAATAGCAAGAGACTATTCCCTCTTTTCCCACCCACATACAAGTTACTCCCGCATCAACCATGTATTTACTCAAAAACAATTCCTTCCTCAAGCTACAACTGCCTCTATCCTGACGGTACCTTGGTCAGACCATGATCCTATCTTGGTCACATGTAGGTCTCTTTTGCCCATTGACATCTTGGTGTCTTAATGACGCTCTTCTGTCTCCCTCTGAAGTACTGAAGTAGAGCTTCACACTAGATCAGCTGAGTATTTCACTCTTAACACAGGCTCTGTTCATTCCTCCGTTACTTTGTGGGAAGCATAAAAGGAGGTCATTCGCGGTCATTTGATACAACAGGCGTCTAAACGAAAGGAGAGGTTAGCTCACATAACACATCTAGAATAGGAGCTGGATGCAGCTACAGCTCTTTTGAAACAAGATCCCTCTTGACTAAACCGGGACAGGGTTGAGTGCCTTTGAGCAGATCTTGACCTATGTTTGACGGATAAAGTGGAACGCCATCTCCGATGGACCAAACAAAAATTTGATGCTAACAATAACAAGATAGGCTCAATGTTGGCCAATAAACTTAAATCCTTTGCTCCCTGGCGCTAGGCCTTTTCACTTAAAACTAAGTCCCGGGTACGGACTGCTAATCCGGTCAAGATCCTTGACGAATTACAACATCATCTGTCCAAACTATATTCAGCTCTGAATACCAGTTCTTCTGTAGACATTAACACTTTCTTAGCCGATTCCCCTCTTTCGTCACTATCGGACACACAAAGCGACACCTTAGGTGCGCCTATTACAGAGCTAGAGGTGCGTCAGGCCATTAAGGAACTGAGGGCCCATGAATGCCCAGGCCCGGATGGCTTCACAGCCCTTTTTCTTAACAGAAGCTACCTGATAGAGTAGTTGTAACCCTTATTTACATGTTCACTAGCCTTATGGATGGAGCTAGCCTTACCCCCGACCTTCTAAGATACAACATAGTAATGATACCAAAGCCAGATCAGGACACACAGCCTTGGGCTAACTTTTGCCCAATATCTCTTCTGAACATTGACCTCAAATTATTGACTAAATCCTCAATCCTCGCATCTCGACTGAATAAGGTCATTCACGCCCTAATCCATAAGGATCAGGTAGACTTTGTTCCCTTACAAGAGGCAACGGACAACATCCGATGTACGATTCTTCTTACTCACTTTGCATATTAAAGGTCGCAGCAGCTTATGCTGCTCTCTCTAGACCTTCGCAAGGCCTTTAAAACCCTTTATTGGACCTATCTACGAGCATTGTTGCACCATAGGGGGCTGGGCGACAGGTTCTTGTCTTCGTCTGACTCTCTATATAGCTCCCCTTCCAGCTCGGTGAAATAAATGGGCTACGAGTCCTCCACCTTATCCATCACGAGAGGCACAAAGCAGGGCTGTCCCTTGTCCCCGCTCTTGTTTATCATCGCACTGGAACCTCTAGTGGCCTAAACACATGCTAATCCATATATAATGGGGATGGAGTTGGCTGGAGTAACCCACAAGTTGACAATGTTTGCAGATGACATGCTTATGTACGTCTCCCCTCCGCAGACTACTTTACCAAATTTTCTCTCCCTCATGGGCAACTTTGCAACTTTTTCAGGTCTTCATATCAATCTGTCCAAATCCCTAGCCTTAAATGTTTCCTTGCCTGATTTCCTTAAGGACTCTTTGCAAGCGCAATTCCTATTCCAATGGACGTCCTCGCTACCGTACTTGGGGGTTCGTCTTACCTCTTCTTTCCATTCTCTATATGCCACTAATTACCCCCCTCTTATTTATTTTCTGAAACACTTGCTGGACATTTGGGATGTTCCCCAAATTTCATGGATGGGTCGTATCCGCGCCATCAAAATGTCCCTCCTGCCCAAAGTACTATATTCTTTTAGGGTTCTTCCTATCCCTGTTCCCTCCCATATCATTTGTATTTTACAACGCCGTATCTTAAAATTTATTTGGGGTAATGTCAGACCGCAGCTTAATAGATCCCTTCTGTATACTCAAAGTCAGGGGAGGGTTGAGAGTCCCCAACATTGCTAACTATTACAAAGCTGCCCAGATCGCTCCAATCACTCAACTCCACGTGGATAACTCTGTACCTTTATGGACCCTTAGAGATGTTCTGGATGTCGACCCAATTCCTCTTTCATTCATACCCTGGATTCCTCCTGTGCACCACCCCACATCTCTAAACCCGATTTTGGCCCATACCCTTTTCCATAAAATATTCCGCACACCTGATATCTCCCCACCTCCCTCTTTTACCACTGCTTAACTGCCCTCTGTTTCCTCGTGGGATAGAGAATACCCGCAGCTTTCAATGGTGGAAGAAAAAAGGTCTCACCGCGGTTCATTCTTTGCTTACACCCAGAGGAGTCTGCTCGTACCAATACCTCTAGGACTCTTACAAGCTTCCAGAATTGGAATGTTTTTGATATATATATATGCACAAACACACACTAATTCATCACTTTATGGAGTCTCTTACAAAACATCATGAACACCCATTATTGTCCACTGCCTTTGAGACCAGATGTTGAACCAGCCCCACTACTCAGGGCCTGATCCCTTTGTAATATACTTCTATATTGAACATTACTGGACAGCAAATCCCTATATACTGTGATAAATGGATAGCAGACCTTAGTTCTGCTCCACAACTAGGCGAATGGTGTAAAATGTGGGGGCCCCGTTTAAATCTTCTGGCAATGTCTTGGCTCTTAAAAATTCTTTCAAAGTTATGTCTCATTAAAGTGGTTGTAAACCCTTAAAACACACTTTTTGCTACAGGTAAGCCTATAATAAGGCTTACCTGTAGCTACCCTGGATATCTCCTAAACCTGAACGGTTTAGGAGATATCCCCTGTATTTGCATGTGCCGACATCATCGGCACATGCGCAGTGAAGCGTATGTGCCGTTGCTTCAGTGAGTGTGCCATTACCGGCGGCTCCCGTGCGCATGCGCGGGAGTGACGTTATTGCGGCTCCGGCCAATCACAGCGTCGGAGCCCCTGATACCCAGAAGTAACTCCGGGAGTGATGACGGCCGCCGGAGCGGTGTACGAGGACAGCTGCAGGGGCTTCAATCTCAGGTAAGTAATTCATAATGAGCTAGTATGCTATGCATACTAGCTCATTATGCCTTTGTCTTGCAGGTTTTTTTTTTTTGTCCTAGGGTTTACAACCACTTTAATGGTTTTACCCCAGCTAGGACCACGAAATGTCCACCATCATACCCGTCCAACTGCTTCCGAGGTTGCCCAGATTTTGGCGATATGAAACATACTGTGTATGGTGGACCTGTCCCAAGGTCAGGGGGGTTATGGATTAGGGTATACACATTGGTCAATACGGTTCTCCATATTAATTTACTGAAAGACCCATGGGAAGCACTTTTACGTAAGCCTATCACAGATGAGACTTTGTGGGAATGCACCTTAATTACTCACATTTTTATGGCGACTAAGCAAACTATAGCGCGATCATGAAAGACACCACTTCGCAGCTGAAGAGGTTAAAAAGAGGGTTCACGGTACACTCATTAACGAAAGACTGACGGCGATCCTTGAGGACAAGTCGGACAAATTCCAATGGACATGGTAGCCCTGGATAGACCATTTCCCAACTTCTCAAATGACCTTTCGTTTCTTAGAACTGTAAAGGTTCCACGTGGTGCAGTTTAAAAACCAGGCCTTCCACTCATATTCTCCTCCTTTTTATTTATTTTTTTTGATGCCACAAAAATTCTAGGACACCAGTGGTTTTGATTACATGATAATGATTCGATTGCCAGGATGTCAAAATACCCAAACAGCATCTGCATCTGATTGGATGGAAATCCTTTTCTGTGGACAAGTTTCCGCCCGGGTTCTTTTCGATTTTTCAATCAAGGGATAGCGGGCAGCAGTCCGATAACAGGTCCACCCACTGAGCAATTTTCGGACGGTTCCTGAAAGTACTTCTAATGCCAGTTGCTTCCCAGTCTGCATTACATTGCAAAACATGACGAGGATTTGCATCTTCGTATAATCCCTTCCATCCATTAACCTTGACTTCTGATTGCCTTGAAGTGGATTAGTGTTGCTCTTCATGCCCATGTGTATGAACTTACCATGTTCTGATCATCTGCTGGGGAACTAAGACCATGGGACAATTGTCAGAATCCACAATAATTCCTCTTTGGTCCTCCTTGCTGATATAGCTTGGACAGGCACACTGAGACCTGTGGTTTTTCAGCAGTTGACAATCTGCTGCTTTTGAAGGTCATCCATCAGAAATTATGTTTTGTGTCCTCTTTTCACTAAAGAACTGACAAGTTCAGTTCTTACAGAGGGGAGATGAAGGAAGAAACTGGGCACCGCAGATAAAGGCCTTTGAAGAGAAATGCAGAAATATTCATCCAGGGTCTCTTATGGCCTGTCTGTCTTTGATTCTCCCTCTCTGTAGAATTGTATCTCTAACGGCCGAGGCAGAATAATTTGAATTATTCTCCCAGACACAAGCTAATTAGAGAAGGATTGTACTGTATACTCTCTATTGGACTCTTCTTAGATCTCCAGAATTTCACCGCGGTCTTGTTTATTCTGATCTACAGTGCTTTGCAAACATGAAGGTGTTACACCCAGCAACACAAATAAGTGGTGTTAAGCATCCTGTAACATGAAAGATATGCTTACTGTCTTTTTTTTCATGTTAAAGAGCTCCCAGCATTCCCTTTTCTGGTCACAAACCCTCCTATTCTTATTTTCCTCACAACTGCCCCTCGTCTGGATCCACTTTCTTTATTCCACAGCTATCCCTCTTATACACCTGAACCCCTCCATCTCTCTCTTCCACAACTGAGCTTTCATAGCCCAAGCTCCTCCATCCCGCTCTCCTTCACAACTGTCCCTCTCTCCTCCACAACTGTCCTTTCTTAGACCCAAACCCCTCCATCCATGTCCCCTCCAAAACTGTCCCTCCTACAGAACAAAACCCCTCTGTCCCTCTGCCCTGCACAACTGTCCTCTTATAGACTCAAACTCCTCCTCAACATTCCCTCCTATACACCCAAATCCCTCCGGCCTTCTCTCCTCTGTAAGTCTAGGTTCACATCTATGCAGCTGCACTTAAAGTGTTTTTAAGGCACATTACGTGTTTTTAAACCCTAGTTTTTATGCATTTTTGCATGCAGTTTATGCCGCCCGGCAGGTCAGGAAAGGGAGGGGAATAGCAAGCGCCCCGATGTACCTGACACCCAGATCTAGGGGCAGACCTCGACAACCACCAGCCAGGGTTGTTGGGAAGAGGCCCTTTTCTCCATCAACATGGAGTCAAGGTTTTGCAACGATCACCCCCCAGTTGAGGGCATGCGGCCTGGTATAATTCAGGAAGGGGGGGTGCTCGCTCATCCCTTTCCTGACTTACCGGGTGGCATGCTCGGATAAGGGTTTGGTATGGATTTTAGAGGGGGGGGTTTCATGCCATTTTTTTTTTTTTTTTGCGGGGGGTGGTTCTCTCCGAATCAATACTAGACCCGAAGGTCCTGGTATGGACCGGGGGGGGGGTTGGGGGCGAACGCCGTTTTTTTTTTTTTTTTGGATGCAGCAGCCGGCTTCCCGGCCCCCTGCTTAGCAACCAGCTATATACAGTGTTAAGATAAAAAACGCAAAACACGTCAAAAATTGCATCACAAACACAATACTTGCGTTTCTGGTGCAGTTCCATTTAAGTCTATTACCTGCAAATCGCGAGAAAAAAGGCCCCCGACCCTTTCCAAAAATGCACTGGCCGCAAAACACATGGATGTCAACTTGTACCATAGGAAACCATGTTAAATTGACTGTAGTGCGTTTCTGCAAACTGCACTAAAAAATGGTTTGAACCTAGAGTAACTGTCCCTCTTATAGACCCAAATACCTCCATTCCTCTCTCCTTCCCAACTGTTCTTTCATAGACGCAAGCCCCTCCAACCCCCTCTCCCCACAACTGTCCTTTTATAGCTCAAGCCCCTCCATCCCCCTCCAGCCCCACAACTGTCCTTTTATAGCTCAAGCTCCTCCATCCTGCTCGCCTCCATAACTGTACTTTCATAGACCCGAACTCCTCCACAACTTTCTTCTTATAGACCCGAACCCCTCCATCCATCTCTCTTCAACAACTGTCCTCTTATAGACCCAAACCTCTCTGTCCTTTTCTTCTCCACAACTGTCCCTCTTCTGGATCCAAACACCTCCATTCCTCTTTCATCTACAACTGTCCTTTCATAGATCAAAACTCCTCCATCCATCTCTCCTCCACAACTGTCCTCTTATAGAGCCAAACCCCTCTGTCCCTCTCTCCTCCACAACTGTCCTTTCATAGTCAAAACACCCTCCACCCATCTCTATTCCACAACTGTCCCTCTCCCCTCCACAACTGTTCTCTTGCTTTTTTTCTTGGTGTCAGATACCAGCCTGTAAATTATCGCCTTGCTTATTGTCACACATTGTTATGAATGAAAAGTATTGATGTTGCCACCAGCAACTGCTCAAATGGTTCTTCTAATTTCGTAACTTCCGAAACGCTGGGACTTGGTTACCATGGCAGCGCAATTATAGTTAATGAGCAGTAGGGCATATAAATGATTTGTGTCTTTGCTGTATCTGTTTTCACTGATTGCAGGTATTGTGTTCGCCAGTTAAGGAAGCATCTTGAAGTGTTGCTTTTGTAAATCTATTTTTTAATAGAAAACTGGTCGAAAAACTAGCTAAAACTTTTTCCCCAGACCATCAACTCGGTTGCATCTTTTTTTTCCTATGGCTCATGGTGATGCTCCACATATAAGCTCACAATTTACTTCTTTTTAAATCAATCCAAATTATGAATGAAATTTCCAGTTTTCCAGTAAGTTTTTCATTCAATTATTTTTGCATGTTCCCATGGATCAAAAAATCATTAAAGTGTGTATAACCAAAACTTTTTTTTTCTATAAATTGGAGAAAGAAGGTTTGTCACCTAGTCGTGTTTTTATTTCTCAAAATGTAAAAACACAACAGGAGTGTCGGATCAAATGGTGAGAGACCAAAAATAAGTAAATTTAAGGTGCTGGACCCTGATCTGTCATCTGTCAACTGAAAGTGGTGGTGGGATTTGATGAAATAACCTTAGTAGCTCTATAAGAGTACGGGGTCCTCTAAAGCAGTAGTTCTCAACCATTGGGCCCTAGCCTTCCTTCTCCTGGGTAGCCATGAGTTTACACCATGCCATCCAGCCTCCAACAGCGTGGTCAAGAACACATCACAGCCTACTGATTGGGCAGCAAGGGTGACTCTCATCAGTGTGCTGCTGTTCCTTTCCAATCAACAGGCTGGGGAGGTGTTCCTGACCCCGCCGTAGAAGCCAGGTGTCTGTGCTGTCCGGCAAGATGCCTGGATCACAGATCTGGATGGACAGAAATACAAATTCGTTAGAAAATAGTTACCAAATGTTTACATAGCTGCTTGTCGGGAGTTCAGCTCAAAGATCTTTTAATGTGAAGCCAATACATTGAAAGCAACTGAAAAGTAAACTTAGAAACTCCTATGAGATCTTTCTCTGACGCTTTCCTTGCCTAAGCCATTTCAGTAGAAAATACACTGATGTTCATTTTAGGGCACAAACACAATATATTACCAAATTTTTGGTAAAACATGAGGTTGCGCCGAGTAGATACCCAACGTGTCAAGGCTTAAAATTGTGTACATCTGCGAAACAGCCGCAAACTTTGGTATTGTATATTTCCTGTAGGTATTGCTTTGAAAGCCCTACAGGTCACCAGTTTAGAGGTCACCATGAAAAATGGATCTAGAATTCTAAATCTCACTTTGGCGTGCGTGGCAGTATGTAACCTGTATTACGGGAGGGTGGGGTGAGGGTGAGGTGTGTGTGTGTGTGTGTGTGTGTGTGTGTGTGTGTGTGTGTGTGTGTGTGTGTGTGTGTGTGTGTGGGGAAGCGTTCCTGCGCAGCCGCCAGATTGCTTCCATCTGATGGCTGAGAGTCGGCTTGTCTAAATTACATGCACTCCCAGTGGCTGCAGCTGCGTGTAAAACTCCACCACGACTAAGGAAGTATGGCATAGGGCGATGGCAGTAAAAGGGTTAAAGGACCCCTAAACCTGAAAACAAAAATGTATTAAATTGTAGACTGTTCGTAGATGTGGTGGTTGCTATATTTTTTCAGGCTAAGTACATTTCCTGCAAGAACACAAAATTCTTGTTGATCCTGCCAGAAATCCACTGTTTGTAACTTCCTGTGCATCAACAGTGTTATCAGCCTATTCCAGTTCTTCCTGTGCCTACATGACACCTCCCCCTAAGGAGATGGGGGGGTGTGTGTGAGCACCCCCCCAAACCATACCAGGCCACATGCCCTCAACATGGGGGAGTGCTTTGGGGACAAGGGCCTCTTTCCCACAACCATGGGCTGTGGTTGTGGGGGCCTGCAGGTGGGGGGGCTTATCGGAATTTGGAAGCCCCCTTTAACAAGGGCACTCCAAGATCCTTCCCCCCCATGTGAATGAGTATGGGGTACATAGTACCCCTACCCATTCACCAGAAAAGCGTAAAAGTCAATAAAGTCAGTACAAACGTTTTTGACAATTTCTTTATTAAAAAAGTTAAAAAATTGTCCCACTATGTAGATCCATTATCAATCGCGACGCCCACCGCCACGGCCGGACCTGGCAAAAAAAAAACTCCACTCATGACAAACGCTCCTGCCGTCTGCCTGCTCCGCCATTTTGACAGTTCTTAAGTGGGTAGGGGGCGGGGCCACCCAGCAACGTCACCTGGTGCCACCGCCCCTTGTGACGTCCCCGACCCAGCATGCACCGCTGTTCCATAGATACAGTACGGGGAGTGAGCGTTGTCACCCTAGGACAGTGTGTCACTTGCAGGAACACCAAAATAAAGGTAAAGAAAATGAATGCAGCGACCGCAAGGACTGGTAGAGAATCAATCAGAACAATCGTATTGAAACATGTGGGCAGCGGTACATAGACGACTGCCAAGCTGTAGCTTCAGATTGTCTGCCAGCTCGGCAGTTTCTAATTACCAGTCCGCAAGAACAGACAGAGTCAGGCGAGGTGTAATTGGTGTGTCTTCTCCGTTTAGTACACAGTTACTGCACCCCAGAGTCTTTGTTTTGTTGAAAGATCTATCAGTCTGGATGGCGGTAATTTCAACTGAACTTGTGATGAGTAAGTATTGTCTAAATATATTCATCATGTGTATTCTTCCCTGAGTCTTCCAGATCTGTGCTGTAATACAGTGTAAATGTTCCTGTAATAAAGACTAGTCAATTGCTGCTCTTTCCTTCTGCAGAGGGCCTGGTCTTGTCTCTGCCCCCTCCTGTAGTTTTCCTGTAGTGGGTGGGGTCTGCTGAGCCCCTCCCACAGCTCTGCTCTCTGCACAGGCTATGTACAGCACAGTGATGATGCCACTGCTACCTTTTACAAAGTAATATCTGGGATTGCAAAGCATTGGTGCACACAAAGTGGATTTATATCCTTTGTGGCTGTTCAAGAAGATACATAGATGAATGTTTTTGTGCAAGGAGTTCTGTTTTAACCTAAAAAGCTTTGGATTTATGTACAGTATCTCACAAAAGTGAGTACACCCCTCACATTTTAGTAAATATTTTACTATATCTTTTCATGTGACAACACTGAAGAAATGACACTTTGCTACAATGTAAAGTAGTGAGTGTACAGCTTGTGTAACAGTGTAAATTTGCTGTCCCCTCAAAATAACTCAACACACAGCCATTAATGTCTAAACCGCTGGCAACAACAGTAAGTACACCCTAAGTAAAAATGTGAAAATTGGGTCCAATTAGCCATTTTCCCTCACCGTTGTGATGTGACTAGGTCTCAGGTGTGAATGGGGAGCAGGTGTGTTAAATTTGGCGTTATCGCTCTCACTCTCTTATACTGGTCACTGGAAATTCAACATAGCACCCCATGGCAAAGAACTCTCTGAAGATCTGAAAAAAAGAATTGTTGCTCTACATAAAGATGGCCTAGGCTATAGATTGCCAAGACCCTGAAACTGAGCTGCAGCACGGTAGCCATATCCAGAGGTTGTCTTTGGGAAATAGACATATGAGTGCTGCCAGCATTGCAGCAGAGGTTGAAGGGGTGGGGGGTCAGCCTGTCAGTGCTCAGACATACGCCACACACTGCATCAAATTGGTATGCATGGCTGTTGTCCCAGAAGGAAGCCTCTTCTAAAGATGATGCACAAGAAAGCTGAAAACAAGCAGACTAAAGATATGGAACCATGTCTTGTGGTCTGAGGAGACCAAGATAAACTTATTTGGTTCAGATGGTGTCAAACGTGTGTGGCGGCAACCGGGTGAGGAGTACAAAGACAAGTGTGTCTTGCCTACAGTCAAGCATGGTGGTGGGAGTGTCATGGTCGGGGGCTGCATGAGTGCTGCCGGCACTGGGGAACTACAGTTCATTGAGGGAACCATGAATGCCAACATGTCCTGTGACAAACTGAAACAGAGCACAATCCCCTCCCTTCAGAGACTGGACCGCAGGGCAGTATTCCAACATGATAAAGACCCCAAACACACCTCCAAGACGACCACTGCCTTACTAAAGAAGCTGAGGGTAAAGGTGATGGACTGGCTAAGCATATCTCCAGACCTAAACCCTATTGAGCATCTGTGGGGCATTCTCAAATGGAAGGTGGAGGAGCGCAAGGTCTCTAACATCCACCAGCTCCGTGATGTCGTCATGGAGGAGTGGAAGAGGACTCCAGTGGCAACCTGTGAAGCTCTGGTGAACTCCATGCCCAAGAGGGTTAAGGCAGTGCTGGAAAATAATGGTGGCCACACAAAATATTGACACTTTGGGCCCAATTTGGACATTTTCACTTAGGGGTGTACTCACTTTTGTTGCCAGCGGTTTAGACATTAATGGCTGTGTTGATTTATTTTGAGGGGGCAGCAAATTTACACTGTTATACAAGCTGTACACTCACTACTTTACATTGTAGCAAAGTGTCATTTCTTCAGTGTTGTCACATGAAAAGATATAATAAAATATTTACAAAAATGTGAGGGGTGTACCCACTTTTGTGAGATACTGTATAAAGGTGTCTGACAGAAAAAGTGCTCTGCCCAACAGTTGGAGCAAATTGGACTATGTTTTGTAAGGTTTTTATTTTGCCTTCCTCTGGATCAACTGAATGGAGGGTTTCAATTTATGTATTCCTTTTTTTTTGCCGTAGGCTGAATCAATATCGTTTGATCATGCTGGGTGCAGTACACTCAGTAAATGTGTCAGTGTATCCCTTCCAGGTACTTATTACTTCTCACAGAGATCACAGTACTCCCCCGGCAATGCTTTTGTTTGCTTTTTTTTCTCCAGGTCGACACAATCTTTATTCAGCCATCATCCCCGGTCAACATCTACTTCCTGGACTAAGATGCCGGGCTCGAGGATGACAGTCATGTAAATTCTAATGCCTGTGCAGTTATTTGTTGTGTTTACAAATGTCTGATACAGATCAGCTCCTGCTGCAGTTTCTCACCTTGTGACTTGCTACAACAGTAGAATGTTGCAGTCTGATCACTGGGAGAGAGGAGACTGAAGAAATGCTACCTCCTGCTTGCAGCAGACTGATAACATCTCAGCCTAAACAAAGACACTGGAGGATGGCTTAATGATAAAAGTTGTAATGCTGCAGCATACATAGTACCTTTCACTGGAAATAACTAATCTCCATTATTTGGAATGGAGGGGCTCATACTTTTGACTCTATCTATCTATATACACCTATACATACACATTTTCAAGGGGCTCATTTGCTACTGGGGTTATTGCTATAAGTAGGGATTATTTATTTAGGTGGGACCACTTCCAACTATGCACTTGGATTGCACGAAGCAAAAATACACAGGTAAAATACTTTGAAAAACAACACACAGAAAGCAGACAACCTTGTTTATTCCTTAGGCCAGTGATAGCGAACCTTGGCACCCCAGATGTTTTGGAACTATATTTCCTATGATGCTCATGCAATGGGCCGTGTAGTAGAGCGTCATGGGAAATGTAGTTCCAAAACATCTGGGGTGCCAATGTTCGTTATCACTACCTTAGGCTTTCCATCCACTCTGTAACATGCACTCTCTACCGTTCCTTCTGACAGTTGTGTCCTCTCTCCTTAAACTCTTTCCTTCACCCCTCGTCTCCACCCCACAGCTTATATAACTCCTTCACTTCTGTCCTCTCCTTGCTGCACTCACCAACTCTTGAAAATTCTAAATCCACACGCTAATAAAACTTCCAGGACACTGGGGCAAGTCCCTTCCTATAAATCGCACTTCCATATTACCTCTCTCACCCTTCTTCTAACCTTTGGTGATAAATCCCCAAACCCTGGGCCTCCATCATTTAACTGTGCCCAATGCACCCATTACCCTGCACGCTCTGGCAGCAGCCACAATCCACACAATTTAGCTTCCATTCCTCTTCTTCCCAAGACCAGACTTCCTTTCTCTTGTGCTCTTTGGAATGCCCGCTTTATGTGTAACAAACTCACTGCTCTCCACAACCCTTTTATCGCTAACTCATTTATTCTACTCACCATTACTGAAACCTGGCTTCATGAATCAGACACCGCTTCTCCTGCTGCCCTCTCTCCACGACCTCTTCATCACCAACCCATTTAATTTACTCGCCATTACTGAAACATGGCTTCATGAATCCAACACTTCTTCTGCTGCACTCTCCCATTGTGGCCTTCTCTGAACTCACTCCCCCAGACCCAGTGGATGCAAGGGGAGTGGGAATCCTAGCCCCCTCTTTTCCACCTTCCCTCTCTCCAACCGCCTAAAAATTCTTCATAGAAACCTTTGCCACCTCAACCTCCGCAACATCTCTAAAATAAGCCCCTTTCTAACCAATGACATCACAAAGCTTTTTGTTCACTCCCTGGTCATCTCCCACCTTGACTACTGCAACTCCCTTCTCATTGGTTTTCCTTTACATAGGCTATCCCCTCCTTCAGTCCATCATGAATCCTGCTGCCAGACTCATCCACTTTACCAACCGTTCAGTGTCTGTAACTCCTCTCTGCCAATCCCTCCACTAGCTTTCGCTCACCCAACAAATACAATTCGTAACTTACAAAGCCATCCACAACTCGGCCCCCAGCTACATCACAAACCTATTCTCAAAATATCAGCCAAATTGTCCTCTTCGTTCCTTCCAAAAGACCTCCTGCTCTCTAGTTCCCATTTTACCACCTCCCACGCTCACCTTCAGGACTTTTGCCGAGCCTCTCCTATCCTATGGAAATCCCCACCCCAATCTGTCCGACTATCTCCAACTCTGTTTGCTTTTAGACAATGCCTTTAATCCCATCTCTTCAGAGAAGCCTATTCTGTCTACACCTAACAACTGTATTTCTATTTTTCTACATCAGATCATCACCTACAGTTATTACCTTTTGTATCACTTGATCCTCCCTCCTAGATTATAAGCTCTGATGAGCGGGGTTCTCTGATTCCTCCTGTATTGAATTGTATTGTAAATGTACTGTCTGCCCTCACATTATAAAGCGCTGCGTAAACTGTTGGTACTATATAAATCCTGTATAATAATAATATATTGTAAATATTAAGTCACTTAAAGGAGAGCTGTTGCAGAAAACATTTAGGACGCTCTTACTTTCTATTTTATAGCTTTCATTATTCTTTACTGCCTTCTTTATAGCCCTGTGAAGAGCAATCCGCAGTGGATCAATTTTCAGGTCCTTACACAGGCAGTGAGAAGGCATGTTGTTGCCACTTCACCACCTCCTTTATTCCCTAAAAGCCTGCACCATTGTGCTGCAGCCCCATGCACTGCCCGCCAAACAAGACAGAAGGGCTAATTTTGCCATGGTTTGTGTATACCCCCCCCCCCCCCTCTCCACCTTCCCGAGGCTACATTTGCAGCATAGAGGTAGCAAGTGGGGGGCAGTAAAAATGCAGCTAAAACTCTTAGCTTTACTGCACCCTAACTGCAAGTGTAAACAGTCCTTTAGCCGGTAGCTTATAGACTTAAATTAATTGTTTTTGTAATGCATTATTTGGAAGAAAAAAAAGCACACAATTGTTCCATCTGGCAGTGGTTCCCCCATGCCGTAGGGGGATTCATCACTCAAATCCTTAACTTGGATGCTGTGGCAGCTTTAAAAAAAAATTCACATAACCTTAGGTTTTTATATTTCTGCTCTACTTGGCGGCAGGTAGCGCTGCGCGGAGCGTGCTGCGATGATGGACTGGCGCCCTTAGATGTAAATATTAATGGAGGATATTTTATACATTTTGTATCAATTTGTCTTTTTTTTGCTTCCCATGTTAGTCTACATGGAGAGTAAAGATCTCTGCTGCCACCTTGTGGCCATGTCCAGGAAAGTCATGGCAAGTCGGCTGTCTACCATCCTCAGGACAAAACCTGCAAATCATTTCTTTAACAGGTTTTGGACTAATCCCCTTCAAGAAAAACCCTGCCACAAGCCTCTGATGGAAGCTGACAATCTCCTGGGGGGGGACAGTAGCTTACTGAAGCTGAATCCTAGTGTAACTGTCACAAAATCAATGTGTAAGAGAGATAATGGCAAGCTTCTGTCAGAGGTTTCTCATGCAAGAATTTTACATGTTGACAGGCACCAGTTAAAGAAGAACTGCAGGTTGGCTAAATATCATGAACAAACCAATGCTATGTGTACTCGGATTATATCCCTGTTTGTTTATGCGTATTTATTATTGAAACCGCCTTTGATCCATTCAGAGATGCAATAGATTCTATTTAATAGATGTGGATTTTTTTTTTTTTGGGGGGGGGGGGAATTGAAGGAAATTGGCTTTTAATTTCCTGTTTTTTTTTAAATATTTGTGTTCCCCCATATTTTTGTACGATCACATTAAGGACTTAAATACAGCTTTGCGTTACCGTGTGCGACTGTTAGGTGCATTAACATATTGCTGTGCCAATCCATTTGAGATAATAAGGCAATGCAGTAATGCGCTGCCATGTGTTGTGGTGCACTGCGTCCGGACAAATGGGCTGCCTTTACACAACAGTGAGGAACAAAAGTGTGAGTAGGGCTGAAGGCCTCAATCACATGGGCACACTAAAGCGCACACCCATGTGGGCAGTGTTTGCCCGCACAGGTGTGGCATGCATCTCCGTGCAGGCACTCCCATTCATATCAATTGGAATGCAGCGGCTGCATGCACATAGCCACAGCTCCCAAATTTGACAGCCAATTCAATAGCCAAATGGCCCCAAACCAAACAGGCGTTAAGAAAAGGGGAGCCTCTTCCTTGAAACGTGTCGGCTGTATTTAATTCAATTGTTTATATGAATAGGAAATGTTTACTGAATGAAACACAGCCAACATTTTTTGATAAAGGGTTTCCATCTAACTTTGGGAGTGGATGGTTTGTAATTAATCCAGACAAGATTTAATAAAATGGCTGCTTTGAGGCAGGAAAGTGAGGTGTCTGTGTATCCATGTGTGAATGAAAATGGCCAGCCCATGCATTTCCACATGAATACTCCGACACCTCAACTCTTTTCAGCCTCAAAGCAGCCTTTTTAATTAATCTTGTTCCTAATAATTTTAAAACCATACAGCTCTGAAAAGGAGGGAGACCCTTCCTCGAAACATGTTCACTGTATTTAATTCATTAGCCTGTACTGATATGAAATATTTATTAAATAAAATGTAGCCAACATGTCTCAAGAAAAGCCCCTCCCTCCTTCAGGGCCATCTAGACAAGATTTGTTAAAATGCCTACTTTGAGGCTTATAAAAGCTGAGGGTGTTGGCGCAACCAGATGGAAATGCATACATCGGAAATTTTTATTTACACTTGGATACTCTGACATGTATTTATCAGTTTGAATTGAAATGAAATGTTAATTAAATAAAATACAGCCAACATGTTTCGAGAAAGGGACTCCCCCTTCTTCAGGGCTGTATGGTTTGTGAATAATCCAAACATTAAAATGCCTGCTTCAAGGCTGAAAAATATGTCAGAATATCCACGTGGAAAAGAAAGTGGCAGACCCATGTGAATGCAGTGACAACTCCGTTTTTTTTTCAGCCTTAAAGCAGGCAGTTTTAATAAATCTTGCCCAGATAAATTGTGACAATTCATATCAGTACAACAAGCTACTGAATAAAATAGTCATTGTGTTTCAAGGAAGAGCCTCCTCGTTTGGTTTGCAATTAATCTGGAAGAAATTCATTAAATCCCTGCTTTGAGGCTGAAAAAAAAAATGGAGGAGTCTGGGTATCCATGTGGGAATGAAAGTGGCCAGCCCATACATTTCCACAAGGATACCCGACACGTCAGCTTTTTTTCAGCCCCAAAACAGGCATTTTAGGTTTTTTGTCTGGATTCATTACAAACCAAGCGGCCCTGAAGAAGAGGAGGCCTTTCCTTAAGGCTGGTTCACACTAGTGCGAATTAGATGCGGGTTTCCCCACATCCATATCGCACGACAGGAGAGTGCGCCCAGCTCTCAACAGAGCCGAATTGCACATGGGCCTGTGCGTCTTTGGCTCTTTGGCTCAGTTTCAGATCCAAGATTCAGGCAAAAAAATTTGGGCCTGATTCATCCCTGAAACGGAGAACAGGGACGCACCGGACCCCTGCTGTGAGCCGCGTCCGCACAAAGTGTGAACCCAGCCTGAAATGTGTTGGCTGTTTTATTATCAATAGCGTGTATCGATATGAAATGCAGTCAACGCATTTTGAGGAAGGGCCTCCACTTTTTTTTGGCCATACAATTCATTCCGTTCAGATTCCTTAAAAGTGATAATCTCTTAATAGTGTACAGCGCTATTAACCTTTAAATTGAACAGCTGCAAGCACCACAACCTGACAGGCCGTTGTGGAATCATAAAAAGGGGTTACAAAGTGCGTACCAAAAATGCAAATGATGAAAAAATGTTTATCCAACGATAATATCCAAATAGAAATATCCACACTTAACCAGTAAATGTAAATTAAAGTGATAAAAAGAGTCCATATGTGACATCCGCAAAGGGATCCTTAAATATGGAAGCCACAGTGTGTTAAACTTCAATATTAGTAGTAGGGAACCATGCCAATCCAACCAAGAAGTCATCCTGGTGTGGAAGCCGCCACCAACTAAGATGGTTTAAAAGCGCTTACCAAGTTATGTGGACTCGAATGCTATAAATATTGAGTCAAATAGGCATCAGGGGAATGACACCTCTCAATTTTTTTTCAGCCTCAAAGAAATACATCCCTGAGGAAGGGGAAAGACCTTCTATAAAAAGCATTGGTTGTTCTTTCATATCAGTAAAGGCTCTTGAATGTAATATTTCCAACACATTGTGAGGAAGGGCCACCTCCTTCTTCAGGGCTGTATAGTTTGTAATTAAACATTTGGCTGTATATTTATTCAATAAACATTTCATATCAATAGAAGCTATTAAATGAAATACAGTCAACGTGTTTCGAGGAAGAGGCTCGCTCTTCTTCAGGGCCATATGGTTTGTAATTAAAGCGGAACTACACTGCATCTGAGAACCACAAAGCAAAAATGCTGTTAAATTCATTTTTTATATTCAAAGCAAACTCCCCCATCCAACTATGTCTCCATGCTTTATATTGTTGCGAAATCACTTTGAAACACACCCCCTAGCATTTCTGGCCATGGCAGATGATTCATGTAGCATTTTCTTCCTGGAATACATCTACCCTTATCTCAAGTATGCAGGCAGGTGGGTGTGCTTAGCTGAAAAAAAACTCTCCCCTCCTGAAGACTCCTGGGATGTATGACATAATTTGCCTAGGCAAGAAAACAGGGAAGAAGCATACAGAAAATAGTTTACAACAAGTAAATATGATATACTTTCCTATTTATTTACTAATGCTAGAGGCATAAGGATTAAAAATAGTCAATGTTGATTGAGAAAGTGAAGTTCCGCTTTAACCACTGGCTGTATTTTATTCAATAAATATTTTATACAATACAAGTTATTGAATGAGATACAGCCAACATATTTTGAGAAAGGCACTCTTTCATTTTTAGGACCATATTGGTTTGTAATTAATTATTGGCTGTATTTTATTGAATAAACATTTGACATCAATACAGCCAACACATTTCAAGGAAGGGGCTCCCTCTTCTTCAGGGCTGTGTGGTTTGCCATTAAACATTGACTGTATACATCCAATAAGCATTACAATACACGCCTTCGTATCAAGCGCTCTTACCCTCCAGACTGGTACATCTGAGCCTCAGATGTCGATCAGCATCTGTAACAACATTTTGTTCTAGAGCAGTGGTCTCCAAACCTGTGGGCCGAATGCGGCCCCTTGCTAGCCTTTATCGGGCCCTCAGGGCACTATTCCCTCCACTGACATCAACAAAGGGGACCCGTTCCTCTCACCGACACCAATAATGAGGCATTTTTCCATCCCACTGAAACCAGCAATGGGGCATTTTTCCCTCCCACTGATATTAAAGCGGGGTTCCGGCCACTATATGTTTTTTTTTTTTTTTTTTAAAGTCAGCAGCTACAAACACTGTAGCTGCTGACTTTTAATAAGGACACTTATCTGTCCAGCGAGCCCGCGATATCGGCCCCCCTTCGCCGATCCATCGGATCGGCCGCCGGCGCCTCCATCTTAACGAAGGGAAACAGGCAGTGGAGCCTTGTGGCTTTACTGCCCATTTCCTACTGTGCATGCGCGAGTTGCACAGTGCTTTGTGAATGGCCCCGTTGCTTCCTGGGACACACACAGTTCCCAGAAGGCAACGGGGCCGGTCACCAAAGAGGAGGAAGCGCTGTGGAGTAGGAAGAGGCAGATTAGGAAGACTGCCTAGCAACAAGGGTTTCAGGTAAGTTAATTTTTTTTTTTCAAATGTTTTTTTTTTTTTGACGATTTTTGATGCTATTTTTTATTTTAGGGTGGCCCTCCACTTTAACAATTAGGCACTATTCCTCCCACTAATACCAATGATGGGGCACTATTCCTCCTTCTACTAACTACAGGCACTATAATTTTTTTTTACTCCCACTGATACTGGGGCATTTTCTACTTTCACTTGCCACTCCGGCCCCCCTAAGATCTGAAGGACAGTAAACCAGCCCTTTGTTTAGAGAGTTTGGAGACCCCTGTTCTAGAGCGACCATATGATGGCCATACCCAGGAACCCTAGTTTCCTCTGACTTTAGAATGCCTACAGGCATATATTTATGGGACCTAAACACGTCTTCACCAGCAGATAACATGATGATCTGTAGCTGTTCAGGCAGAAACGTCACAACATGAACAGTTATTAAACACCGGCTTTATTATATACACAATTATACACACTTGTTAGTCACCAGCGATGTGTGTTTTTGTTTTATTTGTGAATCAGTGCTCTCCGTATCTATATTAATATATAAATATACTTTAAGGACTATTTTCTTAAACACAGTTGGTTTTCCAGTTTTGGTCATATATAATGCCATGTAAAAAATACAGCCGTTAGAAAAAATATTTGCCTGGGGGGGACCTGAAGTCGCAACTGTAAAAAGGTGTTTGGATTAGATAGTGCTTCTCTCTTCCTTCTCATCTATACCGCCCTCTGGTTATCATTAAGTGCCCTACACCTTTCAAGAAGATGTTATGATCCAAAATTCCCGCAATTCTATTAGCCACAGAAGACTATTGTCGCTGCCTCAGGGACAAAACCATTTCTGCATACGTGTCGGGGAGCAAAATTTTTTTTTTTTCACCTGAAAGTTTTTAGGTTTATAAAATTTTTTGAATCACTCTATCTTTGCTTATGGGCAACACCTGTTAAGAGGATAAAAGGTTTAGAGTTTGGCGGCAAGTTCCCAAAAAATAAAACTAGCTTAAAAGTTTTAGAGCAGCAACAAATGCGTGAGACTTTCCACAGATACGCTGACAGCCAAACATTAGGAACCCGCGTTGCCCTTTTTGCCCTCGAGATCCAAGAGAAAAAGTGTCTTGCTGCGAAACGCTTTGACTTCCTCAACACAGTCTGGTGTTCAGCCCTGAGAATTTGCATTCGAACTCCTCCATCTGGGCCAACATTTGGGCTTCAATGTCAACTTGAAGCCTAAAAATGAAAACCTGCATTTTTTTTTATTTTGTCCATTAAAATTTTTGCTGGAAACTGTCAAACCTTTTTTTCCACATTTGTGATGGTTTTGCTACAAAATAACAAAAAAAAAAAAAAAAAAGCAACAGAAGATGAGGTTTTAAATACGAGTCAAAAATAACTTACTAAAAAAGTTATCCCTTCCCCAGCCCTGTAACAAAGACAGTCAGTCGCCTTCAAAGTTTTTCATTTTGTGTAACAGTTTTTGTTTTTTTTAAATTGTGCTTGATAAATCAGAATTTAGCTAAATAACGTTTAGTAGAGTTTTTTTGCACTCCTTTTCGTAGTGCAAATCTTCAGCCATTTACAAAGTAGTTGGTGTGTTCAAGAATGTAACCCTAGGGGAGGAAAACCTACCAAAAGGGTCAACTGGTGGGTCCTAGTGACCTCCACAGGTTCTCCTGATGGGTTCTGGGCCCCCACAGCGATTGTTACAGTCATGGTGTCCAGTTTCATCATCTCATAGCAGTGGCAGCAGACTAGCCCATGTTTCGGGCAGCGTCCTTTTCACACTGGAACAATGTTTCTCATTGGCTTCTCATAGACAGTACAAACCACACAGAAACAAAATGGTCCTTCGAACTGCTCAGCCTGCTTAGTGCTTTAAAAACGACTTCTTGCAAAAAAAAAAATGTTCCCCAATGCTATTTGACATGTTCAGCTGCGTGGGAAGAACAATAGTACTTTTTGTGGGCTATGAATGTGGAAAGGCTGCTGAACTTGATGTTGCAAAGTCGACAGTACCTGTGATTTCCGTTGGGCAGAGCAGAAGACAGACTGGCTTTAGGAGGCTGCATGGGTTTATCCCCAGGAAGAATAGAGTGTGTAGGCACCCTGGTTTCAGCCAAAGGGTTTAGAGGAAGAGCTGGAGAGCTTGGCAACAGAGGTCTCGGGGTGCTGGTGAGCACTGGCCGAGGAGTGGTGCTTGAAACAGGGCTGCCATTAGAGGAGGATGAAGAAGAGGATGAGGTGACAGCATCTTTACAGTTTGCAGTGTCTCTTGGCAGCCCTTGGCCTTGCAGGGGAGAAGTGGATGAGGTGGGTGGGCTAGGCAAGCTATTCTCAGACGAGCTGCTCTGCTGAACCCGAGCAGGCAGGAGCAACTCCATGAACGCTGTTTGTAAACGGTGACCTGGGGTGGGTTTGGCCAACAGCAGACCATGAACGCTTCGGAAATGTTCGAGAAGGTCTCCTCTGATAACCACATTAGGAGGGCAATAGGGACAGGTGGTGGTAGCAGACGGGGAAGCCTCAACTGAGCTGGTGGTGTACTGCTGCAGTGGTTTTGTGTCAGGAACAGCGATGTAAGGAAGTGCAACTGGCTGGATAGAGTCGCTCCCAGATCCTGGACTCAGAGTTGCTCTCCGCTCTACTTTGACCCTCACACCATCCTCTCCGATCTTCCCTGAGGCATTGAGAGGGGACTTAATTTTCTGAAGTTGCTGCAAAGCTTTCTGTTGTAAAGGGGCCACCGGGCAGGAGAACTTCTTGTGAGCCAGATAGCTTTCCAAGCTGTTGAAGCTGATCTGACAAGCCGTGCACTCGTGGTAATCTGTCAGAGGGACGACCGCTGCAGCAGCTGGTAGCGGCAACGAAGACTCCACAGAAAGGCGTGGCTTCTTACTTAGATCGATGGGCCCCTCTGCCGCATCTGGGCTGGAGCTGGGTGAGGGTACGGTTGGTGCTGCTATCAGCCCTGGCATGAGAGGAAGAGCCTCCACCCGGGTCAGCGGGAGCAACGCCGGAGAAGTTAGGTCTGCAGGGGATACGCCGTGAATTTCATACAGCTTTCGGCGTTTCCGTGTTCGTGGAGCAGGCTGTGGTGTGTACGGAGGCCCGGCCTTGGTGATCACTCCGCTGCGCCGCAGAGGAGGATCATGACGTGACGCGCAGTAGAAGCGCTTGTGCACTACATAAGTCTCATGTTTGCTGAAACGGATGTTGCAAGCCTCACAAACAGTACGAGTTAGGTCTTCCTCTGCGTCTTCCAGAAGACCAGGGCTCTGGCTCCCCTCACTCGCGTGGCCGCTGCCGGATGCTTCGTTTTCCGTTCCGGCACCCTCCTCCACTTTTATCTGTACAGTTGAGGTGCTGCTTTCCCCTGCAGTGTCTTCTTGTTGTTGTGGACTCACTCGCTGCTCATCAACCGCTGACATTGCGGGAGCTATGGCGGCTCGCACTGGGTGCACCTTCACCTTGCGCCCGCTGCCTGGATTTTCATCTGACACGTGCCGCCCAGAGCAGTAAAGTCTTTTGTGCACATAATAATTGTTAATGTTATTAAACGTAATCTCGCACTCGTAACAAGTAGCGCCTTTGGGTGCCGGAGTTCCCGAAAAGCCAACAGAAGTGATGGCTTGTCCTTGTTTCAGGCGGCTGTGTACCAACTCGGACATCTTGGCAAGGATCTCTGAGGCTTGTGGGACGATAGCGGGAGCTGCCTCGTGTCCAAACACATACTGAGGCACTATGATTGACCCCCCGCCAGCGGCTGCTCCCAATTCATTGGGGACCGGGCTTGACCCTGGGGTGGGACTGGAGATCTCAGTCTTAATTTTAACAGCTGGAGAGGGAACCAGAGCAGATTCATCTCTAGCCTCAGGGCTGGTGGAAACAGCTTCGCTGACTGGTCTTGGGGCATCTGGTTCCTCTTTAATGTTGACTTTCAGAGGAGCATCCTCCATACCTGAGCAAGAGGAGACTGGCGATTTAGCATCTCCATTTTTCAAGCTATCGGGAGACAGCTCCTTCTCTGCATCGGATGGAGACTTGGAGGACCGAGAGAGGCCTGGGAGAGAGGCAGTAGCGTGCATGATTGCATGCTGTTGGAGACTGGCAAGGCTGTCTGCCAAGAATCCACATAAGCTGCACTTCAGAAGGCTGGAGATCTGATTTACCCCTGTGAAAATAAAAGAACCAAATGAGTAACAAGGAACAAACTATATAATTAAACAACCATGCAGAACATTAAACTGGGCCAAGCCGACCTAACCTCAGAAAGTTAGGCTTGTGGTATAAAGAACATTTAGAAATGTTTTTTGTATCTAACCAGCACCCTGAAAAATCTACCTTTGTCTAAAATTTCTCCTGAAAAATATCAGTACACTTTCTGGTATGTGAGGGTGCCTGGGCAATCCTGTTTTATCCTGTTCTGTGGCCTCATAGCTGTATATCTGAGGTATGAGATCATCTAAGGCACTGCAGCCTCTTGACTGCTGGTCTCATCAGATTTGGAGGGAGCTTGGACTACTGTGCTGCTCAATGTTCTCCTTGCTGGAGGCTCTGACATGAGGAAGCAAAGCCCTGCCTCTGCAAAGATGGCCACCTACACACAAAGACATGGTACAGAAAGAGGCATAGAATGTCAATAATGGGGAAAAGATCAACTACAGGAAAGGGCGAGGTGTGCAAAGTGTTTTGCTCAGTATTATTCCCTGTACAGACCCCAACTGACAATCTCACACCTTTCTTTTTTATCATTTGGTACTGCTGTATGTTATGATTATATTTTTAAAAACAAATTTCTCTTGAAAATGCCCTAATATACCCCTTGTGTGAGTGGGAAAGAGTTTCCTCCCTTCCAGTGCTCTGTGCCAGCATAGGTGAGTAATGGTTACAGCTCCCAGGTCAGTTAGAATGAAGCACACTGGGCACTGTGGTCAGGCTCTGGTGCCTACTAGACTGTGCATACACCTGGCACAAAAAAAGTGGAGGCTATTGGCATTCACAATACTAAGGGGCGGTTTTCAACAGCAAAACCTACCGGAGTTTGATGGCTTGGCTGCAGGCAGCGTTTTCACGACTGGGTACACGTCGACCTTTGACCCAGGCTGGCATATCATGTGATTGGTGACCAGGTGGCTGTACAGAATGTCTCGGGTGGTGGAGATGAAGCCGCACCCATGGCACACACCTAAGAGCAGAATCAAAGGTAAATTAGGAATATCCCACTGCGTTCTAACCAGCTGGGTCTAAAGATTTTCATTAGAGAGAGGGAAACTGTTCAGTTATTTGCAGCACTCAGCTCATTAACTACCATAGAAGAGCTGAGAGAGGTTAAGTTTGGACAAAATGGTCATTTTAAAGTCACAGAATAAAACCGGTACATGGCTAGACCAACCCTTTGAGTCATTAGTCTAAGCTCAACTGATAGGCATGTTGGCTAGCCATTGACTGCGACTGGAAGATCCAACCGCTGAAAAATCTGTCGAACTAAAATTAATTTCTAAAGTGACTTTCACAATTTATTTATTGAAATAATTTATTCCTGATGTTCTGTGTTTTTTTTTTTTTAAGGCATGTACACATTTGTAAAAGCTCCCTCTAGTGGCCAAATGAGATAACTTGGTGCATGTAAACCCTATTTCTGCAATGAATGCCCACTCCCAGCATCACAGAGCAAGAGCTCCCCCTAGAGGTGGCTGTTGCACATGTGTATTATATGTTACTGAAGTGATTGTGTACTGGGGATACGAGGTCCTGCCATTTATCAACAGGCGCCATAAAATTATTTTGTATACATATAGCTGCTCACTGCTGAAGCCCCCAAATGTCACTTTCTGAAGTTTGTTTGCCTTGACTTAGCAACAACCACCCCCCCCCATGTCATACCAGTACAACAGATCAAATGGAGATAACAGTCCAAGTAGCTGTAATGTCATCCCATGGTCACATAAAACAGTCAATGCGTTTTGGGGGTTCAAAACACTCTCAATTATGAAATAGATATAAATGATAAATAAAAAATGGTCAAACAATACTAAAATTCATAGTATATGGGGAGTGTCCAAGATGGCAACAGGAGAGGACGCTCTGTAACTGAGCTCCTGGAGTCCGAACGATATATCCTGCTTCTTTCCCGATGCTGTAATTGGGCTGTGGATCGGTCTAGGGTGCACAGCCGAGGCTCCGGGACATGCCCAGTGGTAAATCCCGCCGTTCCAACTCAGCAGCAGCTTCCCTAGGGGCCTCCTCCAGTTGAGGTGGGGGTTGGCGGGGTGGGGGGGGGGGGGTAATTTTGTTCTTGTTTATAGTTCTGTTTTTCCATATACATGCTAGTATGTGTCAGTAATGCGTTCTGCAATATATGTCTACTGTTCTGTCTGGGGAAACTTACAGCCCTGCTATTGTATGGTGGTGTGGTGGGTGGCCAACTTGTGGCATCTGTGGCCAAGGTTCGCTCCGTAATTCTTCCTCATATAGATTTGATTGTAAGACCCTATGTCTGTCTGTAAAATAGTGTCCTGGAAAACCAGGGGCTTAAACTTAAAAATAAAAAGATCAGTGGTGTTTCAGTTTCTGCAGCGACAGTCTCCCCATATCTGTATACTCCAGGAGACTCACCTGACTGGGGGGAGACATCTGAGTCTTAGAAGGCCCTGGGTTTGTTCACTCATATCACTCCACATATTCTAACCTAATCTTTGTCCTTTTGTCTGCTGGCACTGGATGTAGATCCTGGGGGTCGCGATGTCATCATTCATGCTAATATAATGTCTCTGGAAATTGTTATTGTGGGATTGTATGTACCCCCTCCTGCCTCAGTTGCCTTCTTGTACCAGCTAGTATTCAGGCTCTTGCAGTATGCCACTGATAATATCTTGATATTTGGGGACTGTAATATGGTCATGGATCCTGTGATGGACAGATTATCCCAGACATCCGGCTCTGCTACTGAATTGACGGCCTGGGCAGAAGCCTTTAATTTCATGGATGTCTGGCGGTGGAGACACCCCAAGCTGAGGGTGTATACCTGCCCAAGCTGAGGGTGTATACCTGCCACTCTGCAACCTACAGAACATTCTGCAGGATTGATCTGGTGTACTCCAGGGGGTCTGTCCTCTCCAGGATACGATGTTACTATTATGCCTAGGGGTATATCTGACCATGCACCTATCTCCCTACAACTAGGGTTGTTATGCTTTCCATCAGAAGGCCTGTTGCGTCTCTCTAGATTCTGGTTATCTGACTCGAGGGTAGACATGCCATGCAAGGCGAATATGATCACGTTCTGGAACTCGCAGGATCGCTCTGTCCCTATTCCTATCACTTGGGATGCATTTAAGGCCTGTATGAGGGGTAGTTTTCAGAAACACATTGGGAAGGTCCGAAGGAGGGCTCGCAAAGAACTACAGGAGGCCGAAGCTAAGGCTATGGCATTGTAGGCTGTTTATGTTAGGGATCGTGATCCCCAGATCTATTCCTCGCTTCGGGGCAGCCCTGCAGGATGTGTCCCTTATTCGTATCTCCACCACTAAAATCAATCTGCTCCACCAGAGCCAGAGGATTTTCAAACAGGGGGAGAGGAGTGGTCGTCTGTTGGCCTGGTTGTCGTGGGAGCACTCCTCTTTGGTATCTATTGCCCATATTCAGTCTTCCACTGGGGACATCCTAACAGATCCAATGCAGATTAACGCCCAGTTTGCCTCATACTATCAGGAAATGTATAGCTCCAGGGTGTAGTATACAGAAGGAGAAATGCACGAGTATTTAGACCAGGTGGATGTACCATGTCATACAGATTCCTCTAGGGAGAGGCTAGACAGCCCCTTGACCCTCAAAGAGATACAAACAGTGGTCTAGTCTCTGCAGGGCAGAAAGACGCCGGGCCTGGATGGGTACCCGGTGGAATTGTTTAGACAGTACGCTGATAATCTTCTGCCTACATACCGAGAGGTGCTTATAAAAGCCTTCGAGCGTGGCGAGCTGCCCCAGTCTATGTACGAAGCAGTGGTCCTCTCTAAGCCTGACAAAAACCCTGAATTGTGCTCATCCTACCAGCCAATTTCTCTCTTAAATGTTGATTTAAAAATACTTGCTAAAGTACTGGCCGGCAGATTGAATTCTGTGATCACGGCTTTAATCCACCCAGACCAGTCTGGGTTTATGCCAGGCAGAGGGACAGACCTAAACATACGCAGACTACTGACGCATATGGACAGGGCAGCGGAGGACAGCCTGGGGGCAGTGGTATCCCTGGATGCTGAAAAAGCATTTGACTCGGTTAAATGGGAGTACCTCTGGGTTTGGGCCTGTTTTAATAAAGTGCTGCGTCTGATGTATGCCCCTATCAGGGCTCGGGGGTGCACCAACAACTCACTATCCCCGGCTTTTCCACTGGGCAGAGGCACCAGACAGGGGTGCCCGCTTTCACCGGGGTTGTTTGCGCTCGCAGTGGAATCCTTCGCATTGTAGATACGAGCTGAGTTTGTGGTCAAGGGAATCCAAGTGGGGGTGGTGGAGGAGAAAATATGCTTATATGCAGATGACGCTATCCTGTATTTGAGGGATGTCTCCTCTTCCCTCCCAGCGGCCCTACAGATAATTGATCTCTTCGGATCGTATTAGGATTAACTGGGATAAATCCCTCATATATCCCTTGAATTCCTCACAGTCTAGACCACTTATGCAGAGCCCGCTAGTCTGGGTGGACAAATTGAAATACCTGGGGATATGCATGGAAGAAATGAACACCGCTCTTAATAGGCCAAAAGTAGATCAATCTCGGTTTGGAGGTCACAGGTGCTGGCTTAATGCTGATCGCAATAGGCATGAATGGATTCTGGACAGCCCGCACTCAAATAATAGCCTTGTTTATTGAAAAATACACATTAAAATTCAAAGGATCACAGCAGACAAAAACGAGCTGACGTTTTGCACTGGCGTCAGTGCTTACTCATAGCTCATAGCCTATGGGGATATGCATGGGCGGACCAGTCACTGGGTACTTGGACCTCAATCTGATACCCCTGCTGACGTCGTTCTCACGGCGCTGTACGGACTGGAAGTCACTCCCCCTTACTCCGGTTGGCAATAAAATAAAAATGATTTTTCTTTCTAAATTTCTGTATTTATTTAGAAACTGCCCACTCTTGCCCCCAACATCGTGCTTTAAAAGACTAAAGTCCATAGTGATCTCCTTTATCTGGCCAGGTAGGGTGCCTAGACTGGCAATGTCCACACTGCAGCTATCGGTAGGACAAGGTGGACTAGCCCTCCCCAGTTTCCAACAATATTACTGGGCGGCCGTCCTAGTGACGGTCCGCTGGTGGTTCTCGCAGCCCAAGGACAATCTGGCGGTGACCTTGGAGGCAGCGATCCAGGGGACATACGCTACACTTAGCAACCTAGTGTTCTGCGGGGTTAGGGCCCACCCTGAGTTAACAACTTTATTGCGCACAACAATAAGAGCCTGGCATCGAGCTTGGGCATCACATCTCACTCCAGAGACCTTCTCTCCCCACACTCCTCTGTGGGGCAACCCCAATCTACATCATATGCGCAGCGTTCCCAACCCTCAGGTGTGGGCTTCTAGAGGCATAGTAGGGCTGAAGCACCTGGTGACAGGGGGTAGGTTGAGTACGTTTCCAGAACTTAAGGCAGTGTATAATCTTCCCAACTGGATGTTCTTCAGATATTTGCAGGTGAGACACGCCTTTCAACACCAATTCCCCAGTGGTATCGCCCTCAAGTCAGAACCAATGGAGCGGTTGTTGTCAACGAAAGTCCTGATAAGCCCCTTGTCCACACTATATTTCCATCTCTCGGTGTCCCCATCTTCTAAATTAACTAAGGTCTGCATGAAATGGCAATGGGATATCCAATCCCTCTCTGATGAAGACTGGGAAAGCTGCGTTTCCTCCTATGTTACCAATCTGATCTCTGCTAGAGATCGTTTCATACAACTAAAATTTTTACACAGCTGCCAATCTGTGTGGTGTAAAGTAAGCTCTATCTACTCGGATAGATCCTCATCCTGCCCACGACGTGGAGACCTGGAGGCTTCCTTTATACATATGGTATGGTCCTGCCCCCTTCTGCAGAGCTTCTGGGAACAGGTTTGGGGGGATGTTAACCAGGTTGCGGGGACAACACTCCCACTAACCCCCGAGGTGATGTTGTTGAATGTGATCACTGACCCCACGGTGAGAAAATATGCCAAATTGTTCATAATATATTCCACGTACTATGCTCGCAGATAAATTTTACTGAAGTGGAAGGCTGAAGTGCCACCCACCGTCAACACCTGGAGCAATACCCTGAATAATGTCTTACCTTTGTATAAAATAACGTTTATCAACAGGAACTGTCCGAGTAAGTTTGACAAAATATGGTCCTCCTGTATAGATTCCTGGGGCTCTTTACATCTGGAGATTTCTCCTCCAGGCCCGGAAGCGGAACCTTAGGTTTATCTACAATTACAATACTGGGCCAGGTGGACCTTAGCCTGGTTGTCATCGGTCGCCCCCCCCCCCCCCCCCCCAATGTCTTCTCCGCTCTACCTTGCTCCCTCCCCCCCTCCTTCTTCTTCTTTCCCCTCCCCCCCCCCCCCCCATTGGGGATCCTCCCGTGTCTATCCAAAACTCACTGGTCCAGGTGAGTGTTCTCCTGGTAAATATCTGATAACCTCTTTTTCTAGTAGCCCTGTTGGAGACAGTTGACTGGTATTCCTCTATACAGACATATGTAAACAATGTATACTGAGAATATTTTTGTACCAACTTTTTTTTTTACCCTGCAATGTTTTGTGATACTGACATGTGAATATTGTTTTCAATAAAGTTCTTACTTAGAACTTACGTAAAAAAAAAAAAAAAAAAAATCATAGTATATAAGTACACAAGATCAAAATCTATGTTATAACCCTGGGGAAGTGTTTTGATCCCCTAAACACATTGGCTGTTTTATGCAGATGGATCATTAAAGCTACTTGGACTCTCACATTCGGTCTGGCGCTCCTGTTGTGTTTTTATGTCACATTCTGTGTCAACACCAAAGGATAGCCTTGCTTCATATACGCAGCCTCATGAGAGGCAGTGAGCTTGTAGAACATTCTGGGGCCCCACTGAAGGATAGCCTTGCTTTACATAAGCGCCCCACAAGAGCCAGTGGGCTTGTAGAATATTTTCTTTCTCCGATTTATAGGCCCTCAGCGCCTCTTGGCTGTGTCTTTTTTTGTAACCCCTACCAGTCAGTGGTTAGTTGCTCCAGCACTGCCTTGTGGTAGAGATTTGCACATTCTACACACACCTGCAGGGGTATAACTGGAAGGAACTCTGCAGGGAAAAGTGTGGGCATGCTGTGTAAACTTTCCATGCCTTTCATTAAACATCTGTATCATAGGCTGAAGTTAATGACTGAAGGAACAGTAGGCCAGTTTGATCAAAAATGTAGACAATCCCTTTAAAATATGCCAACTAGTCACTTGGGGGCAGCCAACTGCTGGCCTAGAGCAGTGTTTCTCCAAATCCGTACTTGGTGGCCACCAACAACTCTCATTAACACACTGGCAGCAGTAATAATTACCGTACTTTTTCAAACTATTCAACAAAAGTTGTGCGTCTATCTAAAAGTCATAAATAACATGAACCATTTTGGAGCCACTAAGGACTGGCATTGAGAAACACAAGTCTAGACCAATAATTTGCAGAAGGTGGCCCACAGGTACCCACACTATGTAGTGATAAATGAAGCATTGACCCAGCAAATCAAAAATGATCGATTCTGACCGTACCGTTCAAGGTGTCGGTGTGGACCTTCAGGTGGCGCTCACAGTTGGCCTTGGTGGTGAAGGCGGACAGGCAGATCAAGCACACAAACGGTCGTTCTCCTGTGGGGAGATAAGACAAGCCGTTAGCGCCACCCCTGGGCGCCTCGTTATCACAAAGCAATAGTCGCCACTTTTGCTCACAGAGAGAAGCGTGCGCGCTCTGATTAAGATGGAGAGATAACAGCCTGCGCTGCGATTCATCTGAAGGGGAGACTTTGAACGCAGAGAGTGGAACATCGTATGAAATCCAAGAGATGGGAGATGAAATGCCTGTCTCAAGTGCCAAAAATGTTTCTATAAAAACGGACAACTCTCCTGAACTGATCTATGGAGGAGGCCTCGAATATTGGCATACAGGGGCTCATCTGCTGCTGGGGTGAGCCACGGAGGACAGATAGGTGCTGGAATAACAAAGGGTTAACTGATCACTATTAACCATAGTGCAGATCAAGACTCCCCCCTGTGCTACGAAGTATCATTTCCTGATGGCGGGGCTGACTGACAGGAGGGTGTATATATACAAAGTGTGTTGAAAGGGCACTAATATGGGGAACACAAATCTCTAGCCCTAATATTAAGGAGAACCAGTCACTGTGGGGTTTATATTATTTAATCCGCTTTAACTGCTTCAGCCCTGGAAGAATTTACCCCCTTCCTGACCAGAGCACTTTTTGCGATTCGGCACTACGTCGCTTTAACTGACAATCGCGCTGGCATGCGACATGGCACCCAAACAAAATTGACATCCTTTTTTCCCCACAAATAGAGCTTTCTTTTGGTGGTATTTGATCGCCTCTGCGGTTTTTATTTTTTGCGCTTTAAACAAAAAAATAGTGAAAAAAAAAAACGCATTATTTTTTACTTTTTGCTATAATAAATATAATATATAATAATTAATAATATATAATAAATATCCCCCCAAAAATATTTTTTTTCCTCAGTTTCGGCCGATACGTATTCTTCTACATATTTTTGGTAAAAAAATTTTTTAAAAAAATCGCAATAAGCGTTTATTGATTGGTTTGCGCAAAAGTTATAGCGTTTAAAAAATAGGGGATAGTTTTATGATATTTTTATTATTAATTTTTTTTTTTTACTAGTAATGTCGGCGATCAGCGATTTTTATTGTGACTGCAACATTATAGCAGACACATCGGACATTTTTGACACATTTTTGGGACCATTGTCATTTATACAGCAATCAGTGCTATACAAATGCACTGATTCCTGTGGAAATGACACTGGCAGTGAAGGGGTTAACCACTAGGGGGCTAGGGAGGGGTTAAGTATGTCCTGGGGAGTGTTATTAACTGTGGGGGGGCGTGGCTACGTGTGACACGTCACTGATCTCTGCTCCCAATCACAGGGAGCAGAGATCAGTGACACTGTCACTAGGCAGAACGGGGAGATGCTTGTTTACATTAGCATCTCCCCGTTCGTGCTCTCGGTGAGGCAATCGCGGGTATCCCCGCGGCAATCGAGTCCGCGGGACCCGTGACCTCACTCACGGAGCTCCCGGCGGCGCGCATGCGATGGCGCGGCGGCAAATTCAAAGGGACGTACGGGTATGCCCAATTGCCCAGCCGTGCCATTCTGCGTACGTACATCGGCGTGCGCCGGTCGGGAAGTGGTTAAAGTGTTACTAAACCCAGGACCCTGTATTCACTATATCTGGTCCCCCACCAAACATGAAAGTGCAATTATTTTAGTAAATCTAAACTGCTAAATGCCTTGTCTCATCAGCAGTATATAGCAGTCTTGTGACTTCTATCAGTGTCTGGTTAAAGCTTGTAGGAGTTTTTATTCGCCCCCGATTGTCCCATGAGGCTGCAGGACCCCTGACCCTCTGTCTAGACAGTGCTGATTGGCCCTGTGCTGTTCACATGCACTCTCCCAAGAAAAAAAAAAACTCTAGAAATACACACCAAACTGAGCATGTGCAGAGTGCCCCCAGGGTTCTGTTCTAGCAGGAGATGGTTTGGGGACTGTGGAAGAAGGGGAGGATCAGAGAAGACAAAATCAAACAGCTTTTACACAATGCAGAGGTTAACCCCTTAGGTTCCATAATGAGTATAACAGGAATACTTGACTGCATATACAGACTGATTTTACAGTTGTGAGTTTACTTTAAATTTATAAATCTCCAGCCTTGGCAATGAAAAAACAATATAGTTGATCAATTTGTCTTGTTTCTTTCCACAAGGACAACTCTGGAGCTGAGAGGCCCTGGCCACACACCGCTGTTTTCTTTCCTCAGTTTCAATTAACTTTAGAACCCCTGCATGGCTCCTCTTACATTACTCCCATCTGTAATTACTCCTCCTTTGACGTGTTTCACTCGGTTTACCATCCCAGTGAAGATGCCCTAATTGGGAGTGAAATGCGTTGGGAAGGAGTTATGTCAAGTAGGAGTAATAATGTAAGATGAGCATTGCAATAGTGAATTGAAAATGAAGGAAAAAAACAATGGCTCCCCATAGACCCCCACCCCCTAAAAAAAAAATTTTAAAAATTAAAGAATATTATGGTGGTCAAAGCCCCAACCCCGTCTTGGCTACAAGCATTATGGATATCCCCGTCCAAGCCTCCACTCACCGCTGTGGCTCCTCATGTGAATCTCCAGGGAGCTGGCACTGGGGCAGCTCTTCTTGCACTGCGGGAAGGGACAGACCCGCTCGTTGGGGTAGGAATCTTTCGGCTTCTCGTCCAAGGTGGGGGAGGTGGAGCTCTGACGGCTGGCGCAGTAGTACATGAGATGAGCCTGCAGATTGCGCTCGCTGCGGTACCAGATTCCGCAATCCTTGCAGGGAAATATGTCCTCTGAAATACAGGAAAAAGAAGAGATTTGGAATTGTGATATAACATGTTGGTTCATATTCTCAGCAAATGTTCTGCATGCTAGATAATAGAGCTTCCCCAGTACAATACAAAGAAATAATGGCTTTGTGCTTTAGTAGAAATCATCCTTTCACATAAAGTAACATTGTTTATATACACTGTTCAGAGAGAGAGAGAAACAAAGTAACATTGTCTATAAACATTGCTCAGGTGGGAGATAGATACAAAGTAACATTGTTTATAAACATTGATTAGTTGGGATATAGAGAGAAACAAAATAACATGGTTTATAAACATCGCTCAGACTGGAGATAGGGAGATACAAAGTCACACTGTTTATCTCCTGTCAGCGCAATCTTTTTAAACAATGTAACTTTGTATCTCACTGTCTCCTGTCTGAGCAATATTTATATACAATGAAACTTTGTATACTGTCTGAGCAATGTTTATAAACCATGTTACTTTGCATCTTTGTATCTCCAGTCTGAGCAATGTTTGTAAATAGTGTTACAATGTTACTTTGTATCTCTCCATCTCCTGTCTGAGCAATATTTATAGAGAGACACAAAGTAACACTGTTTACAAACATTGCTGAGGCTGGAGATAGAGATTATTATTATTATACAGGATTTATATTGCGCCAACAGTTTGCGCAACGCTTTACAATGAGGGCAGACAGTACACTTACAATACAAATCAATACAGGAGGGATTAGAGGGCCCTGCTCGTTAAAGCATACAACAGGGTTCCTCAAACTACGGCCCTCCAGCTGTTGCGCAACTACACATCCCATGAGGCATTACTAGGCATGATGGGAATTGTAGTTCCTGAACAACTGGAGGGCCGTAGTTTGAAGACCCCTGGCTTACAATCTAGAAGAAAAAGATAAAGTAACATTGTTTATAAACATTGCTCAGAGGGGAGATAGAGATACAAAGTAACATTGTTTATAAACATTGTTCAGATAGGAGATACAAAGTAACATTGTTTCTAAATATTGCTCAGACGAGAGATACAAAGTAACATTGTAACACAGTTTACAAACATTGCTCAGGCTGAAGATAAAGAAATAAAGTAACATTGTTTATAAACATTGCTCAGAGGAGAGATAGAGAGATGCAAAGTAACATTGTAACACAGTTTACAAACATTGCTCAGGCTAAAGATAAAGAAATAAAGTAACATTGTTTATAAACATTGCTCAGAGGAGAGATAGAGAGATACAAAGTAACACAGTTTCATCCATCTGCAAATCAAAGGTGAAATGAACCGGTTAATGACTGGTCCACTTTAACTTGCTACTTACTGTTAACCACCGCAGTGGCCAGGATGGCCGCCATGCCAGCTTGCTGCGGGAGGAGCTGGAACTCGGGTTGGGTGACAACCGCCTGTGAGGTCTCTCCGGGTTCCTCCTTTATGCTGAAGTTAGGGATGGCTTGGGGTTCAGCCATGAGGAAGGCCCGGATCACTTCACCTTGTTCTATGACCTGAGATGTCTTACACCAGATATGGTCCCCTAAAGAGAGGGATATGGAAAGTTATTTAAAGTTTCAGAAGATGCGGAGTGCCCATTTAAAGGGGGCTCCTCCCATTTTCTTTTTTGCTCACAATAAAAACTGAAAGTCACAAAGTCTGCATCACTGACTGTAATAATGTGCGTTTTATAGCAAGATTCAGCAGGCTGTTCACAGTGTCTCTTGTAGCACTGCAGCCTTTTTTTTTCATGTAATTCAGCACTGTCAGCTCTGCAATGGGCGGAGCATTGAAGCTACTGTGCACGCCCACAAGCCAAGGAACTAGTATTCCCAAACAAGCATCCAGGATCAGTTTAAAGCAGCAGGATGAATTGGCGCACTGGACTACATCGGGGCTACATCTGCTGCATTCATTTAAAAGCTCCACTTTCAGTTTTTCCTGCACTCAGCCGGGTCTCGTCATCACAGCTTGGAACCAGCACACAGGCTCCAGGGACTCACCTTTCCTGTACAGGACGGAGTTGGCTTCGAACTCACAAGGGACGAAAGTCACATTTTTCAGCCAGCAGTCTTCATCCACCTCCAGGGAGAGAGCGCCACCCTGCAGACACAGACAGAGCATGACAATCGGGAGTGACCACACTCAGGCGGCTCCATGTTAAAGGGCCATTGTACCAAAACTGTTCAAAGCTAAAGTTGAATCTGCTTATATTTTGCCTTCCCCCCCTCATCAACATAATGACATTTTTAAATAAAACCTTTCCATTTGTATTACATACCTTATTTTAGATTATCACTGCGTCTCTGTGCTTCCCTATGCAATGCAGGCAGATCATGGCTGGTGGAGGGGGGGCCCGGCAGGGTATTGTACATACAGTATCTCACAAAAGTGAGTACACCCCTCACATTTTTGTAAATATTTTATTATATCTTTTGTGACAACACTGAAGAAATGACACTTTGCTACAATGTAAAGTAGTGAGTGTACAGCTTGTATAACAGTGTAAATTTGCTGTCCCCTCAAAATAACTCAACACACAGCCATAAATGTCTAAACCGCTGGCAACAAAAGTGAGTACACCCCTAAGTGAAAATGTCCAAATTGGGCCCAAAATGTTAATATTTTGTGTGGCCACCATTATTTTCCAGCACTGCCTTAACCCTCTTGGGCATGGAGGTCACCAGAGCTTCACAGGTTGCCTATGGAGTCCTCTTCTACTTCTCCATGATGACATCACTGAGCTGGTGGATGTTAGAGACCTTGTACTCCTCCACCTTCCGTTTGAGGATGCCCCACAGATGCTCAATAGGGTTTTGGTCTGGAGACATGCTTGGCCAGTCCATCACCTTTACCCTCAGCTTCTTTAGCAAGGCAGTGGTCATCTTGGAGGTGTGTTTGGGGTCATTATCATGTTGGAATACTGCCCTGCGGCCCAGTCTCCGAAGGAAGGGGATCATGCTCTGTTTCAGTACGTCACAGGACATGTTGGCATTCATGGTTCCCTCAATGAACTGTAGCTCCCTAGTGCCGGCAGCACTCATGCAGCCCCAGACTATGACACTCCCACCACCATGCTTGACTAGGCAAGACACACTTGTCTTTGTACTCCTCACCTGGTTGCCGCCACACACGCTTGACACCATCTGAACCAAGTAAGTTTATTTTGGTCTCATCAGACCACAGGACATGGTTCCAGTAATCCATGTCTTTAGTCTGCTTGTCTTCAGAAAATTGTTTGCGGGCTTTCTGGTGCATCATCTTTAGAAGAGGCTTCCTTCTGGGATGACAGCCATGCAGACCAATTTGATGCAGTGTGCGGCGTATGGTCTGAGCACTGACAGGCTGACCCCCCCCATCCCTTCAACCTCTGCAGCAATGCTGGCAGCACTTATAGGTCTATTTCCCAAAGACAACCTCTGGATATGACTCTGAGCACGCGCACTCAACTTCTTTGGCTGACCATGGCGAGGCCTGTTCTGAGTGGAACCTGTCCTGTTAAACCGCTGTATGGTTTTGGCCACCGTGCTGCAGCTCAGTTTCAGGGTCTTGGCAATCTTCTTATAGCCTAGGCCATCTTTATGTAGAGCAACAATTCTTTTTTTCAGATGCTTAGAGAGTTCTTTGCCATGAGGTGCCATGTTGAACTTCCAGTGACCAGTATGAGAGTGAGAGCGATAACACCAAATTTAACACACCTGCTCCCCCCATTCACAATTGAGACCTTGTAACACTAACGAGTCACATGACACCGGGGAGGGAAAATAGCTAATGGGCCCATTTTGGACATTTTCATTTAGGGGTGTACTCACTTTTGTTGCCAGCGGTTTAGACATTAATGGCTGTGTGTTGAGTTATTTTGAGCGGACAGCAAATTTACACTGTTATACAAGCTGTACACTTATTATTTTATATTGTAGCAAAGTGTCATTTCTTCAGTGTTGTCGCATGAATAAAATATTTACAAAAATGTGAGGGTGTACTCACTTTTATGAAATACTGTAGCTTCCTAAAAACATTACAGCATCCTGAAGCTGGGATTTGTAAGATGCCAATAACCCAATTTCATAGACAGATTTTACTCATATTTATTCATATAATTCATATTTTTTTATTATAGCAAACAGTATGTATACACATAATATAAACAAGAACACATTTAAACACATTTAAAATTACTTGATCAAGTCATTTTGGATGTTGACAACTATGATCGATGGTTAATAACTATGCGGTGATAATCCCGACATGTTTCACCAATAAATCCGGCTTCCTCAGGGGATACTTACTATCACACCACTATACTTTATTGATGCATGTAATCATCCAAAAACAGAAGCAAGATCCCGAGATTCACGTATAAATGTTTGGCAAACAAACAGAGCGAGACACACCAAACGAGACACACCAAACGAGACACACCAAACGGCTGTGGGAAGAGGAACTCATGTGCTGGCCGTAGGAGGCGGAAATCAGATCCCCAAATCAGTGGGGAGGCTGAAACACACAGATGTGGTGGTGAAAACAAGGCAAGACCTTTGGAGGAATCGCCCTCCGCTAAGTGGCCCTTTGAGTAGGGGATTGAAGACCCCTCCATTGGGGGGATAACAACAGTTTGGCAGTGGCTAAGGATCCGATTTCCCCCTCCTGCGGCCAGCACATGAGTTCCTCATCCCACAGCCATTTGGTTTGTCTCCGTCTATTTGTTTGCTGAACGTTTATACATGGATCTCGGAATCTTACTTCCCTTTTTTGGATGATTACATGCATCAATAATGTATAGTAATAAATATCCCCTGAGGAAGCCAAATTTATTGGCGAAACATGTCGGGATTATCACCCCATAATTATCATCAACCATAGATCGCTTATCAACATCCAAAATGACTCGATCCAGTATTTTTAAATGTGTTCTTGTTCACATTATGTGTATACATAGTTTTTGCTAGGTTTACAATTTTTTTTCAAATCAATATAATAAAAATTTATGAATTTTAATATCTGTCATGAAATTGGGTTATTGGCACCTTAGAAATAGAACACAAGAAAAATGCTCACATCGGGAGCTGAGATGTTTTTAAGTGATGGGATGCAGTGTCTTTGAGCTTTCCTCTATCAACTCTTTCTTGGATCACAGCCCCCGACCTCAGTACTCCTCTCAAGAGCCCTCAGTCCAGATACAAGCAGTGGGCTGGTTCTTGGGAGGAGTTCTACAAATATTAAAATGCCTTTATTGGTGGGTGCCAGTCTGGAGGAGTTGGGTACTCCAAGGAAGGTTGACTTGGATTAAACCCGCATGTGATGCTGAGCCTTCCTGATTGAAAGAACAGGTCAGGCTGGGGAGGAAAAGACTAGATGATGCTGGACAGCCTCCAGCCAGGAAATTAGGCGGGCTCTATCCGATCTGCTACATCTTCTAATGCACAATGTGAGAAGCTCACAGTGTGCAGTGAAATCAGAGTAAGCCATTTCATTTCATGAGGCAACCTGCACAACCGTGCAAGACTGAAGGGAAGGCCCGAGGTCAGATTTAATAACAGAAACCCCGCTGGTAAGTGGAATAATTTATTGGTGCAAGGCGGAATCACCTCAACACCATCCTCACCAATAGAAAACTTTCCACCATCTATGACAAATAAGAATACAGACTTGACTGGCCGTTCAGCAGTTCCCCAGGCCGGCCACTAGGTGGCGATCCTGCCTCAGCAGAGAGGGAGGATTCAGCATCGTTATCCTTACATGGAGTGTTATTTGCAGAAATATTAAAAGGCTGTGCTTTGCTTGGGGGCTTGACACTGCGATTTGCAGACGGCGGCTGAAATGCCCACCGAAATGTGCCCACGCCAGCAATTCCCAGAACCCACTGCTGCACGGCGGTCAATGTTCGCCTGACAGCGCTAAAGAGACCCTGTCTTTGCTAACAAGCGCCTGCTGCTACAAATTAGGAAGATACAGCGCATTTATGTCAGAGGTACTGATGCCTCGTGCCTCCCGCCCATCTCTGTGCTAGAACAAAAATTCCAGAAAAACAGCTGCCTCGATTTTGCATGACTTCTCAATACACCTAGGTGTGAATGGGGCCCAAGAGGACAGGTGCTCTTTATTTGCAATGCCAAGTCACATATAAAATCGAATGGATCTCCAGCAATCAGAATTATGGAGGTTACTGCAAAGCTCTTTTTTGATTGGCTGCAGTGGATGGATGGACATTCTTATTACCACTTTAACTGTGACAACATACACTGTATCTTTTTACTATAATGCCGCGTACACACGGTTGGAATTTCCGACAACAAATCCTCGATGGGAGCTTCCAACCGTGGGAAATTCCGACCGTGTGTAGGCTCCATGGGACATTTGTTGTCGGAATTTCTGACAACAAAAATTTGAGAGCTGGATCTCAAATTTCCCGACAACAAAATCCGTTGTCGGAAATTCCGATCGTGTGTACACAATTCCAACGCACAAAAATTCCACGCATGCTCGGACTCAAGCAGAAGAGCCGCACTGGCTATTGAACTTCATTTTTCTCGGCCCGTCGTGCGTCTTGTACGTCACCGCGTTCTTGACGTTCGGAATTTCCAAAAACATTTGTGCGACCGTGCGTATGCAAGACAAGTTTGAGCCAACATCCGTCGGAAATAAATCCAGGATTTTGTTGTCGGGATGTCCGATCGTGTGTACGCGGCATTACAGCCAATGGGAAATACAAGAATTATCGGGGGGGGGGTGTGGATCGTCCTACTTTTACCTAATGAATGCTTGTATACTGCATATACTTCAAGAGCCTGCACATGGTTCACTATAGATAGGTAAGGTCGTTCATTAGAATATCAAAATGGTATCTTCTGCATTGGTCAATGTAAGGATTATTGTTACAATGTAACAAAACCTGTGGGTGCAGTAAACAAAACGCGTGAAAAAAAAAGTGCTCTTTTTCCACTGCTGATTATTCCTCGAAGGCACCGGGAAGGTGAACGCACACGCCTGGATTTAGTTTCCGAAATGGGAATAAACAGAGTGGCTGCAGCAGGCCCCGGCGTTTCCTCGCTGGAAATGCTCAGCCTCTCCGAGTCCCTAATGAATATTAATGAGCACAGAGAAGAAGAAATTAATCTGGCTGATCCTCAGATGGCTGCGTCAGTAACGATATGAAATCTAATTATTCCTTCCAATATTTCTAAGACCCTCGAACGGGGGAGAGTTGGCGCTACTCAGCTCCGGCTTATCGCGGCGATGGGGGCCGCGTGTTCCCGGAGCGATAATAAATGCCGGGCTTTGCTGATGATGCAGAAAATGTCGCTCATTGTCACACACACACAAGCTCTGCCTGGATGCTTCACCTTCTCAGGGCCACTCAAAGCGCAGCACGGCCGCCATGACATCACCCGCAATTAAGCAAAAAAAAAAAAAAAAAAAACCAAACATGTGAGTCGCATCTTCAAGGTGGCGGTTCTGGCTGACAAAAGCGCATTTTTGCCGCTTTCCTGATGGGGTTATTACTGGTGCTAATGGGGAAACATTTTCTTTCTGGCAAGATCTAACACTTGTGCAATGTAAATGTGTGCTGTTGTGCGGTTTTTTTTTTCACCTAACTTCTATTTTAATTCTTTGTGCTCACTGCAATGTGTTAAAGAGCGGCCGAAAATATTGTGTAAAAATAGAACATAGTGTGCAAAAATAGAACATTTTTTTTTTCAGTGCTGCGTTGATGTGAACTAAGCTGTAGGACATAAGGCAAATTGCGCTGTTTTTGCGTTGCTGGTGTGAATGAGCCTCCAGGCTGTACACAGCCAAATAAACCCCCCGCAGGTGTGAAGAGCAAACCCGAATAGAAAGGCAGACACGTTTTCTTGACTCTTGCTGCGATCGCACATGAGATTGGATAAATGCGCCCAAGACTATTCTGGGAGAACGCAAGGGAAGGCGGGGTCAGGCTGACATTGTTTGACTCATTTTTTGTTTTTAAGACAGTATTTTTGTATTAGAGGAACCTTTCAGCTTAGGGGCTCATTACAAACAATGTACCGCCAACAGGGGGGGCCCTATTGAAGTCACAGGCCAGACACCCCGAAAAACTTTGTGTCCACTGCATGCTGCACAGGAGGAGAGGCTGGACAAATCGTCTACCTTTATTTGTTTATTTCAGTTTTTGGATGCAAACAAAGCTGAGCTGCTGATAGTTTATCGAACGTCAAAAAGGGAAAGTCACTGGGGACAGCGATTTACCACCGAGCTTTAGTGTGTATGGGGAGCCCTATACAGAGTGAGGGGGTATACAAGGTGCGGCACAGAGTGAGGGGGTATACAAGGTGTGGCACAGAGTGAGTGGGTATACAAGGTGCGGCACAGAGTGAGGGGGTATACAAGATGTGGCACAGAGTGAGGGGGTATACAAGGTGTGGCACAGGACGTGGGGGTATAGAAGGTGCGGCACAGAACGCGGGGGTATAGAAGGTGCGGCACAGAACGTGGGGGTATACAAGGTGTGGCACAGAGCGCGGGGATATACAAGGTGAGGCACAGAGCGCGGGTGTATACAAGGTGAGGCACAGAGCGCGGGGATATACAAGGTGAGGCACAGAGCGCGGGTGTATACAAGGTGCGGCACAGAGCGCGGGGATATACAAGGTGTGGCACAGAGCGCGGGGGTAAACAAGGTGCAGCACAGAGCATGGGGGTATATACTGCATACAGTGAGTACAGTATACAACACAGGGGTATATACTGCATACAGAGAGCACGGTATAGAGGACAGGGGTATATATCCAATACAGGGAGTATGATTTACAGCACAGGGGTATATACCGAGTACAGTATATACCACATACAGGGAGTACAGTATACAGCACAGGGGTATATACTCTATACACAGAATACAATGCTGGGGTATATACTGTGTACAGGGAGTACAGTATACAGCACAGCAGTATATACCAAGTACAGTATACAGCACAGAGGTATATCCCACATACAGGGAGTACAGTATACAGTACTTTGGTATATACTCTATACACAGAATACAACACTGGGGTATATACTGTGTACAGGGAATACCGTAAACAGCACTGGGGTATATGCTGTGTACAGGGAGTACAGTATACAGCACTGGGGTATATACTCTATACACAGAATACAACACTGGGGTATATACTATGTACAGGGAATACCGTAAACAGCACTGGGGTAAATGCTGTGTACAGGGAGTACAGTATACAGCTCAGGAGTATATACAGAGTACAGTATACAGCACAGAGGTATATCCTACATACAGGGAGTACAGTATACAGTACTGGGGTATATACTCTATACAGGGAATACAACACTGGGGTATATATGCTGTGTACAGGGAGTACAGTATACAGCACTGGGGTATATACAGAGTACAGTATAAAGCACAGAGGTATATCCTACATACAGGGAGTACAGTATACAGTACTGGGGTATATACTCTATACAGGGAATACAACACTGGGGTATATACTGTGTACAGGGAATACCGTAAACAGCACTGGGGTATATACTGCGTACAGGGATTGCAGTATACAGCACAGGAGTATATACCGTGTACAGGGAATACAGTATACAGCACAGAGGTATATACCGCATACAGTTTACAGACTCGCCTCCCCCTCCTCCGGCAGGTCTGTAACAAGATGTGTTGTTTTCCCCAGGAACAAAGAGGTCAGTGTCTGCTCTGAACTCTACTGATACCATCAGAAACTCTATCTAGACTGCATCCGCTGCACCGCTTATCCGGGGAAGGCTGCTTTAAATCCTGGCACAGCTTCCAGAGCAGCCACAGATAGGCATGGAGTAGAAGGCTGGGGCACTACATCTCTGCCTGACCCACACCCCTGCTCTGTGTATGGGCAGAGGGAGGCATGGAGGAGGGACTGTGCTGGTGACATTAAAGTGTAAGCTCCTCTGATGCAGAGACTGATGTTACTATTCTCTGTACAACACTGCGGTATATGTCAGAGCTATATAAATGTATAATATTAGTGTGTGACTGTGGGGGGGTATTAGAGTGTAAGCTTCACTGGTGCAGAGACTGATGTGACTGGCTTAGTGTACAGCGCTGCAGTATATTTCAGAGCTATATACACTGATCAGCCATAACTTTATGACCACTGACAGGCAAAGTGAATAACGTTAATTATCTGATTACAATGGCACCTGAAAGTTGGTGGGATATATAAGGTAGCAAGTAATACTGTTATTCCTGGAGTTGATGTGTTAAAAGCACAAAAATAGGTACGGCAGTTTGCTGTGTATGTGCTTTGTAGCCACAGATGGATCAGGCTGCCGAAGATGACCCGTGTCCGCAGCCAAAACCACCTACAATGGCAATGTGACCATCAGAACTGGACCACGGAGAAATAGAAGGTGGTGGCCTGGTCTGATGAATCATGTTTTCTTTTACATTATGTGGTTGGCTGGGTGCCACTTACCCGGGGAAGAGATGGCACCAGGATGCAGTGTGGGGAGAAGACAGTGTGATGCTTTGCGCAATGTTCTTCAGGGAAACCTTGTGCCCTGTCATTTATGTGGATGTTACTTTGACATGTACCACCTACTTAAACATTGTTGCTGACCAAGTCCACCCCTTTATGAAAATGGTATTCCCTGATGGCAGTGGCCTCTTTTAACAGAATAATGCTCCCTGACACACTGCAAAAATGGTTGAAGAATGGTTTGAAAAACACAACAATGAGTTTGAGGTGTTGACTTGGCCTCCAAATTCTCCAGATTTCAATCCAATCAAGCATCTGTGGGATATTCTAGAAAAACAAGTCCGACCCATGGAGGCCTCACCTTGCACCCTACAGGACTTAAAAGAAAATACTACTAACGTTTGGTGGCAGATACCACAGTGTACCTTCACAGGTCTAGTGGCTTCCATACCTAGACGGGTCAGGGCTGTTTTGGCAGCAGAAGGGGGACCTACTCAATATTAGGTGGGTGGTTATAAAGTTAAGGCTGATTGGTGTAAATGTATAATAATAATAGTGTGTGATTGTAGGGGGTGGGGGCATTAGAGTGTAAGCTCCTCTGGTGCACAGACTGGCTCAGTGTTCTTTATACAGATCTGCGGTATAAATGAATACATCTGTACTTTTATCAATTACAGATAAACATTTAATCTGGAAGATGATGCAATAGCCTGATGGAAAATCATGCATGTGATCACACCACAATCCACCCACCAGCAGTGTAGAGTTGGGTGGAAAGGCGCCCAGCAGAATGACTCGGAGGATAGGCCTGGAGCACAGAGGAGGATGTGACAATTAGTGAAGAAAGGGATTTAGAGCCAAGAGTGGGGAGGGAGAAGGAAGTGGAGAGGATGTCTGAAGTGCTAAGGATGACCATTTGCATCCTGCCCCTCCTGCCGCTGCCCTGATATCAGAATGGGGAGCCAGGCAGAGATGAGCAGGGCTGCAAACCATCAAGACACCCGATAACGTTCAGGGCGAGCACTGAAAACACCAGCAAAAATATTTAGACAATAAATGAAGTATTGGAGGAAGGCAGGCCACTATCTGAGCAGAATCAATCATTGGCCTGTCTTGTGTCTGGACGAGTGGCGCCACAAGATCATAACACCCCAAACGGGGGAGATAAGGGGTTAATGAAGGATTTCATTCCGCAGAGATAACGGCCCTCTATCGTTATCACAAACCCAGCTTGCTTTCGTCTAATATTTCCAGCGTTAACCTTAAAGCGCAGCAGATAACGACCCCGCTCCCCCCACCCCCATCCACTGCCTTTCTCATGCTGTTAAATACAGAAACTCAGATTTAGCCATTTTTGGATCATCCTTCTTTTAGACCCAAACCCCTCCATCCCTCTCCCCTCTACAACTGTCCTCTTATAGACCCAAACTCTGCCATCCCTCTCTCCTCCACAACTGTCTTCTTTTAGACCCAAACACTGCCATTCCTCTCCCCCCCACAACTGTCCTCTTATAGAGTTAAACTTTGCTGTCCGTCTCCCCTCTACAATTGTCCTCTTACAGACTAAAACCCCTCCATCCCTCTCCCCTCTACAACTGTCCTCTTATAAACCCAAACTCTGCCATCCCTCTCTCCTTCACAACTGTCTTCTTTTAGACCCAAACCCCTCCATCCCTCTCTCCTTCACAACTGTCCTCTCATAGACCCAAACAAGGCCATTCCTCTCCCCTCCACAATTGTCCTCTTATAGAGCCAAACTTTGCTGTCCCTCTCCCCTCTACAATTGTCCTCTTACAGAATAAAACCCCTCCATCTCTCTCTCCTCCAAAACTGTCCTCTTATAGGCCCAAACTCCGCTGTCCCTCTTTCCTTCACAACTGTCCCTCTTATAGACCCAAACCCCTCCATCCCTCTCCCCTCCACAACTGTTCTTCTTATAGAATCAAACCCCTCCATCCCCCTCCCCTCCACAATTGTTCTTCTTATAGACCCAAACCCCTCCATCCCTCTCCCCTTCACAACTGTTCTTCTTATAGACCCAAACCCCTCCATCCCTCTCCCCTCTACAACTGTTCTTCTTATAGAACCAAACCCCTCCATCCCTCTCCCCTCTACAACTGTTCTTCTTATAGAACCAAACCCCTCCATCCCTCTCCCCTCTACAACTGTTCTTCTTATAGACCCAAACCCCTCCATCCCTCTCCCCTACACAACTGTTCTTCTTATAGACCCAAACCCCTCCATCCCCCTCCCCTCCACAACTGTTCTTCTTATAGACCCAAACCCCTCCATCCCCCTCCCCTCCACAACTGTTCTTCTTATAGACCCAAACCCCTTCATCCCTCTCCCCTCCACAACTGTTCTTCTTATAGACCCAAACCCCTCCATCCCTCTCCCCTACACAACTGTCCTCTTATAGACCCAAACCCCTCCATCCCTCTCCCCTCCACAACTGTCCCTCCATCTCTTTCTCATCCACACCTGTCCCTCTTATAGACCCAAACTCTCTCGTCTCTCTCTGCTCCACACGTGTCCTTATAGACCCAAACTCTCTCGCCCCTCTCTCCTCCAAAACTTTCCCTCTTAAAGACCCAAACCCCTCCATCCCTCTCCCGTCTAGAACTGTCCTCTTATAGACCCAAATTCTGCTGTCCCTCTCCCCTCCAGAACTGACCTCTTCTAGACCCAAACCCCTCCATCACCCTTCCCTTCACAACTATCCCTTGTATAGACCCAAACCCCTCCACGGCTGTCCCTCTTACAGACCCAAACTCTCTCGCCCCTCTCTCCTCCAAAACTTTCCCTCTTAAAGACTCAAATCCTCCATCCATCTCTTCTCCACAACTGTCCTTGTCTAGATTCTACCCATCCACCCACCCCCCTATCACCAGACACCAAAACATGGTATATCCACTTACCACTTCTGACTGGTCTGGTGAAGAGGCAGAACCTGAAAAGGTTCCTCTGTAGGGGCCCCAGGTTAACCCCTTGGGTAGTTCAGTCTGGGCCCGGACCCGGCTTACTCCACTGGGCGACGGATTTTCCAAAACCAGTTCATCTACAGAAAAAGAGAATATGGAAACTTATCAACATTTTCACTGGACGATCAATGACTCTAGAATACTTGTGATTAGGGATTTAAGGTTTATTGATAACCAGAGAGAATTTATATTTGTTTTCCCCATTTCTATTCTTTGTTACATCTCGGTGATGCTGTTCTTTTGCAGCCAATTTATATCTCCATGCGTCCAGCGATGACTGCATGGCATTATGGTAACAACAGTGGACCATGCCTACGTAATATGTGCTGAAACTGTCACTTGTAGTCTCCATTGGAAGCCCTTGTGACAGAGTGACAACACCACAGTCGGCCTGCATTGCATAGAGAAGCAGAGAGGCCCAGTGATATCACTGAGACTAAAATAAGTTATATAATGAAAACATTAAGGATTCAAAATTATTATTACCATGTTGATGGGTGGGAAAGGAAGAACTAGGGAAGACAAAATATAGGCAGATAAAACTTCAGCTTTAATGGATGGCTGCTTTTGTACTTTCAAACAGTTTTGATTGTACCGGCAAGCTACCTGTGACTGCCTAAAACTTGCTGTGTATTTGATCAGCGCCCAGAGCTTATAATCACTTTCTAGTTCACATCTGCATTCACCACAATCAATGCCTGTCTTCCCGGAGGGCTCCCATTGGCCGCTCTTCCAACACCGTCCTCCTGTTTCTAGAGGATGGGATTAGCTGCCACCTGCAGCCATTTTTGATTCGACAATCATCGGAATTGTTTGTTAGCATAAAGGCCTACATGGGAGCAGAGAGGTCAGGGCACTTATGTTCAACTGATAAGGCTCCTGGGCTGACACTTTCCATGTCATAACATCCATCTATCTTCTCTGTATCAGACCCCACCAAGGAAAACACACACAGGAACTGATAAGACCGCTGTGGAAGCTGGAAGGACAAACTAACAAACAGGGACACAGCACAGTAGCAACCACAGCAGTTACGTTCCCAGGGAGAGAGCACGGGTATCAATAGATGCGTGTAGGGCACGAGCAGTTAAAGGGCACTTGCTGCTCATTTTACGGGCCCATCAGTGATTCCGTTTTTTTTAAAGTGGTTGTAAACCCTCACAGTGACTGGCTTCAGGTGATACACAAAGAAACAAATCCTCCTACATTAGTTGTACCTGTTTATCTCCATCCGTCTTTCCCCTACATCCATCCAAAGTGTAGAATTTACACAGGATTTCTCAGCTCTGAAAAGCAGGGGGCGGAGAGCTGAAGTTATATCAGTGAGGAGAGCTCTGAGAGCTGATTGGAGGAGAGAGAGAGAGAGACACACCCTCCTTCACAAAGCATACAGGAACAGACCAGAGGCTGCCAATCAGCTGGAGTTCCCTCCCCTGTCACCATTTTTCTCTTGGTGTCAGGAAAACCTGTCAGAAGTGACTCATGCTGATAGCAGAGGGATGCAACAGCAGACAGAAATGACACTTAGTGCTCTGGGTTGAAACAAGTATACACTATAGAGGATAAGGCTTTGTTCTTATTTCATGTCTGAAGTATACAATCTCTTTAAAGAATAAGGATTTTGTTTAATACAATCACAGAAAAGAATGTCATACACTGATGGTGGGGGGACAAAACACATGTCAAACAATAGGTCCCTAAACATCTACACCAACCTTTCCACCTCAAATGAACCACTGAAATAAATTTTCAGGTCTCAGGGAACCCCTTCTAAAATGAATTAATCAGGAGGTCAAAGAAACAGTGCCTGTTACAGTGGTGATCACAGACCACTAAAAAATACCACTAGTGTCCTGCTGTTTGCTATACCAAGTGGTTTTGGTCGCAGATCTATGCTTGCACCATCAGATAGGGGTTACTTGAGCTGTTGCTTGATTGACCTCCTATCAGCCTCTGGAGGAACCCTGGTTGAGAATGGATGATCTACACTCTTAAACAAAGATGTAGTATGAAGCAAGCCAAGTCAAAATGGTGTAAAATATGGGACCCTTTGTATGATTGTTGACGCGTACAACACAAAAAATTTGTTGAAGTTGACCTTTGGCTATAGGTGAGGAAAGCACAGACACGTGTTTGATCTTCATTTTTTCAAGGGTTTATCGGTGTGTGGTCATGGAACAGAAGATAAAGCAGCCTTTCTAAACCTTTTTTACCCAAGATAGTTTTAAGGTTTTGGGGAACACCTGGATTAAACCAATTTATAAAGGGTCAATTGCAAAAATGCCTCTTACATTGGTGGTCAGCAGGAAGAATGCCACACTTACAGAGAGCTAAAAGATAATTTCCATCATGCTGATAGCTTTGCCTAGCAATGTTGGTCCTGAAAGTATAGCGGCACCATCAAATAGGAGGTCAACCAGCCACAGCTTAAGGAAGCCCTGGCATCCTATGGAGGAACCCTGGTTGAAAATGGGTGATCTACACCCTTGATCAAAGACATAGTATAATACAAACCAAATCCACAGGGTGTAAATATGTAGGACCCTTCCAGCGTCTTGGTGTGTGGTCATGGAAGAGAAGATAGAGCTGCCTTTCCCAAGGCTTTGGGAAACCCTTAGAGTAAACCAATTCATCAGGGTTCAATGACAAAAAAGCCTCTTACATTGGTGGTCAGTAGGAAGAATGCCACCTTTACAAAGGTTAAAAAGATAATAGGCGTCATGCTGCTGGCTTTGCTAAGTGGTATTGACCCTGAAACTATGGAAGCACCATCAAATTGAAGGTCAATTAGCCATGGCTGAAGAAACCTCTAGCAACCACTGGAGGAACCTTGGTTGAGAATGTCTGAGGCAGAAGTTAATTATACAATAAAATAGAGCAATAAGGGAAGAAAGGAAAGGTAAGTAACAGAGACCAAAAACAAAGACAGGGACATCATTGGGCATCTGGGTCAGGGAGGCACGCCTCCCCCTAGTGTCCAAGCATGGTAGAACAGCTCAGGAAATAACGGCTTGTGGAGTACCCAAGAAAACAAACTAGATGGTCCGGGCGGATTACCTATTAAGCCATCAATCCCTTGTGTTGCGTTGTAGGTGGGTCATTTCAGCATTCCCCTCTTTCATCACTGGGACAAAGGTTGACTTCCAATGTCTTGGAATCAACATTCCTGGTAGCCAAGAGGAAAACACAAAGGAAGCCCTTCTTAGTTGCAGAGATGGAGCCGGGAAATATAGGAAGTCAGCACTTATGGGAGACACTGAGGTGATTTAATGTTTGTATGGGGCAAGTTTCGTAAACCAATCAGGGCCACATGGCTCTAACAACGGCTCAGTTACAAAAACACTGGGGTAGATTTATTAAATCTGGTGCAGCTGTGCATGGTAGCCAATCAGCTTCTAACCTCAACTTGTTCAATTAAGCTTTGGCAATAAAACCTGGAAGCTGAGTGGTTTCTATTCAGAGCTGCACCAGATTTTGCACTCTCCAGCTTTAGTAAATAACCCCCAATGAATGTTCCAGAGTCCTGATTTCCCAGTGAAGACTTCTTCTAGTATGCACATGCAACTCCAACTGTCAGATCGCAGAATCTAGCCATCAACATTGGCAAAGTTTAAAGCAAACGTCAGAGGTTAAAGCAGTGTTTACTGCAGCCTCTCACCCTGTGACACTCTACAAAGTTACAATGTTGCAGTCTGATCACTGGAGGAGAGGTGACCGAGGAAATGTTTCCACCTACCTGCGGCACACTGATGACATCATATCAGCCTAGGCAAAGTCACCGTCTCAAGGATGCCTCGTTTTTAATGATAAAAGGTGGAGCTTTTCTGTATATTGCGAGATCAGGAAGGTATTCAGGCAGACTTAACATTGCTAAGAGATGCACTTTAAAATTCTAGATAACAGCTTTGGCTAGCACGGCCATAACCAAGCTTGGTGTTTTGATGTAAACCATCGGATCCCACCGTAAAGGGACAAGGGGGCTGCGTACATCCACCTTAATCATCGTTCTGCTTCATCAGAGCCCTTTTTGTTTTGTTTTTTCCAGGCGGAGATCACCTGTTCCCAGCCAGAAGACTTCTGACCTTGCAGTCATTAATATTAAGAGCAGTCAGTGTGCTAATAGTTAAAAGTAATCTTTTTTACCCCGATTATCACAGAAGGCAAAGTCCATTCTCAGCCTATCTCTGTATCAATATTGTTGGTTCCCGGTGACACCAACACTCTAACAAATACAGTCCCCCGTAATCTAATCTCTCATCGCAGGCCGCCATCTGATTGGCTGAAGCCAGCCAGCTGGTCTGCGCATTATCAGACTATTTCCTATCAGTGGGATCATTAAGTAAATGTTGCAGGTAACTGGGGCTGTTTGTCTGATAAAAGGCCTTCTGAAATGAAATCATAACAGCTTTAGAACTATTAGTGGGGAGAGGTCACCAGAGGCTCATCGCAGTAATGATGACGTCCGCAGACCCCACCAGCCAGGGGACGCTGAGGGGAGGTCTGAGCAACTCCTTAGACAATAGACCAGTGTTGTAACAACTATAGAGATCAATATTAATCAAATGCTAAGAGACACACAAACAAGGGATGAGGAGGCTGCAATGACACATTCAGCCACTAGGGGGCAATCCTCCCTCCTAGGTTTTTTTTGTTTTCTTTTATTGGCTTTGACTTTTTATTGCACTTTTTTTTTTATCTTATACAACCATGCAAATACTGAAGTAAACATAATCATAGTAATCAAATCCTGTTTGTAAGAAAAAGTTGCCTAATCCATAGTAGGAAATAATAATATATATTAAATATCATACACACACTGCAGCTGTATCAACTATGGAACATGCATGCTATAGATATACATGGGCATTCAGCTATACGGACACAAAGCAAAACCAAGACAAGTATTGACCTTATAGGGTTTTGGAGTAGATCATTGGTTGTCTCATTGACACCAACTCTAGGGTACCAGAATGTGGGATTCTGGCAGGCTCAGTGATTCACTCTAGGCCAGGGGTCTCCAAACTTTCTAAGCGAAAGGCCAGTTTACTGTCCTTCGGGCTTTAGGGGGGCCTGACTGTGGCCAGTGGGAGTAGAAAACATCCCCGGCGTCAGTGTCAAAAAATGATATCCCATCATTGATTTTAGAGGGAGGAATAGTGCCCCATTATTGGTGTCAGTTGGAGAAATAGTGTCTCACCAATATTGTCAATGGGGGAATGGTGTCTCATCACTGGTGTCATTTGAAGGAATGGTACCCCATCATTGGTGTCAGTTGGAAGAATAAAGCTCTATTAATGGTGTCAATGGGAGAAATGGTGCCCCATAACTGGTGTCAGTGAGAGGAACAGTACCCAATTATTGGTGTCAGTTGGAGGAATAAAGACTAATTTATGGTGTCAGTGGGAGGAATGGTGCCTCATCATTGGTGGCAGTGAGAGGAATGGTACCCCATCATTGGTGTTAGTTGAAGGAATAAAGCTCTATTAATGGTGTCAATGGGAGAAATGGTGCCCCATAACTGGTGTCAGTGAGAGGAACAGTACCCAATTATTGGTGTCAGTTGGAGGAATAAAGACTCATTTATGGTGTCAGTGGGAGGAATGGTACCCCATCATTGGTGTCAGTTGGAGAAATAAAGCCCCACTGATGGCGTCAGTTAGATGAATGGTAGTCCATCATTGGTGCCAGTTAAAGGAATAAAGCCCCATTGATGGTATCAGTGGAAGGAATGGTTCCCCATCATTGGTGTCAGTGAGAGGAATGGTACCCCATCATTGGTGTCAGTTAGAAGAATAAAGTCCAATTGATGGTGTCAGTGGGAGGAATGGCATCTCATCATTGGTGTCAGTTGAAGGAATAACACCCAATTGATGTGTCAGTTGAAGGAATAAAGCCCCATTGATGGTGTCAGTGAGAGGAGTGATACCCCATCATTGTGCATTGGAGGAATATTGCACTAGGGGCCTGATAAAGGGCCGTAGTTTGGAGACCACTGCTCTAGGGTGTTGAATGTGGGATTCTGTGAGCCTTAAGCAGTCCAAAGACTGAACCAATTCCCCCATCTGCACAACCGATGTGGATGGGGAATCCTCCCCGATGAGCTATTGCATTCTGTCAGTGGGGAGACTTCCCTGCCATCAGAATACACTAATCATCGCTGCTGGTTATAAATTGTAATGCTGATCAAGTGGAAAAAATGTGAAAGGACAGTTGTACAAAAGTCGATCAGTAGATCGTACAATAACCCTGCCCATACATGGATCGGAACTCGACCAGTTCCTGCTGAAACAAGCAAATTTCAAACCATGTATAGCCAAGCTTTAGAGCTAGTTAATACCAATGAGTGAGTAGATTCACTTGAGGGCACTGAGTGTACAATTATAGGAGTCTAATGCCGCGTACACACGAGCGGACTTTACGGCAGACTTTGCCCGGCAGACGGGATTTCGTCGGACAATTCGATCGTGTGTGGGCTCCAGCAGACTTTGTTTTCTCAAAAGTTGGACGGACTTAGATTTGAAACATGTTTTAAATCTATCCGTCGAAATCGAGTCCGGTCGAAAAGTCCGCTCGTCTGTACGCTAGTTCGACGGACAAAAACCCACGCTAGGGCAGCTATTGGCTACTGGCTATGAACTTCCTTGTTTTAGTCCGGTGTACGTCATCACGTACGAATTCGACGGACTTTAGTGGATTGTGTGTAGGCAAGTCCGTTCATTCCGAAAGTCCGTCATAAAGTCCGTCGACAAGTCCGCCGGGCAAAGTCTGCCGTAAAGTCCACTCGTGTGTACACGGCATTAGATTCACTCTAATATAACAGAGAGTGGGATTGTGGCAGGCTCAGAGGTTTACTCTGGGTGCTGGAATGCAAGACTCTGGGAGTCTCAGAGATTCACTCTAAGGTACCAAAGTGTGGAATTTTGAGTTTTATTCTAGTGTATCGGAGAGTGAGATTCTTGTAAGTCTCAGCGATTCATTCTGGGGAAACTGAGTATGGGATTCTGGTAGGATCTGACATTTACTCAAGGGTACACAAGTGTGGGACTTTAGCAAACTCGGAGAATTACTCTGGAGTACTAGAGTGTGGAATACTGGGAGTCTTAGAGACTGACTATAGTGTACCGGAGTGTGGGATTCTGGAACTCTCTAAGAATCACTCTGGGGTACTGGAGGGTGGGATTCTGTGAGTTGCATAGATTACCTCTAGGGTATTGGAGTATGGGATCCTGGCAGGCTCAGAGATTCCTTCTAGGGTGTCAGAGTGAAGGATTCAGATCTCTTTTCTACCAGTGTGGGATTCTGGAATTCTTGTTGAGCTTTACAATAGGTTTCAAGAGGGCAAGATCCTGGGAAACTTCTACACTGTGGTTACGGCCCTTTAAATGTATTTTTATTTTTGGCTGCCCTAGCCCTCTTCGGTGACAATCATCTAACAAACCCAGTGAGGACAGCCGGCCACCACCTCCTGCCTCCAACTGAGAGAATCGCTCTTTCTGAACGTTACTTTTTCTAATTGTACAGAAATTTTTAGGAATCAGAGGAGTAGGAATGTGATCTGGTGTACGGAGATGGCTCCCCTTCCTTGCAGCAACGCAGGAGTTAATAGCGAAGAGGTAATTGCCCGGGAGATTCCCAGGAGTCTTGTTTTCAGGGGCTGCCACTGGTTCACTGGAGAGATTCTCATTCTTGAAAAAAAAACTCCGGAATTCTCTATCAGGTAATTAACCGGCCGGCCACAGGGAAACAATGTGAACAGGTAGAGAACTAACAGCCCAATTACAGAGCCTGAGCGACATGAATGGAGCTTGGATCATGCTGGGCCCCGCGCCAGGAAGAGCCGGCTATAGAGGCAACCCCATCGCACTTACCATGGCTACCGGCATAGGTCTGCATTGTAGGGCAAAGAGGTCCTATCATAAGTTAAATACCCGGTGAGAGGCATCAGGTGAAAGCAGTCCTTCAACTCCTTTGCTGCATTTTGTTAATGCCCTATATATTCTTTAAGGTATTTTATTTACAAAGCTCTGGCAGATCCTACATATCAGTGTCTTCACCAGAGGAGCTAACACTCTAATGTCACCCCAGAGTTAAACACCATTATACTTTTGGATAGATCTGCCATATACCGCAGTGTTGTACAGAGAACACTGAGCCAGTCACATCAGTCTCTGCACCAGAGGAGCTTACACTCTAATGTCAAGTTGTAAAGCGCTACGTAATAATGTCCCCCCCACAGTCACACACAATTATTACCATTATACATTTATATAGCCCTGACATATATCATAGTGCTGTACAGAGAATACTGAGCCAGTCACATCAGTTTCTGTACCAGAGGAACTTACACTCTATTGTCCCCCCCCCCCCCCCCCACAATCACGCATTAATATTAGTATACGTTTATATAGCTTGGACAGAGAACACTGAGCCAGTCACATCAGTTTCTGGACCAGAGGAGCTTACACTCTAATGTCCCAAACTATTATACATTTAAATAGCTCCAACATAAACCATAGTGCTGTACAGAGAACGCTGAGCCAGTCACATCAACCTCTGTACCAGAAGAGCTTACACTCAAATATCCTCCACAGCCACACACTATAATTATTCTTTTTTTTTTATATATATATATATATATATATATATATATATATATATATATATATATATATATATATATATATATATATAGCTCTGACATATTCCACAGCGCTGCACAGAGAACACTGAGCCAGTCACATCTGTCTCCACACCAGAGGAGCTTACGCTCTAATTTCCTAAACTATTATACTTTTATATAGCTCTGACATACGCCATAGTGCTGTACAGAGAACACCAAGCAAGACACGTCAGTCTATACCAGAGGATCTTACACTCCAATGTGCCACACTGTATAGCTCTGACATATACTGCAGTGCTGTACAGAGAACACTGAGTCAGCCACATTAGTCTCTACACCAGATGAGCTTACACTCTAATGTCCACTGTGTACATACAAGAACTTGAGGCAATTTTGGGTGGAAGCTAATTAGCTTACCCGTATACCACACATATAAGCAGAACATACAAACTCCATGCATCTATTGTCCCTGGTGAGAGCTGATCCCTCAACCCCGGTGCTGAACATTCAGCCTCCATGCTGCTATGATATCCGGTAATGTAAGAACATATTACAAAAAGTAATTCTTTTTTTTTTTTTTTTTTAAATTGCATTTCAGGTTTTCTGGACGACCCTGTGATCATTTCCAGACGCTCGTGTGTGAAGACACCTGCTGTTATTTGATGTACTATTTCTTCCACCCCTGCAGGGGGGAGAGCAAAAGTAGATGGAGGGCATGAGTTTGTGCCGGTTGCGATAAGGACCCACGTTACATCAATGGGAGGAAAACCGGTCTGGCTGTGATCACATTGCCACAGCTCACACTTATTGATTTTTTTTGACACAGCACAAACTGAAATGTTTATCAGTAATGAACTGTGACCTGCGCTAATCGCTACGATAGCTCACCACCCCCAGAGAAACTCCGCCACAAACACATTATGCAAAATGTTGCCCACCGGTTAAAAAAAACAAAAAAAACAAAACAAAAAAAAAACATGACAAATCATATAGATTCTATACTCTCTGCTTATTGTGGGAATCGAATCCTGATAAGTGAAGCAGTTGCAAATCCTGCTCACAGATACTGACAACATTGTTCCCCAAATTATGCAGAAATGAAGAGGGGTGACGTGAGTGTTCTATGTGTACCCCCATGTTAGGCTGAGAGAGGCTCAGGACTCTTCCCGGGTCATACTGGGCAGGAATTTGGCTGACTGTAATGAACCCTTTCCCCGCTCTATCCCCTCTGCCCCACCCCACTGATATTATAAATCAAACCTGTCACGGAATACGTTTATCATCAATATACAAAATGTCACGGAAAAAACAGACCCAGTCACTGCTGACTAGGAATAAGCTATATCGCTTAATTCTGCTGAATTTTTTTTATTGTACAAAATAAAGAAGATATACACATATATATATATATATATAAAAAGATAGATAGATAGATAGATCTATATATATCTGTATAGATTTTTTTTTTTTACAAAAAATACAATTAAGAAAGAAATAATGACAATAAAAAAAATACACATACATATATATATATATATATATATATATATATATATATATATTATAATTAATTTTATATATATATATATATATATATATATATATATATATATATATATATATATATATATATATATATATTTATTATAATTAATTTTATATATATATATATATATATATATATATTTATTATAATTAATTTAATATATATATATATATATATATATAGATAGATAGATAGATAGATAGATAGATAGATAGATAGATAGATAGATAGATAGATAGATAGATAGATAGATCTATATATATCTGTATAGATTTTTTTTTTTTACAAAAAATACAATTAAGAAAGAAATAATGACAATAAAAAAAATACATATTATATATATATATATTATATATATATTTATTATAATTAGATAGATAGATAGATAGATAGATAGATAGATAGATAGATAGATAGATAGATAGATAGATAGATAGATAGATAGATAGATAGATAGATAGATAGATAGATAGATAGATATAGATCTATATATATCTGTATATATTTTTTTTTTACAAAAAATACAATTAAGAAAGAAATAATGACAATAAAAAAAAAATTAAGATGATATATATAAACAAAATTATATAATTATATAAATATATATCTATATATACAGTGGGGACAGAAAGTATTCAGACCACCTTAAATTTTTCACTCTTTGTTATATCTCCTAGATTGTAAGCTCTAACGAGCAGGGCCCTCTGATTCCTCCTGTATTGAATTGTATTGTAATTGTACGGTCTGCCCTCATGTTGTAAAGCGCTGCGTAAACTGTCGGCGCTATATAAATCCTGTATAATAATAATAATAATAATAATAATAATATTGCAGCCATTTGCTAAAATCATTTAAGTTCTTTTTTTTAAGTTCATTTTTTCCCTCATTAATGTACACACAGCACCCCATAGTGACAAAAAAACACAGAATTGTTGACATTTTTGCAGATTCATTAAAAAAGAAAAACTGAAATATCACATAGTCCTAAGTATTCAGACCCTTTGCTGTGACACTCATATATTTAACTCAGGTGCTGTCCATTTCTTCTGATCATCCTTGAGATGGTTCTACACCTTCATTTGAGTCCAGCTGTGTTTGATTATACTGATTGGACTTGATTAGGAAAGCCACACACCTGTCTATATAAGACCTTACAGCTCACAGTGCATGTCAGAGCAAATGAGAATCATGAGGTCAAAGGAACTGCCTGAAGAGCTCAGAGACAGAATAGTCTCAAGGCACAGATCTGGCCAAGGTTACAAAAAAAATTGTGAAAAAGTGAAAAATTTAAGGGGGTCTGAATACTTTCCGTCCCATGTATATAAAATCTATATCTCTAAATATCTAAATAACACAGTGCTTTGAAAAAAGTATTCATACCCCTTGATAATGTTCACATTTTGTCATGTTACAACTAAAAACATAAATGTATTTTATTGGGATTTTATGTGATAGACCAACACAAAGTGGCACATAATTGTGAAGTGGAAGGAAAATGATAAATGGTTTTCAATCTTTTTTACAAATAAATTTGTGAAAAGTGTGACGTGCATTTGTATTCAGCCCCCTTTACTCTGATACCCCTAACTAAAATCTAGTGGAACCAATTTCCTTCAGAAGTCACCTAATAAGTAAAGAGTCCACCTGTGTGTAATTTAATCTCAGTATAAATACAGCTGTTCTGTGAAGCCCTCAGAGGTTTGTTAGAGAACCTTAGTGAACAAACAGCGTCATGAAGGCCAAGGAACACACCAGACAGGTCAGGGATAAAGATGTGGAGACGTTTAAAGCAGGGTTAGGTTATAAAAAAATATCTCACGCTTTGAACATCTCATGGAGCACCGTTCAATCTATCACCTGAAAATGGAAAGAGTATGGCACAACTGCAAACCTACCAAGACATGGCCGTCCACCTAAACTGACAGGCCGGGCAAGGAGAACATTCATCAGAGAAGAGCCAAGAGGTCCATGGTAACTCTGGAGGAGCTGCAGAGATCCACAGCTCAGGTGGGAGAATCTCTCCACAGGACAACTATTAGTCGTGCTCTCCACAAATCTGACCTTTATGGAAGAGTGACAAGAAGAAAGACATTGTTGAAAGAAAGCCATAAGAAGTCCTGTTTGCAGTTTGCGAGAAGCCATGTGGGGGACACAACAAACATGTGGAAGAAGGTGCTCTGGTCAGATGAGACCAAAATTAAACTTTTTGGCTTAAAAGCAAAACACTATGTGTGGCAGAAAACTAACACTGCACATCACCCTGAATACACCATCCCCACCGTGAAACATAGTGGTGGCAGCATCATGTTGTGGGGATGCTTTTCTTCAGCAGGGACAGGGAAACTGGTCAGAGCTGATGGGAAGATGGATGGAGCCAAATACAGGACAATCTTAGAAGAAAACCTGTTGGGAATCTGGAAAAGACTTGAGACTGGGGCGGAGGTTCACCTTCCAGCAGGACAACGACCCTAAACATACAGCCAGAGCTACAATGGAATGGTTTAGATCAAAGCATATTCATGTGTTAGAATGGCCCAGTCAAAGTCCAGACCTAAATCCAATTGAGAATCTGTGGCAAGACTTGAAAATTGCTGTTCACAGACGCTCTCCATCCAATCTGACAGAACTTGGAGATATTTTGCAAAGAAGAATGGGCAAAAAGGTCCCTCTCTAGATGTGCAAAGCTGGTAGAGACATCCCCAAAAAGACTTGCAGCTGTAATTGAAGAAAAAGGGGGTTCTACAAAGTATTGACTCAGGGGGGCTGATTACAACTGCACCTCCCCACACTTTTCACATATTTAATTGTAAAAAATGTTGTAAATCATTTTCTTTCCACTTCACAATTATGTGCCACTTTGTGTTGGTCTATCACATAAAATACATTTATGTTTTCGGTTGTATAATGACAAAAAGTGGGAAATTACAAGGGGTATGAATACTTTTTTCAAGGCACTGTGTGAATACATCTTTGAGCATTTTTTTTCATTTCTATTCCTTTTTTATTATTATTTATTTTATTTATTCTTTTTTTCTATTTTGTTTTTATTTTTTTTACCTTTCTAGTCTTTTTATCTTTTTCTGGTTTTTATTTTTTTCGATTTTAAATTTTTTATTTTTTTATGGTTATGTTGCTACTTCTTACACTGAAAAAAAAAAAAAAGCACAAACACTTTGCAAAGCTATATTGATGAAATTTATTGAAAAAATCTTTTTCTGTATAGGAATTTGATATGGATAGAATGGATGGAAGGCAGAAATGGGTCCCCTGTACTGGAAGCATGGCCTGGGCCGGGCAGAGTCCTCGGTGACAGAGAGGACTGGTGTGCAGGAAGCAGAGGAGATAGCGGGGGGGACCAGGCCGTCCAAGGATAGCGCGACTCATATTCCCAGGAAACCGTGGCGGGAGAAGGAAGCGCAGTGCTGAACGATTAGCTCCTCGCCAGATACGATGAGCCGTCCTGATATCCCCGGCCGGAAAGTGGGAACCACATTGGCTGATGTCACCACCGAGCCCGATATGTACTTCACATTGTCATGGAAGGCCGTCATCGGAGTGACAGTGGGGGATGGGATGGGGGGGGGGGGGCACTGAAATTCTCTCAACGCTCGGATGACAAACTGGTAAAATGAGCATCTCTGATTAAAGAGAACCTGTCACTGCTCAGATCCTGATCACACCTCTGCACTGAAAAAAAAAAAAAAATCCTGCTTGCTGCATCTTAGATGCGTGTTTTATACAGTTCAAAGGTACTCCAATGTCACTGCACACTGTGAGCTTCTCACAATGTGCATTAGAAGCTTCAGCAACTCAGATAGAGACAGCCTCGTTGTCTAAATGGAAAACATCCATCATCATCTAAATCTTTCCTCCCCGGGGTGCCCGTCTCTGGCCCGCCCCGTTCATTCATTGGATTTCAGTGCTCAGTATCACATATGGGCGTTACCTATGCAAATACAGCCTGCCTAGCAATGCCCACTCCGCCACACTGACACCCACCAATCAAGGCATATTGATATTTGCATAACTCCTCCCACTGCTTGCATCAGGGCTGAGGGTGCTTGAGAAGAGTACTGAGGCCAGGGGGCTGTGATGTTTTCAGGTAACTATGAACCCTTTGCTGGCTCCTCCCCCCAGCTATGATCTGCCTGCATTGCATAGAGAAGCACAGAGATCCAGTGATGATGTCACTGGATGTAAAATAAGGTATGTAATGAAAATAGAAAGGCTTTATTTAAAACTTTTTTTAAAGAAAGGTAACAAAAAAAAAATGTATTTCTTAAAAAAAATAAAAATAAAAAAGGACATCTGGGGAAGGAGGAGAGACAGGCAGATTTGGTTATAAAAGGACATCGGGAAGTTGTGTCATTACATATGATGGAAATGTTCAGCCACCAGTCACAAAGGTTCAGCCCCCCCCTCCTCATTGGCTGTCTGGCTGTGATTGACAGCAGCGGGAGCCAATGAGCATCAGCAGATGCTCTCATGCACATCGCTGGATCGAGAGGAAGCTCAGGTATGTATTAGGGGGGCTGGGGGGGGGTTTACATATAATGCATGAAGGTAAAAAACCTTCAGACTTTAGAAGCACTTTAAAGCTGAATTCTGGCCAGCAGCTAAATACACAGAAGAAATGCGTTGAGCAGAGAAGTTTTACCTGTCAGAGGTTTTGTATTTCTGTCCATCCAAAGCTAAGAATTCCACAGGGCTACCACACAGCCCAGTCCTGGCTGGCAGGGCAGGAGACCTAATGTTTTCTGCAGTTTCCCTTTCACGTACAGGTCATTTCCCCACCTCCATCTTGTGACTATACGGTGAAAGGAGAAGCAGCACACCAATGAGCTCATTTCTCTGCTCTCTCCTGCAATCAACATACTCTATGTCCACACATGAGCACTGCAGCACAACGCCGGGCGCGATGTTATGACGTCACGCCTGGCCTCTGCATTTGAAAAAAATGCCACCGCCTCGGCTGGGAAGCTGAGATTTTTTTTTTTGTTTTTGCTTTCAGGCTTTCCAGCCTGGAGGTGAGATGTGGGGTCTTATTTACCCCATATCTCACTGTAAAGAGGACCTGTCATGCCATATTCTTATTACAGGGGATGTTTACATTCCTTGAAATAGGAATAAAAGTGATCCAAAAAAAAAATGTTAAAAGAGAGCATGAAACTAGAAAAATTTAAGCATAATGAACAATATAAAAAAAAAAAAAAATTTGACCATACCCCCGGGTGCTTGCTCGCAGAAGCAAGCGCATACCCAAGTCACACCCGCATATGAAAACGGCGGTCAAACCACACATGTGAGGTATCGCTGCGACCGTTGGAGCGAGAGCAAGAATTCTAGCACTAGGATTTTCAAGTACCGAAGTTTGGCGCCATTCCACGAGCGTGTGTAATTTTGAAGCGCAACATGTTAGGTATCAATTTATTCGGCGTAACATCATCTATCACATTATATATAAAAATTTGGCTAACTTTACTGTTTTTTTTTTTTTACTGCATGAAATAGTTTCCCCTCCCCCCAAAAAAACGCGTTTGAAAAATTGCTGCGCAAATACCGTGCGAGATAAAAAGTTGCAAGGACCACCATTTTTTTCTCTAGGGTCTCTGCTAAAAAAAACATATATTATATTTGGGGGTTCTATGTAATATTCTAGCAAACAAACGATGATTTTTACATGTAGGAGAGAAATGTCAGAATTGGCCTGGGTAGCCAGTGGTTAAAGGGAACACTCCCAGCGCAGTGACGTTGCTGGGGATGCCTGTAAGCCACCCTACACCTTTATACAGAGGCAGCGATTCTACTACAAGAGCAGGGAGGAGAGTATTCAAGAAAATGCTCTGCCATTGCTTTTTGAAGGGTGAAAGGCAAAAAGTCATCTTGATAACCTTAAGTGGACCTCTCAGGATCTTTATAGGTCTGCATGAATAAATTCCTAATATTTCACAATATACAGCAATCACTTCCCAGAAAAACTCCACCTTTTATCATTAAAAAGCCATCCTTGATCTCCAAACAGTGACTGTGTCTAGGCTGAGATGAGGTCATCAGTCTGCTGCAGACAGGAGGAAGCATTTCCTCAGTCTCCCTTTCCCCAATGATCAGACTGTACACTGTAACTAAAATAGTGTTCTATTTAAAGTGGAGCATTTACAAGTCTCCATGAATACATTTCTGACGAACCACAATAACCAGAAATTGTATAATTTTAAATAAAGTGTTACTAAACCCACAACAGTAAAATCAGTCTGTATATGCTGTAAAGCATGCTTGTTATACTCACTGTGGAACCTAAGGGGTTAATTATTATTATTATTATAATACAGGATTTATATAGCGCCGACAGTTTACGCAGTGCTTTACAACATTAGGGCAGACAGTACAAGTACAATACAATTCAATACAGGAGGAATCAGAGGGCCCTGTTCGTTAGAGCTTACAATCTAGGAATCCTCTGCATTGTGAAAAGAGGATGTTTGATCCCATCCTCTTTGATCCTCCCTTTCTTTCACTGTCCCTAATCCATCTCCTGATAGCCTTGGGGGCACTCTGCACATGCTCAGCTTCGTGTGTATTGCCAGGGGTCCTGCAGCCTTATAGGACAGTCAGGAGGAGAATCAAAACTCCTCCTACAAGCTTTAACCAGACACTGATAGAAGTCACAAGACTGTTATATACCGCTGATGAGAAAAAAGCATTTAGCAGTTTATATTTATTACAATAATTGCATTTTCTGTGTACTGTGGGAGACCAGATATAGTGCATGCAGAGTCCTGGGTTTAGTAACACTTTGATCTTTTATCATTAATTATATGATGATGTTATCAGTTTGCTGCAGGCAGGGAGAAGCATTTCCTCAGTCTCCCCTCCCCCAGTGATCAGACTGTACATTGTAGAAAGTCAAAAGGCGAAGCCGGGACACATTGTGTGACAATCCTCTTTTTTATATACAGTATATATTACACATCAGGCAGCTGAGGTTCTCCTTTAAACTCTTCCTTCCCCTTTTCTTTAGGATAGGGAGTGTTAATCTAAAACAAATATTTCTATCTGCCGTCAAAGCAAGTTCCACTCTCACCCGATAAAGAGAAAATAGCTTGAATTATTTTCACCGCCCACACATACCAAAAAAGTCGCCTTATCAGCGCCATCTCTCCCTCCCCTGTCCATCAGAACGCGCTGTGCTGTCGAGATGAGGACTTCTGGGTCCACTGATAGCGAAACCTTGAGGTTTTCACCCAAACTCCCGGCCTTAGGAGATTAGGGAGCGAGGAGCACTGGAGGAGATAAACATTAACCGAAACAACTTTTCATCACTTTTAATGAAGGAGCTTTGAAATTAAACTGAAATAAAAAACAACATGGAGGGCTTTGATAGAGTGGACCAGGAAGGGTGTGAGGGAGGGGGATGTGACCATTACTGGCCGAAATTCCATCCCTCCCGTCCCACCCGTTGCATTTTTATCACCAGATAACTGGGCTGAGAAATATGTGATTGGAGTATTGTACATCTGTGCAGGTCGGTGGGGCGCGCTGACCCGGCTCGAGGTCCGTAGTCAAAACTAAGAAGGCGATGCGGAATCAGACGATAAGACATCGCGGGCAGCAATCTCATTCAACGCAAAATGTTTAAAGCGGAACTCCGGGATAAAAAATACGACTGTCATGTGCATTCTTCTTGAATCTTGGTGCGCAGGAGCTTCCTATAATAAAGACCGCTCACTGCTGCTCTCCCTCGTTGTGCAGGGTGACTGGTCTCGTCTCCGCCCCTTCTGTAGTTTTCTGTAGTGGGTGGAGCCTGCTGGAGCCCTCCCACATCTCTGCACTCTGTACAGGCATGTCGATATCAACACCACTTTTTTAAGGCAATATCTGGGTTTGCAAAGACATTGGGGTAACACAAAAATAATTTATATCCTTTGTGCCTTCCAACTAATATATTTCAATGAAGGTTTTTGTGCCCGTGGCTCAGCTTTAAACAGTCAGGTTTTCCTATTTCCCCTATGACTAAGCTCTGAGGGGCGGAGCGAAACGCGTTGGGAAAGTGGCCTGGCCAAAGTCTGGGTTGCCACTTACCATTGCACCTGGGATGACACGGATGTGCGGTCATAGGGATACCTTTCTTGATACTCAGGTTTTCTTATTTCCCATCATCAACCTGCCACACACAGAATTCCAAATCAAGAGAGGTGTGTCCACTGCAGACTTAGGATTTAAGAATACCTGTCATGGGCTCTGCCACTGCTGGCCTCCTAAAAATGCTAGCTGTCTGGTACTTCAATAGCTGCAAGTCACAGCCCTGGAACAAGCATGCAGAGACAGGTCCGGGTTCCTTACTTCTATAATTGTTCCAGGTAACAGACCTTATTAAAGCTTAACTCCAGTTATTTTTTATATTGTTTTAACAAACAAAATGGGCCGCCAACGCACCCTAAGGTGCTTAAGAATCACACATGACCCAATTTTTTTCTAACACACCTCAGTTATGAGTGTTGCGGAGTGCTACAAAGCAGCTGCATTTCCTTAGTGCCATTCAAAATGAATGGGACCATAATGCACAGTATGTTATATGTTACCGTGTGTTAGAAGTGTGCATGTGCTCTTAAATTTTATAATTTTTCTCATTTGCGCGTGTGATCCCATTGGGAAGATTTTCTCACACTCCCTCTCCTGGTGACACCAGGCCCAGATGAAGAGAGAAGAACTCAACTGAAACTTGGAAAGGTTTTAGATAGTCACCAAGGCCTTGTGGACAAGCATGGGGACCAAGTGCCAATTAGCAAATCTCACGGTCCCGAAAAACGTATATTTGCCAGGTGGATGACTACGAGTCTTTTTGTATATTTTTACCAACAACAAATCTGGAGCCGTGTGCATACACGGAAGGAAGAACAAACCTTGTGAAAAAAAAAAATGGTGGCAGTTGTGGGGGGACGCCATACAACCATCTCACCAGTAGAGAGGATGCCATACAACCATCTCACCAGTAGAGAGGATGCCATACAACCACCTCACCAGTAGAGAATGCCATACAACCACCTCACCAGTACAGAGAACGCCATACAACCACCTCACCAGTAGAGAGGACACCATACAACCACCTCACCAGTAGAGAGGACGCCATACAACCACCCCACCAGTAGAGAGGACGCCGTACAACCACCTCAACAGCAGGGAGGACACCAAACAACCACCTCACCAGTAAAGAGGACACCATACAACCACCTTACCAGTAGAGCGGACGCCATACAACAACCTCAACAATAGGGAGGACACCATACAACCACCTCACCAGTAAAGAGGATGCCATACAACTACCTCACCAGTGGAGAGGATGAAATACAACTACCTCACCAGTAGAGCAGACGCCGTACAACCACCTCACTAGTAGAGAAGATGCCATACAACCACCTCACCAGTAGAGAGGACACCATACAACCACCTCACCAGTAGACAGGACACCATACAAACACCTCACCAGTAGACAGGACGCCATACAACCACCTCACCAGTAGACAGGACGCCATACAACTACCTCACCAGTAGGATGCCATACGACCACCTCAGCAGTAAAGAGGATGCCATACAACTACCTCACCAGTAGAGCAGACGCCGTACAACCACCTCACTAGTAGAGAGGACGCCATACAACCACCTCACCAGTAGAGAGGACACCATACAACCACCTCACCAGTAGACAGGACACCATACAAACACCTCACCAGTAGACAGGACGCCATACAACCACCTCACCAGTAGACAGGACGCCATACAACTACCTCACCAGTAGGATGCCATACGACCACCTCAGCAGTAAAGAGGATGCCATACAACTACCTCACCAGTAGAGCAGACGCCGTACAACCACCTCACTAGTAGAGAGGACGCCGTACAACCACCTTACCAGTAGAGCGGACGCCATACAACAACAACAACCTCAACAGTAGGGAGGACACCATACAACCACCTCACCAGTAAAGAGGATGCCATACAACTACCTCACCAGTAGAGAGGATGAAATACAACTACCTCACCAGTAGACAGGACGCCATACAACTACCTCACCAGTAGGATGCCATACAACCACCTCACCAGTAAAGAGGATGCCATACAACTACCTCACCAGTAGAGCAGACGCCGTACAACCACCTCACTAGTAGAGAGGACGCCATACAACCACCTCACCAGTGGACAGGACACCATACAACCACCTCACCAGTAGACAGGACGCCATACAACCACCTCACCAGTAGACAGGACGCCATACAACCACCTCACCAGTAAAGAGGATGCCATACAACCACCTCACCAGTAGAGAGGACGCCGTACAACCACCTCACCAGTAGAGAGGACGCCGTACAACCACCTCACCAGTAGAGAGGACGCCATACAACCACCTCACCAGTAAAGAGGATGCCATGCAACCACCTCACCAGTAGAGAGGACGCCGTACAACCACCTCCCCAGTAGAGAGGACGCCGTACAACCACCTCACCAGTAGAGAGGACGCCATACAACCACCTCACAAGTATAGGGCTTTAAAAGTCATGTTTAATTGTTATAAAACTGCAGCTTTTATTAAAATTATCCCTGGTGATCCTGCCATGAAGGTCCTTGTTCAGGCACTTCCTGTTATAGGGTGACAACACTCTGTCCCTGTTTCCCAATTAAGCTTCTGTATGGTAACCCTGTCACACAGAATTCTAACACAGGCTAAAAGTGGCCATCACAACACACATTACACAGACATGGTTCACTGCTGTCACCAACAGCATGGACCTCCCACAGAGATCACAGCCTCTTCCCCTCATCTGCTTTTCTTTAAATAAGGATGGCACCATCATTGCTTAGGCATCATTCAGGATCACCATCTACATCCTGGACTAAGATGCTGGCTCAGAAATGACACAATCATGTAAATCCTGGTGCCCGTGTAGTTCTTGGCTGTGTTCACTAATGTCTGACACAGATCAGCCAGTGCTGCAGCCTCTCATCTTGTGACTTGCTACAAAGCTACAAAGTTGCAGTCTGATCACTGGGGGAGGAGAGACTGAGGAAATACTTCCTCCCGTCTGCAGCAGACTGATGACATCATCTCAGCCTGGGCAAAGTCACTGAGGGGAGCTGAAGGATGATAAAAGGTAGAACTTTTCTGATAAATGATACTGTAATGTATATTGTGATATCTGATTTTTCATGCACTTGTACACATGCTGACAGGTCCATTTTAAATGAAGCTGATTTATTGGACGATAGACAGGAAGGGGAGGAACGTAGGTGGGCATCACCAATATAAAGAAGTTCCAGAGGAGGCGGGGCAATGGCACAGAGCATGCAGGATCAGAACGACACTTCCTGTGTGCGTCTCTGCGGCTGTTTGGCCCAGAGCTGCCCTTTAGCAATTTGAATGCATGCAGAAATAAAGTAGCAATCAATTGTCTTGTCGCACGCAGCGAGCGAGCGTTGAAATTTCCTCGATAAGTGTCGCTAAAGGTGGGGTGAGAGGTTGGGGGTTTCAGAGAACCGTTTGCTCATCAGTTTATACGAGGAAATTAAAGTGGCCTCCATCTGTAAATGCTGGTTGAGGATTATAGATTATACTTATCAGACATTTGCATATCAGAATTTTAAGCAGTCAAACCCCTCCAGCAAACAAGGTCATTCCAAAGATAAAAATTCAGTTATTTTTTTTTTTTTTGTATTCCCAGCCTCGACTTGTCTTGCTGAATGTGACATTATGAAATTAACCCCGGACGTGCCTGGAGCGCCCGCTTCTTCCGATGGAAGAAACTAGCCTGGAGGACTGCGGCCGTTTTGCAGACGGCACCCGATCCGGCGTTGGCCTAGGACATCACTTCTCAAACTCCTCGTTGTGGATCCTGCAGCCCTATGGAGCTTTTATTTAACTTTAATGCAGAACACATATAATGATATCGAAACAATAAAGAAGTGTAAATGCACCAGGTTCAATCGTGTCTGTAGAATAACAGACATGCAAGAAAAGAAGCGAAATTATGAAATCTCTCTTACTAAATATGCTAAAAATTTGCTCGATATGTCTTAGAAGACCGAACTTGGAAGCGCACATTTACTAAGACCGCCATCTTGTATTGGAGGATATCATTACAAGCCTGGATTTATTGGCCCAATGTAAATCTCAAGCCTACCCTAGGCGAGTAGAGCAGATGGAAGGTCATCTCCTCAGTTATGCTGGATTATATTAATGACCAACATACATTTGCTTGGTCAGCTGTAACTAAATGTCATGGATGATTGTGCCTTTTCACAGCACTGTGGCCGCTAGGCCTCTAAGTACATTTAAACAATTTACTGCACGTTTCCCTAAGTGCAACAGTGCCCAACATGAAAATTCTCATCATATTCAATGGTGCCCGTTCATACCTGGGTGTCGAGCAAAAAAAATAAAATGTAGCTTTTTTGGCAAATTGCATGTTTTTAGCCCCTATGAGTGCGCCCAATAACAAGCATTTTAGCGCCTAAATATTGGTCTCCTTCTCCTTCCTAGCAACCCCAGGCCTGTGAAAAAAATGGAGCGTCCATCCTCTGCCTGGTGAGGGTTCACAAGATCCCTACAACCCTCATTGATGGCTGTTACAAAAAACCGTGGCAAGCGGCAGAGAGCCTGGAAAGAAACTGGCATGGCGAAATTGGCTCAAGAGCTCTGATAGCAGAAGAGACCACAACACCCAATGGAAAGCCGATACTAGGACAATGATGACATATAATGTCATCGATGATATGGCTTTCCATTGGCCAAAGAAAAAACGGATGCCTGAAAACACATAAAAAATGCGTCAAAAATGTGCGTTTGCTGGTGATAAAAAAATGGCAAAATGTGCAAAAAAATTTCTAAATTGACTGAAAGCTGTCATGCATAAATTATGAATGTCGGACGATTCTTACCAGTAAGTAAAACAGCTCAATATAATAACCCAAAATAAAATACATCTCCAGAATGCGCCCCTTTCTAACCAACGACACCACAAAGTTATTAATTCACTCCCTGGTTATCTCTCGCCTTGACTACTACAACTCCCTCCTCATTGGCTTACCTTTACATAAGCTATCACCCCTTCAAGTCCATCATGAATGATGCTGCCAGACTCATCCACCTTACCAACCGCTCAGTGTCTGCTACCCCTCTCTGCCAATCACTCCACTGGGTTCCGCTCACCCAACAAAATAAATTCAAAGTATTAACAACTTACAAAGCCATCTACAACTCTAGTCTAGTCTTAAAATACCAACCTAATCGTTCCCTTAGTACCTCTCAAGACCTCCTGCTTTATAGCTCCCTCGTCACCTCCTCCAATGCTGGCCTCCAGGACTTCTCCCGAGCTTCTACCATCTTATGGAACTCCATACCCCAAATCTAACTCCGAATCCATCCATCTTTAGACGATCCCTAATAACCCTTCTCTTTAAAGAAGCCTATCCTGCTTCTAACTGATACACTGTGTTTTTACTTTTGACATCAGCTCATCCCTCACAATCATTACCTTTTGTATCACTTGACCCTCCCTCTTAGATTGTAAGCTCTAACGAGTAGGGCCCCCTGATTCCTCTTGTACCAAATTGTATAATTTTATTGTAACGTCTGCCTTCACTTTGTAAAGCGCTACACAAACTGTTGGCGCTATATAAATCCTGAATGATAATAATAATAAAACATTAACATTTTTTCCTGCATTCAATTTTAGCGATTCGTGCACAAGCACAAAAAAAGTATGACTAAGGCATGCATCCCCTTAGTGTTGGAGATCTGAGAACCCGCCGTGGAAGTCCCTGTGGTTTTCCAAAGTCAATGGACTAAGGGATATGGAGAATCTCACAGCTAACTTGAACAACCGGGAGGAGATCTTTCGTGACACCTGGAGACCTTGGCAGCATTTCATATACACTGAAGCTTATCTTCAGGAGGTCTCGAAGCCTGGCTGATCTCCTGGACTTGGTCTGGAGTACCTGGGCGAGAGGCTCTATCTGTCTATTTATCTCTTGTTCTGCATCTGTACTTTTTCTTCTACCAAGGGACACCTGGCCCCTTACTCTTTCACTTCTCTAATGTCCTCTCCCAACCCCCCCCCCCCCCCCCCCCCCCGGCTCAGCCGTGAGCACGTTATTTCTTCAGATATTTGAATATCCTTTGATGCATTTTCCGTATGTCACTGTTCCATGTCGGACGGCCATCGGGATGTCCGGCTTCCCGATATATTGTTATGTTTTATACAGTTTTAGGTGTACAAGTATTTGTTCTGGGTCTTCCATGCCACCACCACCTCGTATGCCTTATATTCCCTGTACATTGATGATCAGGTCAATGTTGGTATTATTATATGTACTCATATATACTATCTCTTACCTAGTCTGTTGGCTTTCGGATCTAAATGGTGTCACCCTCTTGTTTGTCATTTGATAAATAATGCGTTTTCCTCTTTTGTTTACCTGACTGTAAACTGCAACTTTTTGAAAATAAAGGAATTAAATGTTTTTTTTTTAAAAGGCATCCAGTCACTTGACAAATCTGACATAGTAGCTCATACACCTTTTTAAAAGTCGAGCTTAAGGCCCCCTTCACATGAGTGGTCTAATCGTGGCTGCCTGTCCATTTTTCAGGCAGACTGATCGGACACTCTATTCTTCTCTATGGGTAGTCAAATGTAAACGGACTTATTTCCGTTTACACCCAGCTACCTCCATTTCGATCCAATTCGGCAAAAAAGAAAGAAAAAAAAAAAGAAAAAAAGGGGGGGGTGGATCGTTCCCCTCTGTCTCGCGGGTTTGAATCAGAGGGCAGTCAGGTGTAAACGGACAGGCCTCTCCGTTTACATCAGACTGCCCATAGAGCAGAGTGGGCTGTGTCCCTGTCTGCTCTGCATAACTGGAGCGGACACAGACCGGTCATCCTCTGCTCGGACGGATCCCCCCGCTGAACAAAACTAGATAAAACTCATTCCGTCCCTTGTGAAATAGGCCTAATGATTTTATTTTAAAACCACAAATTTTGCTGCATTTGGGAAACCATTAACATTGAAGGGCAATGCAATTGCAAAAAATGTTTTTGTGTGCATTTCACAAACGCACGTAAAAAAATAAAAAAAAGTGCTCGATTTACATTTGATGCCACTTCATCACCTGATTTAACTGGGAAACGCGCCGTAACTGGGTGCAGTGCACATGGTTGTCGGGTATTTGTGCAGCTTCAATGGGTCGCATTTGGTGGCCTTGCTTCCCGCCAACTGTGACACGTTGAATAGTTTTTTCCTGCAGGTGTGGAGCATCATGACCGCGGCATGTAAACATTCCCATCTGCTGCCATTGCAGCTGGTTGGGGGTGCCAAAAACGTGTTTCAAATGCACATTTTTACCATGACTTCATGTCTAAACTTAGCCTGAGTGTGAAGGCTAAGCTGCTCACTGCTCAGAGATAGGCGCACAATCTGCGCTCTTCTGCAAACCATAGCCAAGCAGGTATGAACCAGGTGAAAATTAAAAAAAAAAAAAAAAAAAAAACACACCACAATGGTAATAACACTCTCCATGCTGTGTGTGAACTGATATAGTGGATGGTGAAGGTAGGTTGGGTGGCAGGGCAGCAGCTTCTACAAGGAAATGAAGTAAAATTGTTACTCAGTAAGGGCTCTTTTTCACGGGGCAGATCAGTGATGATCCGCCCCGTGAACACCCGCTTGCTCAGCGGGGATCGCTCCGCCGATCCCTGCTGAGCAGGAAGATGATAGGTCCATCGCTGCACGCTGTGCAGCTACGGACCTGTCAGAGCGCCGCTCTCCCCCTATGGGGGGGATCGGATGATGACGGACCGTAGTGTCCGTCGTCAACCGATCCGATAACGGATGGAAAAGTAGGTTTTTCCTCCGTTACACTTTTCGGATCGGAGCGGGGTCGGATGTCAGCGGACATGTCACCGCTGACATCCGACGCTCCATAGGGATGAATGTATGTCCGTTTTCATCCGAAAACGGAAGGATGAAAAACGGACATACGGATCGTCCGTGTGAAAGAGGCCTTACACTAATTACTTGTACACACGGTCAGATTTCCCGACGGAAAAAGTGCGATCGGATTGTGTTGTCGGAAATTCCGATCGTGTGTGGGCTCCATTCGGAATTTCCGACATACAAAGTTTGAGAGCAGGATATAAAATTTTCCGACAACAAAATCCGATCGTTTAAATTCCGATCGTGTGTACACAAATCCGACGCATGCTCAGAATAAATTAGGAGACGAAAGCTATTGGCTACTGCCCTGTTTATAGTCCCGATGTACGTGTTTTACGTCACCACGTTCAGAACGATTGGATTTTCCGACAACTTTGTGCAACAACTTTGAGCCAACATCCGTCGGAAAAAATCCTTGGATTTTGTTGTCGGAATGTCCGATCAATGTCCGACCGTGTGTACGGGGCATAATGTTACCAGCTGCTTCCAGTGTTATTTCCCTTTATAGCACAATGCTGCCATTCTACGCTCAGCCAATGGCATGAAATCCCAGCGCACAGAGTTCTGGCGCAATGCTCTTTATTTACAGAACACGGCTTGGATGCCAGTCTAACCCACCTAAACCCATTACAAAGTGTGTGACTTAACCCTCTTCCCTGCCCACGCCGCCACTAAACGCTCTGTTAGCTGTGCCCAGGATCTGAAAAAGAGTTGGCGCGGAGTCCAGGTTGGTTTTGGCCAGCAGCGCGCGCCTCCCTCCACTTTCCTGTGCCCCGCGAAGAATAGCGGTCTTCAGTCTCTGAGCCCTAGAGCTGGCACGTTCGCTGTAAACTGCCAGCCTATCCCGGGCTCCATCAGTCATGTAGGTCAGATCTGCAATAAAGGTTCGCAGCAGTGAAGGACCGAAGCTGGGTGATAAATGGCCCATTTGTGCTACTGGCCTCTTTCACATTCCCGGACGCTATCTCACCACGGGGGGGACTCAACCGTACTACAGAGACCCCCCCCACCTCGACTCTCTGCTCCCTCCTGGAATTAATGTTTTATTGTTCATAAGAAAAAGATGAAGGATTGGACTATTGCAGAGATTTCTTTTCAAAAAGTAGAAAATCACAGAATAATTAATGCTTCTGAGAATCATTACTGCTCCGTAGAGTACTGCCAATTTCTGCCCAAGTCCCAAACTCCCAAAAGAGAAAAATCCCACCTAGGATCCTTATTGTTCTTCTCTATAAAAATTTGCTTGCAGCAAAATGACAGGTACTCTTCAACACTTCATTAAACACATAAGACTTCCAGGTAGATCTTAAAGTGGACCTCTATGTAACTTTACAAGCACAATAAACCCCCGACGTGTCACAATACGCAGCATCCGTATCGTTTCTCAGAAAAGCTCCACCTTTTATAAAAAGCCCTCCTGGAGCTCCAGTCAGTGACTTTGCCTAGGATGAGATGATGTCATCAGTCTGCCGCAGGCAGAAGGAACCATTTTCTCAGTCTCCCCTACCCCAGTGATCAGACTGTACACTGTAACTTTGTAGAAAGGTGAAAAGGCTGCAGCCAGGAGCTGGTCTGTGTCAGACATTTGTGAACACAGCCAGGACCTGAACAGACACCAGGATTTAAACAATTCTCTCATCTCTGAGTTAGCATCTCAGACCAGGAAGTAGATGGTGACCCTGGATGATGCCTGGACAAAGATGGTGCCATCCTTCTGTAGAGAAAAGCAGATGAAGGCATTGCCAGGGGGAGTACTGTGGACTCTGGGAGGTAATAAATATCTGAAAGTATTACACTAATTATAGCAGTCATACACTATGATGCCAAAAGTATTGGGACACCTGCCTTTTTACATGCACATGACGTTTAACGGCATTCCAGTCTTAGTCCGTAGGGTTCAATATTGAGTTGGCCCACCCTTTGCAGCTATAACAGCTTCAACTCTTCTGGGAAGGCCGTCCACAAGGTTTAGGAGTGTGTCTATGGGAATGTTTGACCATTCTTCCAGAAGAGCATTTGTGAGGTCAGGCACTGATGTGGAAGAGAAGGCCTGGCTCACAGTCTTCGCTCTAATTCATCCCAAAGGTGTTCTATCTGGTTGAGGTCAGGACTCTGTGCAGGCCAGTCAAAGTTCCTCCACCCCAAATTCGCCCATCCACACTATATTGTCAAAAGTATTGGGGCACCCCTTCAAATCATTTGGCGGAGGGGGAATTATGGTGTGGGGTTGTTTTTCAGGGGTATGGCTTGGCCCTTTAGTTCCAGCGAAGGGAACTCTCAAAGTGTCAGCATATCAAGCCATTTTGGGCAATTTCATGCTCCCAACTTTGTGGGAAGAGTTTGGGGATGGCCCCTTCCTGTTCCAACATGACTGCGCACCAGTACACAAGGCAAGGTCCATGAAGACATGGATGAGCGAGTTTGGGGTGCAGGAATTTGAATGACCTGCACAGAGTCCTGACCTCAACCCAACAGAACACCTTTGGGATGAATAAGAGTGGAGACTGCGAGCCAGGCCTTCTCGTCCAACATCAGTGCCTGACCTCACAAATGCACTTCTGGAAGAATGGTCAAACATTCCCATAGACACACTCCTAAACCTTGTGGACAGCCTTCCTAGAAGAGATGAAGCTGTTATAGCGGCAAAGGGTGGGCCAACTCAATATTGAACACCATGGACTAAGACTGGGATGCCATTAAAGTTCATGTTGGTGTAAAGCCAGGCGTCCCAATACTTTTGGGTGTGTGTATATATAGTAAATGTAAAATGTGACTTTCACCAAACACTCACTGGTGGTAAGTTAGTCACTGTCACACACGCACCAGAAAAATTTACCTACGGCATATACATTAAAAGTATAATTTTTCAGAAACGCTCCAACTTGCATCATTAAAAAAACTGTCCTTGAGTTCCAGTCAGTGATTTTGCCTAGGCTGAGATGATGTCATCAGTCTGCTGCAGGCAGGAGGAAGCATTTCCTCAGTCTCCTCTCCCGCAGTGATCAGCCTGTGCTGTACATTAAACTTTTTAGCAAGTGAGGGGGGATGCAGCGGGGGGCCGATCCGCGTCTTCGTTGGCATGCTGCTGAAATATATCTGATGACAGGACCACTTAAAGTTGCCCAGAGAGTCGGGGTAAGGAGAGCGCAGCAGACGACGTAGATTCAGCGGCTGCCATTTAATACGGCTCTCTCCCCACAGATGTCACTGAAGACAACATTTCCTGAACTCCCGGCCATGTTCTACAAGCTGTGCAGTGCAAACAGCGGGGGATCCAGTGCTCGTAGGAGAACACTACGGGAGCCAGATAGAGATCTGAGACTAAATTATTCAACAGCGGCTCAATGCAAGGCAGGAGCACAGGGCAGACAATGGAGGAGGGGGGGGGGGGGTGGCTGTTAACTTATCCGCCAAGGGGTTTGTGGAAAACAATCCAACTGGAAGGCAACAATGGCTCCCACTGAACAAGAAGCCCTTCAGAGGAGATGTCAATGTTTGGCCAGAAAGAGGCCCTTACGCTAACTGGAAAGAAGAGACTTTAGCATCCAAAGCAATCAATCACAGACCTTCTAGTTTCAAATGTTCTGGAAGACAGGAGAGGCAGTACAAGACCCTGTAAGCAAAGTGAGCTCCAGTGATAAAGAACAGTCTCTTCCAGAAGTAGTATACCACATTGCATGCAGATTAACAGAACAGGTGTTGGTGGAGCACCAGACCTCAGAGTAGGCAGAGATAACGAGATTCTAGCTTTATGGGGCAGCTCTCTGTCAACTGGGGTGTCTCAGAGGGTTCCTGGAGTGGTCTGAAGGGCATAAAAAAGGATGAGATCGTCAAAAGACTTGAATGAGTTCAATATAAATGTTATTTTTTCACGACAAAAGGTCAATAGGCCAACATGTTTCGGGAGCTCAAAACTCCATCAACTGTTGTCCAGTACCATTTTGAACTTACTGTTAGCTTTGAAGCCCAGATGAAGAGGGACTTTAAACCCTGAAACGTGTTTGTGGAAACCAATCTAACTGGAAGGCAAAATGCCTCCAACCACCAAGAAGCCCTCACAGATCTTCTATTTCCATGTGCAAGAGAGGCAGTGTAAGACCGTGCAAGCAACGTGAACCCAAGTGATAGTGAGCAGGCACTTCCATAAGGAGTATTCCTCATTGAATGCAGATAGATAAAATGTGTTAGTGAAGCAGTAGACCTCCAAAAGGCAACGATGAAGAGACAATCTAAATTTGACAGGCAGCTTTCTGCCAACTGGGTTGTTCCAGAAAGTCCCTGGAGTGGTCTGAAGGGTTCAAGAATGAGGGCGCCAAAAGACTTGAAGAAGTTCAGTATAAATTTTATATTTCATGACAATAAGTTAATAAGCGAACACGTTTTGGGGGCTCAAACCTCCTCCATCAATTGCTATCCAGTACCATTTGGAACCCTGACGAAGGGGCAGCTTTGAGCCCTGAAGCATGTTGAATTATTTATGTAATGTTGTGAAAAACAAAATTTATACTGGACTAATTCAAGTTTTTTGCCACTCTCATCCTTCTTATGTCTTTCATTACATGCAGAGATTTTCCACCTTTCTACTTTCATTCCTTTTCTTCACTGTAAAAGGAAAATCTTTACTTGTTTGAGGAATCCACATCACCTCCAAAAAAAGTGCCCTGTCCTAAATGTCCGCAATCATGTTACGTCATGAGCGAGGAGCCTATGGAGCAGAGGCGAGACCTGCAGGAAATGGACAATAGCAGACTCTAGCACTGGACGGGTACCTTACCCAAAGTGGATACCCCCATGGCTTACAGCAAGCGTCTCCAAACTTGTTAAACAAAGGGCCAGTTTACTTCAAAACTTGGGGGGGTTCAACAGGAGCAAAAAATGCCTTGTGTCAGTGGACAATGTCCAAACCTTTGTGGTCGGTGGGAGGAATCCTGCCTTATTGTTGGTGTTGGTTAATAAAATAGTGTGCCACTGTTGGTGTCATGGAAAAGAATGGTGCCCCGCTGTTGGTGTCAGTGGAAGGAATGGCACCCCATCATTGGTGCCCCACAGTTGGTGTCAGTGGGAGGTATGGTGCCCAACAGTTAGTGTCAGTGGGAGGTATGGTGCCCAATAGTTGGTGTCAGTGGGAGGTGTGGTGCCCAATAGCTGGTGTCAGTGGGAGGTGTGGTGCCCAATAGCTGGTGTCAGTGGGAGGAATGGTGCCCAATAGCTGGTGTCAGTGGGAGGTGTGGTGCCCAATAGTTGGTGTCAGTGGGAAGTATGGTGCCCAATAGCTGGTGTCAGTGGGAGGTGTGGTGCCCAATAGTTGGTGTTAGTGGGAGGTGTGGTGCCCAATAGTTGGTGTTATGAAAAGGAATGGCACCCCACTGTTAGTGTCAGTGGAATAAATGATGTCCCATTCTTGGTGTCAGTGGAAAGGATGGCACCCCATTCTTGGTGTCAGTGGGAGGAATGATGCCCAATTGTTGGGCTCGGTGGAAGGAATCGTGTCCCATTGTTGGCATCAGTGAAAGGAACGGTACCTCATCTACCGTGTCTGTGGGAGCAACAGTACGCGAGGGGCAAGCAAAATGCCGCATCCAGCCCTGAGAATTGGTATATATTAAATGTCCATGGAAGGACTTCCCCCCCCCCCCCCCCCCTAGAATACACCCATAACTGAAATACAGCTTTCAGGCAGGCCGACCTTGACCGGATTGGCAATGGAAGGGCAGATCCTCTGACTGGCCATGGGGGATCTGATAGCGGCCCTAATCAGTCAGGGCTGGTCATATGACTTTCTTGTCTTTGTAAGTCCATCATCTTACCTGTTTACCTGGGGTGTGGATAAGATTATTTGCCGTATCTCGCCAAGATGTTTTTAGAACAGAAAATGCCAATGGAAATATAAAGCACAATATCTCACATCTGCAATTAATCAACTGAACTGATTAGCTAATCTGCTGAACTTTGCATGTGTCAGTTTAGTCATCAATCGAGTCCAGAGGGGAGCCTGGTCTCAACCTGCCAATCACGTTTCCATGCGAGACGTGAGGTATAGCCTACTGCACACGCCCCAGTCTTATTGTCACCTGCTTCCATTTTTCTGAGCGTTGGCTTGAAATGAGACACAGGAAGGTTTAAAATCTCTGTCCCCAAGGAGATTTGCCCACACTTCCTGTGTTATTTCCCTCTCATTTCCTAAACTGGTGACACCCCCTCACATTTTAACACATAGGGTGTCACTAAAACCACAATTGAAGAAAAATGTAGCCAAATGGGACAAAAGAAGCACTAAGATCTGGACATGTTCAGGGGAGAATAGCCCCTGAATTCAGTGGTGTCAGTGAGATAGTGGCCCCCAGGGAAGAATAGCCTCTCAATTCAATGGTGTCAGTATGATAATGGCTCCAGGGGAGACTAGCCCATAAATTTAATGGTATCAGTGGAATAGTGGCCCCTAGGAAAGAACAATCCCCAGGATTATTGGTGTCATTGCAATAGATTATTGACCCCAGGGTAGATTAGCCCCTCAATTCATTGGTGTCAGTGGGATACCAGCCCTCAGGGTAGACTAGTCCCTCGATTCACTGGTGTCAGTGAAAAAGTGTCCCTAGGGGATACTAGCCATCAATTCACTAAAATCAGTGGGATAGGGACCACCAGTGCAAAAGGGCCCTGAATCAATAGTGGCCTCAGAGGCAAATAGCCCCCTAAATTATTAGAGTCAGTGGGAAAGTGACACCCAGGACAGAACAACTACCAAATGACCGTGTCAGTGGAATAATGGACCCCAGGGGAAAATGGCCCCTCAAATTACTGGTATCAGTGGTGGTACTTACCTTAGAACAGGAGCCAGTGCCACCTGCAGATTAGGACTGACAATCCCACATAGCACGTCATAGTCTCTTCTAATAACATCCCTCTGTGCACAGGCAAAGCTGCAAAAGAACTTTTGCCAATTTGTTGGGTGCAGTTCAATCCCCCCAACAGAATTATTTCAGGCAGAGTACTTTAATTCATAAAAAGTAGTAGTGGTACCTTGACTTTTTTATTGAAGCATTGGGTCAGGGGCCCTCTGCAGGATCCTCCAGTGGGCCAGTCCCAGCTTGGGGTGACAATAGTAGCTATGGCAGAGAGCAGGAAGCTGCGGCCCGGCAGAGGGAGGGAGGTCTGGGCCCGGCAGCAGGAGGCAGGACTGGGCCCGGCAGCAGGAGGCAGGACTGGGCCCGGCAGCAGGAGGCAGGACTGGGCCCGGCAGCAGGAGGCAGGACTGGGCCCGGCAGCAGGAGGCAGGACTGGGCCCGGCAGCAGGAGGCAGGACTGGGCCCGGCAGCAGGAGGCAGGACTGGGCCCGGCAGCAGGAGGCAGGACTGGGCCCGGCAGCAGGAGGCAGGACTGGGCCCGGCAGCAGGAGGCAGGACTGGGCCCGGCAGCGGGAGGCAGGACTGGGCCCGGCAGCGGGAGGCAGGACTGGGCCCCGGCAGCGGGAGGCAGGACTGGGCCCGGCAGCGGGAGGCAGGACTGGGCCCGGCAGCGGGAGGCAGGACTGGGCCCGGCAGCGGGAGGCAGGACTGGGCCCGGCAGCGGGAGGGAGGTCTCGGCCCGGCAGCGGGAGGGAGGTCTCGGCCCGGCAGCGGGAGGGAGGTCTGGGCCCGGCAGCGGGAGGGAGGTCTGGGCCCGGCAGCGGGAGGGAGGTCTGGGCCCGGCAGCAGGAGGGAGGTCTGGGCCCGGCAGCAGGAGGCAGGACTGGGCCCGGCCGGCAGGAGGGAGGTCTGGGCCCGGCGGCAGGAGGGAGGTCTGGGCCCGGCAGCAGGAGGGAGGTCTGGGCCCGGCAGCAGGAGGGAGGTCTGGGCCCGGCAGCAGGAGGGAGGTCTGGGCCCGGCAGCAGGAGGGGGGTCTGGGCCCGGCAGCAGGAGGGGGGTCTGGGCCCGGCAGCAGGAGGGGGGTCTGGGCCCGGCAGCAGGAGGGGGGTCTGGGCCCGGCAGCAGGAGGGGGGTCTGGGCCCGGCAGCAGGAGGGAGCGTCCAGCCCGGCAGCAGGAGGAAGCTCCCAGAGATGGTGAACCACTAGTTTATAAGGAAAGTAACAGGAGACTTTATTTGTGATGTCATTATACATACATGAGCTCAGCCTGATCACCGGGAAGCCATCCAGTGTCCACGGAACACACAAAGTTGGCATCACCCATCATGTCCGAGTATTTCCAGAGTCAACATTGAGCGACTGTTTAACAGCCTACAGACTAAATAAACAGCCCTACACCGAGGCCAGAAACACACGGAGTTGGCATCGCTTTAACTCTAAGTAAACCTTCCTGGAAGGATTTCAGAACAAGCACAATGTACAATATTTATAAACATCCAAATGAACGTTCCACATTCTTCTCAGAAAGAAAAGCCCCATCCAACTGTTTCACCTACTCATAGAGCAGATGTAGGCAACTCCCGACACGCAAAGACTCTTTTGCCGCCACTCGACTCCCTCCCTATCAGCAGAGCAGTGCAGGGAAGTGTCATTGAGACACTAATACATTCCAATTTCAGAAATGCCGCCGGAGCGGCGTTTTTCCGGCGGTATCGCAGCACTGCCCCATTGATTTCAATGGGGAGCAGCAGTGGAGGAGCGGTGAGTTCATCGCTCCTTCACCGATCCAAAGAAGCTGCTGGCAGGACTTTCTAACGCCCTGCCAGCGCACCGCTCCAGTGTGAAAGCCCTCGCGCTTTTACACTGGAGTGCATGGAGCAGCTGTTTTAGGACGTTTTGCAGGCGCTATTTTTAACGCTATAGTGCCTGCAAATGGCTCCAGTGTGAAAGGGGTCAGATTTACTGTTGAGCTTCTGGGAACTTTGTTGAAATTATTCCTGAACCTTTGCGTCACTTACTACTGAACCCCGGCACTCTGTGTCCCTTTAAGCCACAGCCGGTATTCAGCGCAAAGAAAATCACACCCAACTTTTGCTGTGGCGCAGAGCGCCACACTTTTTCTCAGCTGCGGGGGCCCAACTTATGATCCTGTACACAGGCCCACTGCTTTCAGAAAATACCCCTGACCTGAGCTTATCATTGCCCATCCATTCCAGATGCTTGTATGTGACATCCCATACATCACACACATCCCATACATCCCATACATCACATACAAGCACATGGGCTGGATGCGAGAGTTGGATCAGCAGGATGAATGTGCCAGGACAGGGAGATGTGTCTCATCTCTGCTTCCTTTCACCACTCTACATATCACACATATCATAGATGAGAAGAGTGTACAGCGGTGGAGCAGATGAGCAGGAGGGGTTCAGAGGTGGGACAGAAGAGCAGGAGGTACAGCAGTGGGGCAGATGTGCAGGGAGGTACAGTGGTGAAAAAGATGAGAAGGTGCTTCAGCAGTGGGACAGAAGAGCAGGGGGTACCAGTGATGGGGCAGATGAGCAGGGGGGTTTAGTGTTGGGCCAAATGAGAAGGGGGTTACAGTGGTGGGACAGATGAGCAAGGGGGGTTCGATGTTGGGGCAGAAAAGGGGGGGGGGTTACAGTGGTGGGACAGATGAGCAAGGGGGGTAGTGAAGTGGGGCAGATGTGAAAGGAGGTGTACTGGTGGGACAGATGAGCAGGGGGAACAGAGGTGGGGCAGAAGAGCAGGGGTGTAGAGAGGTGAGACAGATGTACAGGAGGTACATTGATGGGGCAGATGAGCAGATGGGTTTAGTGTTAGGACAGATGAGAAGGTGATTCAGTAGCGAGACAGAACAACATGGGGATACGTCGGTGAAGCAGATATGCAGGGAGATACAGTGGTGGGGCAGATGAGAAAAGTACATTGATGGGGCAGATGAGCAGCAGGGTTACAGGGGTGGGACAAAAGAACAGGGGGGGGGGGGTTCAGTGTTGGGGCAGATGAGAAGGAAGTTACAGTGGAAGGTAAGATCAGCAGGGGGGTTCAGTGTTGGGGCAGATGAGAAGGGGGTTCAGTGGGACAGATGTGAAAGGGGGTGCATTGGTGGGACAGATGAGCAGGGGGTTACAGTGGCTGGGCAGAAGAGCAGGGGGTACAGTGGCGGGGCAGAAGAGCAGGGGGTACAGTGGCGGGGCAGAGGAGAAAGTAGGTACATTGGTGGGACAGATGAGCAGGGGGGTTCATTGTTGGGACAGATGAGAAGGGGGTTCAGTGTTGAGACAGAAAAGCAGGGTGGGTGGGGCAGATGTGAAAGGAGGTGTATTTTTAGAACAGATGAGCAGGGGTTACAGAGGTGGGGCAGATGTACAGGGGGGTACATTGGTGGGGCTGATGAGAAATGGGATTACAGTGGTGGGGCAGATGAGCAGATGGGTTCAATGTTAGGACAAATGAGAAGGTGATTCAGTAGGGAGATAGAAGATCATGGGGATACATCGGTGGAGCAGATGTGCAGGGAGGTACAGTGGTGGGGCAGATGAGAAAAGGGGTACATTGATGGGGCAGATGAGCAGCAGGGTTACAGTGGTGGGACAGAAGAGCAAGGGGGTACAGTGGTGGGAGGAATCAGATGGGGATTTAGCGTGGGACAGAAAACCAGGGGGTACAGTGCTGGGGCAGATGAGCAGGGGGGGTTCAGTGCTGGGGCAGATGAGCAGGGGGGGTTACAGTGTCGGGCCAGATGAGAAGGGGGTTACAGTGGTAGGAAAGATGAGAGGGGGGGGTTCAGTGTTGCGGCAGATGTACAGGGGGGTACAGTGGCGGGGCAGAGGAGAAATGAGGTACATTGGTGGGACAGATGAGCAGGGGGAACAGAGGTAGGACAGATGTGCAGGAGGTACATTGGTGGGGCAGATGAGAAAGGGGGTTACAGTGGTGGGGCATATGAGCAGATGAGTTCAGTGTTAGGACAGATGAGAAGATGGTTCAGTGGTGAGACAGAAGAACACGGGGGTACGGCCGTGGAGCAGATGTGCAGGGAGGTACATTGGTGGGGCAGATGAGAAAGGTGGTTAAAGTGGTGGAACAGAAGTGCAGGGGGGGTTACAGTGGTGGGACAGATTTACAGGGGGGTTACAGTGGTGGGACAGATTTACAGGGGGATTACAGTGGTGGGACAGATTTACAGGGGGGTTACAGTGGTGGGACAGATGTGCAGGGGGGGGACAGTGATCTGAGGTGTGAAGGTGCATGAATTGGGGCTGATCTGAGGCGTGAGAGTGCAGGATGTTAATTTCTCACTACTACTCAAGTAGTTTACAGCATTTACTTTATAAAAAAATCCTTTTCGTGATTGAGAGGGTGAAGTTGACTTTTTTCGTTATAAAATCGGCACTCTCAATTTCTTTGAAAATATTTTTCGGCACACTGTGCTCAAAAGGTTGCCTACCTCTGTTAGGCCCCTTTCACACTGGGGCGGTTTGCAGGCGTTATTGCGCTAAAAATAGCGCCTGCAAACCGCCCCTAAACAGCCTCCGCTGTTTGTTCAGTGTGAAAGCCCGAGGGCTTTCACACTGAAGCGGTGCGCTGGCAGGAGAAGAAAAAATCTCCTGCTAGCCGCATCTTTGGAGCGGTGAAGGAGCGGTGTATTCACCGCTCCTAAACCGCTCCTGCCCATTGAAATCAATGGGACAGCGCGGCTATACCGCGGTAATACTGCAGCTATAGCCGCGCTATACGAGGGGTTTTAACCCTTTTTCGGCCGCCAGCGGGGGTTTAAACCACACCGCTAGCGGCCGAATACCGCAGTAAAACAGCGCTAAAAATAGCGCTGTTTTACCGCCGACGCCCCCTACCGCCCCAGTGTGAAAGGGGCCTTTTAGAGCGTTACAGTGCGCTGTCCTTTTATCCAAATTGTGTCACATGTCCCTCTATTGGAGACTACAAGTGGCAGTTTCAACACACATTACACAAGTATGGTCCCACTGTTGTCACAAACCGGAAACCAATCCTGAGAAATGCCATGCAGCCATCGCTAGAGTGCATGTAGAGGAAAGTGGCTGTAAAAAGGCTGCAGGAGATCAGCGGCACGGAGGTGCAACAAAGAATTAAAAATAAAAAGGTGAAATCAGAGTAAGCAATTTCAGTCCAGGAGAGGAGCCGGTAGAACTGTGCAAGACTTGTGATGATATTCCTGCCCAGGTCAGTACAATAATTGTGATCCTATCAGAGGGGGGCTGATTTGGGCAATGTGCAATTGAAATCCACCCTACCCCCCCCCCCCCCATATATCCATTGATGACTTCTATCACCGTGCAGGGACGTCTCAGGGTCCCATCTCGCCGAGTACGTGCCCTCTGCTTCCTATCTGACAGTCCACTTCCTGTTTTTATTATCTAACAGAATTCCAGAGCATTCCAGTGCGGCTGCATCACTCTTGTACAGTTGCAGCGGGGTCACATATTGAAACGCACACTGATCTGCTGCATAAGCTGCTCACGTGTGTGTGTGTGGGCGAAGGTAATGAACAAGGACGCACGGCGGTCCCAATGCCACACTTTCCCGAATTTCCGATTAGTGCACAATAAACAGGATGCACGGTTGATGACAATTAAAGTAAAGGACGCCCCCAGATGACTCCTATGTGTCCTTCTGCCACCTTTACCGACTCTATTACCACTGCAGCCTTCCATCCTCCAACAAGGGTTTAACTCTGATGCTCTGGGATAGAACGCAAAGCTACAACTCATAAATATATAAGAAAACAAAGATAGTGGCTAGTATGCCCTGATAGATAAGGCACCTCATCCCAAGAATTTATGAATTATGGGGAGCAGAGGAAAGGGGATTATTGTGGTGCCAGCAACAACTCAGTACAAAAGGCATAATAAAAAAAAAAAAAACAACAAATTTTATTACAATGAATTAAAAACATTAGTACATTTAGTTGAACCACATATAAAAAGGAGCACTTTACAGTATAGGATAATGGTAGGTATGACAGCAGGTCTATTCTTCCCTACTAGTTTCACCAAGGCTTTGGCTTCGTCAGGGAAATAGAATATAATAGAAAACAATATGGCTCCCGGCAGTCCAATGGGGCAAGGCCAGTGCGGTCCAGTATCACAGGGCAATAACCCTTCGCTGCCAAGTAGTTGGCTGCAGAGGGCAAAAAGGAGGCTTCATAAAAACAAAACCATAAAGATTATTTAGTAGACAGGGGCGCTGTTAAGACCAGAAATGTATGGACAGACCGATTAGGACAGGTGTGCCGATTCATTGATAGAAAGTTGGCCTGGAATATAATGGTACAATCTAGGGAATCAATAGGCTCCAAACAAAAAATAAATTCCAACAAAAAACTGTGTTGGAAAAAAGTTGAAGAGCAGAGCCAATATACATAAGTAGCCAGAGATGTCCAAGCAATCAAGGTGCAGAGGCCTTGCATAGAATGATCGTACCAGCGCCCCAGTAAATCAGCAGCTGTACCATTATATTCCAGGCAAACTTTCCATCAATTAATCGGCGCACCTGTCCTAATCGGTCTGTCCATACATTTCTGGTCTTAACAGCGCCCCTGTCTACTAAATAATCTTCATGGTTTTGTTTTTATGAAGCCTCCTTTTTGCCCTCTGCAGCCAACTACTTGGCAGTAAAGGGTTATTGCCCTGTGATACTGGACCGCACTGGCCTTGCCCTGTTGGGCTGCCGGGAGCCACATTGTTTTCTATTATATTCTATTCCCCTGATGAAGCCAATGCCTTGGCGAAACTAGTAGGGAAGAACTGACCTGCTGTTATACCTACCATCATCCTTCTTTGGTCAATAGAATACTGTAAAGGGCTCCTTTTTATATGTGGTTCAGCAAAATGTACTAATGTTTTTAATAAAATTCGTTTTTTTATATACCTTTTGTACTGAGTTGCTGCTGGCACCGCAATAATCCCCTTTTCTCTGCTCCCCATAATTTATAAATATATAAACTTTACCTTAAGGCTCCATTCACATCTAAGTGTTCCATGAATGGGTGCAAAAGTGTGTGTTTTTGCACCCGTTCACAGAAAAAGGTGCATCACACTTGTGATGCCATTCATCCTTAATGGCACCCCAAATACTGCCAGCAGATGCGCATTTTCGCGTGTGTCAAAAATGCGCGACAAACATGCCTGAAGATGCAGTGAAAATAACAAGTGAATCTCAACATAAAGGAGCTTCTTTGGCGTGTTTGTGGCACGTAGGGAGCCCAAAAAAAAAAAAAAAGTGCGGAAAAAAAACAAAACACACGTTGATGCAACGCTTAGATGTGAATGCAGCCTAACAGAGACAGTCATAGGTACAAAGTCCAACAAATGTAATGTTTTATCCAAAAGCGATTTCTGCATTTTTGTATGATTTATTTAAAGGATAACTCCCTCCCCCTTTTAAAGACAACACTGCCAAATTAGTTATATTAATTAAAACAAACAATGTATTGAAATGTAACAATGGATTATTTTTAGCGGAACCAGCAGAGTTTGCACACCGCGGTGTCATACCTCCTCCATTCCTGCCTGCCCCCAAGCTACGGTGGAAATATTTGGAGGCAGAATCTATACTGGGCTGGCTGTCAATTATTGCCAGCATAACACAAACCCCCACTTCCCTGAATCTCACTTGACACTTTGGGGTGCACTCTTGCAGAAGTTTTTCTCTGGTTTTTTCCAAGTTTTGTGTGGACAAAAAAAAAAATTGTCCCTAGTAGGATATTCTACATAGTGTGCCCTAGATGTCTGTCTTACCTCCTAAAAGGCCTGGTGGACCCCTCTCCTCATGGTCAGTCGAAGCTGACCAATGAGTTCTAGGTGAGGCGCTCTACCGAAGAGAGACCCTATGGTTCAGGAGAGGAAGGAACCGGCCACACATCCTCCCCTAGATTTCAGGGTAGGCAGGACCCACACCCTCCATCCTAGTGAGAAAAAGAACCACAGACAAAAGTCAAAAAGGAGAAGAAAAATAAATAAATAGGTGCCCATACTAGTGCACTGGCTAGGCCCTGAGCCCTGGTAACGAAAATTGCCACAAAAGGCCTAGCCCAAGGAGGCGCAGTGCAGAAAAAGCATTAGTGATATGACCATGTGCTCATTCTCACAGTGGGGTTCCCACACCGAAGTGATACTAAGAGCATCCCTGGGGCGACCAACTCCCAGGGGGCACAGCACCGCAGATTCTCTGCCTTCGCAGCCCATGGCCATACATGGTAGACCCCATTCAAATCAGCAGGCACTGGGACCCTCCAGTCTTCCAGAGGGAATAAGTCTTGTGTCCCACTTCCTTTGAGCACCCGGTTTCTGTTCTAGCCAGTACTAGCCTTCAGAGCACCCATCATACCAGCAAGGATACTATACAGCCAGCCATTCCTGCCAAAAGTTCAGAGTGGCATAGCAACCCTACCAGACATGGATAAAAAAAAAAAAAAAAAAGTTTGTTTTTTTAAGCCACGGTGGTGATGAAAAACCTTTAAGTGTATAAAAAACAAGCATGCGAACACACAAAAAGTGCACTTAAGGGTGTGCTTTGTCCGCCCCCTGAAGGAGTAGGACCTTTCTCTGAACCCCTGGGGTGCAAGGCTCCTGACAGGGACAAGGTTACAAACTTGATCCGCCTAATCAGAAGGCCTGGCGGACCCCATGAGTACTAGGTCAAGAGAGACCCCCAGGTTCAGTGGAGGAAGGAACCTGAAAATAAATTAAATTTAAAAAAGTGACCGTGCAATGTGCACTGGCTTGGCCCTGAGTCTTGGTAGCAAAAATTGTCCTGGACTTAGCCAAAAGGCCTAGCCCATCGAGGTGCAGTGCATAAAAAGTTTTTCATACCAGCAGGAATAATATACACCCAATTCCCCTTACTGGACACTGATAAGGACAGATACTACACTTGATCTTCGCCAAAAGGCAGAGAAGCAATTAACAACAATGTTTAATGTGATTGGAGGCGGAGCAATGTTTATTATGATTGGGGGTGGAGCAATGTTTCTATCCCTTATCTCAATTGGAAAGTGAATGAAGATTGTTTAGCTTCCATCTGATGGGAGCCCCTACACACAGTAAACCCCCAATCAGAAAACAGACAGAATAAAATGTTCCATATGGAATAATTAGAGAATTTTTTAAAGGCACCATAATATAATTTGCATTAAAAGCAGGGAGGCAGCTCTCCTAAGCTAATATTATGAAGTTTAGAAATAATTTGCATAGCTTGGGTCAATAATTTTTTTAGACGTATAAACAACCGTTAAAAAAAAAAAAAAAAAACTACCTGGACCGCTCCACAAATGAGGCTCTGCTGCATCCTCTGTGCTGTCAACAGTCTCTGACTCTTTGTAGTTCACGCTGTCTTCCACCTCCGCGCTCTCGGCCTCTGTAATAAAAATGAAATAAATAATTAAACAACCTTCCTGCTCATATTATTAAAGAACGTCACTGCATACTCTCTCCATCTGACCATGTAATTAAACCAGGAAGAAAAAAAAAAGAAAGAGGGAGCAACCAGAGTGGTTTGCCTATTCTATCCTATTCTATCGCGTAGAAAGGCACAGCAGAAGTGTAAGGCAGTGACCCAACATTGGGAGTAAAATTTTCAATAACATTCCATGTAGCTTCTATGGAGCCCTGGGGTGGGAGAGGGCCCCATTAATGAGGCAGATGAGGAAAACTAAAGTGTAAAGTTTCTAATATAAAAGAGCTGAATTCAGACCTCAGGATTGCCGCTAGTCACAGATCCCCCTCTATGCAGGAAGAAGCACTGGTTTAGCTGTCTGTGTGTAGATTTATTGCCCTCTGTCATAGCCGGGAGGGGACAACCATGATTTGAAGTTCTGTTCCTGGTTCCTAGGAAGTATATCAGATTCTCCACGCTCTGTTAGGACAGCATTGATCACACAATCTCTGCTGTACAGGAGGCTCAGGCTTCACCTGATGGATATTCACCTCTGAATGAATGCTACTCTAGATCTGAATTGGGGTCCAGTGCTCTACCAACACACCTTCCAGAGACTTGACATTTAGGGAAAACTTCCTGCAATAAGCAGAGTAGGATGGTCAGAAAACCCAGTGGGGGGGTTATCGCCTCCATCCAAAAGGAACATAATACAAATCTGAAGGTTCTCACAACTCACCTAACTTTGCGTTCATTTTTTATTCAAACACAAAAAAATTCACAGAATTTAAGGGGCTTACTACTCCCCCTTCATCGTTCAACAGTCAGGATACTGCTCATTCGTGTCACCTGACGGCAATATCTTATCCCTGTGTTACAATGTGTTGATCAGTATTCTCCCCAATTGCCGTCACCATCTAAGCCCTGATGAACGGAGTGTTGATGCCAGAAACGCATTGGATTTTTCTTGAGATCTCTTGTCTTGTGAAATAAAGACTTACTAGATGTGCACTACATATCTGTGTTGCTCTCACTCTCCTGACACTCCTTAGACTCCTCAAGGACAAGGAGACCATAATAACTCTCCTGTTTTGGGTCCAGCGCTCTACCAACATATCTACTGTTGTGCTTCCACAGGCTCAACATTTGAAGAATTTCCTCCAAGTAAAACTGGGCATTCTCCAGTAGACTTTTGTTCAAATATTTGTAAAGAAATTCAAATGGATCATCTGAGCATTGGATCGTACTATGATGGACTGGACACATTTTTTAAGGAAAACCCCAAAAAGTTTTGATTGTCATGCCAATTATTATTATTATTCTTCAGGATTTATATAGCGCCAACAGTTTGCTAAGCACTTTACAAAATGAAGGGAGACATTACAGTTAAAATACAATTTGGCACAAGAGGAATCAGAGGGCCCTGCTAGTTCGATGGTTTGAACTTTGCATTCAAGGTGAACATATAACATTACAAAAAGTAACATTTTCCCGAATGAAAAGCACATTCACAATTAGAAATTCATGATTCTTTTTTGTTTAAGAAAAAATTTCCATCATTCTTCGATTTTCCCAACTCTAAACGAAAACGATTGGCAAATTGACTCCATTACCGATTAGAAAATCAAACCACTGTTCCAAAAGGGAAACATTTTTGAACAAAACTGTACTGGTGTATGGCCAACATAACAGAGTAGGATAGTCAGGAGACCCAATGGGAAGGTTATCTCCATCCATCCAAAAGGAAATCGAATTTTGGTAAAAAATGGTGAATGTTCTGATTGGCTCACCTAATGCTACCTTCTTTCTTCTTTAGTGGTCTCAGGCCATACATGTTTTGATTTTATTATCCAAATCAAGTGCAATTCAAACATTCGAATAGGCATAACGTTCCCTTATGTTTGATTTAGATCAGATTCGTTCAAACTGAAATGATTGACCAGGACAGAAGGTTATCAATCCTATTGTATAGATTGGCAGCACTGAGATGCCTTGGTCATGAATACAATCATATTTTGATCGATTAGATTGAGAGATTTTATGGTGAAAACAGAGATGTGATTGATCTTATGATCATATCTTTAAACTCTTGTTCAAAATCCACTACCCTCTGTGTGTCATATCAATCCAATGGGTTGTCAACTATTGATCGATTATTCCAATCAGAAAAGAAATCGGTCAATATCAAAGCATGTATGGCCCCTTTACTTTAGCTAATACAAAAATTTGCCAAGATTACTGATATAACTTTTTGGGTGTTTTTGAAGTCCTCTATATAGACGAACGGCTCCACTGACCACAGATCATCGTCGGTGATGGGATGGGGAGGAGGAGGAATCCTGTCCAGCAGCTCGGTGGTTAATCAGTCCAGGTCTTTTTCCTAGCAACTGGCTGATAATAATTCTCCCCATTAACAGCAGTTGAAGATGGTGTGATAAGCCTATCAGCCTATGACAGTGCCTGCGATTACTGCACAAAGTGCATGTTTGCATACAGCCCGGCCATGATAACCAGCAAGAGCTGAGATCGATACGACCCATAAAAAAGACGACGTCAGGATTATTAATAGCTGCCCCGGGAGGATGATTAACATCAAAATCGATGGGAATTAAAACCGCACCCCAATAGGCACTTTCCAGGGAAAAACAGTGAGCCGTGTCCAATTGCCACCCATTGGAGGACACCGCTGCACTCTGAACAGGGAATACATTTAACCAACCACTCAAAAAGTTTTCACTATGACATAGAGTTTGGTTAAAGTGTTCCTAGCATCAGATATATAATTCCATGTCAGCAAGAGAAATAACGTGTCTGTGTAACCCTTCCAGGTACTTATTACCTTTCACATAGACCACAGTATTCCCCCTGTCAAGTCCCTCATCTTTTCTCTCTAGAACGATGGTGCCATCTTTGTTCAGATATCACCCAAGGCCACCATCTACTTTCTGGACTGAGATGTTGGCTTGGAGGCTACACAATCATGTAAATCCAGGTGCCTGTGCAGTTCTTGGCTGTGTTCACATGATCAGTTCCTTCTCCAGCCTCTCAGCCTTGTGACTTTCTACAATTTAAATACACTATATTACCAAAAGTATTGGAATGCCTATCTTTACATGCACATGAACTTTAATGGCATCCCAGTCTTAGTCCATAGGGTTCAATATTGAGTTGGCCCAACCTTTGCAGCTATAACAGCTTCAACCCTTCTGGGAAAGCTGTCCACAAGGTTTTAGTTCATCCCAAAGGTGATCTATCAGGTTGAGGTCAGGACTCTGTGCAGGTTAGTCAAGTTTGTCCACCCCAAACTCGCTCATCCATGTCTTTATGGACCTTGCTTTGTGCACTGGAGCGCAGTCATGGTGGAACAGGAAGGGGCCATCCCTAAACTGTTCCCACAAAGTTGGTAGCATGAAATTGTCCAAAAATATCTTGGTATGCCGACGCCTTAAGAGTTCCCTTCACTGAAACAAAGGAGCCAAGCCCAACCCCACACCATATTCCCCCCTCCACCAAATGATTTGGACCAGTCCAGAAAGCAAGGTCCATAAAGACACGGATGAGCGAGTTTGGGGTGGAGGAACTTGACTGGCCTGCACAGAGTCCTGACCTCAACCCTATAGAAAACCTTTGGGTTGAATTAGAGCGGAGACTGCGAGCCAGACCTTCTTGTCCAGAATCAGTGCTTGACATCACAAACACGCTTCCAGAAGAATGGTCAAACATTCCCATAGACACACTCCTAAACCTTGTGGACAGCCTTCCCAGAAGAGTTGAAGCTGTTATAGCTGCAGAGGGTGGGCCAACTCAATATTGCTGAACCCTACAGACTATGGCCAGCATAATAAAGTAGGGAGAGTCAGGAGACCGGGAATTTTATCTCCATCCATCCAAAAGGAAATCTAATTTTGGTAGAAATTAGTGAATATTCTTATTGGCTCACTTAATGTTACCTTAAAGTTCATCGTGTAAAGGCAGGCGTCCCAATAGTTTTGGTAATAAAGTGTATGTTTCAGACTGATCACTGGGGGGAAAGGAGACCAAGGAAATGCTTCCCCCTGCCTGCAGCAGACTGACGACATCATCTCAGCCTAGGCAAAGTCACTGACTGGAGCTCATTGATGGCTCTTTAATGTAAAATGATACTGTTACTAAATAACTGTGATGTCAGGAACTTATTCATGAAGCTACTCCATGGTTTATTTTCAGCAGCTGAATCCTGAGCCTTTGCACACAGGTCTGACTGTAGAGAAGGGAAGGTTACAGTCTGTATTATCCTAATCAGATACCTGCCAAGTCACCGAGAGCATTATTAGTAACGTGGACAAAGCACTTGTAATGCAGCGTCACTGGGGCAGGTCCCTTATCGCTCACTATCAGCATTATCGCTTCCTATGACTTGACAGTCAGCATTTGGGGGAGGGGAGAAATCCATTTTCCCAGGAAGGAACTACAAGTACCAGCAGTGACAGATTAGAATGGAAAATGTGAATGTTTGGATAGAAATTCTGGAGCTGCTATGTAATATTTCCAGGACTTCCATCAGATCATATTTGGATATATTGTGTGCGGTGAGCTGGGTAGGGGGGGGGGCTTTCAGGTATGGATACAGCCATACATGGATTGAAATTTGGCTGGTTCAGCAGGGGTCGAATTTTGATCCACGCATGGGCAGGTTTGTTGTACTTATGTACAACCAGCCTGTCGGGTTTTTCCTGATCCTGTTCCTGAAGCCAGCAACACAGATCATTGTATTCTGACGGCAGGAAAGACTCCTCGCTGTCAAAATACAATACCACACCGGGAAAGATTCCTCCATCCACATCGAATGTGTGGGAGGGAACATTTCATCTTTTTTTTTTTTTTTTTAACCCACTGGTTGAAAAAAAAATTTAAAAAAATAAAAAAGAGAGAAGAAGGATCAATGTATGACCTGCCTTACATAGTTACATTTTTGCAGCTTGGACCAATGTAGCCATCTACATATCATACCTGTAGTATGGCTCTAGAATCTGGAAATCACTACAGAATGCTACACGGCTACTCCAGTGATCTCCACTTGTATCCAGGTCCTGAAGAATAATACAGAATTATTAAGAATATACAGAATTATTAAGCGTGTGTACCTGAGCTGCAGGGGGGCGTGGCCTCTTCACGCAGGTTCTCCAGTGGTTCCGCTTCACCCGTCTCCTGATCGGAAGCCTGCGGCACAGAGCTGCTCGGCTCTCCTGGTAATGAAGGTAGGAATACCTGAGTGAGGATTTGTCTCAGTGAACTCAGCAATTGTAAGAAAGGGGAATTTTCTCCATAGTCAGAGACAACCAGCCATCTCTGAGAAACACAAAGCAGTAAACACAGTGGCTTCATAGGAAACGTCCAACAGAACGCCATAAAACAATATAATGATCATTTATACCATGGCAGTGTACATAGAGATATATGGTGTAACATTTACCAGACTCTTCTCTATGTATGTAAATGTTACAATTGTCCTGTATTTGTTTTGTGCAGATCATCGTCATTTCTCACCCTCCCCAGTTTTACCTGGAAAAGTCTGTCTCTGCCCCTCCCACAACTATGTTTTTTTCCCTGCAGTAGTTTGTATCTCTGCCCCTCCCACATGGGTGAGATTTCACTGCAGCAGCTTATGTCTTTGCTCCTTCCAAAATGGTGAGATTTCCCTGTAGCAGTTTGTGTCTCTGCCCCTCCCACAATGGTGAAATTTCCCTGCAATAGTTTGTGTCTCTGCCCCTCCCACAATAGTGAGAGGTCCCTGCAGTAGTTTGTGTCTTGGCCCCTCCCACAATGGTGAGATTTCCCTGCAGTAGTTTGTGTCTCGGCCCCTCCCACAATGGTGAGATTTCCCTGCAGTAGTTTGTGTCTCGGCCCCTCCCACAATAGTGAGAGGTCCCTGCAGTAGTTTGCGTCTCGGTCCCTCCCACAATGGTGAGATTTTCCCTGCAGTAGTTTGTGTCTCGGTCCCTCCCACAATGGTGAGATTTTCCCTGCAGTAGTTTGTGTCTCTGCCCCTCCCACAATGGTGAGATTTTCCCTGCAGTAGTTTGTGTCTCTGCCCCTCCCACAATGGTGAGATTTCCCCTGCAGTAGTTTGTGTCTCTGCCCCTCCCACAATGGTGAGATCCCCCCCAATGGTGAGATTTCCCCCCACCCTTCGCAACCAATTTGCCCCGAGAGTGGCAGAGATACCTTCTCCTTCCGGTACGTCGCTGTAAGATGGGCTCGAAGAATCGCAGTCTGCTAATTCTTCCATGTCAGAAATGGAGCCTTCCTTTTCAGAAGAGTTCAAATCGAATGCCAAACTTTCCTCCGTCTCTTCCATTTCACCGAGTGAACCTGAAATAATAAAAAAAAAATTTAAAAAATCAATTTTATATTAAAAGAGTAGAATTGTAAGTGTGTATAAATTGTATGTCAGGGCAAAAGAAAAAAAAACAACAAATTTAGCAGATCTCTGCAATACATGCACATTCCCCCAGGTTTTATCCCTTTACACAGGTTGCAAGTACTGAAAGTAAAGAACAAGAACTGTTGATGTGCCAGAGATATGGTGTACGCCAATGTTCTTCTTTGAAAAGGAAAACACAGCTCTGAATTCCTAAACATGTGGTGTCAGCCCTGCCAACCTCATTTCTGACAAATTACAAAGAGCACAGAATGCTCCTCTTCTCCTCCCGTCAATATATAACTTCTCTTCTCTTAACCCCCCCCCCCCTTCCATTTTAATAGCCCTTCCTCCTTATCCCCCACATTCTCATCATTAATTTTCCCTCCCTATTTCTATAACCCCTCCCCCTCATCTCCTCCCTCTTCATCTCCAATACACCTCCTCCCTATTTCCATAACCCCTCCCCCTCATCTCCTCCCCTGCTCACCCCCCCCCCTTTCCATTTTAATAGCCCTTCCTCCTTATTCCATCCCCGCACGTCTCGTCCTCATCAATTTCACCTGCCATTTCTATAAACCCTCCCCCTCATCTGCATAACCCTCCTCATTTCCATAACCCCTCCTTATTTCCATAACCCCTCCTCCTCATCTCATCCCCTGCTCATTTCCATAGCCCCTTCTCCCCATTTCTTTAACCCCTCCACATCCCTTCATCTCCATAACGCCTCCTCCTCATCTTCCCACCCATTTACATCACCCCTCATCTCCTCCATATACACAGGCAGGGAGTCCAGGAAGTTATGCGCTCATGGGATTTCTGACAGGATCAACTGGTATTTCTTGCACTTATCGAACAGATATAAGAATGCATTTTCAATAGTATATCTGCAGAGAGCAAATAATAGAAGTTTATTGTTAGGGTTTTCATTTACTTAAAAGGGGAGTTCTGCTTAAAAAAAAAAAAATTAAAGTCAGCAGCTACAAATACTGCAGCTGCTGACTTTTAATAATTGGACACTCGCCTGTCCCAGGGTCCAGCGATGCGTGGGAATGAAGTCCTGCTCATCTCCCCTTCCTCTCTTTGGTGCCAGGGTCTTGCCGAGAAAGTTCCCCCGGCGGATAAGGACCCCCCTGCACTGCGCAGGCGCAGCGCTTGCGCAGTACGAGCGACTAAGGAGCCGCCGAAGATAGCCGAAGCTGAAAACCTTCAATCAGCTGTACACGGAGCATGCGCCCTGAGTCCAGGTTCAAGCCCCACCATCCAAGTGGACCTAGAGGTAGAATAAAAAAGTGCCGAGCGCAGCGAGGCCGTGCCCGAAGCGTGGCGAGCGAAGAGAGCCCGCGAGGGGCCCTGTTGCAGGCGCCGTGCACAGCTGATTTACACCTATTCAGCTTTGGCTATTTCCGCCGGCTCGTACTGCGCAAGCACTGCGCCTGCGCAGTACAGGGGGGTCCTTATCTACCAATGGGAACTTTCTCGGCAGAACACCGGCATTGTAACTGTGGGCACCCGGCTGTGGCTTCACAGCTGGGCACCCACTGCGCATGCGCGAGCCGCCCACTGTGACTGGCCGGACAATCATCTGGGACCTGTGATGTGTCCCAGATAATAGCCGAGAGGGAGGGGTAATCTCCCTTCCGGTGCTGCGGTGCACCGGGAGGACGTGGGAGCTGGAAACCTCTAAAAAGAGGGTATGCCCCCCCCCCAAAAAAAAAATGACATGCCAATTGTCAAATGTGGCATGTCAGGGGGTCACCTACATTAAAGCGGAAATTCCATTTTTGGGACCCAAAATGACCTGCAATTTATAAAATGGTGAGATTTCCCCACAGTAGTTTGTGCCTCTGCCCCTCCCACAATTGTGAGATTTCCTGCAGTAGTTACAAACTCTACCCCTCCCACAATGGTGACATTTCCTGTAGTGGTTTGTGTCTCTGCCCCTCCCACAATGGTGACATTTCCTGCAGTAGATTGGTCTCTGCCCCTCCCACAACGGTGAGATTTCATATAGTGGTTTGTGTCTCTGCCCCTCCCACAATGGTGAGATTTCCTCCAGTATTTGGTGCCCCCGTCACTCTCAACAATGTCATAATAAATTCTCTGTGGGATGCCATATTGAATTGTTAAAGGCAGAGTTCAGCGATTCTGACATTTAAACTTTCTACAAATACTTAATTGGATGATTCTCCCAGCATTTATTTTCCACTGCTCATTACTCTGTAACGGTATGAATTTATATATTTTTTAAAAGGAAAAGCAATACAATGTGTCCGCCTGTTTCCATCACACTGTGATAGGACGAACAGTCAAAAGATCAGACCTTGCCATTGTAATGGACAGAACTAAGGCTGCAACTAATGATTATTTTCATAATCGATTAGTTGGCCGATTATCATTTCGATTAACCGATTCATCGGATAATAACCTTAAAAAAAGTGTGGTGTATAATTAAGTTAATATGTAAAGTTTAAAAAATAAAAGGCAATTTATTCTTAAATATCTCTATGCAGTGGTAAATATAAATACCCAACTATAAGGTTAGGGAGTAAAATCTCTAATCCACTCTGGGAATAACAGACAGAAGAGATATACTGTATATACTATTAGAAGAGATATACTGTATATACTATTAGAGGAGATATACTATTAGAGGAGATATACTGTATATACTATTAGAGGGGATATACTGTATATACTATTAGAGGAGATATACTGTATATACTATTAGAGGAGATATACTGTATATACTATTAGAGGAGATATACTGTATATACTATTAGAGGAGATATACTGTAAATACTATTAGAGGAGATATACTGTATATACTATTAGAGGAGATATACTGTATATACTATTAGAGGAAATATACTATTAGAGGTGATATACTGTATATACTAATATAGGATATATACTGTATATACTATTAGAAAAGATATACTGTATATACTATTAGAGGAGATATACTGTAAATACTATTAGAGGAGATATACTGTATATACTATTAGAGGAGATATACTGTATATACTATTAGAGGAAATATACTATTAGAGGTGATATACTGTATATACTAATATAGGATATATACTGTATATACTATTAGAAAAGATATACTGTATATACTATTATAGGAGATATGTCATTTTAATAACATTCGTTCAATCGACATTCGTTTTTGACCACAGTGACGGGAAAATTCAAAGGAGCGGGATAGAAAACTTCTTAGTCAAAGGAATTTTCAGACAGTGTATGTGGTTTTCGTTCAGAAATGACATTCATTTAAAAAACTGAATGTTAAAATCTAGTGAAATTTTCAAACGACAGACATTCTTTCATTCAGCGAACGTACAAATATTTTTTTTATTTTAATATTCTTGTCCGAAAATCGATACGTGTATGGCCAGCATAAGGCTCGGTTCACACCTATGCATTTTGCTTTTGATCCGTTTCCACAGTGCTTTTTGCTGTGCGCTTTGCACATGCGATTTTGCTGCGATTTGCGTTTTGCCTTTTTCTTTTTAATGCTTTTTTTTGGGCCAATTTGGTGTGGGGCAGATAAATAAAACGCAAATTGCTGCAAAAACGCACCACATGACTTTCTGCAGCTTCTCCATTGAAGTATATCGAACCAAAAAAAGCACTGTTTTGCGTTGGAAAAACTTCCTTGACCTTTTCTAAATACGCAGCGGCTGAAAAAAAGCATAGATGTGAACGTGTCGCATAGGAAACCATGTTAAATGGACTGTAGTGCGTTTCTGCAAAAAGCACCAAAAAACGCATAGGTGTGAACCAGGTCTAAGACGTTTAGTAGCATAGCAGCAGCATGCTTCTTTTTGTATCATCTGTCATAATGGGGGGGTTAAAAAACTAAAATGAGCCCTTTATACTACAAAAAGAGCAGATAATCGCTACTATAAGGGGTTCATTTATACTGTGAAACAGTAAAAGTAATAATATATACTTTTCTTTGGCGCAGTGGAGTAAGAGAGATTCAGGGGCGGTTTATTTGTATATCTCTTGCTACAAACCATAATAATATATATCACTTATATCATATATATATATATATATATATATATATATATATATATATATATATATATATATATATATATATATATATATATATATATATATATATATATATATATATACACACACACATACATACATACACACACACATATATACATACATACACACACATATATATATATATATATATATATATATATATATATATATATATATATATATATATATATATTAAATACACCCAGAACTGGCATATATGGGCATTATAACTAGGAGTCAGACGTGAAGCTATATGAAGGGTTAAAGGGAGATAGAAATATATAATATATTAAAGTAGTACTAAAAGCTGAGACTTTTTTTTTTTCATGGATACAGTAAAACCTTGGATTGCGAGCATAATAATTTCTTCCAGAAACATGTTTGTAATCCAAGGCACTTGTATAGCAAAGCAAATTTTCCCATAAGAAATAATGGAAAATCAAATGATTCGTTCCCCAGCCATTTATTCCTAGGTCCTTCAGTTTATAGTCCATATAAAAATTTTGTAACAATTTGATAGGTTGTGTAACCATAAAACGTCCATCAACAAATGGAAGCCTCCACAAGGGGATTAGATGCAAAATCCATCAGGAGCTCCAGAGTATAAAAGAGAAGAGAGGCGCCTCTAAGTGAAGCAATATGTTGCTAAATGTTGTACCTTCATTAAATGTAACCATATTGCTACACTTAGAGGCGCCTCTCTTCTCTTTTATACTCAGGTACATGACGCTACTTGTATATCAAGTCAAAATTTCTTACAAAATGTTGCTTGTCTTGCAAAACGCTCTCAAACCAAGTTACCCTCAAACAAAGGTTTTACTGTATTATCATTTTAAATATAATGCACAATACTGGTAAAAGTTTAACTTTAAATGTAATTGTAATGCCTTCTACGCTTCTGGCTCCTTCAGAGTGCCCCTATAACAAGATGCAAAGTATAGTATAGAGTGCCCCCTATAGCAAGGTAAAAAAAAAAAACTTCTGACTTTAGAACCACTCACTTCCTGCCCAGGACTACATGTCCCATGAGGCATTGCTCCTCACACATTTCACAAGTTCTCAGGCACTTACTGACATGTATGGACGGTGTACTGAGCTGTATGCGTGTTGCACTCTAATACCTGAAATGTAAACAAATAATGCATTCTGTATGCAGGCCAACTAATCGGCTGGCCAATTAATCGATGATGAAAATAGTTGACAACTATTTTCATAATCGATTCGTTGTCGATTAATCGATTTGTTGTTTCGGCCCTAACAAAGACACAATTCTACTCACTTCGATCGATATCAATCATATTTTACACCCAAAACCTCAGCGAGTGCAGGATGGAGTCAGGAGCGGCGGCGGCTGCGCTATATAAAAAAAAAAGTGGCATTCAGCGAAAGGTTTTTGGGACATGACAGGGACGGGCGCGCGGTTGCCAGCAGACCTCAGAGGCTCCCTGACTTCAGGCATGTATATTTACGCAGTGAGAACAAAGGCCTTATAATCTATACATAGCGAACAACAATGAGCGTGGAGAAAGGAACCGCCGGAACCAGCGCGGGTGAATTTTCTAATTCTGCTAATTTCAGTTCCAGCACAATTAAAGTCTGTGCTGATAATGCTCAGAAACAATCAGCGGCTAACAAATCGCTTCTCTCCTCTTGTAAATGTAACGTCGTTAAGCTAATTCCTTCGTTCACGCCTGCACGGCTTCTGGGTGTCTGATAAAATTAACCCTTTGCGGCTCCGGTCACATGATCAGAGAGGATTCAAACGCCTTCTCGGAAAATCCAACCGATGCAGGAAAAAAAAAGTTTGTGAGCCCTTAGGAATGAGAGGGATCTCTGCATGAAAGGCTGCGATTTTATGTTCACCAGTTACAGGCTGGAATTTATGCTCCCCTCAACCCTTATGAGCCTATTAGGTCGTGGTGCAAGGAAGTGTACTCAAACCATTATGGTCCCACCACTGTGTTTCACAGTTGGGGTGAAGATTTGGCATTGGTGTGCAGTGTTTTAACCTTACATACATTTGCACACTTTTAAGCTGGCCCTACATGGACCGAAATTCGGCTGGTTTCTGCTGAACCGGCAGAATTTCAATCCACGTATGGCCATTGCCGTTCACAAGATGTCGATCTATCAATAAAACTTCTTATGAACTGGCTTATTGGGAAATTTTCACTTGATCAGCACATGCAGCCAATCAGCTGCAGCACTGATCAGTGTATTCTGATGGCAGAGGAGTCCAGCTGCCAGAATACAATGACACAGCGGGGAGGATTCTGCATCCACCTCGAATATGTAGATTTGGATATTGGTCATGTATGGCCAGCTTCAGCAAGAAGTCCCACATCTGTTTTATTTAGTCTTCTCCTCCCATAATGGCGAGATTTCCCTGCTGTATTTTGTGTCTCTGCCCCTCCCACAATGGTGAGATTTCCCTGCTGTAGTTTGTGTCTCTGCCCCTCCCACAATGGTGAGATTTCACTCCATTAGTTTGTGTCTCTGCCCCTCCCACAATGGCGAGATTTCCCTGCTGTAGTTTGTGTCTCTGCCCCTCCCACAATGGTGATATTTCCCTCCAGTAGTTTGTGTCTCTGCCCCTCCCACAATAGTGAGATTTCCCTGCAGTAGTTTGTGTCTCTGCCCCACCCATAATGGTGAAATTTCCCTGCAGTAGTTTGTGTCTGCCCCTCCCACAATGGTGAGATTTCCCTGCAGTAGTTTGTGTCTCTGCCCCTCCCACAATGACGAGATTTCCCTCCAGTAGTTTGTGTCTGCCCCTCCCACAATGGTGAGATTTCCCTGCAGTAGTTTGTGTCTCTGCCCCTCCCATAATGGTGAGATTCCCCCAAGTAGTTTGTGTCTCTGCCCCTCCCACAATGGTGAGATTTCCCTGCAGTAGTTTGTGTCTCTGCCCCTCCCATAATGGTGAGATTCCCCCAAGTAGTTTGTGCATCTGCCCCTCCCACAATGGTGAGATTTCCCTCCAGTCATTTGTGTCTCTGCCCCTCCCACAATGGCGAGATTTCCCTCCAGTAGTTTGTGTCTGCCCCTCCCACAATGGCGAGATTTCTCTGCAGTAGTTTGTGTCTCTGCCCCTCCCACAATAAAGGAATTGCCCTGCAGTAGTTTATAAACATTTCCAAGTAAAAATGATAAAAATCAATCCAATCTAAAAAAAAAAAAAAGTCCTAATTATTTGCCTTGATGTGATTGGGCAGTTTTCATTCCATTGTACTTGACTTGGGTGACACAGCGATTCAGCCAACATGAAATAGAATACTGATTTCCCAGTGCTATGGGGAAAGTGAGAATAAAACTCCACCCAACCTTCATGATGCCCATTACTCCGCCCCCTGCGCAGCCAACAACCAATGCTGGAATCTGCTGTCCCGATTACGAATACCTTAGTTGGCCGTACAGAGCCTATATATATATATATATATATATATATATATATATATATATATATATACACATATACACATACATACTATATATATATATATATATATATATATATATATATATATATATATATATATATATATATATATATTGATATTATCAATCAGATTGGAGCATCAGATGAATGTTTTGATCAGAATTGTTACAAAGTCACGATTAATTAAAAACGAAGACACATAAAAAAAAAAGTCCATGTAGTTCAAGCAAAAAAAAAAAAAAAAAAGAAATAAAAGAAATAGAAAATTGCCATATACAGAACCTCGTACCCACAGATACCCTGGAGGACAGCAATAAAACTCTAAGGGCCCATTCACACCTGCTTTGGTCCGCATTAGAATCGCTCTTTAAAGAGCATTTGATATGGGGGTGGGTGAAAACATGGCTCAACCACGAGATTTTACCGCCCCACAACCACAAGTGTGAACCTAGGGCCCGTCTCAATATGCTTACATTATCAGGCCTATCATGTTAACATGCATTTTGCATGCATTTTTTACGCGTTTGCACTGCATTAAATAACGCGTTTTAGATGCCTCCTCTCTGTTGGTTTTCTATTGCATGGATTCTTGTACTATCATCTCGGCTAGCGACGCTTTCTAAACGTATTTTGACCAGGTTTGTAGCACGTTTACACATGTTTTCACATGAATGGAGGCGTTTGGGGAACGGTAACGCCAACCGATCGCTACAGATCAGATATATTTTGACGTGATGCAACGCAAACCATGCGAACGACGCTATCCACTGCAACACACGGAGCACTGACAGGCATTCCTGAAAATAATTCGTCAAAATTAAAAAAACGCAGATGAAACGCTAATCCAGGACGAGGAGAACGATCCGAAACAGAAAATTTCATCGTACACAGAAATGCTGGAAAATTCCGCCACGACCAGCCGCCTATTCGTTTCTCAGAGGCTAAAACCAGCTAATCTTTCGCCATCGTTGCGCGGTTGGCCGAGTCGTGGTGGATCCCAGCAACGCCCCGTTCTAATCGCAGCCGGCGCTACGCTTGCAGCAGAGCGCGGCTCTACTATGTAGCGCAGCAGGACCATCCGAGAAGCGGACGGGTTAATTAGCATTTGACAAAAGCAACATTTTCACACCCCGTCTCGATTCCGCCGCGGGAACAGCACGCATGAAAACTGCCCTCGCAGGCTAATGGAAGCGCCCCGGTTAAGGAACAAAGGATCTTTTCAGCTAACTTTAAATTCTCTCCCTGATAAGCATCTGAGATCAAACGCCAGCCATTCAGCCCGAGATCAATGCAACGAATTTAGTCTTCTGGCAGACGGAAAAAAAAAAAAATATATAAAAAAGATTTAAAAGGAAATATGGTGATTTGTGACCTAAATCTCATCCAACCCCCCAGTCCCCCCCTCCCCCCCTCGGTTCTCTTGTAACTGACATTGCTGGCCCAAAGAGCTGACAATCCAACACCGCTATGGAATGGACTAATTGGAAGCAAGATAAACAGATGAAATATCTGAAACGGCTACAACCAATTAGCATAAGATTTATTCTCAGACAGAAATGCAAATGTTATACCAAACACCCTCCCAAGCTGAGTGCCTGTGCTTAAAGTGCAACAAAATCCAATTACTACAAATTGGGAGGGGGAGGGGGGGGTCTTTTAAATCTGCAGCTTTCATTAAATCAATCCCTGGTGATCCTGCCATGAAGGTCACTTCCTGTTATAGGGTGACAACACTGTCACTGTCTCCAAATTGCGCTCCTGTGTTGTCACCCTGTCACATGTGGAGACCTTACACGCGGTCCACAGTTATCACTGTCTGGAAGCTGGTCCAGAGTAATGATGTGAAGACAACGAGTGAGCGACAGCATGCAGTCATGAAGTGGCTGAAGAGGTTGTAGGAGATGAGCAGGACCAAGATGGAAGATGTGTATGATACCATTCAAATTACCGCACATGTGCCCGGCAGTTAAAGCGGCAGAGGAGGTAGAGGTTGCAGCTCCTTCATAAAAAGGTGCTGAGGAAATGCCGCTCTTCCAAAACCATCCACAACTTACGCCGGGCTTTGATTTCTATAAAAGCCATTGTAAGGAGATTCCCCTAGGCCAGTGATGGCGAACTTTGGCACCCCAGATGTTTTGGAACTACATTTCCATGATGCTCATGCACTCTGCAGTGTAGTTGAGCATCATGGGAAATGTAGTTCCAAAACATCTGGGGTGCCAAGGTTCGCCATCACTGCCCTAGGTGAATGTCCTTGCATGGCTTAGTCAGAGCCCAGACTTAAACCCCATTGAAAATCTGTTGAGTGAAGACCGCAGTCCAAAAACGATCACCATCAAAATTTACCTGAACTTGAGCAGTTCTGCAAAGAAGAGCCGGCAAATATTGCAAGTTCTAGATACCCCCAACAGACTGAGGCCCCATTCACATCTGAGCGATTTTATGTTTGAAGCGAGTAGCTCTAAAAACACACAACAAGCTAAAGCCCATTAATTTCAATGACCCCTGTTCACATATGAGCGTTCTGTCGCCCTGAAGCAAAACCGCCTGTCACTCAAAAAGTACACGAGCTTCTTTTTGGTAGATTACAAGTGTTTTTGGCCCCATAGACTTCAATAAAAAATGCCTACATTGAGCATTTTACGGGCGTTCTAGGAGTGTTTTCTGATCAAATAGCAGCTCTCGACCCCTAATTTCCTTCCCCTCTCCTCCCCCTAGAGCAGGGATATGCAATTAGCGGACCTTCAGCTGTTGCAGAACTACAAGTCCCATGAGGCATAGCAAGACTCTGACAGCAACAAGCATGACACCCAGAGGCAGAGGCATGATGGGACTTGTAGTTTTGCAACAGCTGGAGGTCCGCTAATTGCATATCCCTGCCCTAGAGCTTTCTATTGGCTAAACAAAAATGCCTGAAGCTGTAAAACGCTTGTAATGCACTTCTAAACCTCTTGTAAAAAGCTGCAAAAAACACTTTTAAAAATGCCTAAAAAAACGCCAGTAAATTGCTACACTCAGGTGTGAATGTAGACTAAAGGCTGTAATTAAAGCAAAAATGTGGTTCAACAAAATACTGACACAAGGGGGTGATCCTTTTTCCAACTCTGATTTTGTTTTTGAATTTTTTTTTTTCTGACATGTTGGTGTTAGATCTTTCACTTGGATGTCATAAGTTGCACTGAGTAAATATAACTGGATAAAACAAAAACTGTGTCTGTCTTCATTTCAAGCTGAAAAGCAACAAAGTGTGATTATTTTGAAAGGGGTGTGATTCTTTTCTATACCCACTGTATATATTTTACCTAATGCACATTGACGCATGACATGCCCCATTCACACTTCAGGTGAGCGTCCTTGGTCATTTTCTATAGTTTCTTCTTTTACATTTTTCAGGTGCTGCAGTTATAGTCTATTGGGGCCAAAATGCCCAACCCCACCCCAAAGGAAGCTCCTGTACTTTTTCCAACTAGCTTCCAGCAACACTGCGCTCAGGTGAAAACGGGCACCACTGAAGCGCTTCTGCTGAAGCTTTAAAAAACGCAAATTAAACCGCTCAGGTGTAAATGGCGCCTAAATGAACCGCACCACACATATATAGGAGCTGGCAAGGCATTCGTGTTACAGGGCACCATAACACACATCCCATGCATTGTGGGGTCTACATGCCCTTGTTCTGCTGTTCGCTCCACACTGGCTTCCTGACAATGGTGGACCATGCCTGGGTAATGTGGTGAAACTACCACTTGTAGCCTCCAATACCATGTGACAGGGTGACAACACAGGAGCACAATTGGAAACAGGGACAGAGAGTTGTCACCCTATAACAGGAAGTGCCTGAACAAGGAAGGCAGGACCACCAGGGATTCTATGGTGTCAAATCAGTTTTAGTCCCTTTGTGATGTGTTGGTAGCCGTACAGTGGCGCACCGCAATAGGCTGGTATAAAAAGGCACTAAACGTTCCAGTCGGAACTCCCGCCAGCATTGCCTGGCCCCTAAATGACCTTTTTTTTTGTACAGGATAAGAAGAGAAAATTGCAGAAGAAATATAAAAAAAATAAAATTTAAAAAAAAGAAAGAAGCTTAAAAAGGAAACTCAAAAAAAGTCAGAACACACGAATGGCGGCCGATATTCCAGACATGGCGGCTGGTGGAGCGCAGGGGTCTGAGAGGCAGAGGGGGGGGGGGGGGGGATGGGGGCAGAAAGTAGGCCCGTGGCGGACTCCATACACGTGGATGGCTAGCACTTATCACCTCCTGCAGACATCCTCCGGCAGCGCGATCTGTCTCTTCTTCATTAAGCAAATGCGCTGGGATGGGAATGAAAACATAATAGCCATTTGATTTGCCGAGAGATATTTTGCATATTGGTTTGTCGCTGATAGCAGAATTTCATCAACGTCCTTTTTCATGGTTTAAAAACGGAATTACTCATCTGGCCAGTGAAATGCGGAGAGGGGGGAGATGAACAACCCCCCCCCCCCCCCAATCAGCATTGCCAAGGCCATTAAACAAAATCACTGCCTATTATCTGCTCATTGTAACGGGGTGACATGGAACAAACCCCCCCCCCAATTCCCGCTAAAGTACCGGAATCCTGGGACCTCATTCCAGGAGATAAGACCCCATTAACTCATTAGAGCCTGAAAATTTTCACTTTGTAACTGTCACACCGCACTCTGCTCCTACCAACTGCCAAGGCATTCCAGACTCGGGAGTAATCCTTCATAAGGGAGATCGGTCCAATTTAAATTCACTATACAAAGTAATGAGTCCGTGTGCCCCTTCCAGGTATTAATTAGCCTAGGAAAAAATCACTGACTAAAGCTCAAAAATGAATTTTTAATGACAGACCAATGGTGGAAAAATTCCAGCACCACAAATCAATTTTTCTGGCGACATCCCACGTGTGAACTCAAACTCACCTGTGAAACTGCCGTCCTATTTCTATGCTGTTTAAATACACAGTCCCAAAAGGTCTAAAATGGCCCTAATTTTCTAGTTAACTTACTATATGGGCCTTTACTGGTCGCTGGGGAAAAAAAAAAGACAAAATCGGCAGTATTTGCTCTTCTGTCATGGTATTGGAATGGTCTGTGGTGAGATCTGTCGACAAAGTCATCTTGTTCATAAAAATGACCTTCAAGATGGCGTTCAGACAGTGGAAGGAACATTCCTCCTGATATTAGCAGTATGGAAAGTCCCCAAGTTATCATATGTCGCCATTTAAGGAACAGTGACCTCTTTGCCAAGGGAAGCCCATGAAGAACTCACATGGCTTCAACAAAATGACAATTTTACCAACCAACTGAAAACGTTAGGTCTAGGCCAACCAGCTTAGCACAACTGATTTGTCCATCAACTCCTCGCCATGATCTGACCAACCGGTTGATTCAACAAACTTATTGGCCTATGGGATAGTCTAGACCAGGGGTCTCCAAACTACGGCCGTTTCCTAGCCTTTATCCAGCCCTTGGGGCACTATTCTTGCCAATTATATGAGACAATATTCCTGCCACGAAACCACTATTTCTTTCAATAACACCAACGATGGGGCACTTCTCCTGACCACAAACCCCAAGGCCATGTTTATTTTCACTGATGCTGGGCCTGGGACATTTTCTATCCTCACGGACCACAATCCAGCCCCCCTAAAGCCTGAAGGACAGTAAACTGACTCTGTTTGAAATGTTTGGAGACCCCTGGTCTAGACAATTAATATTTCTTATTTTAGTGACATTTGCATGGATTGGATATTGGCAGATCCAAGGACATTGATAGAATATCTATATCTAGATATCTATATCTGTGCTCTAAGCAGGTGCTATGCTCTACTGTACTCAACAAAAGGCACCCAGTCAGCTTCCTAATTATTGGCCTAATTCATGAATCCAGGAGGGCCAGCTGTCTCTTGGTATGATGACTTGCAGGCTTTTGACCTTAGGAAGGGACGATAGAGATGGGTGACCAACCTATCTACGTTAAAATCGGGCAGCGCTGCACCTGCACCAGTCTGGTCACTGAGGAGTTAAATCTGATAACCGCGCTGACAGAGGACAGCGGCGGCGGGTTGAGGGCTAGGGGAGAGGAGACAGGAGGCACAAAGAACGTGGGGGGAATCCACGGTTCAAAGGACAAAAGGATTCCGAGCGATTGTTTAAGCGCTTCGCCCAATTTGAAGGCTGTATTAACTTCTTTCAACAGTGAAATAATAAACCGTTTCTGAAATGCTCCTCGTTTATCCAGTAAATTAAAAAAAAAAAAAAAAGTGGTTTAAAGAGAAAGAATTCAAGGCTGGCAAGTGATAGAGCGGGGCCGTATCAGAGCACAGGCATGCAGACAAGAGCACAGTGATAAGGGGAGACGATAACAGATAGAAAATAGTAACACATCCCAACTTTCCCACCAGCCTGCAGATCATGGGAGGATGGAGCATGGGCGGGGGGCGGCAATGACCCCTTCCCTCTAAGTTCTGCTTCACTTATCCTCAGCACCCCGCTTCTCTGCACCTTAATCACAGCCACCAAATACTACTCAAGGTCAGGTTAAGGCCTCGGATTGCTAAGGGACCATAACTCCCAGGATTCTCTTCTACTAGAGCAGAAGCACATTTGCTGGCCATGAATGTATTGATTAGATGGATCCCTGAAATGATTGTATCATTATTCTCATCTAATTCAGTTATTGTGGATTGTGAGCCACTGCTGATTTGAGCATTTTTTATTGTTCGAGTTGGTGGACTCTATACCATCACTCCTACAGGAGCTTGTTGAAAATACTATTCCAAAACCATGGGCATAAAATGGAGCACAAAAGGTATGAAATCTCATTTCACAAATATTAGCTTATAAAGACATTTGGAAGTGTATATGTGTCTCCCCAAAGACACGGCTTGACCAGTTGCCTCCCCAAAGGCACGACTTGAACAGTTGCCTCCCCAAAGAAACGGCTTGAAAAGTTGCCTCCAAAAAGACATAGCTTGACCAGTTGCCTGCCCAAAAGACACGGCCTGACCAGTTGCGTCCCCAAAGACACGGCCTGACCAGTTGCCTCCCCAAAGACACGGCCTGACCAGTTGCCTCCCCAAAGACACAGCTTGACCAGTTACCTCCCTAAAGACACGGCTTGACCAGTTGCCTCCCTAAAGACACGGCTTGACCAGAGATCTCCATAAAGAAAAAGCTTGACCAGAAGTCTCCATAAAGACACAGCTTGACCAGAGGTCTCCATAAAGACATAAATTGACCAGAGGTCTCCATAAAGATATTGAATGACCAGCTGTGTCCACAAAGACATGGCTTGACCAATTGTCTCCACAAAGACATGGCTTGACCAATTGTCTCCACAAAGACATGGCTTGACCAATTGTCTCCACAAAGACATGGCTTGACCAATTGTCTCCGCAAAGACATGGCTTGACCAATTGTCTCCGCAAAGACATGGCTTGACCAATTGTCTCCGCAAAGACATGGCTTGACCAATTGTCTCCGCAAAGACATGGCTTGACCGATTGTCTCCGCAAAGACATGGCTTGACCAATTGTCTCCGCAAAGACATGGCTTGACCAATTGTCTCCGCAAAGACATGGCTTGACCAATTGTCTCCGCAAAGACATGGCTTGACCAATTGTCTCCGCAAAGACATGGCTTGACCAATTGTCTCCGCAAAGACATGGCTTGACCAATTGTCTCCGCAAAGACATGGCTTGACCAATTGTCTCCACAAAGACATGGCTTGACCAGCTGTCACTACAGTGACATGTCTTGACCAGTGGTCTCCATAATGACATGGTTTGACAAGTTTGGTATAAAGAAATATGAGTGTACAGGGCCCTGACCTCAATTCTACCGAGCACCTTTGAGATGAAATGGAACGCCAAATTGTGTGACAGGTCTTCTCATCCAACACAGGTAACTGATCTCACAAATGGGAACACATTTCCACAGACAGCCTCCAAACTCTTGCAGAAAGTGTTCCCAGAAAAATGGAGGCCGCTATAGCCACAAAGAAAGCCACAAAGGGGAGAGGGGCACATCCATATTAATAGTCATGGTGTTTGGAATATAGGTATAATGGTTAGGTGTCTACCAACTTTTGGTCACCATGTGTACTTATCCCTTGAAGGAAATATGGGGATTGCTATTGATGACCACCGTCTGATATGAAATCAGTACTCTTGATCTTTTTACTTGTCTTTGCCTTCTCGGTTGGTTGGCCATCTTTGTAAACGGCTGCTTGGCGATTGTGCTCACCCACTGACTGTCCTTATCTTGTAGTCTTGTGTCTACTTACACAGTGTGTTCTACCCAAATATCTGAGTGGACACTTACACTATGGAGAGGGGAGCAGCAAAGCACAATCGATCACTGCACTGTACTACTAAGAAGAAAGCAAAGCGTGCATCTGTTATGAACAGATATAACTTCCCCCATGTACACAACTGCAAAGTGAACTTGAAATTAAAAAAGATATCCCATTTGAAAACTTTTCTGTTTTTAGTTTTTGGATGGAGTATGAAAGGGTTTTAACCCATCATGGTTTTACTGCTTGTATAGAACTAAGAGCATCAAACCTTCTGCTCAAGAGTCCATAGTGCTCCATCATTACTATCAAAAGGTAATGACAGCAGGGTACAAAAAGGGCCAAATTTCCCCTTTATCGGGGCTTAAAACAATGCAGCAAAAAGTATCTACTGTACTTAAAATATAGCTTCAAGAAAAGATTTCAAGCAGAAGCAGTTTACAGATTATTATGCCTGTATTAGTGGTCAAGTGATACGTTATTATTGCTGTCTGTGTCCCCGCAAGGGGAGATTCCCCCTTTCTATTTGTCCTTGTGTTACCAAGACAGAAAGAGTGGAAAATTTACAGGAAGGAAGGAAAAATCCTCGAATAGAGACCTTTGTTCTGGTCACAGGTCTCAAGGAAGAGATTTCCCTTCTTTATGGAGATATTTCCTCTTACTTCCTGATGTGTTTCAAGGATAGGAAGTGAAGGAAAATCTACCCAATGACAATTGGCTGAAAGAGTAGGAGCCGGTCGGCAGACCTTTTTCGTTCATGAGCCTTGTCGGTCCGGCTGCCATACACACAGGTCAAACGCCAGCCAGTTTCTATTGAACCGACTAATGCCGGCCGGTTTCTACTGAACTAAAGTGGGGCTCCATTGGGTATCACGATGCAGAGTCCAACCCCACCCAGGGTGGTGCTTCATAAAGCCTCAGCTCCAGAGCCCCTTCTCTAAGGGCCCATTCACACATGGGTTGTCGCAATACACATTAAATGTGTTGATGCAACACATGGAAACGCACCAGCTCTTTATTGTGAGTAGCACTTCAATGCAGTAAAGTGCAATGCACTGTGGTACATCAACGTGCACTACATTACAAAAAAGTAACGTCATGCACTTTTTAGATTCGTTGTGTTGCACCAGTAGCCCATTCATAATAAATAGACGCCCTTCAAGAAATACGAAGTATTACACACTATACTGTGCGTTCATGCACCGCAACAAATCTCGGCCGTGTGAATGGGCCTCTCAGAGTCTGTTGCCTTGCTCTGGGGATTAATGAACTCTGCGGAATGGAAGGTCTTGTTCCCCCCACAAAGTGACTGCACAGGGAGCAGATAAGCCCCCTTCTCTCTTGTCTCCACAGGCCGTGACCCCAAATTCATCTTCACATAAAAAAACGCAGGCGCAGAGAGCCCATGGGCGGCCAGATGCTTTCCATCAAACTCTCAGGAGCTCAGAGAGGACTTTGCCTCTTGCACAGTCAGGGTCTGATGTTTATCAATCACTTTGCAATTAAGAATCTGGGGGAGAGAAAGTGTTATCTCCAAGTAAAGAACTCTCCGCAAACAGAGCCGAGAGGGCAGCGTTTGAACTGCCGACTGAATCTTCTTAACTGGATGATGGAGAGCAATCTTCCTGAGCTATATACACAATCCTCCCAGGTGGACAAGGTCAGACAGCGCACCGCACAGGCCTGACATTTGGGGACCCGGTGTTGTGAGCTGTGCAAAGAAAATCGGGAGAATATTAATGGGATGAGCGGGGATGTTTTCCAGCATGAGGGAAAACCTTGGCCGTTTTTCACATTTATTCACATGAGTTACAAACAATAAAAAGTAACTAAATATTACTGGGAATAAGTAATAAAAAAGTGCAAAATACAAGCTGAATCTGTGTTATTCCATGTCCAACAAGACGGGAGCATTCCCCTGGCTTCCTGTGGTGTCACCAAGACAGGCAAAATCACACGTTTTCATGTTACAGGCATAGAGCAGCCAATTTACTACCATGTAATAAAATATTGCGGCGCTAAAAGAATGTCCAAAAAGAGAATTTACTACCATGGGCTGCCCTACATGCGACAAACGCACCTAAGGCCCCTTTCACACTGTCGTGACTTGAAAGTGTGAACATGAGGTCTACGGACCTCAACTCACATCAAAGGTCGGACCAAAGTAGTACAGGGACTTGAAATCTCACAGATATGAATGGTTATCATTGGGAATCATGGGATACAACTTGTCATGCTCCTCTGATGTCCAAAGTCGCAGGAAAAGTCGCACAAGTGTGAAAAGGGGCTTAAGTAGTTCATGTAGCTTTTTGGGCTTTGCACATGTTTTGATGCATTTGTTGAGATTTTTCAGCGTGTGGAAACACTGGGGGACACAGGCACAGAGAGAACATGCAAACTCCAGGCAGGTAGTGTCGTGGTTGGGATTCGTACCAGCAAACCTTTTTACTGCTAGGCAAGAGTGCTAACCACTACACCACTGTGAGATGAAGTTTAATCCCTTCCCACCAGCCTCCTCCCGACCCTTTAAGGGTTCTAAATGCCAGGAGGCGGACATTCGGGTCAAATCACTGCACTTATTGGCTGACACAGCAGTCACATGATCGGAAACCTCCGGATCACTAATATGCATCAGGAGCTTTCCGGTAACCACCGGCTACCATGCTGGGAGAGCGCAAACCCCCCCCCCATAATCAAACCCAATCTCAATCTAGCAAAGTGCATGAAAGCAGCAGCTTTCCCAGGTCTCTCTCTCCTCATTGGCTCACACAGCAGCGAAAGCCAATGGCTCCTGCTGTTGTCAATCACAGCCATTGAGTCAATGGGGAGAGAGCGGGGACGGGGTCGGGCCACACTCTGTGTGTGAATGGACAATGTCCATTCAGAGAAGCGTGGCTCGGGAGCAAGCCTGCTCGAGTGCCCCCATAACAAGAGGCTTGCTATTGGGGGCAGTCGACAGGGGGAGGAGCCAGGACCATCAGTTATGGACCCAAAAAAGAAGAAGTTGGGGGCTGCTCTGTGCAAAAACCATTTCACAGAGCACGGAAGTATAACAGGTTTGTAAATTGTTATTATTGCCTTTAGAATTACTTTAAAGAGGAGTTCCACCCAGGGGGGCCATTAAAAAAAAAAAAAATTAAAAGTCAGCAGCTACAAATACTGCAGCTGCTGACTTTTAATTGGACACTCACCTGTCCCTGGGTCCAGCGGTGCGGGGGATCGAAGCCCCGCTCGTCCCCCCCCTCCGCTCGTCGGCGCCGGCATTTCAACTGTGGGCGCCGGGCTGTGGCTTCACAGCCTGGCACCCACTGCGCATGCGCGAGCGGCGCCGAGCGCCGTGATTGGCCGCTTAATCACCTGGGACCTGCAATGGGTCCCAGATGATTGACAGGAGGGAGGGAGAAGAGCCGAGCCCTTCCTGTGCCAGGGGGAAGTGATGTCACCAGCCCAGGCAAACGAAGGGGCAGACTACGAGGGACCACCTAGCAACAGGCATTTAGAGGTAAGTAAAAAAAAAAAAAAATATCCAAATGTTTTTGTTTTTTTTTTTAGAATTATTTAGATATGTTTGTTTTTTTGGGTGGAACCCCACTGATTTTTTGCCATCCCTGGTTCCCCTGCCCCCATCAACAAGCTAATTACATTTTTAAATAAAACCTTTTGGTTTTCATGACATACCTCATTTTAATCTCAGTGATGTCATCACTGGGTCTCTCTGTGCCTCTCTGGGTCTCTGCAATGCAAGCAGATCATGGCTGGTGGGTGGGGCCATCAGGGTGATGTACTGTACATAGCTTCCTAAAAACATCCTAATACCCTGCCTCAGTACTCTCCTCAGTCCCGATTCAAGCAGTGGGAGGAGTTATGCAGACATCAAAATGCCTTGATGGGTGGGTCTCAGTGTGGAGGAGGAGTGGGCATTCCTAGGCAGACTGCATCTGCATTTTCTACTGCCCACATGTGATGCTAAACCTCTATGATTGAAAGATCTGAAATCCAATGAATGAAAGGAAAGTCAGGCTGGGGAGGAACAGGCTAGAATCGATGTCCCTGATGACGTCTGTATGACAAAACGCGTTGGGTGGAGCTTGGTCATGTGACGTTGCAGCACTGTGAAAGTCGGCCATCTTTATGGCTGGAAACTTGCTGCTTCTAAAGATTGCTATGCGAGTTGTACAGCTATATTTGTGAGTATATCGGATTATTTTTAATAAATCTTTCGAGTATCAGTAATACTGCACAATGAAGTGCTCCTTACCTTCGTAACCCTGCATGAGTTGAGGTCCTTTTCTCCATTGGAGTCCCTCCTGTCAGTGAGGTTAAGGACACCCGGTGATCCTGTGGATCTTGTGGCTTGGAGCTGTGTTAACTGAACGTGTCTGACCATTGTATAAGATGGTCCACTACTGAGGGCACGGGTCAGTGTGTGCTTTGCGCTTGGTGGAGGACCTCTATAGGATCTCTTGTGTGTGAAAATTACAGGGGTTGGATCCCATATTTTGGAACTAATATTGAACATATTGAAAAGGACCCTCATTGGGAACTATATGTAAAAGCGCTGAACCTATGATACTATAGAATAGATGATTCTGGATGTCCTCCAGACACGAAATGAGGAGGGCTCTGACTTGATGTAGCTTCCAAAGTAGTGAAATCAGAGCAAGCCCTTTTAGTCCAGGAGAGGAGCCAGGACAACTGTGCAAGCCTGAAGGGAAGGCTGGAGGTCAGATTTAAGAACTTGGAAGTTGAAAACCTCAAAAGATACAAATCAATGAGAATTAAGAGAAATGGGTAATCGGGATAGAAAATTAAAGTTGCAGCAGACCCGAGACAAGATTGGGCAGATCTGTCTAATTTGTAGGGGGGAGGGCAATCTGCCCATTGAGAGGCGACCAAATCGCCATCAATGAATGAATCATCTGACAATCGGCTTCATGCACCAGCACAGGGATAATTAAAGCGGCCCGAGGCTCAGAAAGGTAATTATATCCGGAGATCTGTAGCCAGGACACTAAACGCGGTAATACCTCCCTCCCTCCGGCCGCCGCGTCTTATCTCCCAACAGATCTGGTCAGCGCTCGTAAAGCGCATAGAACTGGTTTTATTTCTTATCAGTAAAGAGACCGCAACTGGGGCTTAACCTGCCGCAGACACCAAGTCCTCCTGGCACGGGGCGTGCAAATTACAAGACTTTCCCCGCTCGCTGGATAAACGCGGAATTACTGAGACTATAAAAGGATCACTTCCACGCCCAAAACACAACTATAAAGAGATCACTTCCACCCTAAATAAAACAATAAATAAAAAAAATAAATAAAAAAAAAAGGGCCATAAAAAAAAAGATCACTTCCGAGAACGCTCAATGACGAGGCACAAGATCAGAGAGAAGGAAACGCCAGCAAGAGTGTCATATGACCAACGGGAAATGTTTCATTAAACTTAAAGGGGACCTGTCATGACATATTATCATATACTAAATACTTCATCAGTGCAACCCTTCCAGGTATTTATTACCTCTCACAGAGATTTTACAGGACTCCCCTCCCCCCTCCCCGACAATGCCTTCACCTGCTTCAGCACCATTTTTGTTCAGTCATCATCCAGGGTCTTAATCAACTTCCTAGACTGAAATGCTGGTTCAGAGGTGACACAATCATGCAAATAATGGTGCTTGTGCCACTCTTGGCTGTGTTCACAAATATCTGACACAGATCAGCTCCTGATGAAGCCTTATCTTGTGCCTTGATTCAAAACTACAAAGTTGCAGCTTGAGGGACAGTCAGTTCCAGTTACAAAAGTTACAATGTTGCAATCCGAATACTGGGAAAGAGGAGACTAGGGAAATTCCTCCTCCTATCTGCAGCAGACTGATGACATCATCTTCGCCAAGGCATGGTTCCCAAGGACAGCCCTTAAATTATGGAAAGCTGAGCTTTCCTGAAAAGTTATACTGTTGCTGCTGTTAGAAATGCATAAATTGAGACTTGAAAAGTAAATGATAGCTCCACTTTAAAGTAGTTGTATTGCCTGCTTGGTGATTTTTACCTACAGGTAAGCCTATAACAAGGCTTACCTGTAGGTAAAAAGAATATCACCTAAACCTGCACCTGACGTCAGTCGGCGTATCCTGCCGGAACGAAGGGTGCGACGTCATCGCGGCTCCGACCACTCACAGCGCCAGAGCCAGCGGTCCCGGAAGTAAACGCCAAGGGAACATGTCAGCTCCCTCAGCTGTGACCGGGCGCGCTGCGAGAGCTTCGTTCTAACGTAATCATTTCATAATGTGCTGGTATACTAGCATCCTAGCAAATTATGCTATTGTCTTGCAGGGTCTGTTTTTTTTTCAGCAGTTTACTACCGCTTTAAGCTCCCCAGTTTCAGTTACAATGTACAATTTGATCACTGGTGGAGGGGAGACTGGGGGAATTCTTCCTCCTGCCTGCAGCAGACAGATGACATCACAGCCTAGGCAAAGTCACTGACTGGAGCTCAAGGATGAATGTTTAATGAAAAGCCAATGGTGGAAAAATTCCAGCACCACAAATCAATTTTTCTGGTGACATTCCCCCGAAAAGGATCCCATGTATGAACTCAAAATCACTTGTGGATGAGGAGAGACTGAGAAAACGCTTCCTCCTGTCTGCAGCAGACTGATCACTGGGGGAGGGAAGACTGAGAAAATGCTTCCTCCTGCCTGCAACAGACTGATCACTCACTCATCAGCCTAGGCAAAGTCACTGACTGGAGCTCAAGGACGACTTTTTAATGATAAAAGGTGGATTACTTCTGAGAAATGATACCGTTCCTTTATATTGTGACTTCAGGAAATTATTTATGCAAATCCATAAAGTTGCTAGCAGGTCCCCATAAGGAAATTTGTTTTTTTTTTCTTTTATTGAAATAGAACTTTCTTGGATTTACAACACTTATTTAAATGTTTTTTCCTTTTCTATTTTAAAAATATATATACACCATGGAAATAAAAATATCCACCTTAAATAGTTAAATACGATCATTTCCACCTTAAGAACTCTCCTATAAAACAAAAAATCTCTTTTCTGTCTGAAGAATTAATGGAGGAACACCGGGGACGCCGAGCTTCCACTGATCTTCACCCGCACCATGTATATAAATCCATAACAATTAGCCCGTCCACATGTCGGCTTTCAGACATCAGAATAAAAGGCGGCGAAAACAAGGAGACAGAATTCCACGCGGGATGAGCTTAGATTAAACACGCTGGTCTCCTGTTAAATCATCTCACTGCACTACTGGATTACCGGATTTATTCTTAAAAGATTGCCGACCAATGAAATACAGGAGTGCATTTAATTTCATCTAACTGCATAATAATGATAGTGTGTGACTGTGGTGGGATATTAGAGTGTAAGCTCCTCTGGTGCAGAGAGATTGGCTCAGTGTTCTCTATACAGCACTACTGTATATGTCAGAGCTATATAAAACGTATAATAATATTATGTGACTGTGGGGGGCATTAGAGTGTAAGCTCCTCTGGTGCAGAGGCTGATGGGAATGGCTCATTGTTCTCTGTACAACACTGTGGTATGTATCAGAGCTATATAAATGTATAATTATAATTTGTGACTGTAGGGGGACATTAGAGTGTAAATTTTCGTTTATTAAAAAATCATACAAACATGCAGCTTATTAATAAAAACATAATTTACACCCAAAAAAACAACTAAACAAAAACAAGCGTGCTTAGATCAGCAAGTAAAAGAAAAACGTTTCCCGACAAGATAACATAGAAAGAAACATATTTTAATGACAACAAAAAAGAGACTACAAACCCCGAACCTCAACTTAAACACAACCCAGGCTAATCGCCATCAGGATGCGATTCCAAAACTCCCCCATTAACCCCTCCCCCCACATCATTTACCCCGACTTCCACATCATTCACCTTGCATTCTGCACCAGCCACCCTCATTCCCTTCCCACCTCTCCCTCCACCATCATCCAATCCATCCCTCACTCCACCCCATCGGTTTATGCTGACCTCCAGCCGCACTTCTGCTATGCCAAGTAGGAGGGGTTGGCACTACCATACACGCTGGTCCAGCACCCTCCACTGCCTTCACTACACTAGAAGAAACATTAGGTGCAGACACAGACTTGACAACCACACTTTCTGACACTGCCTGGGAAACCACAGACTGGAGGGACACTGACAACACAGAGGGCCTCACAGACACAGATTCTGACAGAGACACTAGGATCCCGTGGTACAACCTCTGCCAATCCAGACTCTTCTCTATCCAGATGGAAAAATTCCTCCACCAACTCTGGCTTATTGTGTAAAGCCTCAGGGGCACTGGCTATAAAAGGTTGAGCAGCTTATAACATAGGTTATATTTAATGATGTTACAGTCCCTTGCCAGATGCCCCAGTTCCTGGAACAATGAGCACTTCAGTTCTGGACAGTTAGAGGAGAAATGTCCCTTGACTCCACATTTATGGCACAGCTTAGGTTGACCAGGGTAGAAGACAGTAATCCTATCTCTACCAACAAAGGCAGAGGAGGGCAAATGCTGGACCACATTCCCACACACACTCAACCTCATTGACACCGACCACCCACCCGTCCAGATTCCGCTATCATCCACAATCTTTTTTGAGGGGACGCAGTTTCACCAAACCTCCTCAACCAGACCCATAAATCCTCAGGGGGTATAGACTCGTTCCTAGTCAGGATAGTCACGTTCTTAATCAAGGGCTGTTGTGAGAGAACTTTGGGGACAAGCCCCTACCAGTCCAGCTGGCCCCCCATATACATTCTCAAACCGCTCCCAAAACAGATCCAGCAATTCTGGACGCACAAATGACAAATCATATTCAAAGGAACCAGTCAAACTGATAAGAGAGCATAAATATCCTCCGCCTTAAATTCCATGGCTAGGATTGTATCCACAACCACCCTCCTGATAGGTGGAATACCTCCTCCTTCCCACCTGAGCTGTACCACATTCCTGCGTTTAATGGAAGAAGGTGCGTTAGGCGAAAGTCGCACAACTGGCTCCCTTCCACTAGCTGCATGACTTTGTCCCAACACAGTATTAGTATAATTCCTAACTGGGACAGATGACACATTAACTGGTTGCATAGGAACCTCTGAAATCTGGTTTGGCAAGTTACCCACCACTTGATCCTCCCTCCTCCTCTCCAGCACAACAGTCCCGCTCACCATAGTCCCAGAAGTAGTCTAGTCTTCTGTGTAGAAAAAACACCAGCTGTTTCAGCGTTCATACGGCCCTCCTGCTCTGCAGTTTCAATGTTCATGCGACATTCCTTCTCTGCACTGTTAGTGTCCATGTGGGACTCCTCACAGCCAGCTAATCCTGCATTACCTGCTGATTGCAAGGATCTGTTGGCAGGTGCAATCTCAGGAAAGTTCTCCACACACAGAGATTTTCAGCAAGCACTTCTTTATCATGCTCCTCATTTGATGAGTCGGTGCCACTCAAGGGAGATTCCATTTCTGTTATGGCCTGCAGCAATCCACCAATTTCCTCAACCTCCCCCTGAGATGACCCAGGCTGCTGGGGAGGGGGGCAGATACGGACTCAGACATGACAGATCGTGAGACAGGGGTAGTACTGGGGCCACCATGTGAAGCCACTTCCTTACCCTCCATCCAATCTGTCGCTGTTGCTCTGACATCCACCCTCTGGCTGGTACTAGCACAGTCACTTTCCTTCATCTGTTGGAATCTCTCCTGATTATCACACTTTTCTCTGAACACACCACTGCTCTCCTTCAGAGAGGCGACCAACTTCTCATGCTTTTACAATGCCTCTTCCAGAGACTTCAGCTTGGAGACTTCCCTCTTACTGTTTCCAGACTTACTGTGCAGGGATTTCTTTTTCCTGAGCTCTTCTTTCATGACAGCAAGTTTCTGTTCCTCCTTAGCAATGCAGCAAAGTCTGTTCACCACTCTATCCTGGAAGACTGGTGAGGACTCCTCTTGCATAGGGACAGGCCCAGGATCCATTGCAGCTTGAGCACATGTAGTAGGCCTCAGTGCCTCTGGAGAGCCTCCACCTTCGTCTCCCCCCACCCACTGCATGGTGGTCGGGGGAGAAGCCTGCAGGATAGACCCAGGCTTGATGTTTCCTCCAACTGAGAGCAAAGTAGAGTGTGCCAACAACACCTTGCAAAACAGCACCACCTGGTGGAGAAGCTCCACTGGTGCAGAGACTGATGGGACTGGCTCAGTGTTCTCTGTACAGCACTGTGGTTTACACTATATTGCCAAAAGTATTGGGATGCCTGCCTTTACACGCACATGAACTTTAATGGCATCCCAGTCTCACTCTGTTCAGGCCAGTCAAGTTCCTCCACCCCAAACTCGCTCATACATGTCTTTATGGACCTTGCTTTGTGCACTGGTGTGCAGTCATGTTGGAACAGGAAGGGGCCGACCCCAAACTGTTCTCCCAAAGTTGGGAGCATGAAATTGTCCAAAATGTCTTGGTATGCTGAGGCCTCAAGAGTTCCCTTCACTGGAACTAAGGGGCCAAGCCCAACCCCTGAAAAACAACCCCACACCACAATTCCCCCTCCACCAAATGATTTTGACCAGTATACAAAGCAAGGTCCATAAAGACATGGATGAGCGAGTTTGAACTGACCTGACTCCCCCATCCACACATTTGAGGTGCGTGGAGGAATCAATCCATCTGAGCTATTGTGTTCTGATGGCGGGGAGACGTCCCCGCCATCAGAATTCACTGATCAGCACCGGCAGCTAAAGCCAGTGGCGCTGATCGAATGGGGAAAATTCAACAGGCTGGTTGTATGAAAGTCGATCACTAGACTTCTGTGCAACCAACCTGCTCATACATTGGCCAGTCCCTGCTGAAGAGGCCGAATATCGATCCATGTATGGCTAGCTTTAGAGCTAATTAATTAATACCAATGAGTGCAACTAAGAAACTGTGAGTGCAGAGATTTCAGGGGATCCCCATTCCTCTTCCAATTATTATATACCCAGAGTCTGACATGTCCCTACCTAAGAAGAATATAATAATAATAATAGTGTGTGACTGTGGGGGGGACATTAGAGTGTAAGCTTCTCTGGTGTGGAGACTGATGTTGACTGGCTCCGTGATCTCTGTACGGCACTGTGGTATATATGTTAGAGCTATATAAACATATAAAAATAATAATAGTGTGTGTCTGTGGGGTGACACTAGAGTGTAAGCTCCTCTGGTGCAGAGACATCATATGACAGGCACAGCATTCTCCGTACAGCGCTGCAGTCTATGTTGGAGCTGAAGTAATTAAACATGATAATCTTTTACGAATTTTATAACATTCGGTTTGCAGAGTCAGTCCTTTCCGATCTCCAGCCTCATCGCACCCCCCTGTATGTCCCCCCATATAAATCTGGGAAGCCCCCGGAGATTGGATTCGTCTCTCCTGTGGAAGGCTGATAATGTCGGCCTTGCCCTAACGGCGAACAACAGCGCTTTCTAATTAGTAACCCTTTTCTATCCTGATAAGATAAACTTCTCCTGACCTTTCCTACTGGTTACCATGGTGACACCATCGCCCTGGTGTCATTAATAATTTTAGAGATTATCACGGTAAATGGCAGATGGGGATAATACGGGTGGGGGAGAGGTTGGCGTAACAAGGCACATTTCCTTCTCCACCGAACACGTGATCGCCTTCCATGTCAGGTGTTCTCATTCACACGTGTGGACGGGAATCACTAGTGCAAAAAGGAAGACGAAAAGGTACTAACGTGTAAAAAGTAACAATAGACCTGGAAGTAGAAGTATTTATATTTATAGGCCTTGTTCTATATCCTATAATAGTTCATTCTAAATGCCCCCCCCCAAGTCACACTCCATAATCAGTATACATTTTTAGAACTCTGACATAAATGAGTACACCCCAAAAGATTTGTCAGAAAACCTTTACTTTCCTTTCAGAATGAACATTTTCTATGGGACACTATACTACAAAATACTCCCACAAATGCGGGCCATTGATGGCAACCAAGATTTGTTCATTTGCACACACAAAAAAAGTATTTTTCCTGAGGCTGCATTCACACCTAAGCGTTTTCAGCTTGTCATCTAAAGTTTGTAATCTAAATTATATTATTAACCTTACTTTCATGTAATGAGCTAAACAAATGTTCTATAAACCTCAAAAGTTCCAAAACACCCAACAAGCAAAATCCCATTCATTTAACTGGCCCCTGTTCACATCTGAGCGTTCTGTCGCCTGAAGCTCAAAAAAGTACCGTATTTATCGGCATATAACACGCACTTTTTTCCCCTGATTTTCAGGGGAAAATCGTGGGTGCGTGTTATAGGCCGATTGCCGCCGATTTTGTGTCATCGGAGCGATCACGGCAATTGCCGCGGTTGCCGCAGACATACACAGCCGTGGGTAGATTCAAATATGGCGCTGAGAATGCAGGGATTCGTCAGAGCCGAGATACACATACCGGAGTGTTCTCGGCTTTTTTCTGCGCCGCCGTCACGGCGTGACTGTGAGCGGCGCCGAAAAAAGCCGAGAACACTCGGGTATGTGTATCTCGGCTCTCGTCGGAGCCGAGATACACGTACCCGAGTGTTCTCTGCTTTTTTCGGCGCCGCTCACAGTCACGCCGTGACACAGTCACACAATACGGTGCACACTGCAGAGGAATGGCATGCATGGGTGACGTCCACGAAGGAAGCCTCTCCTAAAGCCAACTCACAAAAAAGCCCGCCTAGAATTTGCCAGGGCCCATGCTGAAAAAGAAGACTACTGGGTACTCTGGAGGGAGACCAAGATGCATGTTTTTGGAACTGATGGCTTCAAAACTGTATGGCGTCACAAATGTGAGGAGTACAAATAAAAATGCATGGTGTCTACAGTGGTGGTGACAGTGTCCTCCTGTGGGGCTGCATGAATGCTGCTGGTGTCGGGGAACTGCATTTCATTGATGCCATCATGAATTCACAAATGTACTGTACTATATTGAAAGAGAAGGTGCTACCATCATTCCGTGCCCTTGGTCGTCGTGCACTTTTCCAACATGACAATCGATCCAAAACACACATCTAAGGCCACTGTTGCATTTCTGAAGAAGAAGAGGCACAGACAAACACACATGGATTTCTTCAGAATAACAAAAGTGCCCCCCCCCCTTTTTTTTAGACTTTTAGATTTCCCATTTTTAGGTTGGATATTGAGGAGGACTTCCAGCCACTGTCGGAGAGCTCCAGTGACAAGGAGGACCTATAGACCCTTCAGAGGGCTAAGTCTGCTGGCGTATATGACCTTGCTCTTTAGGGGGTCCACCAGTTCCGGTAAGAGTCCCCACGTATCGAGTGGGTTTTTTTCTATTCAAGATACACCCCATCTCATTGGTGATGGTGGAAGTGACCTGGAGTTGATCACCTCATTGGAATCACCCCCTCTCACACTGTGGAATCCTTTATGTGTGGACTCAATATGTTTTTTTTATGCAGAGTCTTTACTTATAGACTTATATTTGTGTTGCACTTGCACTTTATACTCACTCACGCTGTATATGAGCGCAACTTATTTATATACATTTTTTGCACTGTGGAGCGATCGGATAGTTTTTGTTGCTGCTGTATATGTTTATTGTATGCTCTAACGCGGTATAACCTCTTATATTTACATTTCTGAAGAAGAACAGGGTAAAAGTGATTCAGTGGCCAAGTATTGTATGTCTCCTGATCTGAACCCAATCGGGGAACACCTATGGGGAATCCTGCAGAGACAAGTTGAGCATCACTCTCTATCCATCCAGCATCCAGGCTCTAAAAGCTTGAAGAAATAGAAAAAGATCGATGTTGCAATATGTCCCCAACTTGTTCATTCCATGCCTAGAAGACCTGGTGCTGTCCTTACAAATCATGGAGGTCATAAAAAAATACTAGATGGAGTAGTTTTTGTTGTGGGGTGGATTCATTTTTGCATCTAACTAATTTGAGTAAAGCTGAAGATTTTGTAATCTAAGTTATAGTATTAAACTTACTTTCATGTAATGAGCTAAACAAATGTTCTATAAAACTCAGTTTTGGCAAAATTTTGGAAATTGTTTTTGTGCTAATTGAGATATTGATTAAAATCGCATTTTTCAAAAAGGGTGCACTCATTTATGCTGAGCATATCACAGTGCTTTACAAAGAACACAGAGCCAGCCCCATCAGTCTCTGCAGTGCACCAGAGGAGCTTACACTCTAATGCCCCCCCCCCCCAGTCACACACAATCATTATACATTTTTAAGGCTCTGACATATATCAGAGTGCTGCATAAAGAACCCTGAGCCAGTCACATCAGTCTCTGCACCAGCGCACCATACACTCTAATGTCCCCCCCACAATCACACAGTATTATTATGATATTATGATGGCGCCACCTTTGTTTAGGCATCATCCAGGGTCACCATCTACTTCATGGACTGAGATGCCGGTGTTTCGTCACATATGGCGACCCATCACATTTGGCTACCCGCTGGACTGCTCATGCGCGACGCCGCCATATGCGTTCCAACACTGCGGCGATCTGCGCTTGTGCAGCATTTTGTGGCCACACCCCTGAGTCCAGGTTCAAGCCCCACCATCCAAGTGGACATAGAGTTAGATTATAATTATGCCAAGCGAAGCGAGGCCGTGCCCGAAGCGTGGTGAGCGGCCCTGTGGCAAAGTGGTGTCTTACAACAGTGTTGGAACGCATATGGCGGCGTCGCGCATGCGCACTCCAGCGGGTAGCAAAACGTGATGGGTAGCCGAATGTGACGAAAGACCGGCTCAGAGATGACACAATCATGTAAATCATGGTGCCTGTGCAGTTCTTGGCCGTGTTCCCAGATCAAACCCTATTGCAACTTCTTATCTTGTGATTTGCTACAAAGTTACATTGTACAGTCTGATCACTGGGAGAGGGGAGACTGAGGAAATGCTTTTTCCTTGCTGCAGCAGACTGATAACATCGTCTGTGCCTAGGCAAAGTCACTGACTGGAGCTTGAGGACAACTTTTTATTGATAAAAGGTGGGGTTTTTCTGAAAAAAAAAAATACAGTACTGTTGCTGTGTATTGTAACACAATTTATTTATATGATTATTATGATATGTACATTTATTCACGCAGACTTGTAAAGCTACTAACAAGTCTACCCATCAGCATTTCAGTCCAGGAAGTAGATTGATGCCAATGGGTGATGCCTGAACAAAGTTGGCAACGTCCTTTTGGAGAGAAAAGAGGATGAAGGCATTGTCAGGGGGAGTCCTGTGATCTCTGTGAGAGGTAATAAATAACTAGAAAGGTTACACTGACACACTGATGAACACGCTGCACTAAATATGATAAAATTTATCAATTGTACATATTGAAATGTATTATTAAAAAATAAATTATTATTATTACTACTTTACTACTTTGTTGTTAATAACAACAACGTATTAAAAAAATAGTAATTAAAAATTCAAATGAATGAATTAAAAAGAAAAAAAAATATTTGCGTCTTAAACTACTTTTTTTTATTAAAACGACTTATGTTTACCGCAACGCCAGGCTTACTTTAACGGTTCGGATTTGTGTCGGTGGCAGCACAATCGCGCGGTATTTTCTCTTTCCCGCAGACACTGTGTCCCTTTCAGTGAATGGTCGGCGAGGGAAGGTGCGTTCGTCGAGACCGCAATCGAGAAGAGACAGCGAGAGACAAAAGAGAAAAAGAGACACGCTGACGGAGCAGGAAGATAGCGAAGGGGCAAAAAAATAGCGAGATAAGGCGGAAAGAGAGAGCGCGTCTGAGAAAAGGGGGGAGCGGCGCAGAGATAGAGGAGAGACAGAGGTAGGAAGCCTGAGAAAAAACAGCTCCTCTGATATCTGGCAGATTGGTTTCAGACGAAAACGTACTCCGTGCCAAGACTATATCCCGTGTAAAACTGGCGTGTACTCACTTAACATTCATCACTGCTTGAACTCTGAAACTTTATCAGCTCCCAAGCATGGCGCCATCTCCAGGCTCGGCCATTCTCGGCTCTCAGATAAAGCAGATAAGAGTCTGATAGATTACAGAAGATTGTTACACTTCACGGGACACAATTACTAATACTAATAGTGAGCCCACGCTCTGGAGCGCGGGAGGGGGAGGGGATGGCAGAAAGAAGACATTGGACGGGAGACAGCGATCGACAGAGAAGCGACGTCCGCTCAACGGAAAAATATAAAAATGTGAAAAGCGAGAAGGTCGCGTCACACACAGAAAATGGTGTATCGATGGAACTCAGAGGAGATGGAAACGGAAATTCGGCACCATTGTGCCAACCGACGACTCTTCGGGAAGGTGCCAAGTGGCAAAAATATGAATGTAATCTACTCACTGGGGGAAGAACCTCTGAGGGAATCAAGGATTGAAAAGGACCTGGGGGTCCTAGTAGATGATAGGCTCAGCAATGGCATGCAATGCCAAGCTGCTGCTAACAAAGCAAATAGAATATTGGCATGCATTAAAAAGGGGATTAACTCCAGAGATAAAGCTCTACAAGACTCTCTTGTATCAGATTCAAAGCTCTACAAGACCCTGGTCCGGCCACACCTAGAGTATGCTGCCCAGTTCTGGGCACCAGTCCTCAGGAAGGATGTATTGGAGATGGAGCGAGTACAGAGAAGGGTAACTAAGCTAATAAAGGGACTGGAGAATATTAGTTATGAAGAAAGGTTACGAGCACCGAACTTATTCTCTCTGGAGAAGGGACTTTTGAGAGGGGATACGATTTCAATTTACAAATACCGTACTGGTGACCCCACAATAGGGATAAAACTTTTCCGCGGAAGGGAGTTAAATAAGACAAGTGGCCACTCATTAAGATCAGAAGAAAAGAGGTTTAACCTTAGACTGCGTAGAGGGTTCTTTACTGAAAGAGCGGCAAGGATGTGGAGTTCCCTTCCACAGGCGGAAACAGCGCAATTCATGGACACAACACGCCAAAGCGCTGAATTATTGGGACAAAAGTCTCTTCAAGTGCAGAGATTTCAAGGGATCCCCAATTTTTCTTCCAACAATTAGATGCCCAAAAAGTCTGACATTTCCCTACCTAAAAGGAATAGAATATAAGAATAATAATAATAGTGTGTGATCATGGGAGGACATTAGAGTGCAAGCTCCTCTGGTCCAGAGATTATTGTGAACGGCTCAGTGTTCTCTGTAATGCACCGCGGTATATGTCAGAGCTATAATGTTTAATAATACCAGTGCATGACTGTGATGGGACATTAGAGTGTAAGCTTCTCTGTTGCAGACACTGATGTGACTGGCTCACTGTTCTCTGTACAGCACTGTGGTATATATAAGGGCTATATTATGTATATTAATAGTGTGTGACTGGGAGGACATTAGAGTGTAAGCTCTTCTGTTACAGAGACTGATGGGACCGGCTCAGTGATCTCCGTACAGTACTGAGGTATACGTCAGTATAATAATAATAAAAGTATGTGACCGTGGGGGGAGCATTAGAGTGTAAGCTCCTCTGGTACACAGACTTGAGTGACTGGCTCAGTGTTCTCTGTACCACACTACAGTATATATCAGAGCTATATAACTGAAAAAAAAAAGAACCATTTTAAGTACGCAATCCATTAAATTTACATTTAATAAAACACTCGGCCTGAATTTCACAGCAAACAAAGAGGAGAGAGAGAGAGAAAAGGGAAAGAAGGGGAGGGGTAAAAAAAAAAAAAAATTGAAAAAAAAAAACAAAAAAAAACACAACAGCTGCATATTTCTTAATTTATTGTTAACATGTTATCACGGGCTCCATGAATTATCGGAGTGGCTATTCTCTGTTCCTGGCATTTTGGTGGAGTGAGATAAGGTAAAAACAACAGCAGCACTGCAAGAGTGAGAACAGGGAGATAGATAACATTGATAGAACTCCTACACCAAACAGCCCCCACCCTTATCTCAGCTTTTTATCTCCTTCCCCTTCCAATTCCCCCCCCCCCCTGAGAGCCCCCGTCAGGGGGAATGGACCTGAACGCTACAGCTGAACTTTACTCCACTCGTGATATGGAGGTGCAAATAACAAGCAACGATCGTCCTGTGATAAGTGCAAGATTAATTGGAAGGGTGATAGATAATAGCGAGTTTCCACGCTGCAGCCTGTGACTGGTACGCCCAAGAGACTTTGGCACGGATGGGGTTAAAAAGTGCCACATCACCAAGCCATAAAATGAGCGGCAACAGTCGGGGCAATTGGCCCCGGAGAGGAGGGCCAAAGACCCTAATGGTGCCCACGGATGCAAGATGGCGGTCCATCAGGGGAATGATCTTGTTCATGGGAAGCCAGGAGATCTTAGCGGGAAGAGGGGTATATAACATACAGCATAAGAGGAAAAGAGCTAAGCGCGGCGCGTTCAGGTCAGAACAAATCACTATATTAGAAAGATATAAAAGAAAATCTCCAGTACTCAGTCCTGGTAGGCAGCCCAATGTGGAGGGACGTCATGTGTGGATAACCCAGCATACTGTGACCCCCACGAAACCGGACATTTACAGACCAATGACATCCCATAACCCCCCCTAACCAATGATACCCATTAATCACCCAACAAATGATGATACCTAATAACCCATGAGCAATGCAAAGCCCCTTCCTCCAAACCAACAACTATGCCCCCTCACCCACCCTCACCAGTAACACCAAGGACCCCCAGACTTTTTCTATATTGAAGATACACATAAACTGCTTTCACCCAACCAGTAATGATAACCATGGCCCCCACCCTGCAATGATAACACCAAGGGACCCCAAAGCCACTTAAAGATTCTCTTCAAGCCAATGACCCCAATGAAACTAACTCACTAACCTCGGAAACATGCAGAGCCCCTTCCTCCCAACCAACAACTATGGCTCCCCCACTCTACACCAATATAACCAAGGACCCACAGACTTTTCCAATATTGAAGACACCCATTAAACTCTTTCGCCCAACCAGTGACAACAACCATATCCCTCCCCAACAATAACGATAACATCAAGAGGCTCCAAAGCCACCCAAACACCAATGACCCCAACCAAACCCACTAACACCTGATCCATTAAGAGCCCCTTTCAATCGACCAAAGTCATTTCTGGCCCTCTCCTCTACGCAGCACCAACACCAACAAGGATCCCCAGACTCTCTCCCCCTGCATTAATGTTACCCATTAATGCCCTTCTGCCAAACCAATGATGACAACAATCACCTCCAGCCCCACACTGATGACACCAAGGGCCCTCAAAGCCACCCAAAGACTTTCTCCCAACCCATGACCTCAGCCAAACATACTCACTAACCTCTGATCCATTCAGAGACCCTTCTGACCAACGGTGACAATTGTAGCCTCCCCACACCTGCACCAAGCACCCCTGGACTTTCCTTGTAACGATTATACCCATTCACCCCTTTCATCCAAACAGTAATAGCAACCATAGCCCCCCCACCCTGCAAAGATGACACCAAAGGGACCGCCAAGCCACCCGGGAGGTTTTCCCCATATTCATGAACCCAGCCAAATCCACTAACTCTTGATATCCAAACCACAGCCCACTGACCCCTGAGACCCCACAACCGCACACACGCTGTCAGACAGCAACCTTATGGTTTCCACCATGGGACCCCCACCACACTCACTAGACAGTGACAGTTTTTTCAGGCATTTTTTCTCCTTTATTTTCACCTAGTGATCCTGCCTTCCTATTCTCTTCTCTGGTGACAATGCTCCCTCACGGTACTATATAGTTAGTTACATAGTATACACACACACATTATATTATATTTATATATATATATACATATATATATATATATATATACATACATACATACATACATACATATATACACACACACACACACACACACACATATATATATATACACATACACACACACACACACACACACACACACACACAATCCTATACCCACAGTTGATCCAAAGGAAGGTAAAAACCCCAATAAAGCATGATCAAATTTGCTCCAGCAGGGGAAAAAAAATTCTTGCCGACCCCCCGAGAGGCAATGTGCATCTAGGAAAGAATCCAGGCCTTTCTTAAAAGAATCTACCGAGCTGGCCAGAACCACCTCTCATATCTACAGAGGAGCAGCACTGTCACCCTAGGACAGGACTACAGAATACCTCCTTCTCTCCTCTTCTCCATAATACAGTAGGGAGGGGTTCTGTGGACCTAGGAGATGACCAGAGACTCTTGCTTTGTATGGGCCCTGCAATAAATCCTGGCGATAAAAGGAAGCAGGCGTACAATTTATCACGTGTTACGATGTATATAGAGGTACAGTGGCGGCCCATCCATTAGAGGTGCCCACGCCCTGCCCCCTCTATCCACAGCCATCGCCACCATTCTCTATCCAGTCCACGGCCACCACCCCCTATTCATGCGTCCATCCCCTTTCAGGACACCGGGAGCATGGATTACAGCGGCGGGGTGTTTTTTTGAAGCACCTGATTAGAGCCAGAGGCTTTGGTAGGCTTCAAATTAGGGTGGGCTCCTGGCGCAGTGAGCCCAACCAGGTGTTGCAACACTGATCCTCCTCTCAGCCAATCGGGAAGCTGGTCTGATACCGGTCACCTGACTGGCTGAAAGGACAGGCAATCCTATTAGATGCCTAGGAGGAGGGGAGGAGGCACTGCCCGCAGAGAAGCGAGAAGGAAAAGACACAGGAGCCGCTGCCCGCCAATGCCTCGATCCATGCCGCTGCCCGATCCGACAAGGTTGTGGGTTTAAGGTGCTGGGGGGGAGGGGGGGGGGGGTTTGGTTGTTTGCCGCCCCCCCCTCAAACAAAAAACCACCAGACTCCAATATAGGGATAACATTGAACGATAAAAATAAATAATGTTACAAGGCAGTGCAGTCCACAACAGCGTGCGGTACACATTATGCGATCTGTGTTGCCGTGTGGCGCTCTGAATTAGCTCCTAATATTATTATTATCATTATATGATTTTATATAGCGCCAACAGTTTACGCAGCACTTTACAATATAAAAGGGAGACAATACAGTTATAATACAATAAAATACAAGAGAATTAAGAGGGCCCTGCTCAGAAGAGCTTACAATCTAATGGGGTGGGGCAGGTGGTACAAAAGGTTGTAACTGTGGGGAATGAGCTGATGGAAGTGGTAGGAGATTAGTTGGAGACGTGATAGGCTTTCCTGAGGAGATGAGTTTTCAGGGATCGCCTGAAGGTAGCAGGAGTAGGGGATAGCCAGACAGGTGGAGGAAGCGAGTTCCAGAGGATGGGAGAGGCTCTGGAGAAATCCTGGAGACGCGCATGGGAGGAGGAGACGAGAGAGCTCATAAACTAATAAACTCATTTCACCCGTTTGGCTGTACATCGAATCTTATGAAAATCTCTGAACGCCCGAAGTACATGACATCGGTCGGTGGGCACTTGGCACTGGCCATCAGAAAAACGATCCACACAATTGAAAGGTCAGCTACGTCTCGCACATAAACATGGCAACGTCCAGATTTACATGTATTATTTAGGTGCAGACAGTCAGGACCCGGCGCGGAGGTGAGGCGAGGCGGTGATAGCGCACAATGACTTATATTCATGAAGACGGTAACATTAGCCGCCAGGAGATGCTATCGTCTCACAAGACGGGCTGCAGAGAAGAGGATTTATCGAGTGGCGACAGGCCGAAAAGGGCAATGAATCTGCCTCCCCGGGAAAAGCCAGCCTGGCTCTAGCGACCGTTTCGGGATGGCGCGACTCGCCGGAAGATGACGCAGATCACTACAGATAAGGTGCTGACTTTACTTGCTGCATGCTTACTTCCAATAAGGGACGCGGAAAGTACTAAAATTAGGAAACCAACGTTTTCATAAGAAGGTAGCCCTACATTATTGTCACGCCACAGAGATGCCAGCTCAGAGATGACACAATCATGCAAATACCGGGGCCTGTGCAGTTCTTCGCTTTGCTCACAAATACCTGATACAGATCAGTGCCTGCTGCAGTCTCTCACCTTGTGACTTGCTGCAAAGTTACAATACAGTGTGATCACGGGGGGGGGGGGGGGGGGGGGGGCGGTTTACTGAGGAAATGTTTTCTTCTCCCTGCAGAAGACTGATGACATCATCACAGCCGGGGTAACGTCACTGACTGGAGCTCAAAGGATGGCTTTTTAATGAGAAGAGGTGGAGCTTTTCTGAAAAATTATATTGTTACTGTATATTGGGACATGTTGGAAATGCTATAATGGAGACTTGTAAAGTTACTGAAAACTCCACTTTAAATCTGACATCTGGTCTTCCTTTCAGTCTTGTGCAGGCTCCTCTCCTGTGCTGACATGGCTCACTCTGATTTCAGTGCACACTGTGAGCTTCTCACAATGTGCATTAGAAACTGCAGCAAGTCAGATAGAGCCCCGCCTCATTTCCTGGCGGGAAGATGTCCAGATGTCCACTCATTGGATTTCCACGCTTTTATTCATAAAGGCTCGAGCACTACAAGTGGGGGTTACCAAGGTAGGTTTGCATGCAAATACAGCCTGCCTAGGAACACCCACTCCTCCACCCATTTTAGCGCATAAATATTAGTCCCTCAGGTAGACAGAAATGCTTGTTCAGTTCTATTCGGATAAGGTCGAACCTTCTCTCTTCTGATTATGTCACAAAAAGTCAAGGAAAAAAGCCAAACACGTTTCAGGTGGCCGAAATCCCTTTCATCAGGGCTGAAGAATTAAACAAAGAGCACAGGAGCTCCTGTATGTGGTGACGATAGATCCCAGCGGCCCTGAAGATGTGCAAAGGAGCTCCTATATGAGGTGGCAACAGATCGCAGCAGCCTTACAGAAGTGCACAGGAGCTCCTGTATGTGGTGGTGGCAGATCCTAGCAGCCCTGAAGAAGCACACAGAAGCCCCTGTATGTGGAGGCGGCAGATTTCAGTGGCCCTCAAGAAGCACACAGAGGTTCCCATATGTGGTGGCGGCAGATCTCCACAGCCCTGAGGAAGCGCACTGGGAGTGACTGTATGTGGTGGTGGCAGATCCTAGCAGCCTTGAAGAAGCACACAGAAGCCCCTGTATGTAGGGTTGCCACATCATCCCTTTAATCCAGGACACATATTAATTACACAGGTTCTGAGGCTGATTTAATGCAGATAAGGACACCAAGTACGTTTAATTACCACCTTAATCAGACACAGAACCTGTGTAATTAATGTGTGTCCTGGATTAAAAGGGATGATGTGGTAACCCTACCTGTATGTGGTGGCAGTAGATCTCGGGTGTCCCTCAAGAAGCACACAGGAGGTTCCCATATGTGGTGGCGGTAGATCTTCATGGCCCTGAGAAGGCACACAGGAGCTCCTGTATGTGGCGGTGGCAGATCCTAGCAGCCCTGAAGAAGCACACAGAAGCCCCTGTATGTGGTGGCAGCAGATCTCGGTGTCCCTCAAGAAGCACACAGGAGGTTCCCATATGTGGTGGGGGCAGATCTCCATGGCCCTAAGAAGGTGCACAGGAGCTCCTGTATGTGGCGGTGGCAGATCCTAGCAGCCCTGAAGAAGCACACAGAAGCCTCTGTATGTGGTGGCGATAGATTCCATGGACCCTGAAGAAGCGCACAGAAGCCCCTGTATGTGGTGGCGATAGATTCCATGGGCCCTGAAGAAGAGCACAGAAGCCTCTATATGTGGTGGTGACAGGTCCTGGCACTAGAACAGGTCATCTCTTAAATGTGCACATAATACCCACCCCTCCCCAGAGTTTTAAAGGAAACATCCCCCCGTCTTTGACCGGCCTAACTCCTAGAAGTGCGTGATAGGGTTGGAGTGGATACAAACAAGTCTGAGCCAAGTTCATTGGGTTTTTTTTTTTAATCCGTTTTCCTGGAAGAGGAGACAGGAGACAATTGAGGTTTTCAGGCCGGGGGATGTTGCAATACCCAGCAGTGATTCAGAGTGAAATGATCATCACTGCCTCCCAAATCTCAGCAAAACCCCCAATACCACGATGTGAACTTTGTGACCCAATCATACATCTGTCCGTATTACTAATCACACAGCAGTGCCGCAAGAATGGTGTTGGTGGAATGGAAGAAATGACCACATCCTGAGGGTCACCGGTATGGTAGGCTTGTGGCTGCGGTTTGACATCGGGTCAACTTAAGGGTTTACCTTCACCATCCTCATTGGTTTTTGTTACAATCACCCACAAAACATCTTTGCCATGTTTTTGTTTTTTTCATTCACATCTTCAAAGTGCTTTATTGCCAATTTAATAAATACAGCGCAAGCCAAAGCACATTGCTCAATGCCAGACCATAACCCTACTATACCAACGTGTTTCAGCCCAATAGGGCTTCAACTTTGAGGTCTATGACTAAGCCCCATTTTGGGTAAAAACCCCTTGAAGGAATAGGGACAGGGTCTGGTGGAGATCTATGTGGCTTGGTTTGAAGCTTTTAAAAGATTTTTAAAAAAGCTCAACGTTGCAGTGTGTTTCATGTGAAATTAGCGCATGGGGGGGATGAATGGACCCTATTAAACTGGCACCCAGGGTCAGTTAGTGAGCAAGAAGACGGCCTTGGGGCAGTATCTATGTTGCACATGGATCTGTAAGATCTGTGCCATTGAATCCTTGGAGTTGTCTCTTGAGCATATGATCACATGATCAACGCCAAGGCAGCGAATCCTGAAGGAGCCATCATAAGACATCCGGGCATGAACAAAGATCTCTTTGGTAGAGACCAGATGACCAACGCCTTGGCACTGATCACGTGACCAGCCCCTGGACTTATTCAGGGTAATAAGTCAGAAGACATTTCTAGATATCATAAAAGCAGTGAAAGATTTTTGTGCCAGTCATTCACCACTAAACATCCTTTGAGAGAATAAATGTGCTTTGAAAATGCATTCACAACCCACCGGTGCATTCACTTGCCAAACAGTATCTATCCGACTCTGCCATGAAGTAATCTTCAATATGAAACCTGGATCTTCATAATTTAATGTATGTGTGTTAATGCTTGTTATGCACGCATTACCGGGCATTGCTCTAAGCATTAGGCATGGGCTGGACGGGGGCACTAGGCATGGGCTGGACGGGGGCACTAGGCATGGGCTGGACGGGGGCACTAGGCATGGGCTAGACGGGGGCAGTAGGCATGGGCTGGATGGGGGCAGTAGGCATGGGCTGGACTGGGGCAGTAGGCATGGGCTGGACGGGGGCAGTAGGCATGGGCTGGACGGGGGCAGTAGGTTTTGGCTGGGGCGGGGGCAGTAGGCATTGGCTGGACGGGGGCAGTAAGCATTGGCTGGGCGGGGGCAGTAAGCATGGGCTGGACGGGGCAGCAGGCATGGGCTGGTCGGGGCAGCAGGCATGGACTGGTCGGGGCAGTAGGCATGGGCTGGCCGGGGCAGTAGGCATGGGCTGGCCGGGGCAGTAGGCATGGGCTGGCCGGGGCAGTAGGCATGGGCTGGCCGGGGCAGTAGGCATGGGCTGGCAAATCATTCCAGCAGGTGCGCTGCCAAGCGTTGTAGCAACACGTGCTAATGTGCGTGTCTCCACAACGCACAAGTGTAACACATTCGCACTTTCAAATGACAACCTCACCAAGGAATTGCGAAGGAACCTCACTGTATTCAATCCTGCCTGGTGGTCGCCACACACTTGTAGATTAAAATCATCATTCGTACATCCTGCCGCCACCGCCAACTCTGTTTTGAATAAAGGCAGCGAAAAGGATTCGAGTCTGTGGACGTGGATTCGGTTATAAGGAAGCTTTATTTGAGGTGGCAAAAGGGGAGCATTGTGCAGCACACAGGCCTATGTGAGCGCTACAGACCCACTGTGTCTCTGGTAGGAAATATGTCATTCCAGGAGGAGGAAGTCCTCGCTGCACACAACGTTTGTATCAGCAGAAACAGCCAGTAATGTCGGTATCACAAGCGTGCTGATAAGATTAGCAGAAACAAAGGCGCATTGACGACATTAAGAAAAACACGCTGCGCACCCCAGCTGCTGCCCGACCAGCAGGTAATGGCGGAGTATGAGGTTCTGGTTATTATAAAAGTGTTGTACCTATTTATAACCAGATATCAATTTTCACTACATTTACTTTCCAATGGGGGGGGGGGGGGGAGCTAAAATGCAAGTGGGTACTAAACACCCTCATAAACCACGTGCAAAAAACATTGTAAGACATTAAAGTGATTGTAAGGGTAATTTTTTTTATCTTTTTTCAAATAACAAACATATCATACATACCTCCACTGTGCAGCTCATTTTGAACAAAGTGGCCCCGAACCTGCTCTTCTGGGGTCACCCGTCGGCTCTCGCGGCTCCTCCCCACATTAGATAACCCCCTGGGAGAAGTGCTCTCCAGGGGATTACATTGCGGGCGCGCTCCCAAGTCCAGCATTTGGCGTCCATAGAGGCCGAATGCAGGACTTGGCCCCGCCCCCCGGTGTCTGCGTCACTGAATTTGATTGACAGCAGCGGGAGCCAATGGCTGCGCTGCTATCAATCTATCCAATCAAGAGCTGGAAGCCCGAGGAGAGAGAGACAGCACGTCCCTACCGACTGAATGAAGGGGTTCAGGTAAGTGAAACGGGGGGGGGGGGGGGGGGCGCTTTTTTTTTGTTTTGGTATATCAAGAGATGACAGAGTCCTCCAGCAGAGCAGAGTATTTCAGGAGAGGAGAGTCAGAGGAAGGAGCAGAGTCCTCCAGCAGGGCAGAGTATTTCAGGAGAGGAGAGTCAGAGGAAGGAGCAGAATCCTCCAGCAGTGCAGAGTATTTCAGGAGAGGAGAGTTAGGTAGAGGAAGGAGCAGAGTCCTCCAGCAGAGCAGAGTGTTTCAGGAGAGGAGAGTCAGAGGAAGGAGCAGAGTCCTCCAGCAGAGCAGAGTGTTTCAGGAGAGGAGAGTCAGAGGAAGGAGCAGAGTCCTCCAGCAGTGCAGAGTATTTCAGGAGAGGAGAGTCAGAGGAAGGAGCAGAGTCCTCCAGCAGTGCAGAGTATTTCAGGAGAGGAGAGTCAGAGGAAGGAGCAGAGTCCTCCAGCAGAGCAGAGTGTTTCAGGAGAGGAGAGTCAGAGGAAGGAGCAGAGTCCTCCGGCAGAGCAGAGTGTTTCAGGAGAGGAGAGTCAGAGGAAGGAGCAGAGTCCTCAAGCAGAGCAGAGTGTTTCAGGAGAGGAGAGTCAGAGGAAGGAGCAGAGTCCTCCAGCAGTGCAGAGTATTTCAGGAGAGGAGAGTTAGGTAGAGGAAGGAGCAGAGTCCTCCAGCAGGGCAGAGTATTTCAGGAGAGGAGAGTCAGAGGAAGGAGCAGAGTCCCCCAGCAGGGCAGAGTATTTCAGGAGAGGAGAGTCAGAGGAAGGAGCAGAGTCCTCCAGCAGTGCAGAGTATTTCAGGAGAGGAGAGTTAGGTAGAGGAAGGAGCAGAGTCCTCCAGCAGTGCAGAGTGTTTCAGGAGAGGAGAGTCAGAGGAAGGAGCAGAGTCCTCCAGCAGTGCAGAGTATTTCAGGAGAGGAGAGTCAGAGGAAGGAGCAGAGTCCTCCAGCAGAGCAGAGTGTTTCAGGAGAGGAGAGTCAGAGGAAGGAGCAGAGTCCTCCAGCAGAGCAGAGTGTTTCAGGAGAGGAGAGTCAGAGGAAGGAGCAGAGTCCTCCAGCAGTGCAGAGTATTTCAGGAGAGGAGAGTCAGAGGAAGGAGCAGAGTCCTCCAGCAGTGCAGAGTATTTCAGGAGAAGAGAGTCAGAGGAAGGAGCAGAGTCCTCCAGCAGTGCAGAGTGTTTCAGGAGAGGAGAGTCAGAGGAAGGAGCAGAGTCCTCCAGCAGTGCAGAGTATTTCAGGAGAAGAGAGTCAGAGGAAGGAGCAGAGTCCTCCAGCAGTGCAGAGTATTTCAGGAGAAGAGAGTCAGAGGAAGGAGCAGAGTCCTCCAGCAGTGCAGAGTATTTCAGGAGAGGAGAGTTAGGTAGAGGAAGAAGCAGAGTCCTCCAGCAGTGCTTTCACCCAACACACAGCCCCCTCCCTCAGATAGAAGACCTGCCTCTGACGCTCTATCTGAATTTGACATAGGCAAACATTACATTATAAATGAGGCAAAAAACAGGAGCCTCCGGCACAGCTGACAGCGCTCACATGCAGAACGAAGATGGAAGAAGAGTCGGGAACGCACTGCGGCCTCAACTATCCATCATGACAAGAACCGCCATCACTCCACGCATAATAAAAAGCTTGGCCAGATGAGGAGCAATCCTGGTGGGAGCTTCTTATACTGAAAAACAGTGCGGCCAACAGGAGCTTTGAAATGTATAAATGGAAATATTATAGCTCTGACATATACCACAGTGCTGTACAGAGAACAAGATGTCCGTTACATCCATCTCTGTACCAAAGAAGTTTCCACTCCATGTCCCCACCAGTCACACACTATTATTATACGTTTATATAGCTCTGACATATACGGCAGTGCTGTACAGAGAACACTGAACCCATCACATCCATCTTTGTACCAGAGGAGCTTACACTTTAATGTCCCCGCAGCGTCACACACTAATATTATGCATTTATATAGCTCTAACAAATTCCATAGTGCTGTACAGACAACATTGAGCCAGTCACATCAGTCTCTGTACCAGAGGAGCTTACACTCTATTGACGTACCCCCCCCCCCCAAAAGGTGCCAAATGTGGCACCAGAGAGGAGGAGAGACAGATAAGCAGAAGTTTCACTTTTGAGTGGAACGTCGCTTTAAGAGCAAAAGACAATCCAGCCTCAGCGCTCACTCTAGTTAGGATGGAATTTGTAGCGATGTTGCTCTCCTTGAGTGGGGAAACTCCAAATCACTAAAAACGGATAAAAGGAGGGCGCAAACAACTAGTGCCCCATATTAGACACCTTCAAAACTTTAATTAAAAACCAGTGGCGGCCGCTCATATAGGGTGCAGAGGCGCCTCCCCCCTAATCTCCATGCAGGGCGCCGGACGCATGGATTTCTATGGGGTTTGTTTTTTTTGTTTTTGTTTTTAGAAGCACGTGATCAGAGCCTGAGGCTCTAATTGGCTTCAAAATGGGTGGGGCTCGGGGCGCAGAGCACCGTGCCCCGCCAAGCCCACACACTTGTGTGACATTAGCGAATTAATATTCGCTATTGTCTTCCTGCTTCTCCTCCCAGCCAATTAGGACGTGGGTCTTAAGACCTGATTTGCCGGGAGGAAAAGCGACCGGATTGGATGGTAGGAGAAGCAGTGGGGAAGCCGACAAAGCCGCCCACGACCTGGATGGAAAAAAACACATGTCATGTACAACTCCAGTATTAGGGATGACATTTCTCTGCGGTTGGAAACTGACGTGTATTTCGGGAGACACAAGCTCCCCATCCTCAGAGCTCTTAGGCTTAAGAGCAGCCAACTCCCAGGGTGCACAGCACCGCGCGTTCTCTGTCCTCCCAGCCCATGTTCAGACCAGGTAGTACCATTCAAATCAGGAGGCACTGGGCCCTTCAAACACCGCCCCCCCCCCCCTACACCAGGGAAGTACTACCGACCCAGACCTTATGTAATGCATGCTCATTCAGATTCCTTGCCCATCGGGAACCCCCCATCATACCAGCAGAGAGAGTTTACAGCCAACCATTCCTACCAAAAGGCCAGAATGACGGATGAGCACCCCTACTGGACACGGATAAGAATACTAATATATGTATAAAAAATATATTTATTATTATTATTTTTATATATATATATATATATATATATATATATATATATATATATATATATATATATATATATATATATATACACATACACACATATATACATACACACACACACACACACACACACATCTACACATCTATATAAATCTATAAATAATATAATATACTATACTACTTGATCTTAGCCAAAAGCCCGAAAAGCAATTATTATTTTAAATAAAACCTTTCTGTTCTCATTACATACCTTATATTTTTGATTAATCTTATTTTATTTATGTTTTGAGCATGCAAATAATATAAACAGAGTTTACATTCAACAGAGAAACATAAGCACATAATCAAGATACAAAGTACATCCAAGAGTATACAAAGGTTGTAGAGCACCAAATGGTTGTGCAGAACTTAGTTATGTCCAAAACAGATGATGACATAAAAGGAAAGTAACATTCAGATGATCACATGAATGATATAAGCTATGGTACCTACCTTATTTTACACCAACTGATGTCATCACTGGGCCTCTGAGCTTCTCTATGCAATGCAGGCAGCTCATGGCTGGTGGGAGGGGCTGTACATAACATCCTGAAAACATCCCAGCCCCCCGGCCTCAGTACTCCTCTCAAGAGCCCTCAGTCCTGATGTAAGCAGTGGGCTGGCTCTTGGGAGGAGTTATGCAAATATCAAAATGCCTTGCTGGGTGGCTGTCAGTCCGGAGGATTGGGCGTTCCTAGGCAGGTTCATTTGCATGCACCCCGCCCACATGTGATGCGGAGCCTCCATGATCAAAAGAACTGAAATCCAATGAATGAAAGGGCAGGCCAGAGACAGGCAAGGCTGGGAAAAAAAAGATCAGATGAAGCTGGGTATCTTCCAGCTAGGAAATGAGGCAGGCTCTAGCAAGCAGCCTCTAATGCACATGGTGAGAAGCTCACAGTGTGCAGTGAAATCAGAGTAAGGGATTTCAGTACAGGAGAGGAGCCGGGACAACTGTGCAAGACTGATATCAGATTAGAGACCACACAAGTGATATCATATTCTATAGATTGAGAGGGATTACGGCAGTACAAAAGCTTCTGTTCTTGTTTTAGTTCCTTATACAAGAATAGTCAAAGGGTCAGTCCGCTTATAAATGATATTTTTATCTTTAGGTGGAGTCTGGTGGGGATCAGTCAGTCATCTTCTACCTCATCGAGAACGATCTCCGTGTTCGAATTCCTGACTCTGTTCCTGTCCACCAGGGAGTTTTGGGTTTCCCCATCCGCTAGTGTTAAAAATCGCCATAATATAGAAGAAAAAAAAACAAACAAACAATCTAGTAGGGATGGTGAGAACCTCTCATAATGGGCACAGCAGGTGTACAGACCCAGGAACTCAGCACAGGGATGGTGGGAACCCCTCATAATGGGCACAGCGGGTGTACAGACCCAGGAACTCAGCACAGGGATGGTGGGAACCCCTCATAATGGGCACAGAAGGTGTACAGATCCGGGAACCCAGCACAGGGATGGTGGGAACCCCTCATAATGGGCACAGCAGGTGGACAGACCCAGGAACCCAGCACAGGGATGGTGGGAACCCCTCATAATGGGCACAGCGGGTCTACAGACCCAGGAACTCAGCACAGGGATGGTGGGAACCCCTTATAATGGGCACAGCAGGTGTACAGACCTGAGAACCCAGCACAGGGATGGTGGGAACCCCTCATAATGGGCACAGGAGGTGTACAGACCTGAGAACTCAGCACAGGGATGGTGGGAACCCCTCATAATGGGCACAGCAGGTGTACAGACCCAGGAACCCACCACAGGGATGGTGGGAACCCCTCATAATGGGCACAGCGGGTGGACAGACCTGAGAACCCAGCACAGGGATGGTGGGAACCCCTCATAATGGGCACAGCAGGTGTACAGACCTGAGAACCCAGCACAGGGATGGTGGGAACCCCTTATAATGGGCACAGCGGGTGGACAGACCTGAGAACCCAGCACAGGCATGGTGGGAACCCCTCATAATGGGCACAGCGGGTGGACAGACCTGAGAACTCAGCACAGGGATGGTGGGAACCCCTCATAATGGGCACAGGAGGTGTACAGACCTGAGAACTCAGCACAGGGATGGTGGGAACCCCTCATAATGGGCACAGCAGGTGTACAGACCCAGGAACCCACCACAGGGATGGTGGGAACCCCTCATAATGGGCACAGCGGGTGGACAGACCTGAGAACCCAGCACAGGGATGGTGGGAACCCCTCATAATGGGCACAGCGGGTGGACAGACCTGAGAACCCAGCACAGGCATGGTGGGAACCCCTCATAATGGGCACAGCGGGTGGACAGACCTGAGAACTCAGCACAGGGATGGGGGGAACCCCTCATAATGGGCACAGGAGGTGTACAGACCTGGGAACTCAGCACAGGGATGGTGGGAACCCCTCATAATGGGCACAGCAGGTGTACAGACCTGAGAACCCAGCACAGGGATGGTGGGAACCCCTCATAATGGGCACAGCAGGTGTACAGACCTGAGAACCCAGCACAGGGATGGTGGGAACCCCTCATAATGGGCACAGCGGGTGTACAGACCTGAGAACCCAGCACAGGGATGTTGGGAACCCCTCATAATGGGCACAGCAGATGTACAGACCTGGGAACTCAGCACAGGGATGGGGGGAACCCCTCATAATGGGCACAGCAGATGTACAGACCTGGGAACTCCATGTAGTCCTTACTAATAGGGTCTCTAAGACGGAAAAAACGACTCCACCAAAATGGAAATATTTCTGGGCACAGCAATCATTTTATCGCTCGTTATTATTGGTTTCTCTGCCAGCTCTTTCTTAAAACGAAATCTCCTTTTTAGCCGGAGTGGAGTTCTCTTTTAAGCTGTCTGGATGAAGATAATAAATCTGGAGCTCTCCGGATACATTGTTCTGTAGATATGTAATATCGTATGATGGAGTCGATGTCACATTCAGCATTTTCTGTGCGGGGGAGGGGGGAGCCATATAATATATGTGGATCCGACAAAATGGAAAATAAAAAGAAGAAAAAAAAAAACAAAAAAAACTGTCCTTTTCCCCCCCTCCCTTCCCTTTACCTCTCTTTGAAAAAACATAATTTATCTGCACATTATCGGAGCGCCAGACACTTTAATCAGCGGCCTATGAAGTCAGTGTTTCCAGCCTTATCTGGCGGAGGAGTGGAAATGGGAGCGATCGGCAGCTCCCAGGCCCATCGCTGGTGGGGAATGTTAATGGGGGGGGGGGAGGCGAGCCGCCATTGGCTGAGCCGGCCCGGCCTTATCTGCGCCATTATCGAGGCCTTATCAATTCAACCATCGCGGCGCGGTAATGGGGCCAGTTCAACTTTCCGCCTTATCGCCGAGGCCGATTCGAGCCGGAGGGACGCGAGGCGGCGCGGGCTGAATAAGCATCCAGTGTATTTAGAGACGAGATTATTTTTATACCTATTTGTGCTGATCCGGCAAACGTTAACCCGGCTCGCTGCCAGCGCCATGGCGCCTATAGAAGAGAGGACCGCCGGGTGGATGGCAGGGGAACGGTCCCAGATCTGGGGCAGATATAAAAAATGATTGCAACTCTGTAATCATTAATACATTTTATATAAATTATATCTTTTATATAGAAGCAGTGCAGGTACCTGAATGTGACCTGTATCAGCTCCATGTACAGCAGAGCTCAGACTGAAGAGGCGGCACAAGGAGCCATTCAAGTGCAGTGCTAATTAAAGCGGAGTTCAACCCAAAAGTGGAACTCCCTCCTATCCTATTCCTCCCCCCATCTGATGCCACATTTGGCACCTTTCGGGGGGGGGGGAGCGGGTACCTGTTTTTTTACAAGTACCCTGTCCCCACTTCCAAGAGACCGGGTCGTGGCGAAGTACGTCAGCAGCTTGGCCCCCCTCCTCCCTCCCCTTCTGCCTGGCCAGTGAGAGAGCGCAGCGTGCATGCGCAGTAGGGGCCCAGCCGAAAAAAGGCTACACTGCCAGGTGCCCCTTACCAACAATGGTGGCGGTAGCACCCGACCAGCCCATGTAAACATCGGCTGCGGTGCCGACATCGCTGGACTCCAGTACAGGGAAGTGACTGAATGTTAAAAGTCAGCAGCTACAGTATTTGTAGCTGCTGACTTAATTTTTAAAAGGGGCGGGCGGACCTCCGCTTGAAGAAGCATACTAATAGGAGGAGAGAGCAGAGTGACAGAGAGAGGAGCTCATCACTCTGCTGCTTCTCCAAGGGCAGGACCAGGGCTTGTGGGCTCAGAGAATGTGGGCTGAGTGATGCTGACCAACAGACTGAGGACATCTAGTGGCAGAAATAAGTACTGCAAGAGAAATCTCTGAATATTGCAACAAAAGCAGTTGCTGTTATTTTATTTTAGCAGGCTATTTTTTCCCCATTTTGTTATTTTTGGATGGAGGTTTGCTTTAAACTGTTTAATCTGCTTCTATTTCCCTTCCCTGGTTGTTTCCTCCCCCCATCATCAATATAATATTGACATTTTGGATATTCTGCTGTCATTACTTGCCTGATTTTGGACTCAGTGACATCCCTGGGTCTCTATGATTCCATATGCAATGCAGGCAAGGTGGGACTGGTGGGAGGGGCCTGCAGGATGCTGTGTGTAGCTTCACGAAAACATCACAGCTCCCTGCCTCAGTACTCCTCTTAGGGCTGCATTCACTCATTCTGCATTCTGAGCGTTTTGTAGCTTGAAGCTCAAAAACGCTGGAGGAGAAAAAAGAAAAAAAATCAATTTGTCGCTCAAATCGGGCAGATTTGGACGTTTTTGGCACGTTTCTATTCTGAAAGAAATGAATGGAAATGCGTCATTTGCACGTTTTTGTGCATATTCGTGCGTTTTTGCCTTATTTTCTGCTAAAATTAAAAAAAATATATAAAACAGTAATAATATATGAATAAATAAATGTAAAATAAATACACAAATAGCTAAAAACCATCATAAATAAGTAAAATTAATCATATGTAATAATACATTAATTTATTTATTTATTTCAGGTACTTTTATAGCGCCGTCAATTTACGCAGTGCTTTACATATACATTGTACACTCACATCAGTCCCTACCCTCAAGGAGCTTACAATCTAAGGCCCTAACTCACATTCATACATACTAGGGACAATTTAGACAGGATCCAATTAACCTACTAGCATGTCTTTGGAATAAATAATAATTAACCTCTAACCTTAAAAAATATTAAATACATTTTTTTAAATTATTATTAATAACAATAAACACCTAAACTCTAACAAAATATATATTAATAATAATAATTTATTTTGTGTTAGGGTTAGGGTGTTTAGTTATTTACTATTATTTTCTTTTTTTAAGGGGGTAAGGGTTAAAGTTAAGGGTTAATCATTTATTTATTGTTACTTAGTATTCATTTATTTAATTTAATTTTTATTTATGATTTTTATTTGTGTATTTATTTTACATTTATTCATACAATATAAAATAAAATAAAAATAAGTAAAATAATGATAAATAACCCTAACCCCAACTCCTAATCCTAACCCTAACCTAAACTGAACTCGAACCCCTTACCCTATTAAAAAAAACATAATAATAATAATAATAATAATAATAATAATAATAATAATAATAATAATAAAAGAATAAAAGCTAATGGAAAAGCTAAAAAAGCTGAAATATCTAGCAACAAAAGATGCAACAGATAATAGTATTCTCTATTGGCTAATAAAAAAAAAAAACGCAAAAGCCAAAAAACGCTGCATACAAACACGCATGTCATGCAAAAACACACGAAAACGTGCCGAAAAAGCACTCAAAGATGCTACACTCAGGTGTGAATGCAGCCGAAGAGCCCTCAGTCCTCATACAAGCAGTGGGCTGGCACTTGGGAGGAGTTATGCAAATATTAAAATGTCTTGATGGGTGGGTCAGTCGGGATAAGTGGGCGTTCCTAAGCAGGCTGTTATTTGCATGCAGATGGCCTACAAAGTGATGCTGAGCCTCCGTGGTTGTAAGAACTGCCATCTAGTGAATGAAGGGGGCAGGCCAGGGACAGCAGGGCTGGGGAGGAAAGGGCCAGATGATTCTGGACGTCCTCCAGCCAGGAAATGAGGCTCGATCTGACTTGCTGCATCTTCTAATTCACATTTTGAGAAGCTCAGGTACTTATGACCTCTGACAGAGACCACAGTACTCCTGACGGTGGGGGTTATTTACTAAAGGCAAATCCACAGTGCACTTGGAAGTAAAGTCGTTGTAGATCTGAGGGGGACAGGCAAGGAAAATAAAAAAACAGCATTTTAGCTTGCACATGATTGGATGATAAAATCAGCAGAGCTTCCCCTCAGATCTACAGCGGCTGCACTTCCAAGTGCACTTGCAGTGCAAAGTGGATTTGCCTTTAGTAAATCAACCCCCAATGTCCTCACCTGCATTTCTCACCATTTCTGTTCAGTAATCATCCAGGGTAACCATCTACATCCTGGACTGAGAAGCCGGCTCAGGGATGACACAATCATGTAAATGCTAGTGACAGTTCTTGGCTGCGTTTACAAATGTCTGACACAGATCAGCCCCTGCAGCAGTCTCTCACCTGCTACAAAGTTACAATGTACAGCCTGATCACTGGGGGGGGGGGGGGAGTGAGGAAATGCTTCTTCCTGCCTGCAGCAGACTGATGACCTCATCTCGGGCTAGGCAAAGTCACCAGACTGAAGTTCAAGGAGAGATATTTATTGAGACGTAGAACGGTCTGTCCCCGTTGGAAAAGGGACCCGATTGGGCGGTCATGAAATAAAGCTCAGCAGACGGACACGCAATGTTCCTCAAATATCATTTTCAAGGTTGATGACTTAAAATAAATTCACTCAGATAATGAACAACAACAGACACTCCGACAGACGGACGGACGGCTCTCCAGCCCACTGACCCTCCCCCCAGCAGAGGGGAACTCTGGGAAGGTACGACGCGGTCTGCAAATGTCATCTGGATGCACCGGGCTCCCATCCAAAAACACTTTCTGGCAGGATTTTTGGCCGGGTGATAATTTGAGAACATCGGGGAAGACTGACCAGTAATTCAATTTGTGGCTTAAAGGAGCCCCCCGACACACACAGTGGAGGAAGAAGTGACCCACATTTAAAGTGTTACTAAACCCCGGACTCTGCATTCACTATATCTGGTTCTCTCACAGTACACAGAACATGGAAATGCAATTATTTTAGTAAATATAAACTGCTAAATACCTTTTTCTCATCAGCAGTATATAGCAGTCTTGTGACTTCTATCAGTGTCTGGTTAAAGCTTGTAGGAGGAGTTTCCATTCTCCAATGATTGTCCTATAAGAATGCAGGACCCCTGACCCTCTGTCTGCACAGTGCTGATTGGCCCTGTGCTGATCACATGCACTCTGCCAAGAAAAAAAAAAAAAAAACTCTAGCAATACGCACCAAACTGAGCATGTGCGGAGTGCCCCCAAGGCTCTGTGCTATCAGTAGATGGTTAGGGGACAGTGGAAGAAGAGGAGGATCAGAGAAGACAGGATCAAACAGCCTTTTTACACAATGTGGAGGATTAACCCCTCAGGTTCCACAGTGAGTATAACAAGCATGCTTTACTGCATATACACACTGATTTTACTGTTTAATAGTATTCCCCTCCCCCACTCTCATTGGCTCATAATGACCCTCAAAGCTATTATACTTCTTGGCAAAAGAAAACATAAAATTTCTTTCCCGGCAGGGAAGGTGACATCCTGAAATACCAGCGACCATTAAAAGGGAGCATTTTTACAAACCTTTTCAGAAAATCTAATGGAAATATAAAACAGAAAAAAAAAAAAAGATTTTAAGTGACATTGGGTCTGGGTGGATCTGTCTTTTTTCAAGCAATCAGCTTCTAACTTCTTCAACTTGTTCAATAAAGCTTTGACAAAAGAAACAAAAAAAAAAAAAAACTAGAAGCTGATTGGCTCCCATGCGGAGCTGCACCAGATTTTGCACACTCCAGTTTTAGTAAATCTCCCCCAATTTGTCCTTTCAGGTGACCGTAGACATGATATAATGTGCATACCAGCTGGCTGATTGGTCAAGATGCTGGATCACTCACCTATGGGGGGTGCAGGAGATGGGAGGCAAGTCATGAGATCCACCAGGTACCCCTGCCGAAAAGCACAAACAGATCCCACATTCCTCGAGACCCCTTTGCAGGCTAAACGGCAGCTTAGGCCGGCCATACACGGTTTGAACCAGGCTGAATGTACCAAGCTGATTGGTCAACTTGGGTACAACCAGCCTGCCAGGTTTTACCTACGATTACTGTTAGCAGCTGCTATAGCCACTAGTAATAATCACCGTCTTCTCCCTGCGGGGATGGCTTCCCCCCTCCAGGAGAAGACAATGGCCCGTCAGGAGGGATTCCCACATCAACACTACAGGAAAGAAATTTGTTTTGTGTATGGCCGGCCTAAGCAATACAGCCTGGTCTAGGACCTGGCCCTTGCCTGTGATTGGGCAAAGGAGGAGCAGCAGCATCCAGGTGAGGTCATCACTCTGCCCCTCTCTACACGTTTTAAACAAGCAGCAACGCAGTCTTTGCTGTCAGTGTCGTCCCCTAATGCCCTGTACACACGAGCGGACTTTTCGACCGGACTGGTCCGACGGAGCGAATCCGGCGGACAATCCGACCGTGTGTGGGCTTCATCAGACCGTCAGCGGACTGTTTCTGTTGAAAATCTGATGGACTTTAGATTTGGAACATCAAATCTTTACGTCGGAACTCCGCCGGACCCAGTTCCTATCCAGAAATCCGCTCGTCTGTGTGCTAGTCCGACGGACGAAAACCGACGCTAGGGCAGCTATTGGCTACTGGCTATCAACTTCCTTATTTTAGTCCGGTTGTACGTCATCACGTACGAATCCGTCGGACTTTGGTGTGATCGTGTGTAGGCAAGTCCGTTCGTTAGAAAGTCCAACAGAAGTCCGTCAAAAGTCCGTCGGAAAGACTGTCGGACCTTTGTTGCCGAAAAGTCCGCCTGTGTGTACGCGGTGTAAGACCAATCGCTGCCATGCAAGATTTACACCACCATGCCATGTAGCACAGCCTGGTGATCTCACTTTTCTGTCCTGCATTTAAGCAACGGAGCTCGGTCGGCTCCCCGTCCCCAGCCTGTGATGGAGATTTAAAAAAAAAAAAAAAAGCAGGAGCAGCGGAGGACTGATGAGGTCATCTCTTTGCTCTTTCAAGCCTTGCAGGACACCCGCTTTGGCTCCCACAGCTGCCCCTCTCTCTCTCCCAGGCTGAGTGCTGCTGTAATGGGGGAAATGTAACTATTTATACATCAGTTGCAATTAAAAAATAAAATAAAAAATATATATATATATATATATATATATATATATATATATATATATATATATAGAGTTTATTTACACACAAAAAAAATACACATTTTTTTATATAATATACAGTATATATATATATATAGATCTATATATATATATATATATATATATATATATATATATATATATATATATATATCTATATCTCTCTATCTATCTATCTATCAATCTATATATATATATACACTGTATATTATATTAAAAAAATGTGTATTTTTTTTTTGTAAATAAACTCTATCGATGATTCTTTTTTATTTCTGGCTGAAGTTATACTTGAGGTGGTTGAAGAAAGGGGGGCATACCCCCAAAAAGCTTGTCCTGAAAAATTGTATGTTAGTGCAAATAAAAAAAAAGTATCGCGGACAGAACTCAATTTTCTCCGGCTGAAGTTAGGATTTCATAGATCTGCCACTCCCATTAATTACAAATCTGATCTCCAAAATCAGGAGTGTTCCTTTAATGTGACCGACGATGCAGCGACGGCGCACAATGGAGAAAAGAAGTCGCACTGATTAAAAGGCGCCGCGCCACGGTTTCATTAAAGGATGTGACTGATAACGGGGGATGGGTAGGTGGCCGAGGGGGTTGGGGGCCCCCCCTTTCACCATACACATACAGCCCCCCCCCATCCCCCACCCTGCAGACAGGCTGGCATCAATCATGGCCAGGCAGTGACCCAGCAGAATGGAGCCCCGGTGTCTTTGCCTCTATTCAGTGTTTGTTATTATAAGCTGAATCCTCGTCTGCTGGCTGCAGATAAGGGGCTGTTATCAGCCTGGAAGATCGCTATCAGGGAGCAGATCAGCCCACGGCTCTTATCTGCTATTTCCATCTAGTGGAGAGGGCTGAGCAGAGAGGAAAAACAGGCCTGCCGACTCCCCTGTGCGTTCACACGCCCCGCCATGTTTCCTCTTCTGCTCCACTTGGTAGGGACTCCAGTCTGACCTGGACTACCAGGAACCGTCTGGTGCGGTAAAGTAGGTGCGTTATGGGCGGGGGCGGGGGGGGGCTCATTCACAATGAACCCACCCTGACGCACCTAAAAGTTGTGCAGGACCCTTTAGGCTGTAATCATATCTGCAATTTTCTTAAATGCACGACAAAAAAAAAAAAAGTACGTTTTCCTGCTCGTTTCGGAAACGCAATGCAATCGCAGGCGCCGCTTGCGGTGGCATTACCTGTTAAATGGCACCCCGAAGGTAGGTAACAGACGCATTTTGCCACGTTTCGCTGCCTGCTGGCACACCACATGTGAAAAAGTTCTGGAGATACTTTGTGGGGTTTTTCACGTGTAACCTACTTAAGTTAATGGGCAGCCCTAGGCGTGACGCGCATTAACGCGTGAAAAACGCACCCAAAAAACCCCCACGAGAAGCTTTAGGCTGGCAATACATTATACAATTTTCTTGTACAACTTTCCTTCATCCAAACACTTTCAATTTGTATGCAATCAGACAGGCCCTTATACTACATAGTTGAAGGTAAATCTAAAGAAAATTGAATAAGAAAATTGTATGGTGTATGGCCAGCTTTAGTTGTAATGCTCACTATATCAGTGCCGCTCAAGGTGCTCTGGTAGATCACAGCAATATATAAGGGTGCAGGATCTCTATAATTAACCTCTTGCCTGCCGAGCACTTTCACCCCCTTTCTGCCCAGGTCAATTCTCAGATTTCAATGCTATCACTTTGAATGACCATTGCGCAGTCATGCAACACTGTACCCAAAAAAAAAATATATATATATATGTAATTTTGTTTAAACAGAGTTTTTTTTAGTGGTATTTAATCACTGATGTGTTTTTTTATTTTTTGCTAAACAAACAAAAAAAAGAGACTGAAAAGTTTGAAAAAAAAAAAAAAAAAAAGTGTTTCTTAGTCTGGTTATAAAATTTTCTAAAGAAGTAATTTTTCTCCTTCACTGATGGGCACTGAGGAGGCACAGATTGGCACAGATGGCCAGCACTTGTGGGCACTGTACTAATGATCAGTGCCCTGATTATCGGTGTAGATGTCCCCTTTGTGGATTTGCCGGTTATTGGCTCGTCTCTCCGCTCTCTATCTGTGCTCAGCTGTGATTGGCTCTTTACCCCGATCTGTGATCAGCTGTGATTGGCTCTTTACCCCGATCTGTGATCAGTTGTGATTGGCTCTTTAACCCGATCTGTGATCAGCTGTGATTGGCTCTTTACCCCGATCTGTGATCAGCTGTGATTGGCTCTTTACCCCGATCTGTGATCAGCTGTGATTGGCTCTTTACCCCGATCTGTGATCAGTTGTGATTGGCTCTTTAACCCGATCTGTGATCAGCTGTGATTGCCTCTTTACCCCGATCTGTGATCAGCTGTGATTGGCTCTTTACCCCGATCTGTGATCAGCTGTGATTGGCTCTTTACCCCGATCTGTGATCAGCTGTGATTGGCTCTTTACCCCGATCTGTGATCAGCTGTGATTGGCTCTTTACCCCGATCTGTGATCAGCTGTGATTGGCTCTTTACCCCGATCTGTACTCAGCTCTGATTGGCTCTTTACCCCGATCTGTGATCAGCTGTGATTGGCTCTTTACCCCGATCTGTGATCAGCTGTGATTGGCTCTTTACCCCGATCTGTACTCAGCTCTGATTGGCTCTTTACCCCGATCTGTGATCAGCTGTGATTGGCTCTTTACCCCCCGATCTGTGATCAGCTGTGATTGGCTCTTTACCCCGATCTGTGATCAGCTGTGATTGGCTCTTTACCCTGATCTGTGCTCAGCTGTGATTGGCTCTTTACCCCGATCTGTGATCAGCTGTGTCCGAAGGATCTGTGCCGATGCACGCTGCAGGGGGGGGGGGGGGGGAGGAAGCGCGATCATCGGGGGATATCTATAAACAACGTGAGCCTGAGCTGTAACTGTCTTTCGGGCTATAGCGCGGGCGGGAGGAGGTTGAGCCCTGATGGGCAGAGGGAAATGCATCAGAGACGGAGCTCAGAAGAAGCTCAAGGCTGAGGCTGTTCACATTTATTTTCACCTGTTGAGCTTGTGGTGTGCGGCGTCCCTCATCTCCTTATGCTTTAGTTTTAATGCAATACACACTACAGCACATGTGTCACATGATTTATTGCATATTGTACAAGTCACCGCAACTCGCAAAGTGTAAGGGCCCTGGTATGTGCATTTTTTTTGGCGCATCAACCCATATTGTGTAGGCCACATTTAGGGCCGGTTGATATGTGTGCAGTGCGGGTTTTTTTTTTGTGTGTGTCGCATTTTGCACACTTTTTTAGGCGGCTGCCATTGAACTTTATCAGAACGGGCGCTTTGGTGAAAGCGTATCACAATCCTGTATGCTGTATCTTTGATGCACTTTCATCTAAAATGAGCCTAAAAATGTGATGTGCCAAAAACACACCACGCACACGTGAACCTTATCCTAGGTTCCCACTCAAAGAATTTACCTACCGATCGACCTTTTTTCAACCACCCTGTCAGTCAAAAGCTGCTCAATCGGTGCAGCAGGCGGCAGGCTGCAGCACTGATCAAGTGTATTCTGACAGCAGAGGAGTCTCCCCAATGTCAGAATACAATAGCTCAGCAGGAATGATTCTCCCATCCACCTTGATGGGGAAATCAGTTCCGTTTTTTTTTTCTTCAAAAAAACAAACAAACACTGAACAACGTATGGTCAGCTTAAAGCGAAAGTAAACCTATCTATAAAACCAGTTTCGTATACGGCACGTGCCGGAAATGTAACACTCCCATTGGTTGTACTCTCAACCAAACTGTCAAACCATCCAATGACTGGTGTCATAACTGATCACATGTGCAGCATCGTGGCAGTTGTAGATTAAACAGAGGCAAAGATGGCAGCTTCCTTGGCGGAGAAAAATAGGGGGTTTTACTTCTACTTTAAAGTGGTTGTAAAGGCAGAAGTTTTTTATCTTAATGCATAGAAAAAGCCTTATGTGTGCAGCAGCCCCCCCTCTATCCAGCGATGTCCACAAGTGCCTCGGCCGTCCGGGACACTCCCTCCTGATTGGCTGAGACACAGCAGTGGGAGCCAATGGCAATCAGACTCAGTTAGCCAATCAGGAGGCCCAGTTTACTGTCCTTCAGACTTTGAGGGGGCCAGACTGTGGTCAGTGGGAGTAGAAAATGCCCCAGTGTCAAAAGGGATTAAACAATGACCCATCATTGGTAATAATGAGCGGACTATTGACCCATTGTTGGTATCAGGGGAAGGACTAGTGCCACATCATGGTGTCTGTGGAAGGAATAGTGTCCCTTCAATAGTGTCCCTTCAATAGATCCCCATTGTTGGGGTCAATGGTAGTTCTAGTGCCCCATTGTTGGTGTCAGTGGGAGGAAGAGCGCTGCAAGGGTCGGATAAAAGGTAATCAAAAGGGCCACATCTGGCCCCCAGGCCTAGTTTAGAGTCCACTGCTCTAGATGAAGGATCACAGGGGGCACATTTGGGCAGCAGCATTGCCAGTCTGGGGGGAGGGAAGTGTTAGATGTACTAGCAGATTTAGGAACATTACCAAATTGAAGCCAAACTGCAGCTAATACTTTATAAGCAGTTAGAGCAAACAGTTTTTTTTCCCTTTTGGATAAAGGTTGTACACAAATAAAAGATGATCATTGTAAGAACCCCTGCTAGTGCTAAATGGTTTGTCTCATCTCTATAACTGATACATTCTGCTGGAGAGCATGTTCTTTAAAAAAAAAAAAAAAAAAAAAAGGCTTACTAGCTGGATCGCCAGAAGAAAACAGAAGAAAGAACACCTAAAAAAAAAAAGAAAACGAATGCAGCCATCACATCTAATGCCGCATACACACGGTCGGACTTTTCGTCTACAAAAGTCCGACGGACTAAAGCTGGCTGACAATCCGATCGTGTGTGGGCTTCCCCGGACTTTCAGCGGACTTTTCCAGCCGCAAATCTGACGGACTTTAGATTTGGAACATGCTTCAAATCTTTACGTGGTAACTACGCCGGACCCAGAAATCCGCTCGTCCGTGTGCTAGTCCGACGGGCAAAAACTCACGCTAGGGCAGCTATTGGCTACTGGCTATGAACTTCCTTTTTTTTAGTCCGGTGTACGTCATCACGTACAAATCCGTCGGACTTTTGTGTGATCGTATGTAGGCAAGTCTGTTCGTAAGAAAGTCTGCCGCAAGTCCGCCAAAAGTCAGACAAAAGTCCATCGAAAGTCTGTCGGACAGGCTGTCGGACTTTTGTAGCCGAAAAGTCCAACCGTGTGTACACGGCATAAGAATTGGTAAGCTGCAATAAAATGTTTGCTTTTGGGTTTAATACTGCTTTAAACTTTCAGAATAAAAGTTCAGACTTTAGATATACTTCCAAAAAAAAAAAAAAATAAATTCCAGAACAAACATAACCAGACGGGTTTAGGAGTTTTTACTCTTTTAAAGCAAACCTGTCATTTCCTAATCCTTTGCTCAACTGACACCACAGAAGGAATCCAGGCGCTCTCAGCCGTCTACCTTCAACAGATTTTCCAATAAGCAAATCTAGACTGGAGACAAACTCTAGCACTACCCATATTAGAGTTCCCCAATTGGTCCATCTGTGACTAGCAGCGACCAATAGCAGGATGCGGGAGAAGAAGGAGTCCGCACTTACCGCACAGTTGTAGATTTGCACCCCTCGGGTATTGAGGGGCGTCCGTTCACCTGAGAGCGCCTTCACTTACACCGCCGGCATACAATGTACTAAAACCTTCACATACAGAGGAGACAGCAGGTGAAAGTCCCGGGTGAGGTCACTGTCTCTCTTCTCACAGGGGAATTCTGATTTTATGATGGCTGAGAACGCATAGCCCGTACATATCGCACAGCAACCGTTACACACAGCGTGACATCAGGGGCGCGGCATAGCATGCAGGTGAAACTACGAGATTGTCAGGTGGAGGGCGCATCACTCATCAGACACACAGATCTTCAACATCGAGGAAGCAGGAAGATACAGCGGAGAGGTAGAGATGTTTGCATGGCGGCTCGGACCGCCGGTCGCAGGGCGTTCATCTATGTACAGGTCGCCTCACCAACGATAAAGCTGAACGCTGCAGTTTAGTAAAACACATATAGGTCCCTCCGCTAGACTGTGACTGGACAGTGAAAGGAGAAGCAGCTGAATGCTGCAGTTTAGTAAAACACATATAGGTCCCTCCGCTAGACTGTGACTGGACAGTGAAAGGAGAAGCAGCAGACTGGTGAGCTCATCTCTCTGTCACTCTGTTCTGTTCTCCTATCAGCATATGAACTGATTGGCTCCTTGTGCTGCTTCTCCCTCACTCAGTCTGAACACTGCTGTACAGGGACTACTACAAGAGGCTAATACCGGGACTCATTCAGGCTGGGCTCACACTGACGTGGTGTACCGCATGTCATTTGAAGAAGAGTTGCACCGGATTCCTGTACAAATGGCATGTAAACTCAGTGCGGTGCGAATTGAGTAATACATTATGTATGGCTCAATTCACACTGGATCCGCAACAAAAAGGTGCAGGACCCTTTTTTTTTTGTCCAGACTGGAATCGGATCACATGAGTGTTCAGACCCATGGAATCTGATTCCACAGTTTGCACTGCATTCTGCGAACCGATTTGGGGGGCGTCATTAAAGCGGAGTTCCACTCGTTTTTAAGTTTATTAAAAGTCAGCAGCTACAAAAAGTGTATGCACACTGGACGTTAAAAGAACGTTATAAAAACGGCAGTAGCTTTGCAGTGAGTCTTTCAACGTTTTTGCAATAGCGTTTATTAACGGTTTTTGGTGTTTTTCCGCATTTTTAGTTTGTTTGTTTTTTTACATTTTTTTTTCAATGGATCAAAAACGTTAAACGCTGGTGAGCCGCGTTTATCAGCGTTTAGCGTTTTTTGTGGTTAGAAGAATGACTCCTGAACGCGCTTTTATGGCGTTCAGAAAACAGCCCATAAACTCCACTGCTGATAAACATCCAAAAACGTCCATGTGTGCATGGATACATAGGATAACATAGAGGGGAGTTTATAAGCTGTTGAAAAAAAAAAAAAAAAAACGCCCAAACTCCCAAAAACGGCCGTTTATGAGCTTCAGTCTGCACTGAGCCTTTAATAAACAGACACCCCCCTGTCCCACGGTCCAGTGATGCGGCCGCCCGAAGCCTCGCTCCTCACCCTCTACGCGGCGCCGGCATTGCAAGTGGGAGCACCCGGCTGTGACAGCTGGGTACGCACTGTGCATGCGTGAGTCGCGCTGCGCCTTCTCAGTGGCCGGGCAAACTTCTGAGACCTGTGACATGTAGGGAGGGAGGGGGAGGCGGCGAGAGCGGAAGTGAGAGCAGGGTACCTGTCATGTGGCATGTAAGGGGGCGAGGAGTGCTTAAAGTGGAAGTTCCACTTCTCAGAGGAACTCCGCTTTAACTTTATATTGACACCCGCAGCGATTTCGCAGAGCGCAGTGTGAACGGCCTCCGATTCTGATGCGCAGAGGGAACCCGTACAAGAATCGCTATGGTTCCCACACCACATCACTATGAACCCAGCTTCAGGGCTCATTCACACCATAATGCCCCATTCAGACGGCATTCGCACCCAAGCATTAGGTGCATGCCCACAAAAGCGTACGTTTTTTCGTGCACAAAATGCATGTCGTGTTTGTGGTGCCATTCATTGTTAATTGCATCCCAATCATGGCAAGCAGACATGCGTTTTTGCATGCTTTAAAACCAGCAGTTAAAGAAACAAGCAAACCCCAAGTTTGCCATAAGTAGGACGGCCCACTGAAATGAAAACATGCAAATCCATGCATGCACGAAATGCAAGGTATAAACCTAGCCTAAGCGTTTTGCAGCTTCATAAAATGAAATGCTCAGGTGTGAATGGGGCCTTACAGTTTTCTCTTAGTCCCTCACCAAAACCCCACACATACCTGTTGATTGCCAGTGCAGTCCACCTAATGCAGCTTCCTGTGTGGAGATGACAACGATGCTGCACTGCTCCTGAATTCAGAGTTGTCACCCCCCATGTATGGTTGCCACCTCATCCCTTTAAACCCGAACACATCTTAATTACACAGGTTCTGTTCTGTGTCTGATTAAGGTGGTACTTAAACTCACTTGGTGCCTTATCTGCATTTAATTAGCCTCAGAACCTGTGAAATTCAAAAGGTGTTCGGGTTTAAAGGGATGAGGTGGCAACTCTACCCCCATGTAGGCTGCGCAAGGAAATCATGTTGCAGGGGGCGTGGCTTTCACAGGTCTACCAGTCAACACCTAGTTCTGCCCACTGCTTTCTGGATTGACAGCACTGCCTTTGCTGAAACCCCTCCCACTGTGAGCTGCAGTGCCCGGGAGGGGGAGCGTGAGAGACACCAATGAAGGAGGATTTAGCTCGGTCAGGGAAGTTTTTCTGTTCGCATAATGAGGCTTGTGTATCTGCATTTAAACATGTTTACATTGTCATGCAGAGGTTTTCAGTTGTGCTTTAAAGGGATGCTCCACTTTTTTTTACAAGCAGGTGGTTCTAAAATCTGTTTTTTATCTTAATGCATTCCTTGCATTAAAAGGGGTTTGTAAAGTTTTGTTTTTTAAATAACAAACATGTCATAATTACCTCCTCTGTGCAAGGGTTTTGCACAGAGAGGCCCCAATCCTCCTCTTCTGGGGTCCCCCAGCGGTGCTCCTGGCTCCTCCTCTTCTCGAGTGCCCCCACAGAGACCCACATTCCCTGGAGGCACTCATGCGGGCGCGCTCCCCGAGTCCTGCTGCTGCGTCCATTGACAAAGACAGTAGGACTCGGCCCTGCCCACCGGCTCCCATGTCACTGGCTTTGATTGTCAGCAGCGAGAGCCAATGCTCCTGCTGCCATCAATCCAGCCACTGAGGACCGGTAAGTAAAAGGGGGGCTCTAGGGGGCTGTTTCACTGCAAAAGGTTTTTCACCTTCGTGCATAGAATGCACGAAGGTGAAAAACCCTTGAAGGTTTACAACCCCTTTAAAGCGATTGTAAAGTCTTGTTTTTTTACCCATAAAAATAAGAAACATATTATACTTACCTTCTCTGTGCAGTGGATTTGCAGAGCAGCCCGGATCCTCCTCTTCTTGGGTCCCTCTTTTGTGATCCTGGCCCCTCCCTCCTGTTCAGTGCCCCCACAGCAAGCAACTTGCTATGGGGGCACCCGAGCCGAGTCACAGCTCCCTGTGTCCATTCAGACACGGACCCCCGGCCCTGCCACCTCCCCCCCCCCGATTGGCTAGCTGACTTTGATTGACAGCAGCGACAGCCAATGGGGCTGCTGCTGTGTCTCAGCCAATCAGAAGGGAGAATCTCGGATGGCTGAGACACTGGTGGACATCGCTGGACAGAGATGGGGCTCAGGTAAGTATTAGGGGGGCTGCTGTACACTGCACACAGAAGGCTTTTCATCTTAATGCATAGAATGCATTAAGATAAAAAAACCTTCTTCCTTTACAACCCCTTTAAGTTTGAAAAACTCCCCACTAACTGTTCCCTATTCCCCCTGACAGCATACACTCCTGCTGCTGTCATTCACTTGAGTCAAGCTGTGTGTGTCTATGGACGCACACAGCTCTGCTCGGGTGTGCGCCCGCATGAGTGCCCCCACAGCACACAGCTTTGGCGAGGAGGCACCCGCAGGAATAAGAAGAGGACAAACATCAGCGAGAGGCTTTAACATTAAAAAACATTCAGTAGGGGGGGAGGGACACTAGATGAAAAATGCACAGGGCTGCTGTTAAAAATCACGGGGCCCCATACAGCCTGACAGGGCCCCTGAATGAATAGGAAGCACACCAAGGCTTCCTGCTCATTCACAAACTGAAGCATAGTAAATTCAGTTTACTATGCTTCAGTGATAAATGGGCACAGGCGTGATTGGTACTGAACGTTCAGGGTGTTCATTCAGGAAGGGAAGGGACCAGAAAATTACATATTTCCCGGCCCATCCCCCCCGCTCTCCATCCTGAAACATCCCCCTGGGTGCCTGTAGCAGCGGTTAGCGGGAGAGGAGGGCAGCCGGCAGAGCAGTAAATCTCCCCCACTGTGTCTTGTATGTAAGCAGTTCAAAAGCTTGTCCAAGAAAATAAGAGGAAAAATAAAATGAAATTCCATTTACATCGCTGACCATTTTATTCTCTCAGACCTTCGGTGTGTCAGCGGTTTCAAATATTTTTTTTTTTTTTTATTGGGGATAACTGGGAAGAAAATCCTTCATATAGAAAAAGTTATGTTCTTCCAAACTGAAATCTCCAATCGCCATCAGTTCCCGGCGATAATCAGTAGCATCAAACTGAAAATAGGAGGAGCGCCTGGAAAACGGAGCCGACTCTCATCTCACAGATCTCCGACCAACACATAGGAGCCGCTCCTAGGAAAAAAAACCCAGCGAGAGGACCAATCACAGCTGAGAGCGCCTGACCGCATTCCAAAGTATCTCCCCAGATATATTATACAGAAGTGACATCACCGCTCTCCAGATAGAAGATATATTATATAAGAGTGACATCACCGCTCTCCAAATAGAAGATATATTATACAAGAGTGACATCACCGCTCTCCAGATATAGCATATCATTTTACAGGAGTGACATCACAGCTCCCCAGATATAAAAGTTATATTATACAGGAGTGACATCACAGCTCCCAAGATTTAAAAGTTATATTATACAGGAGTGACATCACAGCTCCCCAGATATAAAAGTTATATTATACAAGAGTGACATCACAGCTCTCCAGATATAAAGGTTATGTTATACAGGAGTGACATCACAGCTCCCAAGATATAAAAGTTATATATTATACAGGAGTGACATCACCGCTCCCCAGATATTAAAGTTAAATTATACAGTAGTAACATCACCGCTCCCCAGATATTAAAGTTAAATTATACAGGAGTGACATCACAGCTCCCCAGATATACAAGTTATATTATACAAGAGTGACATCACCGCTTCCCAGATATAAAAGTTATATTATACAAGAGTGACATCACCGCTCCCCAGATATAAAAGTTATATTATACAAGAGTGACATCACAGCTCCCCAGATATAAAAGTTATATTATACAAGAGTGACATCACCGCTCCCCAGATATAAAAGTTATATTATACAAGAGTGACATCACAGCTCCCCAGATATAAAAGTTATATTATACAGGAGTGACATCACCGCTCCCCAGATATAAAAGTTATATTATACAAGAGTGACATCACAGCTCCCCACATAAAAAAGTTAAATTATACAGGAGTGACATCACCACTCTCCAGATAGAAGATATATTATACAACAAGAGTGACATCACCACTCTCCAGATATAAAAGTTATATTATACAAGAGTGACATCACAGCTCCCCACATAAAAAAGTTAAATTATACAGGAGTGACATCACCACTCTCCAGATAGAAGATATATTATACAACAAGAGTGACATCACCGCTCTCCAGATATAAAAGTTATATTATACAGGAGTGACATCACAGCTCCCCAGATATAAAAGTTATATCATACACTTTCAGCTATGAAGTTGGCTCATTTATCCAAATAAAATCCAGATTCCAGCCAGTTGTCGGGACGCCAACAGCGTCCTCTATGGAGAACATTTCGAGTCGTTATCCCACACCTCATTATTAAATTGCTACGGATGCATCAACCATGAATTGTGCAATCTTATAATAAGGACGACAGTAAAGATTAGAATAAAACACGTCAGGAACAGCTGTGCGCCATCTGAAGACGCCGATTATAGAATGTCTACAGCAAAGGGCGGCCGGCGGGGCAGCACACGGCTTGGTGGTCAGAAGCACCTCCTCGACTCGCCGGGGTCCTGGGTTCAGGATTTTATGCCGTTTCCAAAAGGCCTTTTAAATCGTTTTTTAAATCTGCGGCTTTCGTTAAAATAATCCCCAGTGATCCTGCCAAGGAGGTCATTTCCTGGTATGGGGTGACAACACTCTGTCCCTGTCTCCCAACTGTGCGTCACCCCCGTCACAAGTTGCTGCTTTAAACACGCGCACTACACAGCCGTGGTCCACTATTGTCACCATCAGGAAACCCACCCGAGGAAATGCCATGCAGCCATCACTAGAGTGCATGTAGGCAAGAAGTTGCTGTAAAGAGGCTGCAGGAGATCAGTACCACAGATGTAACAAAAAGTAGAAACAAGGATTTTATAGAATAAATGCTGACAATACACAGTGCGTAGAGCAGATTAAATGACATCCATGTTGGGTTTACATAACCGCTTGCCGACCAGTCGCCCTCATTATACTGGTCGATGTCCGCCAGGCCACCCGCGATCGCTGCACAGAGAGCCAGAACAGAGATTTGTGTATGTATACAAACAGATCCCCGATCTGACAGGGGAATAGAGAAAGATCTGCTCCTCCTAGTCATCAGGCACAGCGATCTCTCTCCTCCCCAAATCACTACACTCCCCCCACAGTTAGAAACACCTCCCTAGGGAACATTTAACCCCTTGATCGCCCCCTAGTGTTAACCCCTTCCCTGCCAGTGGCATTTATACAGTAATCAATGGCTATATTTAGCACTGATTGCTGTATAAATGTGACTGGTCCCAAAAAAGTGTCAAATGTCTGATCTGAATGTCGCAGTCCCACAAAAAAAAAAAAAAAAAAAAAGGGAGTAGCTCGCTACCATTACTAGTCACATATAAACACTAAAAATGGCATAAATCCATCCCTTATTTTGTAGACGCTATAACTTTTGCGCAAACCAATAAATATACTTTTACCGAAAATATGTAGAAGAATACATATTGGCCTAAACTGATGAAGACATTTTTTTTGTATGTTTTTTTTTTTTTTTTGGCTATTTATTATAGCAAAAAGTATTGTTTTTTTTTTCAAAATTGTCACTATTTTTTGTATATAGCGCAAAAAATAAAAACCACCAAAAGAAAGCTCTATTTGTGGGAACAAAAAGGACATCAATTTTGTTTGGGTACAACATCGCACGACCGCGCAATTCTCAGTTAAAGCGACGCAGTGCTGAATCGCAAAAAAAATGGCCTGGTCAGGAAGGGGGCAACTCCTTTCCGATCCTTAAGTGGTTAAAGACCAGGCCTTTTTCTGACATGTGTTCTTTAGAAAAGTAAAAATATGTATTTTTTTGCTAGAAAATTACGTAGAACCCCAAACATTAGAGAGTCGCTGCAATATTTTATGTCACACTGTATTTGCACAGCGGCCTTTCAAACACAATTTTTTGGGGGAAAATATACACTTTAATGAATAAAAAGAAACAAAAAAAATAAAATAAAAAACAGTAAAGTTAACCCAATTTTTTTGTATAAAAGGTGAACGATGATTTTTTTACGCCGAGTAAATAGATACCTAACATGTCATGCTTTAAAATTGCGCATGCTTCAAAATTTTTTACAGGTTACCTGTTTAGAGTTACAGAGGAGGTCCTGTGATAGAATTATTGCTCTCGCCCTAATGATCGTGGCGATACCTCACATGTGTGGTTTGAACACAGTTTACATATGCGGACATGACTTACGTATGCGTTCGATTTTGCGCACGAGCACGGAGAATTGATGTTTTTTTTTGTTTTTTTACACTGTCCTTTCTTTTTTTTGATCACTGTAAACATCCCTTGTAATATAAATAAACATAACAGGTCCTCTTTTTTGAGATATCTGGGGTCAAAAAGACCCCAGATCTCTCAATAACCCAAAAGAAAAAAAAAAACACTGAAACACTTAAAAGAAAAAAAAAAAAAATTCATGCCTTTAAGCCCGAGAACCGGAAGTGACGTCGGAGGTCGCTCCGGTCCTCCAAGGGCATAGAGCTGAGTAGGGGCTCTCTTGCCCTCACTCGATTTTCTGTCTAGCCATCGGCCACATCGGATCAGTTCCGGGCTTACCGGCGGCTCCAGTAAGCTCGGAAACGACCAGGAAGGGGCGGGAAGGGGGCACCTCTCCCACTGCCTATAAAAGTGATCTTGCTGCGAATCCGCTGCTGGGATCAATTTTAATCGGAAAGCTAGCTGCTGCCATAACAACGGTATTTAATGTCAAAAACATGGCGTATATTTACAGTTAGGCGGTCGGCAAGTGGTTAAAAGAGGAACTTTACCCATAAGAACTTGATAAAAGAAAATGATGTTCTTTAGCGAGGAGCATACATTCCACATTAATAATACCAAAAATAGTGTGTACTGTAAATTGCCTCCAGCATTGTCCCGGCTTCTTTGTGCTGGAGGCTGCCATTTTCTTGAAGCCAAGAGCCCCTGAACAGCAGTAAATCATTAGGCTGTCAGCAGATCGGCCTCTAGAGGCACAGATTTCCGGCACCTTGTGGTGACTCATTTTTGTGAGTTGATACTATTTGTACACAGGTTAGTTAGCGCCACATAATTTATTCATTATCCTTATTTTTGGCTGTGTGGGAACACTTGTATATATATGTAAGCGGCTTCTGTTGACCTATTCGTTTTAGTTTTTTGCGCATTAGTTTACCCTACTTCTTCATGTACTATAAATTGCCTCCAGCATTGTCCCGGCTTCTTCGTGCCGGAGGCTGCCATTTTGTTGAAGCTCAGAGCCCCTGAACAGCAGTAAATCATTAGGCTGTCAGCAGATTGGCCTTTAGTGGCTCCGATTTTCGGCACAGTGCAGAGAATAGAGAACAACTGAGCATGTGCAGAGCGAGGTTAAACAATGTATTACTGGATTTTAAACCGTATAAGCACATACCGTATATACTCGAGTATAAGTCGTTCCGAGTATAAGTCGTTCCGAGTATAAGTCGAGGCCCTAATTTACCACAAAAAAAAATGTGAAAAACTTATTGACCCGAGTATAAGACGAGGGTGAGAAATGCACAGCTACTGTAAGTGGAAAAGAGGGTCAACAATGCCCATTTGCAGCATCACTGTTCCCATTTGCATGCCTCACTGTGCCCATTTGCAGCCAAAGGTCCCCTGAACTTCAAACTCGGTAGTTAAGGGTTCCTAGATGCCCCCTAGTTGCAGCCAAAATTTGGGGTCTCTGAACCCAAAGGGTCCCGAAATGACATTGCTGCAGAAAGACACAGTTGACCGAATTTGGGGCCCCGTATCTCGGGGCCACTTAGTGCTAAGAACCCCAAATTTGGTGTGCAAACCCAGTGGAACTAGCACCATAAAATTTCCAAAGCTGGTGTTTCTAGCACTAAGTGGCCCCGAGATACAGGGCCCCAAAAATCAGTTCAGAAAATGTCAAGCACTTTTCTGCAGCAGAGAATGACATTTTCTGAACCAGTTTTGGGGCCCCATATCTCAGGGCCACTTGCTGCTAGGAACCCCAGCGTTGGCTATGTTATGGTACCAGTTCCACTGGGTTTGCACACCAAATTTGGGTTTCTAGCACCAAGTGGCCCTGAGATATGGGGCCCCAAACTCGGTTCAGAAAATGTATAGCACTTTTCTGCAGCAGAGAATGGCATTTTCCGAACCGAATTTGGGGCCCCGTATCTCGGGGCCACTTAGAGCTAGGAACTTCAGCTTTGGATATGTTGTGGTACCAGGTCCACTGGGTTTGTATACTAAATTTGGGGTTTCTAGCATTAAGTGGTCCTGAGATACAGGGCCCCAAAATCGGTTCGGAAAATGAATTTTTTTGCTGCAGAAAAGTGCTTGACTCGAGTATAAGTCGAGGGGGGCACTTTCAGCACAAAAAAATGTGCTGAAAAATTCGACTTATACTCGAGTATATACGGTATTTGTAATGATTAATATAGCTATACCTGCAAAAGAGGGCCAGCCTGAAATGATCTAGCAGGACTTACGGTAATTTTCTGACTTTTTGCAATTTAAAATTTCAGCCAGTCCACAGGACTACATTACCCCAAAACTAAATAATCTCCACTGTGGAATGATCACTAGCAGCCCAGACGGCAGGATGTGGGTGGGGCAGTGGCACGGATTGTGCAGAACTGCAGGTTCCAAATGGTGTTGGCACCCTCCTTATGGTATACAGGGATGGGGGAGGGTCACTACACCCTGGGTACTCAGAATACAAATGTCACCTCGATCAATAAATCTGGGAGACCCCTACAAATTGGTTATGGGGGGGCTCCAGTATTGTACTAGGTGATGAAGAAGGGATGGACAAGTGCTGCAAAGCTCAGCCTTCATAAGTGGAAACAAATGAAGCAGCCGAATGCCCAGCATGCCACCAGCACCGACGGTTGGCGAGACGCTCTGACCTTTTGTAACGCCCGGCTGGTAGAAAGGGTTTACGCCACGTCATTTTCACACAATTAGGGGAATTCTTAGTATCAGAGCAGTAACAATACAGAGTGGGCGCATCTCCAGCACTATACCTCCCCGTGCCCACATGCGGTACCAGCTGGGCTGAAACCCACACGCTGCGCTTCCTGCCCATCGCTTATCTCATTCCAGATCAGTATTGTGTTCCACCGGCCGAGCCTCTGAAACTCACCAGCAGCAGACAGCATGGCAACCGGGCAACGTCACAGGAGTGGGAGCCTCCATAACCCTTTACTGACTAGCACTGGAGATTAAATACATATGGGTGCGGAGGGTGGGGTGCGGAGGGGGGGGGCATTGTACATACCAACAAATTTGTATTTCTGTCCATCCAGTCTTGAGATTTACACATCATGAAAGAAGATGACGTCTTTGTCATTATGTATCCAGCAATCTTCTTTTTTTATTGCCAGTATTTCAGCCCTGGTAAAGGGGGAGTTTAAGCCCCGAAACGCGTTTGTCATATTTTTCACTATCCTTTTGTGAAATATAAAACTTTTGCTGGACTTATTCCGCACTTGTGGCACTCCCATCCTTTCACATACTATTTGAGATTGACAAACAGCACAGTGAGGTGGATGATCCCCACTTACAGTAACGAAATATAGCAATATCTTCTTTCCATGCCCTGCCTTTAGACTGGACAGTGAAGGAGGAAAGCAGACTGACAAGGCCATCCCTCTGATCTCTCCCGCTACCAGCATGTGCCTTGTCAGTGCATTTTCATGAAGCCCATCTGAATGCCCCCCCCCCCCTCCTAGTCTGAGCTTTGCTGTAGAGTGGATTACAGGAGGAGGAAACAACAACATCTTTAGGTACTTATACTGCTTTCATTTTTAAAAGGAAACACAGGATGTATTTTTGTAGTTCCTAACTTTGCTAGAACCATAAGTAATCATACTTACCTAGATGTGCTCCAAAACATTTCTGAGGCCTAACAACTTGCACATAATTTTAATTTTAAACAGTTATTCCTTTTTTTCAACATAGCAATTGTTAACACAGTTATTGTTTACCATTTCACCATATATCAAAAAGGATTGTAATTTTTTTTTTTTTTTTTTTTTTAATACAATGCTTATTTTCACTTTTTTTCATCCCTAATTACATACCGCTGATCTCCTGCAGCCTTTTTGTATCCACTTCCCTACATGCATTCCAGCGATTGTAGTATTGCATTCCTCATAGCAGGTTTCCTGATGGTGACAACATTGGACCATGCCTGAGTAATGTGCACTGAGACAGCCAATTAGAGTTTCCAGAAAGGCTACAGAGAAAATGGGAATTACACAGACAGACGATATAATCATGTAGAAAATGTGAACATTTTATTAAGCTTATAGCAAATATTGAAAAAGTTGTTAAAATCCTGTATACAAGTCACCAATCCAAGGTTATTGTTGATATGACCTTGAGATCCGTCTAACAGGTCGACGCATTTCACGGGAGGCCCCGCTTCATCAGGACCTTGGGTCTTAACACCAGTCCCTCCCTCTTGCTTTTTTCCCTTATCCCTTCTCTTCTTTCTTTTCTCTATCCATCCCCCCCCCCCCCTTTTTTTTGCATCTGTCCTAGTGTTTTCTAAACAATGGCCTTCGTTACACATATTTAGTGGTTATAAAAAGTCTACACACCCCTGTTAAAATGTCAGGTTTCTGTGATATGTAAAAAAAAAAATGAGACAGAGATAAATAAATAATTTCAGAGCTTTTTCCACCTTTAATGTGACCTATAAACTGTACAACTCAGTTGAACAAGAAACTGAAATCTTTTAGGTGGAGGGAAGTAAAAATTAAAAAAATAAATAAATAAATATGGTTACATAAGTGTGCACACCCTTAAATGAATACTTTGTTGAAGCACCTTTTGATTTTATTAAAGCCCTCAGTCTTTTTGGGTATGAGTCTATCAGCATGGCACACTTTGACTTGGCAATATTTGCCCACTCCTCTTTGCAAAAACACTCCAAATCTGCCAGATTACGAGGGCATCTCCTGTGCACAGCCCTCTTCAGATCACCTCACAGATTTTCAATTGGATTCAGGTCTGGGCTCTGGCTGGCCCATTCCAAAATGTAATTTTCTTCTGGTGAAGCCATTCCTTTGTTGATTTGGATTTATGCTTTGTGCTATTGTCATGCTAAAAGATGAAAGTTCCTCTTCATGTTCAGCCTGAAGGTTTTTTGCAAATATTGACTGGTATTTGGAACTGTTCATAATTCCCTCTACCTTGGATGTTTTTCTTTGTAAGAAAAGTCTGCCATCTTGCCACTCTACTCCATAGTCCAGATATATGAAGAATACGGGAGATCGTTGTCACATGTACCACACAGCCAATATTCCTGCAGCTCCTTCAATGTTTCTGTAGACCTCTTGGCAGCCTCCCTGATCAGTTTTCTTCTCCTCTTTTCATCAATTTTGGAGGGACGTCCAGTTCTTGGTCATGTCACTGTTGTGCCATATTTTCTCCACTTGATGACTGTCTTCACTGTGTTCCATGGCACATCTAATGCCTTGCAAATTCTTTTGTACCCTTCTCCTGACTGATACCTTTTAACAATGAGATCCCTCTGATGCTTTGGAAGCTCTCTGCGGACCATGGCTTTTGCTGTAGGATGCGACTAAGAAAATGTCAGGAAAGACCTACTAGAACAGCTGTACTTTATTTGGGGTCAATCAGAGGCACTTTGGCAGGTGTGTACTGACTTTAACATGAGTTTGAATGTGATTGCCTAATTCCGAACACAGTTACATCCCCAGTTATAAGAGGGTGTGCATACTTATGCAACCACATTATTTGAGACATTATTAAGTTGTTTAAAGTGGTTGTAAACCCTCTGGGACCACTTTAACCTACAGGTAAACCTAGATTAAGGCTTACCTGTAGGTGCAAGAAATATCTCCATAACCTACACAGTTAAGGAGATATTTTACAAAAACAGGGCACCGCTGTCTACGGCGCGCAGGCGCAGTGAGCACGCCATTAGTGAAGGCGAACATACCGTCACTGACGACACCCGCACACATGCGCCAGAGTGAAGTCATTGCGGCTCTGGCCAGCCACAGCGTCGGAGCCGCGATGCCCGGAAGTCACTCCGGGATAGATGGCGACGGCGGAGGAGGCGAACGAGGGTCGCTTCGGGGGCTTCGATCCGAGTTGTTATTCATAATGAGCTAGTATGCTATGCATACTAGCTCATTATGACTTTGCCCTTTGCCTTGCAGGGTGTATTTTTTTTTTTGGTCTTTACTTCCTCTTTAATGAATATGTATATTATTACAGTACCCATGTTTTAAGATCCTAGGTCTTGATGAAGCGGGGCCTCCCGCAAAACACATCGACCTGTTAGACGGATCTTAAGGCCATATGAACAATAACCTTGGGTGGCTAACTTGTGTACATGATTTTAACAACTTTTTCATATTTTCTATATGCTTCATAAAATGTTAAAATTTTATACATGATTGATTATATCATCTGTTTGTATTACACCTAAGGAGGTATACACAAATTCCAATCTTCTCTGTAGCCTTTGCATATACTATAAAAGGGAGGATACCTTCAATAGGTTAAGATTGCTTTAAACATTCTGCCCCCACACAAAACAAACACAGGAGCACAATTTGGGAGACAGGGCTAGAGCGTTGTCACACTATAACAGGAAGTGCCTGAACCCAGACCCTTTATGGCAGGATCACCAGGGATGGTTTTAAAAGAAGGAAAGAAGGAGCAGATTTTAAAATATAGTTTTCCCCCGGTAACATGCTTGTAATCCAAAGCACTTGTATATCAAAGCGAATTTCCACATAGGAAATAATGTTAACTTAGATGAATCGTTCTACAACCATTTATTGTTAGGTCTTTCACTTTATAATCCATATAAAAAGATTATAACAATGTGACCAGGTTGTGTAACCATAAAATGTTCATCAACAAATGGAAGCCTCCACAAGGGGATTAGAAGCAAAATCCAGTAGGAGCTCCAGAGTATAAAATAGAAGAGAGGCGCCTCTATGGTCTATGTGGACAGCTTTACCCCGGATGCCGGCATACCTAGATGTGTCTGTTTTAATCATCAACCATGCGAGTGGCTAAATGTTGTACCTTCATTAAACGTAATCATATTGCTACACTTAGGAGGCGCCTCTCTTCTATTTTCGGCCTCATGCACACTGGACGTTATATTAACGTTATAAAAACGCCAGTAGCTTTGCAGTGAATTTTTCAAAGGTTTTTCAACGTTTTTGCAATAGTGTTCTTTAGCATTTTTCAGCGGTAGCCTCCCCGACGGTATTCCCGAGTGTGGCTCGGGGTTAAATTTCAGCACCATTATCGGTAACCCCGAGCCACACTTGGGATTGCATCTCAGGATCCTGGTGCGGTTTTACTTACCTTGTCCCCAGGATCCTGCGATGTCCCCCACTGTGTCTGCGGGCTCTGTCTCCTCCGAAGCCTCTCCATGCCAGGCTCCGTTCCCTGCAAGCGTCGCGACGCACGGGGGCGGAGCCTGGTGGCAAATTCAAAAAACTGTAAAAACCATAACAGATTACAGTACTGCATGCAGTTTTATGTTATATATACTGTTCTTTCTGCCTGGAAACTTGAGATTGTCCATAGCAACCAAAAAGTGTCCCTTTACGTCAAAAGTGGCTTTAGACCAGCTAGAAAACAGCGATAGTAAATTAGAACATTTGCAGAATTCAGCGATAGTGAATCGTGGGGAAATGTATTTTATTATTATATTATTATTTTTTTAATTATTTATATTTATTTATTATATTATAATTTATGTTTTTGTGTTTCAAACTTCATCATACCCGGGATATCTACTAGACTCTTGTTTGGACAGATTTAAGTGCGTTATTGTTAAGGATTACAGGCCTACAATATAAAACGCCAAATTTCCATGCAAAATAATTGTACCGCTTTCAGCACCTAAAATCCGAAATAATCATACCGCCAGGGAGGGTAAGAGTTTTTGGGTTTTTTTCCCCAATGGATCAAAAAGGTTAAAAAACGCTGGTGAGCCCCGTTTTTGAAAATTTATCGACCTTTTTTTGACATTAGAGAGTTTTTACAGCTGAGAAACGCCTCTCAGAACCCATTAGTTTTGGGTTCTTTTTACAGCCAAAAAAACGCCCCTGCCAAAAACAACAGCCTATGTGTGCATGGACACATAGGATAACATGCTGGAGAGTTTATTGACTGTAGAAAAAGTCTGAAGCCAAAAAACAGCAGCTGTAAAAACGTCCAAAAACATCCAGTGTGCATGTTTATACTCAGTTGTGACATGACGCTACTTGTATGTCAAGACATCGCTTGTTTATCAAGTCAAAATTTATTTAAAACTTTTCTTTCCTGTGCAGTCACCTTCCTCTCTGATGTCACAGCTGGCTGTATCTTCTGAGTTCCTGCAGCTGCCCCCCTGTTGACGCATGTGCACCAAGACAGTTATTCAGGAGGCCGATTGTCTCTTCTGATTGGGTGGCTGTAAGAACCCAATGTGCCAGCATTGGCGCATCTCATGGCAGTTGGATGTCTCTTTCGAGTTCTTGCAGACACAAGCCAACCCCCACCCTCTGCACCACATGCACATCATCAGGAAGCTGGCCTCCATATCCGGGTCTTGCAGCTGGCCCCCTGATGACACACATGCACCTCCACGCTTCATCAGAGGACTGGCCGTCTCTTCTGTTTTCCTGCAGATGGCTACTCAATGATGTACATGCACACTGGCATGTCGTCAGGGGGCCGGCTGTCCATTTCAGGTTCTTGCAGCCACAAATGTATATGTGTTGAGGCGTGTCATCAGGGGACCAGTTGTCTCGCCTGGGTTCCTACAGCCTGCCACCCATGACATGCATGTGCCTCAGTTCGTCATCAGGTAGCCAGCTCTCTCTTCCAGGTTCTTGCAGCCACCCACGTGATGGCGAATGTGCGCAAAGGCACGTCATCAGGGGGCCATCTGTCTTGTCTGGGTTTCTGCAGCCTGACAACCATGACATGCATGTGCCTCGGCACGTTATTAAGGCTTCAGCTGTCTCTTCTGGGTTCTTGCAGCCACCCTCATGGTGACGCTTGTGTGCCCAGGCACTTCATCAGGGGACCCGCTGTCTCTTCTGGGTTCCTGCAGCCAGCCACCCACGACATGCATGTGCCTCGGCATGTCATTAGGGGACCAGCTGTCTCTTCTAGGTTCTTGCAGCCAGCCACATGGTGACACATGTGGGTCAAGGCACTTCATCAGGGGGCTGGCTGTCTCTTCTGGGCTCCTGCGACCAGCCACCCAATGCCACGCATGTGCAGTGACACATCAGGATGGGGCTGACTGAAAGAACCATAAAGAAATTGCAGACCCCAAAATGAAAACCCTGGAACCCATGCGCTGTAGAGTACCCTGAGACTTCCTGGGATGTGCGACCTAAAGTATCCCAGGAGGCCACAGGCAGCCGATACATCATTCTTGCCTAAGCCAGAACCCAGGATCTGCAAGGGATGTGTTCCCCAAAAATAGGCAATAGGGAACACTAAATCCAAAACTGTGAGAGGGAAGGTGGAGGAGGAGTGGAATACCATAACGTTGGATGTGGAGGAAAACGGTTGGTCAGCTTTAGCTACCCAGGGCTAGCTGGGAGTTGTAGTTCCCCTACAGCTAGAAAGCCACCGACCGGCAGACCCGGCTCATTGCTAATCCCACTCTCCACAATATAAAAACAATTGTAAGTCACAACTCGGAACTCTGAAGCTTCTCCCGCGTTCCATCTCAGACAATACAGCAACGAAAGGATTAAATGGGAGAGGAAGCTGACGGGAAGGAAGTGGGTCGAGGGATTTGGAAAGTGGGAAGAGGAGATACGGAACAGAGAGACAGAGGAAGAAAAATAGGACGAGAGATAGAGATTCAGATTTATCAATTTAATAATCGCTTCTGGAAAAACCCAGACAGGTAGATGGAACTGGAGGATTGCAATTACTTCCCCCGTCAGATAAACCAGTTTTATCAGCCAGCTATTTCTGACAACCCTAAATCGCCTCGCAATCAGCAGCCTAGATCTCTTCCGAGCAAACAGCGCGCTCCGAGTGCCCGCCAACACTGACGGAAAGTTCTGGGAGACACAGGTGGCCCCCACCACCTCCAACCCCGGCCGAAAAAAAAAAAAAAAGAAAAAGAAAAAAAAAAAAAGACCCTTCGATATATCTCGCCAACCCTTTATCAAGACTTTCCATCTCACTGTAAGCGCAATTCCGCTTTGCCATCTGCTCTCCATGAAAGGAGTCGGTTAATTTTGGCGTTTTTTTTTTTTTTATCTCGGTTCAGGATCATTAGAAAAAAAAAAAAAAAAAAAGCTTATATGTCTGCTGGCTGCAAAGTAATATCTAGTGGGGGGGCAAGATAAGATCACGGCAGCTGTGAGATCTCTAAAAGAAATACTTTCCTGCACACGTGATCCTTTTAATACAATGAATGCTAGAGTCACAGCAGATAAGGATCTGCATTGAGGCCTGTCCCGACACAGCGATTCTATCAGGACCTGACTGCATAATGGAATATTTTAAAGCTTATCTGGCCGGCGATCAGAGCTCGCTTGTTATCCCACTCTGCATCTGGGTGGGAGCTGCGGCCTTCAGAAACGATGCAGCTTCTCACCTTTCGACACCCCATCCCCCCACCCCACCCTCTATCAAAATAATCTGCATAAAAGCGAGGCGAATAATGAGCTGGAGGAGTCCAGGCGGCCTCCATCTCCTCCACATATCTGGGCTGGGAAGATAAGCCCTACATGTGACCATGTGTACATGTAATATTCCAGGAGATTGGAGGCTTTTTTTTTTTTTCTTGTGCCGCGTCCAAAAGCAAAAAGGAATAAAATTCTGGGGTCTTGTTCGCAAAAGGCGGTAGCAAGATTTTTTTTTCAGGAAAACGTCGTTTCTGACCGCTTTTGCAAATTTATAAACTGGACTATTTCACGGCATTTCTGATCCAAGGTTCACCAAGAACTCTATGGTTTAACCCAGCCCTTCTCAACCTTTTTTACCCTAGAGGAACCCTTAATAATAAGGTTTAGGTCTCAGGGCCTGCTAAAATCAATTTATTGGGGGACAATAGGAAGAGAGTGGCCCTTACATTGGTTGTCAGTGTGAAGAATGCACCCTTTACAGTGGTGGTCACAACGCTACCCTTACTGAAAGCTAAAAAGATCATTGGTATTATGCTGCTGGATCTACTATACATATGGCACTGGACATGGAACTATGCAGGCACCAGCAGATGCAAGGTCAATCAGCCATAGCGCAATGAACCCCTGGCAACCTTTGGCGGAACCCTAGATGATAACGGCTGGTTTATTAACTCAATGATTGAGGATCCAATGTAATTATGCAGCTCAGCACTTCAGGAAATGATTAAGTGCTCATTCACATATGCACAGGCTATAGAGAAAGGCCAATATCAGTCTAGAACTCTAGATCAACGTTTCTCAATTAGGGTTCCACTGAACTCTTTGGTTCCTTCAGGAGGTTGCTACTGGTTCCTTGAGCAATCTCTGCCTCTCAGATAAGTTCCCATTGACACCACTGGTCTTTTTAGCTATCTGTAAGGGGGTATTTTTTCCCCATGTCTACAAGTGTAAGGAGCATTCTGCCCACTGTCCGTCACACTAATGTACCAAGAGTTGTAGATATAGTCATTTTCAACAATGGTTCCGGATTCCTCTGTACTGAAAAGTTGGGAAAGGCTGGTCTAGATTGATGCATAGGCCCAGGGTGGCCCTATAAACTGGTTTTGGTGCATGGCAGGCAATGTCATAGGATACTGAAGCACTGCAGTGAGATAAACATTGTCCAATCCGGCAAGAGCAGGCAAGTGAGACATGCCACCTGTCTTTATCGTAGGCTGCTTACCCACCATTAACACTTCCTTTAGTTATCATTGTATTGATAATTAGAGCACAATATAGGTATCCCAGCAAATGATCTATTGAAATGCTAATAACCATTGCAAGAGGACAATAAGGCTCCCATACAAGGGTGTGCATTCCCAATGGCCATCAAGCCAACCTCCAGTGGTAGACAGTCACCAAGGGCCCACTGAGTCTCTTATAAATTACATGTGCTCCCAATTACCAATGAGCCTTATGCAGCTGCACAGTGAGCAGAAGGTATTCTCATTCAATAAATGGGATACTATCATTGTGCTTGCCAGAATCAACATACTGTATATTAGCCTGGGTATACTCTGTAGAATGTGTACCTGCTTGGCACCTTCATCAAACGCTCCTGTAAGCTTTTCTTGCAAACTGCAGATAGATCACTATCATTAGGGTTGATCACATCATCACTGCAAAGACAGTCGCTTTTTCAGAAATTAGCCTGAACTTACAGGGAACCGAAATGCCATTACCGAGGAGCACATGACAAAGAACTGCACATGACAGAAAGCAGCTGATCGTCTACCAAATCTGGAAAAAGTGTCTGAAGGTTCACAGACGGCCCTCTGGGCACAAAACAAGGAGTCCGATGCATAGATAAGCCTATGATAACTCCCAAGGAGAACAGAAACTATGTAGAAGATGGTTGGTCTCTTTTTTGGTTTCCTATAGAATAAGCCCTCGTGCAATGCTACATAAAAAGCCTCTGCACAGTGCGTGCCAAATAAAGCAATTGCAGGTAAATTTAAAACAAAAAGAGCAAAGATGAGGGTTATGAAAAAGCAAAAATCCATCGCGACTAGGCTTCTCTTTGCAAAACTGCTTTGGCAGAGTGCTCCTTTACATTACTGCACCTCCTGTCACAAGATCTCCCAACACTGTGTAGGCAGGCGCATGCTCAACTGTACCCTAATGCTTCAATCAGTCTTGAAGCTTGCTGCTTCTCCCCCAACAATAGGAGCAGACAACAGAAGAGAGGGTAAAAGTTTTGAAGATACTGTGCTCACAAGAAGAGTACCAGGCACATATCTTGGTTCCTTCCCAGGGTGGACGCACACTGGCCTATCTCTGACTCATATGAATTAATACAGAGACAGGAAAGTTCCTGTAGAACTATGTGTAAGTTTTAAGATACTGTCCTCACAAGAAGAGCACTGGGCACTCTTGGTTCTTTCTTAGGTTGGACACACATGGGCCTCTCTGTGACATATATACTGTAGATCAATACAGAGACAGGAAGGTTCATGGTGAACTATGTACACGCTCCAAAAAACTGTGTTCATAAGAGCACTGGGCACTTTTGGTTCTTTCCTAGGTTGGACACACTTGGGCCTGCCTGAGGACACATATAGATCCATACAGAGAAAAGAAAGTTCGTGGTGAATTATGTGCACGCTCCAAGAAACTGTGTTCATAAGAAGAGCACTGGGTACCCATCTTGATTTTTTCCCTGGTTAGACAAAAATTGGCCTGCCCTGACACATTTGGATCAATACAGAGATATGAAAGTTTATGTAGAACTATGTGCAAGTTCTGAGACATTGTCCTCACAAGAAGCGCACTGGGCACTTATCGTGGTTCCTTCCCAGGTTGGACACTCATGGGCCAGTGTGTGACATACAGTATATGGATCAATAGAGAGATAGGAAAGTTCATGTAGATCTACACACGCCAGTGTAGAACCCAATTATGGTACACAAGGTGACATGTTCTTCCAACAGCAACTGAAAAGAGTCAACAAAGCTTGGTGATGGCTACAAATTCTTTCGAGAACTGGCTGGGATTTGTACAGCTCTGGGTTAAATTAGTACAGCTGACCAAAGATGGAGGACATCGCCTTCAACACCAAAGATTTTGTTTTTCTTGACCGCAACATGGACGGAACAGATCCCAGGAACAAAGTAGTCAATGCTCCTTCAAAGTTACAGCTGGTGCCTAACATCTGAGCTTATCTCTAGTTGTTGTGGTCAGTAGCGCTGACTCCTAAAAAAAACAAAAAAACAAAAACAAAAAATCTACTGGCCCCTGATTCCCACATAAATTTGTTCACCCCTGCCATAGCACAAGCATTTGCACACATATCACCTTGACACAAAGTTCCGACCTGACCTTACCACAAAATAACTATCAGTTGGAAAAATTAAAAAAACATTTGGAAGGTGTCCACAGCCAAAGGGATGGATTAACTCCAACAACTGTTAACTTATTGAAATGGCTGGTCTCAGGTTTGTTGGCCTAATGCCTGGTGCACACAATGAGATTATCGGATGAATGATCTTCCGTTTTTTTGGGGGTTTTTTTGCATGCTAGTCCCATATCAAAAATGAAGAGGTTACTAAAGTTACAAAAATTCTCGGACGACAGAATAAAAATTCGGAAGTGATGTAACGTATTGTATTATATTGTATTTTTGAACGACAACAACTGATTAAAAGAAAACCTTACAATCTGGTGTTGTACGAGAAAAATTTTTGTGCTTGTCCCATCGGATAATTTCGCACTAATTGTCGTGATCGGCTCTTGAAAGCTATGTACTAACAATCAGATTATCGTACAATCGCTGCAAAAGATTTTCTGATCGTGCGTGTACTGGCCTTTATCCACCCAATTAGCAAACATCTTTTACAGATCCGGCCATTGATAAGGCACAAAACCTTTAATCCAAGTGGCTGAATTGGGTTGATAAACCTCGCTGCTAATAGCCTTATTATATGTTCCCACATTTCTTTGTAGGACATCACAGAGACTTGTAGTTCTCAATGGAGCACAAGTTCAGTGACATCACCACACTTGTAGTCTATGGATACCTTCTCCAGCCCTGTAACTGAAGGTTTGTACCTTGGCACAACCTGCAGCTAGAAGAATAGTCTGCAGGAGCCATATCATTTCACCCATGGTCCACTGATTGAGGCTGCAATGAATTAAAGTGATTGTAATCTCTATTTCTTTTTAAATAACAGACAGGTTCATACTTACCTGCTCCGCGCAATGGAAATGCAAAGAGGGGCCCCCGAACCTCCTCTTCTCTGGTACCCAGCCGGTGCTCTTGGTATGCCACCATAGGAAGCCGCTTCTGCAGGCTCGATCCCAAGTTGCGCTGCCTACATCCATAGACATAGACAGCGTAGCGTGGCCCCACCCCCCACTCCCCCTTACAGGTTTGGCTGACAGCAGCAAGAGACTGAGAGCCCGGGGAGAGCCGCTACAGACGGGCACAGCGCTGGATCAACTGAGGGCAAAGGTAAGAATAAAAGGTTAAGGGGGGGGGGGCGCTACCTAAACATTTTTTACCTTAATGAATTCTTTGCATTAAGTTAAAAAAATATTTAGGTAGCAGTATGCCCTCTCACGGCATCTTATCACTAAAGTCCAAGTCCACCTATTGAATTAAAAAAATAAATAAATAAAAGTGCGTTTGTTTTGTTTGTTTTATTTTTGCTTTAGAACCATCTTACAAAGTCTATAAAGCAAAATAAATAAGGTAAAAATTTTGCAAATCCGCAAACTCATAAATCATGCCTACGGTACACTTTCACATCTCTGCGTTTTCCAGCCGGTGCATTTTAGGCCCCCCTGTGATGTCGTAGACCAATGCATACTAGCCCACTGACGTCGCAAGGGGGCGGGGCCACCGAGTGACACCGCGAGGTGGCCCTGCTCTTTAGCCATTTGAGAACTATCAGACAGCAAAGCAGGCAGACGGCAGGAGCCTCCGGCGCAAACTGAGCTTTTTTTTTTTGTTTTCCGGGGCAGCGGTAGTGTGCGTCACGATTGACACCGGGGGAAGGGACTTTTTTTTTATTTGTTAAATAAAGGAATTGTCGAAAACTTGTGTTGTGTTTTTACTCACTTTTTACACTTGTTTGGTGAATAGGGTGCTCGCTCTTCCCCTGCCTTTCCGGGCTTGCCAGGCTGCATGCTCGGATAAGGGTCTGGCATGGAGTTTGGGGGGGATCCCGTGCCATTTTTTTGGTGGGGGGCCACGCCATTTTTTTCCCACGATTTTTTGATTGCTGGCAATTCCTTTTATTTTTTACATTCAGCTGTCAGCGGGGAACCCCCATGACTCATTGGTTGTTAAGAACATGGCGTCCTGCTTCCCGGCCCGCTCCTTAACAACCAGCTATTCACAGTTTGTTAAAGAAAAAAAAAATAATACTAAATGCAAAACACATGAAAAGTGGATTCAAAAAGATTGGTTTAAAAATGCAACGCAAAATGCAATGGAAAGATGGCATCAACCACAGCCGCATTGATGTGAACTTAGGGTAAAGGCTGAAATGCAAAAAAAAAAATCAAAACAAAAAAAAACAAATGCACATTTTTTTAAATTTTTTATTTTTTATTAAGCAATATTGGTGCATTTTTTTATTGTTTTCCTTAAAGGTGGACTTTTACTTTAAATAATAACATGCCATGGCTACCTAGCACCAAAGAGTTGATCATCAGTGGGTTTAAAAAAATATATAACCCAAGAACATCAACGTAATATACTGCAGGTTTCCAGGCCTTGGATATGGTCGCTGCATTGTTTTCTCTAAGGCTAAGAACAATTTCAGGAAGTACAAAAAAAAAAACATCTGTTGATCCTGCCAGAATTTCAGGGTCCTTGTCACTTGCTGTACTCTGAACAGATATCTTAAACAAGGTCATCAGCTTTTCCAGATATCTTCAGTGAACTACAAACCCCACCTACGAAGTGGAAATAAGCAGATGTGGATGTAGTCCAAATCAGGAGAACAGCCTAAGGCAGTGGTCTCCAAACTGCAGCCCTGGGGCCAGATATGACCCTTTGCTTATCTTCATCAGATCCATCTGGCCCTTGAGGCACTATTCTTCAGTCTGGTAAAAAGCACCATTCTCCCCACTGACCCAAACAGTGGGGCGAAATTTCTGCCACTGACACCAATGATGGGGCACTCTCCCTCCCACTGACACCAACGATGGCACATCGTTTACTCCCACTGACCAACGATGGCGCATTGTTTACTCCCACTGACCAACGATGGCGCATTGTTTACTCCCACTGACCAACGATGGCGCAACCTTTACTCCCACTGACCAACGATGGCGCATTGTTTACTGCCACTGACCCACGATGGCACATTGTTTACTCCCACTGACCCACGATGGCGCATTGTTTACTCCCACTGACCAACAATGGCACATTGTTTACTGCTACTGACCCACGATGGCACATTGTTTACTGCTACTGACCCACGATGGCGCATTGTTTACTCCCACTGACCAACAATGGCACATTGTTTACTGCTACTGACCCACGATGGCGCATTGTTTACTCCCACTGGCCAAACGATGGCGCATTGTTTACTCCCACTGACCCACGATGGCGCATTGTTTACTCCCACTGACCAACAATGGCACATTGTTTACTGCTACTGACCCACGATGGCGCATTGTTTACTCCCACTGGCCAAACAATGGCGCATTGTTTATTCCCACTGACACCAGGGGGGGCGCCTCAGTCCGGCCCTCCCTTAAGTCTGAAGGACATTAAACCGGCCCTTTATTTAGAAAGTTTGGAGACCCTGGGCCTAGCGTGACAATGTGCTCCTCCATTAATACAGTGCAGTGAGTGTTGTCACCACAGGACAGGAAGTATGTTACTGGCATCACCAGGTAAAAATACAGGGGGAAAAAATGCAGCCACCAAATCTAAAGACTGGTAACAAGCAACATATAGTTAAAAAAAAAAAAAAAAAAGTTTGCTCTTGGTATTAGAAACACTTAAAAGTGGAAGTATTAGGGTTTATACAATTTAGAGTTCTAGTTTTTGAAAAGTAAGAAAATATTTGCCACTTTTTTTTAATTTCTTTTTTTACAGACTTCTACACCTCATGTCAACACACTGAAAAGTGTGAGCGATGATAAACATTTCCAAGGCCAGATATAATGCAAATCAGCAACAAAAATTTAGGCACAGCTGATAAAAGATAAAACATTTAAAAACGGGCCATTCATTCATTCATTCATTCATTCATTCTCCATAACAAATCCTCAGCTTTCATCCACATCTCCATGCAACCGAGAGCAAACATTGCAAAGCACACAAACTTTCTTTGAGTCCGCCATCTTGATTCTGAACGATAAAAATCGAGGTCTGAAGAGCGTACCAGTTGTGAAAGTTCTAGATTAGCATTTCTCGTTAGCAGTGCGAGCCAATGGCGCTTTAGTACGCCAGATTCTAAGGGCTATTTTTATAGGTTGACATCATATACAACAACACAGTACAAAGAGCGATCATGTGCAGTACAGCACAGAGGTTGATTTACTAAAGCTGGAGATTGCAAAATCTGGTACAGCTTCCATTTTTTTTTTTTTTCCCCGTCAAAGCTTAAAACGAACAAGCTGAGGTTAGAAGCCGACTGGCTACCATGCACAGCTTCACCAGATTTTGAACTCTCCAGTTTTAGCCGATCAACCCGAGCAGCCAATCACTGCTCAACATTAATTCTTTAACTACACGGATCACCAGAAAACTGATCTGTGATTGGCTGTTAGGGGTTACTGCAACCCTATGCAGTACTGTTATTAAAGTTAAAATCTCGGAAACTTCACAATTAAAAAAACTTTTATAGTTATATAGCTGATAAGGTTAAAAAAAGCCACCAGTCTATCCAGTTCACCATACTGTATGTGTGTCTAGGATTTAGGGTATTTCCATAGTATAATAGGAAATTAACCCCCAGAGAGCACTCCCCTATGGTTGACACCCTTTAATATAAGGGTAGGAAACAGAGGAGTAAAAAAAAAAAAAGGGGTTGTTGATACAGTTACATAGAAATCACGGCCTTTAGGGTCTACTTACATGATACAACGTTGAAGGAGGCTGATTATCAAACCATCAAAATGACAGCGAGCCATCAATCAATAATTTTTATCATATGATTGCTTGGGGTTACTGGTTTCAGGTGTCCGAGTTTATATAGGACACCAAGTTCAACCCAAAGTGGCATCCTGCCTTTCCAAGCTCAACACACAATCCCTTGAAATTGATACAAATAATCAAATTTGACTGTTGACAGAGAAGTTTTCAATCTGTTGGGTCATGTCTTGACCCTATCTCAAATGTTTGATGGATCGCTTCAGTGACCTGACCAATGTCTCATGTGTGGTCATCCCAACCCAACAAAACCAGCAGCCAACGTTCAAAGCTTGTACTGATGGCTCAAGCAGTTAACGAACTTGGCACGAAGCATCACGCCCCGGGGCCCTATGACCGTCCCCAGACACTGACTGCCCTAAAACAAATTTTGAGACCACTAATGATCTTGTAAGTAGAGTGTCACAGGCCAGATCTGTAGACGACCTGAGGGCAAGAATCAGCATTTCCTTCTCCTGGGATGTGGAGCTGATCAATGCATCCACACAGCAGGGGATATCCTTCTGTAGGACTCCAGAATCAAAATGGATTGTCACTCTCCCAGTGCCAGCCTGGACTGGGCATCCAAGTTGACTGGAACCACCTTGGAATTCTAGAGTTTCATGTCCGCTAACAGGAAAAGTTTATAAATACTCCGGTAGAGAGTCATAAAACTTGTAAACAAAGCAGTAATACAATATTAATCAGCACCACTGTGTTGGTGACATTCCCAAACGCACAAATGGGCATCCAGTGCCACTTGCTATTAAAGAACTACTAGCCCGAACATTCCCTGAAATGCTGGGACTTGACGTTCTCTAAAAATCCGACAAATCTATGTAACACAGCAAGAAAAAGAACTTTATCACAGCTCATTGGCGGTCAAGATTGACTTACGTTTAATCTGCCTGGGATTACGCTGTTTTCTTCTGGACATCTCTCTGTGGTGGGCAGTCAGGGTGGCAGGGAGGGGGCTCAGGTTCTCCTCATGCCCTCAGTAGCGTTGCAGTCCGTTCAGAGGTTCAAGGGAGAGGGTGGTTCAGCATAAACAGGGCAGCAGAGGTTTCCAGAGGCAGGCTCCCCCAATCTGATATACAAACTGGGGTGGAACCCCTGTCAGCAAACCACAGCAATGGCATATGTCATCGGCAGAGAGCTTCCAGCCATGAGCAATTCCTCCTGTCGAAGGGAAAATTCCCCCCCGTCTCCTGTAGGGGCAACTGCCAGACTCTTTTGGGTGGCGATTACTCTCCAAAAACCTCCAGCAGGAAAAATTGCTGATCAGTAATTAATGTCCACAGACTCCACCAGGGGTAAGGGATTATTGAGAGCCTACACCAGGCTATGCCGGAGCTATCTTCTCTTTCATTTAGGGGTATGAGATGTTCTCTGCCATTTAGTGGTACCATCCATGGAAGGTACCTCTGTCTGTAGTAGACGATAAGGGTAATAATCCCAGCAGCACTCTCTGGTTTTGTCAGCTTTTTTTCCAGGGTAGATACCCAGTCCTCTATAATGAGATCCTACAGAGGGTAGATGTGCTCAGATCCTACAGAGGGTAGATGCTGGGTCCTGTGTGATTAGATGCCCAATCTTCTGAGAAGGGATCCTGCAGGAAGAAGATGTCTAGTCCTCTGTGATTAGATCCTACAGGGGGTAGATGTCCAGTGTCTGCCCAGATCTTGTATGGGAATGGATGTCTACTGTGTGCCCAGTCTCCTGCACGGAGTAGATACCCTGTGACCAGATCTTGCAGGGAGTAGATGCCCAGTTCCCTATGATCAGATACTGTTGGAAGGGGGAGGGGAGATGTCCCCTGTGATCAGATCCTGCAGGGGGTTGCTCTCGAGTCCTTAATGATCAGATTCTGTATGGGGTAGATGCCCAGTGTGTGTCCAGTCCATATGATCAGATCCGCTAGGAGTCCCCTATGTGCTCAGTCCTCAATGATTGAATATTGTAGCAGGGCAGACCTGAGTTATCTGGTCCTTTTGGGGGTTGGTGTCCAGCCCTGGGTGATCAGGTCCTTTGGGAGATAGGTGCCCAGTCCTGGGTGATCAGGTCCTGTAAGGGGTAGGCGCCCAGTCCTCGGTGATCCGGGTCTGTAGGGGGTAGGTGCCCAGTGCTGGGTGATCAGGTACTTTAGGAGGTAGGTGCCTAGTGCTGGGTGATCAGGTCCTGTAGGGGGTAGGTGCCTAGTCCTGGGTGATCAGGTCCTGTAGGGGGTAGGTGTCTAGTCCTGGGTGATCAGGTCCTGTAGGGGGTAGGTGCCTAGTCCTGGGTGATCAGGTCCTGTAGGGGGTAGGTGCCTAGTCCTGGGTGATCAGGTCCTTTAGGGGGTAGGTGCCTAGTCCTGGGTGATCAGTTCCTTTAGGGGGTAGGTGCCTAGTCCTGGGTGATCAGGTCCTTTAGGGGGTAGGTGCCCAGTCCTGGGTGATCAGGTCCTTTAGGGGGTAGGTGCCTAGTCCTGGGTGATCAGGTCCTTTAGGGGCTAGGTGCCCAGTCCTGGGTGATCAGGTCCTTTAGGAGGTAGGTGCCTAGTCCTGGGTGATCGGGTCCTGTAGGGGGTAGGTGCCTAGTGCTGGGTGATCAGGTCCTTTAGGGGGTAGGTGCCCAGTCCTGGGTGATCAGGTCCTTTAGGAGGTAGGTGCCCAGTCCTGGGTGATCGGGTCCTGCAGGAGGTAGGTGCGCAGCCTTCTATGATCAGGTCCTGTAGGAGGTAGGTGCTCTCTCTGTGCCCCTCTCCAGTGACAGACCCTGCCAGGCTCGGTGCCCCCCTTGTCTCCGGGAGAGTAGCAACGTCGCCCTCCTGGTTGTGATTAGCGCTGCCAGTCTGGGTGCCCTCCCATCATCCAGTGTGGGATCGGTGTGCCCAGGAACCTCCAGCCCGCTCTTCCCAGGCTCTCCGCTCTATAGCCGGGCAGTGAGGAGTACAGCTCCGGGCTCAGCAGGTGCAGATAACGGTGCGGGGCGGCAGGACGATGAGCAACCAGGGTGGGCGGGGCTCCGGGAACCTGGGCACACAAGGTGGGCGGGGTTCCGGGATCCTCACTTTCTCAATGGAACCTGAAAATGTATCAAAGCGGCCGGAGAGCAACATTCCAAACGGGGCGTGGCCGCCGGAGGGAAAGGAGGCGGAGACGCGGGCACCGCCCACTGACGCCCCTATACCCGCTGCGACCGCCCTCTGCGACGTCACGACGCACGCAGTATGGACGGGAATAGAGGACTTTCATATTACACGCCCCTAAAGGGCGTGTCACCAGGGGGCGTTTTTTTATACAGGGTCCCACTGTGTCCAAACTTGATGACTGAGAGGCAGTGTGTACACAAAGATCAATAGATTAGCTGGTTATGGAACTACAAGTCCCACCATGCACTGCCATGGAAATTCATCTTCATTTGATCCATTTACAATATTTAACCACTTAAGGACTGAGCCTCTTTTGGAGATTTGTTGTTTACAAGTTAAAAACTGTTTTTTTTTGCTAGAAAATTACTTTAGTAATTACTAGAATCCCCAAACATTATATATTTTTTTTCTAACACCCTAGAGAATAAAATAACGGTTGTTGCAATATGTTCTGTCACACCGTATTTGCACAGCGGTCTTACAAGCGCACTTTTTTGGGGGGAAAAATACACTTTTTTAATTAAAAAATAAGACAACAGTAAAGTTAGCCCAATTTTTTTTTTATATTCTGAAAGATAATGTTACACCGAGTAAATTGATACCCAACATGTCACGCTTCAAAACTGCGCCAGCTCGTGGAAAAATCTCCATTGGCGACGTTTAAAAAATTCTACAGGTTGAATGTTCTGAGTTACAGAGGAGGTCTAGAGCTAGAATTATTTCTCTCACTCTGATTGTGGCGATACCTCACATGTGTGGTTTGAAATCCTTTTTTATATATGAGCGCTACTCACGTATGCATTCGCTTCTGCACGCGAACGCGTTTAAAAACATTTTTTTTTCTTATTTATTTTACTATTTATTTTTCTGCACGCGGGCGCGTTTAAAAATTTTTTTTTTTCTTATTTATTTTACCATTTATTTTTTTACACAGTTTTTTTTTTTGTAGATATTGTGTCACTTTTATTCCTATTACAAGGAATGTAAACATCCCTTGTAATAGAAAAAAAGCAAAAAGACCTCAGATCTCATATTTACACTAAAATGCAATAAAAAATTTTTTTTTTTTTAATTTTTTAAAAATTATTTTTTTAAAAATGGCCCTTTAAGAGCTTTTAGGGATAGAATTATTTCTCTCGCTCTACCGATTGTGGCGATACCTCACATGTGTGGTTTGAAATCCTTTTTTATATATGAGCGCTACTCACGTATGCATTCGCTTCTGCACGCGAACGCGTTTAAAAACATTTTTTTTCTTATTTATTTTTCTGCACGCGGGCGCGTTTACAAAAAAAAAAAAATTCTTATTTATTTTACCATTTATTTTTTTACACAGTTTTTTTTTTTTAAATATTGTGTCACTTTTATTCCTATTACAAGGAATGTAAACCCTTGTAATAGAAAAAAAGCAAAAAGACCTCAGATCTCATATTTACACTAAAATGCAATAAAAAAAAAAAAAGTCATTTAAAAAAAAATAATTTAAAAAAAAAGTCCCTTTAAGAGCTATGGGCAGAAGTGACGTTTTGACGTCGCTTCCGCCCTGCAATGTTATGGAGAGGGGTGGGGGGGTTATCTTCCCCTCACTCGTCTCCATACCCAGCAAGGGGTAACATCCGATCGCCTCCGCCGCTGCCGACGGCTCCGGTAAGCAGCGGAGTGCGGGGGGGAAGGGGGGTGGGCCACTTCCGCCGCCGATAAATGTGATCTTGCGGCGAGTCCGCCACAGAGACCACTCTTATTGGAAAGCGGACCGCCAGCCAAAGAAGAGGATACCGGGGTTATGGCAGCTAGCTGCTGCCATAACAATGATATTCCTCTTCAAAGTTAGGATGTATATCGGCGTGCGGCGGTCTGGAAGTGGTTAAAATCCATTTTCTGGGGCACCATATGCTTCTACAAACCTAAATGTTACCTTTTAAAAGAAGCTGTGCCATCACCACTGTGCTGTACATAGCCTGAGCAGAGGGGTGGGAGGGACCCAGCAGGCCCCACCCACTACAATAAACTACAGGAGGGGGGCGGAGACCAGACCAGTCACCCTGCACAAGGTCAAAGAGCAGCAGTGAGTGGTCTTTGTTTACAGGAAGTCTCACACTGGATTACTGCACAGATCTGAATAAATACACAAAGCACACCGAGATTCGAGAAGTACAAACATAACAAATGTATTAAGGGGAATAGGAGACAGGGATACAGTGTTGACACCCTATAACAGGAAGTGCCTCAATAAGGACCTTCATGGCAGGTTTACCAGGGATAATTTTAAAGAAAGCTTCAGACTTAAAAGGATTGAATATAACTTTTCAAATGATATGAATGTGTTAAAGTGGAACACCGGATATGATCTGTATTGTATAGTCACAGTGTAAGTCTGTAAATCTCATGATATGACAAAGGCTCACGCCGAAACGCGTCAGGATTGCTTTTAATGCTCATATGTAGCCAATCAATTTTTGCATCAAGGACTTTGGAGTTGCCAGCTCTTCTCTCTTATATCTGTAGATCTCATACCTGAGGGAGCACTGGGTAAGCTGACCATCACTGCAGTAGATGCCGCTACTACAGTGATTGATGCAATCTTCCGGGTTCTGGGCTGATCGGCTGCCCCACTGCACACAGGGGGTCGCTCATTTGGCACTTCCGGCATTCGCAGAGCGCTTTTTTTTTTTCTTTTCAATCGATATAAGGCATTCTCTGACTGGGCGATGTGGAGCGGTGGGGCAGTGATGTCACGATCTTGAGCTTCTATGAGATTTTAGTGAATGGGCTTACATATTTTTCTGCTACGGCTCTAATCATCCATTCCTGAAGTTTCTCTTCCTGGTGCATTAGGGGATGTCTCTCTTTATCTGCTGCAAATCTCATCGTTTATTGGGCGGCACAGTGGTGTAGTGGGTAGCACTCTCGCCTAGCAGTAAAAAGGGTCGCTGGTTTGAATCCCAACCACTACCTGCCTGGAGTTTGCATGTTCTCCCTTTGCCTGCGTGGGTTTCCTCCGGGTACTCCGGTTTCCTCCCACACTCCAAAGACATGCTGGTAGGTTAATTGGCTTCTGTCTAAATTGGCCCTAGAATATGAATGTGAGTTAGGGACCTTAGATTGTAAGCGCCTTGAGGGTAGGGACCGATGTGAATGTACAATGTATATGAAGATTGACGGCGCTATATAAGTACCTTAAATAAATAAAATAAATAAATAATTAGCATACAGTCCAACAGGGTGAATGTGGGGTTGAGTGGAAGTCAGGAGCTGTTACTGGCAAGAGGTGCAAGAATTTGGTATAAGGGAGCGTTTTTGGTTAGACTGACAATATTTAATTAATGCATGTGATGGATTTTCATATTGATGCAAACAATTGTCGGTGAGCGATCTCGAAAATATAATCAGTGAAAAAAATGGCATCAGCAACTAACCTAACCCATCATCCCCTCTGGAGATGCATACTTGCCTCGATTTGAGGGCTGCAGTTCCGCTGTTCATATACATCTATTGCTCCCTGTTTGCATTCAGTGCTGTTTGTTTATATTAAGTGCTGCAGTTTTATATCCATTGCTGTTTGTTTGCATTAATTGCTACTTATTTACAACCAGTGCTGCTTGGTGGCATGAAATGCTAGCCTAATCCATCCTCCCCTCCAGAGATGCATACTTGCCTCGATCTGAGGGCTGCAGTCCTGATATTCATACACATCCATTGGTGCTTGTTTGCATCCAGTGCTCTTTGTTTACATCCAGTGCTGCTTGTTTACATCCAGAGCTGCTTGTTTACATCCAGTGCTGCTTGTTTGCACCCAGTGCTGCTTGTTTGCATTCATTGCTGCTTGTTTGCATTAATTGTATTTAAAACAAGTGCTACTTGTTTACATCCAGTGCTAACCCATCCTTCCCTTCGGGAGATGCATACTTGCCTCGATCTAAAGGCTGCAGTTCCACTATTCATACACATCCATTGCTGCTTGTTTGCACCCAGTGTTGTTTTTTTTACATCTAGTGCTGCTGGTTGACATCCATTGCTGCTTGTTTGGATTCAGTGCTGTTTGCTTACATCTAGTGCTGCTTGTTGACATCCAACGCTAACCTAACTCACTCTCCCCTCCAGAGATGCATACTTGTCTCCATCTGAGGGCTGCAGTTCCGCTGTTCACTTACATCAACGATTGCTGCTTTTTTTGCATCCACTGTTTGTTTACATTTAGTGCTGCTAGTTTACATCCATTGCTGTTTTTTTTTCCAGTGCCGCTTGTTCCATTTCTGCTGGTTTACATCCATTGTTGTTTGTTTACATCCAGTGCTGCTTGTTTACACCCAGGGCGGTTTGTTTACATCCAATGCTGCTTTTTTTTTTACATCCAATGCTGCTTGTTTATTTCCAGTGCTGATTATTTACATCTAGTGCTGTTTTTTTTTTACATTTAGTGCCACAGGTCCTCACTTTCCTTGCATAGAGTTCTATGGGATGACTTCCAAATGTCTCTGGCCTGGGGACATGGCTTATATATACAGTATCTATGAGGCACTAATGCAGATGTGGCCCAGATAGTGAAGACTTACATAAACAAACAGCAAAACCTCAGCCATCAGATCGAGGAGGGTGGATTAGGTTAGGTAAGGTCAGGGAAAGGGAACAATAAAGAAAAGTGGACTCATTCTTAAAACTTTTCTATATTTCAAGTTCTAAGCAGAGTTTTTTGGAAATACACATAAATCCACGCTGCCCCGTCAAGGCTCCTCCGCGACTGTCTGAGTCCCCAACTACGGGACATCCCATGTATATCTATATACTGTAAATATATCAGTCAGTGACACACAGGTGTGTGACCGGCCCACAATAAGCTCCTTGCATTATTATTACTCTGCTTCACATTCTAAAACATGATTTGATGTATATAAGAGGAGAAGGTGCCTATTAGTACATTAAGAATTTGTTTGTCACATGCGGCGTCATGCTCTTGCAATGTCTGATGTTATCTCCGGGAGATCTTATCTCCTTCTGCACTGTTGTTGTGTATGTGGGCCTGATTCATGACATCTTCTGGTTGCTGATGAAACAGCTTCAGAAAACTTTGCATGAGAAGATCTTATCTCACTGGAGATCGTATCTTCCATCTGCTTTATACGCCCTCCCAGTTCCTATTTCGTTAATTAAAGGTACATTAATAAATGAACGGAGGATGGGCAATCTGTCGTGATTCAACCAACCCAACCAACCTCAGGAAAATGCTTGCCAACACAAAGTTAGCCATGTTCATTTTGCACATACAGAGTGTGATGGGTGCAGAAATGCGACAGGAGGTCAGCTGGTCCCATGACCAAGCAAGATTTTCTAACCTGTACCTTGAGAGGATTTTGGTGGGATTTTAGGGGTGCCAAGCAATGAAATTACTGACAATACATCAAAATGTAAAAAATATAACAAAATTTATTACACAAAGATTTAAAAAAAATATATATATTGGCTGTACATATATTACGCAGACAGAGATACACATCTAGTCAAATGATGGTACAAATGGTCACTCAACACTAACATGGAGTGACATATCCCGACATGTTTCGCCTTAAAGGGCTTCCTCAGGGAATGTTTATTGAGAGGTAGATGTGGTACTGCGACTTGATGTTGAGCCAAATGGAGAAGACGGACACTAGGTCACACACAGAAAGGCTGGCCAAGAAGAGCCCAGGGACAGGGCCAAAAGGCCGGTCTCTGTAGATGACAGAACTGGGTCTATGAGGAGGCCAAGGGTGCCTAGATTATAGGGTGTTATCTCTAGTGACTGGATGGTTCTGCCACGCTGAGACATCTCTCCTCATGAGATAACACCCTATAATCTAGGCACCCTTGGCCTCCTCAAGGACCCAGTTCTGTCATCTACAGAGACCGGCCTTTTGGCCCTGTCCCTGGGCTCTTCTTGGCCAGCCTGTGTGCAGCCTAGTGTCCGTCTTCTCTATTTGGCTCAACATCAAGTCGCAGTACCACATCTACCTCTCAAACATCCCCTGAGAAAGCCCTAAAAGGCAAAACATGTCGGGATATGTCACTCCATGTTAGTGTTGAGTGACCATTTGTTCCATCATTTGACTAGATGTGTATCTCTGCGTAATATATGTACAGCCAATATATATATTTTTTTAAAATCTTTGTGTAATAAATTTTGTTATATTTTTTACATTTTGATGTATTGTCAGTAATTTCATTGCTTGGCACCCTTAAAATCCCACCAAAATCCTCTTCCTGTCTATAAAGCTTCCTTAAATCATCTTAGCACCCTGAATCAGTACTCCCCTCAGGAGCCCTCAATCCTGATGCAAGCAGTGGGCTGGCTCTTGGGAGGAGTTATGCAAATTTCATAATTTTAATGGGTGGGTGTCAGTTTGGAAGAGTGGGTGTTCCTAGGCAGGCTGCATTTGCATGCAGACTGCCCTAGGTAACGCCCACATGTGATGTTGAGCCTCCGTGGTTGAAAGAACTAAAATCCAATGAATGAAAGGCCAGGGACAGTTAGATTAATCTGAGCTTCACCTACACAGATTTTCGAGGATGGCTGCAATATAAGCCCTACCCCGAAAATAAGCCCTAGTTAAAGTCTTTGTAAAGACATGTAATCTGTTTTGTAAAAAGATGATATAATGTGATTATATGATGGGGTTATAACCCTCCGTTACTCTATCCAAAATAAAAATAAAAAGATTTTACTATAATTCTACTTTAAAAGGCTGGTCCAGCCAAAAAAAGTATATATGGGTTTTGGGTGAGCACTGCGGTTTTCAATCACTTAATGGCTACCTACTGTATATCTAACAGAGACTCAAGCAATCCATTAAAAAATCCATTAAATAAATAAACAAACAGATTTTACTTTTTTCACAGACTGCATGAAGGTAAAAAACATTTGGCCTTTAGAACCACTTTAAGCTAAAAATGAAACATTACAATAAAAGTCTCCTCGCAAAGAAAACACCAAAGATCCAGCAGGTCCTGACCTTTCTAGAAGCATTTATTTCCAGGTCAGTGGATTAAATCACCACTGGCGCGTACAACGTGACCGTGCCTGCGGGACCCGCGGACTCGATGTCCGCCGGTCTCCCGGCGATCGTGTCACGGAGCCGCAGAATGGGGAGATGCCTATGTAATCAAGGCTTTTCCCCGTTCTGCCTTGTGACATGACAGAGATCACTGTTCCCTGTCATCGGGAGCAGTGATCGCTGTCATGTGAGTGGTAGCCCATCCCCCCCACAGTTATAATCACTCCCTAGGACACACTTAACTCCTTGATCGCACCCTTGTGTTTAACCCCTTCCCTGCCAGTGTCATTTACACAGTAATCAATGCATTTTTATAGCACTAATCGCTGTCCAAAAATAGTGTCAAAAGTGTCCGATGTGTCCGCCATAATGTTGCAGTCACGATAAAAATCGCAGATCGCCGCCATTACTAATAAAAAAAAATTAATAATAAAGATGCCATAAATCTATCCTCTATTTTGTAGACGCTATAACTTTTGCGCAAACCAATCAATATACGCTTATTGCGATTTTTTTTAACAAAAATATGTAGAAGAATACATATCAGCCTAAACTGAGGAAAAAAATATTTTTTTATATATTTTTGGGGGATATTTATTATAGCAAAAAGTAAAAAATATTGCTTTTTTTTCCAAAATTGTCGCTCTTTTTTTGTTTATAGAGAAAAAAATTAAAACCGCAGAGGTGATCAAATACCATCAAAAGAAAGCTCTATTTGTGACGGAAAAAAGACGTCAATTTTGTTTGGGTGCAACGTCGCATGACCACACGATTGTCAGTTAAAGTGACGCAGTGCCGAATCGCAAAAAGTGCTCTGGTCGGGAAGGGGGTAAAATCTTGCTAGTCCTAAAATTGTCTCCTCCTCCCACTCAGCACCTATGCCGACTAACCTGTGTAAGAAAGATGTATATACTTACCTATTTTCAGCCCGCTCCATTCTGATCAGGTGATCCCCTGTGTCAGCCAGCAGCGGCTGCATGGGAGAGGAGAGAGCACTCAAAATTGGCTGGGATTTCTGGGAGTGGCTTCAATAGCCCATCCATTGCTCGCGCTTCTTCCTCTCCCCTGCAGTTGCTGCTGGCTGACACAGGTGAGCCGGATCATATGACTGGGCCAGAGTGGGCTTTCTTACATCTTTTCTTTCCAGTCTAAACCTTGCTAGTCCTAAAAACCATCTCCTCCTCCCACTCAGCTCTATGCTGACTCGCCTGTGTAAGAAAGATGTATATACTTACCCGTTTTTAGCCCACTCTGGTCCAGTCACATGATCCGGTGTTCTGCCGAATAAGTTCCGCCCGGCGGATAAGTTCCTCACTGTACTGCGCATGCGCAGTACGATCCGGCGGAAATAGCCGAAGCGGAACAGCTGAAAATCAGCTGTACACGGCGCCTGGAAGAGGGCCCCTCGCGGGCTCGCTTCGCTCGCCACGCTTCGGGCACGGCCTCGCTGCGCTCGGCACTTTTAGATTCCCCCTCCAGGTCCACTTGGATGGTGGGGAAGGAATCTGGACCCAGAGCGCAGGCGCCGTGTACAGCCGATTGTGGATTTTGAGCTTCGGCTATCTCCGCCGGCTGACAGCAGTTGGTACTGCGCAGGCGCTGCGCCTGCGCAGTACAGGGGAGGAACTTATCCGCCGAGGGAACTTTCTCGGCAAGACACCGGCTCATCTGTGTCAGCCAGCAGCAACTGCAGGGGAGAGGAGGAAACGCCAACAACAGATGGGCTATTGAAGCCACTCCCATAAATTCTAGCCAATTTTGAGTGCTCTCTCTCCTCTCCCATGCAGCCGCTGCTGGCTGACACAGGGGATCACGTGACCAGAATGGAGCGGGCTGACAATAGGTAAAGATATACATCTTTCTTACACAGGTTAATCAGCATAGGTATTAGAAGGGGGAAGGGAACATCTTTAGGACCAGTTAGGTTTAGTGTAGAATTCTTTTTTAATTGTCCGCTTTGTATGTATAGCTGTAAAAAAAAAAAAAAAAAAGCATAACATCACTACTGTGTCCTGTTATGAAATAGGGGTCAGTGGGAGGAGCCATGGAGGACCAGAAATTGACACTCCTGGAAGTGTCGGCTTCTGCAGCATCACTGATATCTCTTCCTATCAAGATACAATGGAGATAACAACTACAGTTAGCATTAGCATCTGAAAACTGATTGTATCTGCTGACCTATATCACAGTCACACTTTTATTCTCAAGTTTCTTGTTTGATTCAACTTAGTTGCTATGAGAAATCATACACAATAAATAAATAAACCAGTCACTGATCACAAACTCCCACATACCTATACACATAAGATAAGGATCCGTGATTGTACACAGACGGGTAAATTATCTAAACCAACATCTTATAAAGGCACGTTTGTGTGTCTTAGGAGAACGTCACTACAAAAGTACGTTTTTGGCTGAAATTTTTTGATCCTTTTTTTTTTATTCACCAGCTGTTCTCTTCATGGGTCTGTTTATCCAACACGCTGGTATTTTTTGGTTGTGCCCAGAGTTAGACTTTAACCACTTCAGCCCCGGAAGATTTGGCTGCTCAATGAGCAGAGCACTTTTTGTAATACGGCACTGCGTCACTTTAACTGACAATTGCGTGGCCGTGCAACGCTGTACCCAAACAAAATTGAAGTCCTTTTTTTTCCCCACAAATAGAGCTTTTTTTTGGTGTCATTTGATCATCTCTGCGGTTTTTATTTTTTGCGCTATAAACAAAAAATAGAGCATCAATTTAGAAAAAAAAAAAACACACAATATTTTGTACTTTTTGCTATAATAAATATATTTTTTTCTCAATTTAGGCCGATATGTATTCTTCTACATATTTTTGGTAATAAAAATTTACAATAAGCGTATATTGATTGGTTTGCACAAAAGTTATAGGGTCTACAAAATAGGGGATAGATTTATGGCTTTTTTGTTATTATTTATTTTTTACTAGTAAAGGCGGCGATCTGCGATTTTTATCGTGACTGCGACATGGCGGACACATTGGACACTTTTGACACATTTTTGGGACGATTGACAATTATACAGCTATAAAAATGCACTGATTACTGTATAAATGTCACTGACAGGGAATGGGTTAACACTAGGGGGTGATCAAGGGGTTAACTATGTTCCCTGACTGTGTGTTCTAACTGTGGGGGGAGGGGACTGACTATAGGAAATGACAGATCGTGGTTCCTAGCTATTAGGAATGAACGAACGATCTGCATCTCCTCTCAGAACAGGGATTTGTGTGTTTACACACACACGTCCCTGTTCTGCCTCTTGTGCCCACGATCGCAACCGCCGGTCACAAGCATCGGCACCCCCGCAGTGCAGCAGGCGCATGCACGCGCCTGCTATCCCGCTTAAAGGAGCCGACGTATAGCTACGACTATCTTAACCACTTGCCGACCAGCCGCGGTCATTATACGGCAGCAGGTCAGCACAATCCCGCGAACCGTCGTAGCTATACGTCGGCTCACAGGATCGTGCCGACCTGCCGCAGTATAATGACGGCGGCTGGTTGGCAAGTGGTTAAGATAGTCAAGTGATTATTGTTCTGTCTCAAATGCCACTTTATGCATTGACATCCCTCCTTAGACCCAGTCTGCCCAGACAGTATTGTCATATGCTGACTTGGTACTATCCACAAGCAGCACCATACCTCCCAACTTTTTGAGATGGGAATGAGGGACACCTACCAGCAAAAGCATGTAGGCATAAGAAACGCCCCCTGCCACACACCCTTAAAGGAGAATTAACTTAAAAAAAAAAGATTTTTTAAACCCACAAGGGCTTTTTTTTTTTTACTACTACTATTCCTTTATATTGGCTTTTGAAATTTACACATGCAGCCATTTAGATTTTGGATGAAAGGTTTAGCACTGGGAAACACTGTTTGAAAGATAAAAAGTGCATTTTATATACAATTATATAGATCAGAGCAAAATGAGGGACAAATGAGGAAAGAGGGACAGAGGGACATTGCTCGAAATTAGGGACAATCCCTCTAAATCAGGGACAGTTGGGAGCTATGAGCATAACTCTTCAATAAGACACAGAAGTTGAATCCAACGCCATTTTTACTCATTGCAGTACAATGGATATTTTTCCAGTCTTGTAAAGTGAAGGGAGTGCAATGATTTTCCTAAGCCCCATGTCTGGGAATAACTGACTGAGGAAGCATAGAAGAAATGGCTAAGGCTAAACTAACCATCCCCAAACAAGAGAGGAGGACAGAGGAAGTTACCAAAAACAGCTGAGGGGTCCAAAACTGCCATTAGATGTCAGCATACTACAAAACAAATGATAACCCCATGCAGTTCAATACAAGGCATAAAAAATACACAGCTGTCAACAGTCTGACACTAGCTGGGGCCATTGCTTGTGTAGTTTAATTTTTGGAATTTTACTCCTTTGCAAAATTGTGTGTAGGGAAGATCATTCCCAAGTCTGGTCAACACTTCCTTTTCCATACAGGTGCCCATGGGGTTGCGGTGTGAGGCCCCATATTTGTGCCCATTCCGAGCATTCCATGCAGTGATAGGTGACCTCGCCCTATGGAGAGTGAAGGAGACACACACAAAGACACATTCATAGCAATACTCAACTGGAAAGTGTGACCTTTAAGAGAATTGTTGACACAACATTTTTGTAATCGAAATCATAACAAGCTGTCAGTTTTACCCTTTAGGACTTCTACAGAACACAAAAGTATACCATCCAACATAAGTAGGACACGTTTCAGAACAAAAGGCTCAGTTCATCTAATACACAGGGATATGGATCCCTACAAAAGAAAGAAAGTAATGCCCTGTACACACGGTCGGACTTTGTTCGGACATTCCGACAACAAAATCCTAGGATTTTTTCCGACGGATGTTGGCTCAAACTTGTCTTGCATACACACGGTCACACAAAGTTGTCAGAAAATGCAATCGTTCTAAACGCGGTGACGTAAAACACGTACGTCAGGACTATAAACGGGGCAGTAGCCAATAGCTTTCATCTCTTTATTTATTCTGAGCATGCGTGGCACTTTGTCCGTCGGATTTGTGTACACACGATCGGAATTTCTGACAATGAATTTTGTTGTCGGAAAATTTTATATCCTGCTCTCAGACTTTGTGTGTCGGAAAATCCGATGGAAAATGTGTGATGGAGCCCACACACGGTCGGAATTTCCGACAACAAGGTCCTATCACACATTTTCCGTCGGAAAATCCGACCCTGTGTACGGGGCATAAGTGTTATCTTCAGTTGCATCCAATGAGATTTAAAGATTACTGTCACATAACTACAAATAAAGATACATGTCCACATGTCAAAGCTCTGTGACTTCAGCCTAAAGTCCTAAAAGCAGAGTTCCATTTTTTTTCAGTTTAATAAAAGTCAGCAGCTACAAAAAGTGTAGCTGCTGACTTTTAATAAACAGACACTCACCTGTCCCATGGTCCAGCGATGCGGCTGCATGGAGCCTCGCTCCTCTCCCCCTCCTCTCTGCGGCACCGTCATTGCAACTGTGGGCGCCCGGCTGTGACAGCTTGTGGCTTCACAGATGGGCACGAACTCTGCATGTGCGCTCTCCTATTGGCCAGGCAATCTTTTGGGACCTGTGACATGTCCCAGAAGATTGCAGAGAGGGAGGGGCGCCTGGGGGAGAGGAGGAGTCGCCTAGGTGGCCAGAAGACAGAAAGAGGAAGTGGGACAGGAAGTACCTGTCAAAACCAGGTACCCACTCCCCCCCAAAAAAAGTTACATGCCAAATGTGGCATGTAAGGGGGTGAGGAGTGCTTAAAGCGGAAGTTCCACTTTTGGGTGGAACTCCGCTTTAAGCATTGGACAACCCTGCACTGCCTGTGATAGGGACAATATCTGCATGGACTTTGCATCTTCTACTTGTACTTGCATGGGTTTCCTCTGGGTACTCCGGTTTCCTTCCATACTCCAAAAACAAGCTGGTAGGTTTAATACGGATATGGATGAGCGAGTTTGGGATGGAGGAACCTGATAGGCCATCACAGAGTCCTGACCTGACCTAAACCCGATAGAATACCTTTGGGATGAATTAGAGCAGAGACTGTGAGCCAGGCCTTCTCGTCCAACATCACAAATGTGCTTCTGGAAGAATAGTCAAACATTCCCATAGACACACTCCTAAACCTTGTGGACAGCCTTCCCAGAAGAGTTGAAGCTGTTATAGCTGCAAAGGGTGGGCCAACTCAATACTGAAACGTCTGGTCTACAACCGACTGTGCGTCCACCTCGCTGATAATTGCCTTCTCGATCCCCTTCAGTCTGGATTTCGTCCTCAACACTCCAAAGAAACTGCTCTCCTGATGCCGCATACACACGATTGGACATTCCGACAACAAAACCGTGGATTTATTTCCGACAGATGTTGGCTCAAACTTTTCTTGCATACACACGGTCACACAAATGTTGTCGGAAATTCCAAACATCAAGAACGCGGTGACGTACAACACGTACGACGAGCCGAGAAAAATGAAGTTCAATAGCCAGTGCGGCTCTTCTGCTTGATTCCGAGCATGCGTGGAATTTTGTGCGTCGGAATTGTGAACACACGATTGGAATTTCCGACAACGGATTTTGTTCTCGGAAAATTTGAGATCCAGCTCTCAAATTTTTGTTGTTGGAAATTACGGCAGCAAATGTCCAATGGAGCCTACACACGGTCAGAGTTTCCGACAACCAGCTCACATCGAACATTTGTTGTCAGAAATTCCAACTGTGTGTACGCGGCATAAAACTCACAAACGATCTACTAATGGCCAAAACCAAATCGACACTATTCTGTACTCCTACTCCTGGACCTCTCTGCTGCCTTTGATACGGTTGACCACCCCCTCCTCCTCAAAAAACTCCACACCTTTGGTCTACGTGACTGTACTCTTCGCTGGTTCTCTTCCTACTTATCCAACCGCACTTTTAGCGTTTCTTACAACTCTACTTCCTCTTCTCCCTTTCTCTGTTGGGGTCCCCCAAGGTACTGTTCTTGGACCTCTCCTATTTTCAATCTACACCTCCTCCCTGGATCAGCTGATTGCCTCCCATGGCTTCCAATACCACCTCTACGCTGACGACACCCAAATCTATTTCTCTACCCCTCAGCTCACTCCCTCTGTCTCCTTACTTATTACTAATTTACTACAGATATATCAGTCTGGATGTCACACCACTTCCTCAAACTCAATCTATCCAAAACCGAACTTATAATTTTTTCTCCCCCATATGCCCCTTCCCCTGATCTCTCTGTCAAAATCAGTGGCACAACTATAAGCCCATCCCCACATGCCAAGGTTCTAGGTGTAGTCCTGGACTCTGAACCCTCCTTTCAGCACCACGTCCAATCACTGTCCAAATCTTACCGCCTCAAACTCCGCAACATCTCCAAAATACGCCCCTTTCTAACCAACGACACAACAAAGCTCTTAATTCACTTGATGACCATCTCTCGCCTCGACTACTGCAACTCCCTTCTCATTGGCTTAACACTACATAGTCTATCACCTCTTCAGTCCATCATGAATGCGGCTGCCAGACTCATCCACCTTACCCAACGCTCAGTGTCTGCCACTCCTCTCTGTCAATCCCTCCATTGGCTTCCGTTCACCAAACTAATTCAATTCAAAATACTAACAACTACTTACAAAACCATCCCCAATTTAGCCCCCGGCTACATCACTAGCTTAGTCTCTAATTACCAACCTACTCGTTCTCTTCATTCCTCTCAAGACCTTCTTCTCTCTAACTCCCTCATCACCTCCTCCCATGCTCGCCTCCAGGACTTTTCCAAAGCCTCTCCAATCCTATGGAACTCCCTACCCCAATTTGTTCCATCATCTCCTACTGTATTAGCTTTTAGACAATCCCTGAAAACCCTTCTCTTCAGAGAAGCCTACCCTACCCACACCTAACAACTGTATTTTCATTTTTTCTATCAGCTCACCCCCCACAGTCATTACCTTTTGTTTCCACTTGACCCTCCCTTCTAGATTGTAAGCTCTAACGGGCAGGGCCCTCTGATCCCTCCTGTATTGAAGTGTACTGTCTGCCCTCGCGTTGTAAAGAGCTGCGTAAACTGGTGGTGCTATATAAATCCTGTATAATAATAATAGTACAGACTAATGCTGGCCATACACTATACGAAAAATCGGCCGCACACATTTTCGAAAAACGAACGTTCGACCGTGACCGCAAATGATCGTGCCATCATGTAATGACCGATAAATCGTTCAGTGGACATAAATAAATAATTTTTTGTTCGTTTTTTTACATATACCTAGTGCAGACAGTTCGGACGGGAAACACATTAACCTTGCAATTTATTGTACGTTCAGCAGAAATTTTCCAAACTTGCCGTTCCCCACAAAAACGTCACAAACGATTATCGATTTGTGCCCATTAACTTGCTGAAAACCGAACGAAGTGTCTATACGAATGATTTTAAAGGCAGATTTTTGTATAGTGTATGGCCAGCATAAGACTGGGATGCCATTAAACTTCATGTGCGTAATTACATTTGTAAATTTAAAAAAAAAAAAGTTCATGTGCATGTAAAGGCAGGTGTCCCAATACTATTGGTAATATAGTGTATGTATGCATGTGAGATAGGAAACTTTGGCTGCATTCACACGTTAGCTTTTTGTCAACCCGTGTGAAATGCGTGAAAGGCACCTGTCACGCTTGTGTTGCCATTCAATGTTAATGACATGGCAAAAAAAGACAGGTGTTTGACAAACTAAAAGAATGTGCCATTTTAATAAAATGCATATAGCTAAATGGTGCATGAGCTACTTTGCAGCATTTGTTACATGTGGAAATTAAATCAATGGGCTGCCCTACGATAAAAAATGCGGTACGGTTCTGCATGCATTCACAAAATGCCAACATGCTTGTAAGTTAATTGGTTCCCGTCTGAATTGTCCTTAGTATGTGTATGTATGAATGTGAGTTAGGGACCTTAGATTGTAAGATTGTACCTGTAATAAAAAAGTAAAATAAATTTATATGTAGCCTTAGAATGGAAGCTCTTTGAGACAGGGACTGGTGTGAGTGTACAATATGTGAAGTGCTGCATAAATTGTTGGCTCTACAGAATATCTGTAATGAATACATTAAATTCAAATAATGAGTGATAACAGACTGGTAAAATCCATTGATCTTTGACCAATAACCAATTTATTTATCATTGTGTTTGAAAACATCAAATACAAAATACTGAGATTGGATGAATAGGAAGCGTGAAACACATTTGACATATAAAGCATTTATTTACAGAAGTGTATACAGTACATTAGATTAAAAATAGAGGTTTGAAGAGAAAAGTTGGAAAGGGAATTGTCTACAAAAGAAGGGCAGCTTTTTGCTATACAAAAAGCTAAATATGTATAGACTGACAATATATTCATATAGTAACTTGCAAAAGTAATTAAATTGCTACTTTTTTTGCAAGGAAAGCTGCACTTACACTAAGAGTAACAGCGACATCAACAGGCCACCAGTGAGAACTACAAGCCTTTAAAAATATGCCTGTGTTTAGGATTACCAATTTGAAGACTTTAGGGATCTGGTGCAGTATGTTGTACATTCCCCCCCCCAAAAAAAAGACAAAGCTTCACAGGTCCATTACAACCACAGTGCAAACACTGCCACTTTAAGTGCCGGTTCACACTGCTGCGCTGTGAATTTGAATTTTTTTATCTTGTGTGAGGTGCAACTTTACCGTGAATTTACAGCGATTTTAACGTGATTTTACCGCAAATTTCAGGAGTTGGTCATAGCTGCGATTGATGTTCTAGCCAATGGAATCATAATGGAAAAAAAAAAAAGGGTGTTAACTTCCTGTGTATTTCCTGTTTTTTGTGGAGAGTAGTGTGGTGGAATTCGCACATATCTGAACCATCAATGTGATTCCAGAACGATTTACATTGAGGTCTATGGAGGCTAAATTCGCAACGCAATGCTGTAAACTCGCACAAGACCCTTTTTTTTATCGCATCGCATTTGTAGGGGAATCACAACGCATGTATGTGAACGACGGTCATTGAAAACAATGACTTTATGGATGACATGCGAATTTAGAATGTTTTTGACGCATCACATTCGTTATGAACTTGTATCAGTGTGAAGCAGCACTAAGGCCTGTTTCAGATGGGATTCAGCTTGTATAAGAGCAGTGTGAACAGTAAGCTTTTGTAAAACTTTCAGCAAGCTTCAAGCAACTTTTTTGAATGCCCCGTACACACGAGCGGACTTTCCGGCAGAAAAGGTCCAACAGAACTAATCTGTCTGACATTCCGATCGTGGGCATTATCGGACCTTTTCTGTCGAAAAACCTGACGGACCTTAGAAATAGAACATGTTTCAAATCTTTCCGACATACTTGATTCCTATGGAAAAAAAAACACTCGTCTGTATGCTAGTCAGACGGACCGAAAAAGACGCAATAGCAGCTATTGGCTACTAGCTATTGAACTTCCTTTTCTAGTCCCGTCGTACGTCATCACGTTCGAAACGATCAGACTTTGGTGGAATCGTGTGTAGGCAAGACCGTTTCGTCTGAACTCCGTCGGAATTCCGCTGAAAAGTTCTTCGGAGTTCAGTCCGACGAGAAGTCCGCTCGTGTGTACGCGGCATAAGCCTCTACAGCACCCTTCAACTTCTGTTTGGAAATGTTGTACACAGATCTTAATGGGAGTGCCGATTGTCACTTTAAACAAGCTGCTAGCAGGCTTCAGAACAGTTTTTAATGAGCTTCAAGTAGCGTTGAAGTCTGCTAGCTGCTTGTTTAAAGTGGCAATAAGCACTCCCATTAAGTTCTGTGTTCAATATTTACAAAATGGAGCGGCATGGTACTTTCAAAGCTTTCTGAAAGCTCAGCAAATGTTTTGTAAAAGCTTGCTGTTCACACAGCTTTTAACAAACTAAAGCCTGTGTGAAACAGGCTGAAGGCTGCCATTGGTCACTTGAGCTTAAAGCAGAGCTCCACCCAAAAGAAAAAGCTCCACTTGTTTACACCCTCCTCCCCTCCACAGCCACATTTGGCACTTTGTGGGGGGGAGGGGGGAGTGGGTATCTGGTTTTGACCGGTACCCGCTCCCACTTCCTGGTAAGATCTCCGCACTGCGATCAATGTCATTTCCAGCCCCTCCTCCTTTCCCCCGCTGTCTTCTGGGACACACAGAGGTCCCAGAACACAGCTGGACCATTCAGAAACACAGCAAGACTTGCGCATGCACAGTAGGAAACAGGCTGTGAAGTCGCGAGGCTTTACTTCCCGTTTCTCTTTCTACAGATGCCAGAGCCTACACCCGAAGCTGACTGACGAATCGGCTAGGAGTGCCGACATCGCAGGACCCCGGACACGGAAGTGTCCTTATATTAAAAGTCAGCAGCTAATGTATTTGTAGCTGCTGACTTTTCTTCTTCTTTTTTTTTTTTTTAACAGACTGGAGCTCCTCTTATAAGATCTATGACCCGGGGGCTGTCATTCTTTTGCTACAATACCTAGTGAGTTACTGATCAGGAATAAGCCTGCATCATGGTATTTCAGAAATGTCAGACTCTTTCTGCACAGTATTCTGCTCAGAGTAATTTCTAGCATCCTACAGAGGGTCATGTTGGAGATGTGATATCCTGGAGGTAAGTGTAATCAGAAAGGTGGAGAGAAGGTCAGGAGCAGAGTATTTTCTACCTTATGAAGGGTCATGTTGAAGGTGTGATATCCTGGTGTTGGGTGTAATCAGAGAGGTAGAGAGAAGGCCAGGGAAAGATTATTTTCTACCTCATGAAGAGTCATTTTGGAGGTACACTATATTACCTTGCACAAAGCAAGGTCCATAAAGACATGGATGAACGAGTTTGGGGTGAAGGAACTTGACTGGCCTGCACAGAGTCCTGACCTCAACCGGACAGAACACCAGTGGGATGAATTAGAGCAGAGACTGTGAGCAAGGCCTTCCTGTCCACATCAGTGCCTGACCTCACAAATGCACTTCTGGAAGAATGGTCAAACATTCCCATAGACACACCCCTAAACCTTGTGGACGGCCTTTCCAGAAGAGTTTAAGCTGTTATAGCTGCAAAGGGTGGGCCAACTCAATATTGAACCCTACGGACTAAGACTGGGATGCCATTAAAGTTCTTGTGCGTGTAAAGGCAGGTGTCCCAATACTTTTGGTAATATAGTGTATAATATCCTGTTGGTGATCAGAAAGGTACAGAGGTCAGGAGCAGAGTGTTTTCTACCTTATGAGGGTCATGCTGAAGGTGAGATATCCCGGTGAAAATCAGAGAGGTAGTTAGGCCAGGGGCAGAGTCCAAGTGGAGTTCCGCAATATGTCAGAAGAGAATACAGTAACCTGTCCTGGAGGAGCCGTCTACACTGTGTTAAGTGTCTGTTCCATATGTTGTATGTGGATAGAGATTTTCTCGAATGCAAACTCTGCCCTCCCACTATCTATACATTAAGTATCTTTACTAACTGAAGAAGTTGAAGCCACCAGCGGCATTTTCAATGAATGATCAGAGATTTGCTTGTTCTTAGAATTATCACTGATACATCAGATCAATGTACACAAGAGCAGCAATTGCTTCCTGCCGAGTCAGCTGATTCCTTTGTCTGATGGTTGCCTGTAGAGCAATAGCAGGCCCACAGATTTACATCAAATCTCGATTTCTACTCTTCTGTGGTCCTCCTGACTTTGTTCTTTGGGTAGAAGACATCTGTAAAATTGTATTTTATCTGCAGAGATTTACATAAGCGTGAGTATAACTCCCAACTGTCTTTTACTTTTCTAAATAAACTCTTTTAGTTCCACTTATTTAACAAATCATATATTGTATTCAACATAAGAAACCGTACAGTACGATGTAACAAGAAAAACAGTGCAGATAAGTTCTGATACAAACAGTTTATGGAACTATGTTACAATATTGGTAAAGTAAAACATAAAACATTAAACTCCAATTTGTTTGGGACACACTGGGGGCTATTTACGAAAAAGGCAAATCCACTTTGCACTACAAGTGCACTTGAAAGCTCAGTCGCTGTAGATTTAAGGGAGACATGCAAGGAAAATAAAAAACAGCATTTTAGCTTGCACATGATTGGATGATAAAATCAGCAGAGCTTCCCCTCATTTCAGATCTTCCCCTCAGATCTACAGTGACTGCACTTCCAAGTGCACTTTCAGTGCACTTGTAGTGCAAAGTGGATTTGCCTTTAGTAAATAACCCCCATTATATTCTTTGTTACCCCTATTCTTCCTCTATAGTCATATTTCCTTTCTGCTCCTCAGGTTTAGAAATGCTCAGAACTGGCATGCTATCAAGGGGTGGCTACACACAGGTTAATCTCCATCAATGTACGTTTATAAACAGAAGGGTATAACAAGGGGTTAAAGAGGAAGTAAACCCTGATAAGTTTTACTTCCTCTTTTGCTCCCTGCAAAGCCTGCAAATTAAAAGCATAATGGGCTAGTATGCACCGCATACTAGCCCATTATGTGACACTTACCTGCAAACGAATCCATAGCTGTCCCCTGTGCATCCATCTTCGCCCCTCTTCCTTACGGGGGCCGTGGACTCCGGCTCATGTGCGTAGGAGCCATCAGTAACGGCACACACTGGGGGAAGAAACGACACAGCGGTCCATTTCTTAACAGCGCATGCGCTAATTACATCATCGGCGCACTACAAGTGAAATGTCTCCTAAACGGCGCACGTTTAGGAGATATTTCCACTACTTATAGGTAAGCCTTATTCTAGGCTTACCTATAGTTAAAAGTCACTAGGGAGGGTTTACAATCACTTTAAAGCAAGCTCATAACTTTCTTTTTAGAGTTGGCTAAGAGTTTTCAGATAAAAGTGATCCAGGTGGCTCTGAAGGTGGATCCTCCCTCCTCCAAGCCTATGGGTTCCCAAGATCTCTTGTTTCTCAGGGGAGCCTGGGATTATGAGACACAGCTTACACAGCTTACACAGCGAGAGCAGGAGGTGTTAGGGGAACATCCATTTCCTGATCCTCCCCGAACTGATGAACCTGGAAGCAACATATATTATGACACTTCTGGGTTCACACCTGTTATTCTTTGGCTACGGTAGCTTAGGATCCAGCTAATCAAGCACACCCTGGCTTGATTAGCTGCATTGGAGGGCAAGAGAGAAAATGACCTCCGATGTCTCCATAAAGAGGACCTGTCACCCCCATATACACACAAATTCAAACATGCAACATAAGGTGAGTACTTGTACAGGAGTCCATCTACACACAAGGCCATCTACAGGTGGGAAGGCTAACTGCACCTGCCCATGAATATGGATTTCGAGGGACTGTCCCTAAATCGAAACAAAATCCCTCTGTCCCTCTATATAGTTTATAAAAAATGCACAAATTATCTATCAAAAAGTGTTTCACAGCGCTAAACCTTTCATCCAATTTCTAAACTACTGCATTTGTACATTCCAAAAGCCAATATAAAGGAATAGTAGTGGTGAAAAAGCACTTGTGTATTTAAGCAATTGTTTTGTTTTTTTTTGTACAATTCTTTTTTAACCTCCCTGGCGGTATTGATTATTTCAGATTTGTGTGTCTCAAATCGGTACAATTATTTTGCATAGAAATTTGGCGTTTTATATTGTAGGCCTGAGCATTAACACACTTAGATCTGTCCACCAAGAGTCTAGTATATCCCCCGGGTATGATGAAGTTTGAAACACAAAATCATAAATTATAATTATAAAAAATAATAATGATAAAATAAATGTCCCCACGATTCACTATCCCTCAATTCTGCAAGTGTTCTAATTTACTATCGCTGTTTTCTAGCTGGTCTAAAACCACTTTTGACGTAAAGGAACACTTTCTAGTTGCTATGGACAATCTCCAGTTTCCAGGCAGAAAGAATAGTATATATTATATAAAACTGCATGCAGGGCACTGGACAAAGCACTGGGGACAAAAGGGATGTGAAATGATTTCATACAATAATGTAATCTGGAAGATTACAGTGTACTGTATGTGTTATGAATTATCACTTTTATGAATTTGCCGCCAGACTCCGCCCCCGTGCATCGTGGCGCTCACAGGGAACGGAGCCCGGCACACAGGACATTGGGACGGAGGACACAGCCCACGGACACAGTGGGGGACATCGCAGGATCCTGGGGACAAGGTAAGTAACCTCTTCCAGGATCCTGCAATGCAATCCCGAGTGTGGCTCAGGGTTACTACTAATGGTGCTGAAATTTAACCCCGAGCCACACTCAGGAATACCGTCAGGGAGGTTAAAGGGGGCATGGCAAGGGGTGTGTCCTATGCCTACATACTTTTGCTAATAGGTGTCCCTCATTCCCATCTCAGAACGTTGGGAGGTATGCAATTGCTTTACATGCAGGAATCAATTGCACAGCTTTAGAGCATCGACTTTTCATTGGCCAGTGATCGCTATTATACATTGCACTCCATGGTTCCTTCGGTGCAGCAACTGATCACAGGCCGATGATAGATCCAGCAAAAACTGCCCACACGCACATACCCAAAGGGGTTGTTTTACTAAAGGCAAATAGACTGTGCACTTTGCAGTTGTTCCAGATCTTAGTAAATGAGCAGAAGCTTTGCTGACTTCCATCATCCAATCACGTACAAGCAAAAATGCTGTTTTGTTTTATTTTCCTTGCACGCAATTGGGTATTCTTTGCAAAGTGAATCATTACCTCATTTACTAAGCTCTGGAGCAAATGCACTTGCAGCGTGTAACTGCACTTTGCAAAGCGCAGTATTTTTGCCTTTAGTAAATCAACCCCTTTGGGTTGAACTGTTTGCACCAAATTCTGTTTGGGTCCTGTGGCCAGCCTTTTTTTTTTTTCACAAAAGCTTAATTGTCATTAAAACATAAGCAACAGAGCCAGCAAGTTGTCAATTACAAAACATCCAAAATGTAAGTATGTATGGGAATAACATAGTCTGGGGGGGTTTATTTACTTAAGGCAAATCCACTTTGCACTACAAGTGCATGGCAAGTGCATTTGGAAGTGCAGTCGCTGTAGATCCGAGGGGGACATGCAAGGAGAATAAAAAACAGCATTTTTGCTTGTACATGATTGGATGATGATATCAGCAGAGCTTCCCCTCATTTCAGATCTTCCCCTCAGATCTAAAGCGACAACACTTCCAAGTGCACTCGTAGCGCAAAGTGGAGTTGCCTTTAGTAAATCAACCCCATAGTTTCATACAATAAGAAGAGTAAGTGAATCCAGAACTTCACGATATCACAAGAAAAACAAAATTACAATCCATCAAATTAGAGTGTTGTCTCTAGAGACAGATCCTTAAGTGTCAGGCGTGGCCAGACAGTTTAATGGAAAAATGCGTAAGTGCCGCCAGGATACGAAATAGAACGTGACTCAAGAAAACTCCACATTGTGATTTTTTTTTTTTTCTTATGATAATAGGTACACTATGCTGATTCCATTCGTTTATTTTTTTCTTGTTTGAGTGCTTGCGCTAATGACTTTTCCCTACGATGAATGGGATGCAAAGGCCTATTAAGATATATTGCGTCTTTGTGGCAACAGTTAATCCCACTGCTGTGTTTTCCTTTTTTTTTTTCCTCCTGCACTCCTATCTGCATGGCTATTGTTCGCAGAGGAGGAAATAAATACTGCTTTTTTGCAGAAAAAAAATGAGTCGCAGGTCTGCAGGGAGGAGATAATACGGCTGGAACCGCAGCGCCTATTGTGCTCTCCCTGACACCTCTTACATAATTTCGCACACTTGTACCGGGAGCCAATTAGTCTGAGCTGATATTGCTAGAGAACGGAGTGGAGCTGGTTGAGGAATGTTATGGTTGGTTGGTGTGTGCACCGCGCAGAGGACTTAATTCCTTTTCAGGCTGTCAAGTATAAAAGCCAGCTGCGGCCTCAACCGTTCTTACCGCAGCTGCTGCCTGGGCAATGAGAGATAGAAGAAATAGACGTCGAGTCCCCTGCCTGAAGTTATCAAACTGTGAACTTTCGCTGTCCTGAAACTCAATTTTTTCTTCTTTCATGGTGCACCCCCTTTAAGGTCTGCAAAATATTTTTTACTAGTCTTCCTGCAGAGCATTGCTCTGTCTCTACTCACAGGCTTATATATTCTCCAGATGATTACATTACTTGTAGAGTGGCCTATGGCAGGCATGAGACAAATTGTTAAAGTGTCATACCTCCCAACCTCTTGAGATGGGAATGAGGGACACCTATTAGCAAAGGTATGTAGGCATAGGGCACACCTCCTGCCACGCCTCCTTAAAGGAGAATTAGACAAAAAATTTTATTAGTTAAAACCACAAGTGCTTTTTATTTTTTTAACACTTCTATTCCTTTCTATTGGCTTTTGAAATGTACAAATGCAACAATTTAGAAACTGGATGAAAGGTTTAGCACTTGGAAACACTTTTTGATAGATAAATAGTGCACTTTATACATAGCTCCCAACTGTCCCTGATTTCGAGAGACTGTCCCTGATTTGGAGAAATGTCCCTCTGTCCCTCATTCCTCCTCATTTGTCCCTCATTTCAGTTTGATCTATATAGTTGTATATAAAATGCACTTTTTATCTTTCAAAAAGTGTTTCCCAGCGCTAAACCTTTCATCTGATTTCTAAATTGCTGCATTTGTACATTTTACAAGCCAATATAAAGGAATAGTAGTGGAAAAAAAGTACTTGTGGATTTCATTAATCTTTTATTTGGTTAATTCTCCTTTAAGGGGGTGTGGCGGGGGCATGTCCTATGCCTACATACATTTGTTGGTAGATGTCCCTCATTCCCATCTCAAAATGTTGGGAGGTATGTTTTATATACAGGTATATGCATCAGACCAAAATGAGGGACAAATGAGGAGGAATGAGGGACAGAGGGACTTTGTTCCAAAACATGGACAGTCCCTCGAAATCAGGGACAGTTGGGAGCTATGAAGTGTTAGTTCACCTTCTTCCAAGGTTTGCAAAAATCCCCAATACAATGCCATATCTTTTAAATCCTACATACCAGAGCTTTTCCTGTTTCTAATGCTGCACTTGCTCCCATCACACACACGCTGCTGGCCCCTAGATCCCCCTGTGTCCTGTCGTTTGCAGGATGGGCTGGACATTACCACTGTGAGCCCCCTAGTGGCCCCTCCAGACTTTTGCACGTGTGCGCTCTCCATCTTCAGCTCTGTCTCTCTGGACTTATCAAACTGTGCATGTGCGCTCTCTCCTGCTCCAGTTGAGCTCAGTAGCGGGCATAGCTCCCAAATGTCCCTGATTTCGAGGGACTGTGCCTGATTTTGATCAAAGTCCCTCTTTCCTCCTCAGTTTGGTCTTATCTATATAGTTGTATATGAAATGCATTTTTATTTGAAATATTGATTCCCAGTGCTAAACCTTTCATTAAAATTCTAAATTGCTGCATTTGTAAAGTTCAAATGCCCATATAAAGGAATAGTAGTGGTAGAAAAAAAAAACAATTGTGGGTTAAAGTCTGTAAAAAAAATTAAAAGTCATCATCTGCTACAAATACTGTAGCAGTATAGTTGCTAACTTTAATATAAGGACACTTACCTGTCCAGGGCAGTGGCGTCTCCAGTTTCCATATTTAGGGGGGGCACATGGAGGGACAGGGACAAAAGTAAGAGGGCCAACTATAAAATACAGTATATATACACACACACACACGTATATACAGATACACAGTGCCTTGAAAAAAGGTGGAGGGGAGGACAGAGTGGAGCAGTATGGTTGCCACCTCATCCCTTTAGACCCGAACACATATTAAATAATACACAGGTTCTGTGGCTGATTAAGGTGGTAATTAAACTCACTTGGTGCCTTATCTGCATTTAATTACCCTCAGAACCTGTGTATTCCAAAGTTGTTCGGGTTTAAAGGGATAAGGTGGCAACTCTATGGAGCAGCCAGGTGGAGGGGAGGACAGAGTGGATGCAGCCAGGTGGAGGGGAGGACAGAGTGAATGCAGCCAGGTGGAGGGGAGGACAGAGTGAATGCAGCCAGGTGGAGAGGAGGACAGAGTGGATGCAGCCAGGCGGAGGGGAGGCCAGGGTGGAGCAGCCAGGTGGAAGGGAGGACAGAGTGAATGCAGCCAGGTAGAGGGGAGGACAGAGTGGAGCAGCCAGGTAGAGGGGAGGAGAGGATGAATGCAGCCAGGTGGAGGAGAGGAGAGGATGAATGCAAGCCAGGTGGAGGGGAGAACAGGGTGCAGCAGCCAAGTGGAGGGAAGGACATGATGAAATAAGCCAGGTGGAGGGGCAGACAGGATGAATGCAGCCAGATGGAGGGGAGGACAGGGTGGAGCAGCCAGGTGGAGGGGAGGACAGGGTGGAGCAGCCAGGTGGAGGGGAGGACAGGGTGGAGCAACCAGGTGGAAGAGTTACACAGTCACACCAGTGATAAGGTCCTGTCCCTCTATGGAAGCCTTCACACCGCCCCCAGGTAAGTTCTTACCTTGGAGGATAATAAAAGAATCACTGGCACTTTCTCTCTGGCTCCCTCCACCCGACAGCCTCATGGTCCATCTTCCCCCTCACGCTCTGCATGCTGGGGGCTGCAGTAGACTCCCAGGGAATTGTCCTTGGCCCACTGGTATCTGGGGGACTACATGTCCCATAATCCTCTAGGTGTTGGTTTCCCATTGGCCCTGAATGTGGCCAATAGGAGCGGGCATTGCCAGGCGGCTCGAGAAGGAAAAGGAGGGGTGGAAATCCCCCGCAGCTGTGGCTCTGTCTGTGTCCCTTCACAAGTTTTTGTCAGTTTCAGTGCTGCTGCCCTGTGTCTGCAGCGGCTAATGGAGGGCGGCACCCGCTACACAAAAAAAGCATTTTAATTTGGGGGCACATGAGGGGGCGCAGTATAATGTTGGTGGGGCCATGAGCCACTCTGCCCCCTCTAGTGAAGCCACTGGTCCAGGGATCCCACAATGTCGGCACCCCTAGCCGATTCGTCAGTCGGCTTTGGGTGCAGGTGCCGGCTTTGCAAGTAAGACAAACCAGCAGTGAAGCCTTCAGACTTCACAGCGGTTTCCTACTGCGCATGCACGAGTCGCACTGTGCTTTCTGAATGGTGCCACCTTCTCCTGGGACCTGTATGTGTCCCAGAAGGCAGTGGAGGGGAAGGAAGTGGGTCTGGAAATGTCGTAGATCACCGATCGTACCCAGAAGTGGGAGCGGGTACCTATCAAAACCAAGGACCTGCTCTCCCCTTTCCCTCCAAAAAGTGCCAAATGTGGCAGTGGAGGGGGGGGGGGAGTGCAAACAAGCGGAGCTTCCCCTTTTGGGTAGAGCTCCTCCTAGCCTAATTTTTTTTTGTATAATTCTCATTTAAGGGGGTGTGCCGGTGTGGCGGGTGGTGTGTCCTATTCCTAAATACTTTTGCTAATTGGTGTCCCTCATTTCCATCTCAAAAAGTTGGGAGGTATGAGCGGGCTCTCTTGGTCGTTCAAACTGCGCAATTGCGCTCTCTCCTTCTCCAGATAAGCCCAGTAGCTGCCTTTTCTCTCCCTCTCCCCTAAGTTCACTAGTGGCCTCCCTGGGCCACTTAAAATGCTCTGCATGTGCTCTCTCCTCTTCCAGCTGAGCTCAGGTACACACAATTTGAATGGCCCAGAGAGGCGGCTACTGAGCTCAGCTGGAGAAGGGAAGTGCGCACTGTGCACATGCACAGTTTGAATAGCCCAGAGTGGACACTAGGGGGCACACAATTATAATGACCAGCCCGTACAGAACAGAGGGGGATTGAGGGGCCAGCAGTTTCTGTGTGGAGGACCCCCGCACCCCTACAGCTGCATATGTAATGAGGAGGTACAGCATTTGCAAAAGGAGGAGCGCTGGTATGTACTATTAAGAAGAAATGGAATTACATAGGGTTTTTTGTTTTTTTAATCTTGCTGAAGGTGAACCTACATTTTAAAACAGGTTCCCCCTAATACAAACAACAGACTTGGGGAGCACACCCTAAAAATGCGTTTACATTCAAGATGTTGCTGCCATAAGACCGACAAACAGAACAAAATAGCTTATAGCGCACACATGCAAAAATGACATTGAATCCTGCAAGGCTATTTAAAACACCTGAACATATTCAAAAATATGGCCATATAGTGCTAAGCCCACTGCTGCGTCAAAGTACCCCATTATCAGTAACAGCAGACAAATGCTAGCGCTCAGGATGCAGGTTTAAAAGACAACAATAAAAATAGGGCAAAAAGGTAAATTATAAGAAAAGTCCAAGGGTAAGGGTTAAAATGTCCGATTAAATAAAAATGATGTTTCTTTGGAGATGATGATGATGGTGTGGAATGGTATCTTGGAAGTAAGACATACACTAAGGGCACAGCTTTTCTCAGGAGTGAAGCCAACTCTGGATATCAACATAGAAAGAAACAGAAAAGCTCCTCTGAGTGCAATATTTAATATGCAGTAGTATAAAATATCCAACACTTACATCAAGGTAAGGAATGGCGTGCTCATGGGAGATCAAATCTCCTGGGATCGTCTATAGCGTGTCCTGAGTGAGCAGTAAATCCAGTTATGGGAGCCGCGATGAGCCTGTATCCTAAAATGAAAAAAAGCTGTTTGCTGTAATCTCTTATAAAGTGTTGGATGGAGTTTGGCTTAATTATTTTTTAGTGTATCCAAATCTGCTAGTAGGTCTAACACTCCCCTCCCCCCAGACTGACAATTTTGCGACTGACAATTTTGCTGTTCAAAGGTGCCCCCTGTGCTCATTCATCCAGAGCGGGGGCGCTCTAATACAGGAGGTGTGTTACTGGCCAGATCACCGGGTAAAAAAAACTGAGGGGAAAAAGCCTGAATGAAAGAAAACAAATGCAGCCACCACATCTAATGATTAGTAAGATGCAATATATCCTTTCTTTGGCTTTAGGTTTAGTACCGCTTTAATTCCTGTTCCTTATTTCCATGCATTTAGATGCACAATTAAAAATTCAGTTTTGTAGTGTGAACATGCCACATGGAAAACTATTATTTTGTCATTGTAGTCACCTGTAGTCAAGCCCTTTTTCTTTCCTTTATTCTTCTGTCCACAACTTAAAGTGATGCTGAACACAGGACCCTGCATTCACTATATCTGGTCTCCCACAGTACACAAAACATGGAAATGCAATCATTTTAGTAAATATAAACTGCTAAATACCTTTTCTCATCAGCAGTATATAGCAGTCTTGTGACTTCTATCAGTGTCCGTCCGAGCACTAGTTAAAGCTTGTAGGAGGAGTTTTCATTCTCCTCTGACTGTCCTATGAGTCTGCAGGACCCCCTCTGGAAAGTGCTGATTATCCCCCTGTGCTGATTACATGCAGCCTCCCAAGAAAAAAGAAAAACTCTAGCAATACACACCAAACTGAGCATGTGCAGAGTGACCCCAAAGGCTCTGTCTTATCAGGAGATGGATTGGGGACAGTGGAAGGGTGATGATCAGAGAAGACAGGATCAAACAGCCTTTTTACACAATGCAGAGGATTAACCCCTTAGGTTCCACAGTGAGTATAACAAGCATGCTTTACTGCATATACAGACTGATTTTACTGTTGTGGGTTTAATAACACTTTAATGTTCACATTAATGTCCTGTGAGGTGTAATATAATAATTATTAGCAGGGGTTTTCTGAGACCTGAATGTTATTTCAATGGAGTGTTAAAAAGGTTGGTGTAGAAGAGAGTAATAGAGGAGTGCAGACATTTCTAATCATAGTGCTGCCACCTTCAGGACAAAAACTGAAATACAGTAAGACCTTGGATTGCAAGCATAATTCGTTCCATAGGAAATCATGGAAACTCAGATGATTCGTTCCACAACCATTTATTTATATAACATGATTACAACAATACAAAATACAATATAAAGTGTACTGTAAAAATAAAACAAATTAACCTTCAGGAGCTACAGAGTATAGAAGAGAAGAGAGGCGGTTCACACTGCTGCGACCTGAAAGTCGGCACAACTTTGCCAGGCAAATTCAGGGAATCCCTGGGTAATCTTCCTGTAATGTCAGATCCAAATCTCATCAATTAAGATAAGTATCCGACTTGGAGGCAACTTCCATTAACGTCTATGGGCACAAGTCAGATAAAAGCCGCCTTGAAGTAAAACAGGAACTTTTTCTAACGTTGGAGCGACATCAGTAGTGCTAATTAGGACCGCTCTCATTGACTAACATGGGATTTCACGTCCTGCGACTTGGAGTCTCACAAGTTGGATCCCAAGTCGCAGCACTGTGAACTGAGGCTAATACTCAGTTGGGACGTGACGCTACTCGTATTGCAAGACCTCGCTCATTTATCAAGTTAAAATGTTTTGCTTGTCTTGTAAAACACTCACAGACCAAGTTACTCACAATCCAAGAGTTCATTGTACTTAAAGAGGTTGTAAACCTCCGAAACCCCCCCTCCCCTACAAGGCAATGGTATAATGAGCTAGTATCGCATACTAGCTCATAGCGCCCAACTGTCCCCGATTTCGAGGGACTGTCCCTGATTTGGAGCAATGTCCCTCTGTCCCTCTTTCCCCCTCATTTGTCCCTCATTTTGGTCTGATCTATATAGTTGTATATAAAATGCACTTTTTATCTATCAGAAAGTGTTTTCCAGCACTAAACCTTTCATCTGATTTCTAAATTGCTGCATTTGTAAATTCCGAAAGCCAATATAAACGAATAGTAGTGGTAAAAAAAAGCACTTGTGGGTTTAACCAATCCTGTTTTTTTGTACAATTCTCCTTTAAGGGGGCGTGGTCAGGGGTGTGTCCTATGCATGCATATTTTTGCTGATAGGTGTCCCTCATTCCCATCTCAAAAAGTTGGGAGGTATGCTAGCTAATTATGAAATACTTACCTTGGAACGATGACCTGCAGTGCCGCCCCCTCGCTCCGCTCCCATAGCCGACATCTTTCCCAGAGTTACTTCCAAGTTTGTGGGCTCCGGCCCTGTGATTGGCCAAAGTCGCGATGGCGTCACTCCTGCACTTGCACGCGTGTGCCGCTGATCACTGGACGAGCCTGAAGAAACGGCATGAGCGAGCCGTTCCTTCAGTGCGCATGTGCCGATGACGTTGGCGGCAGCGTATATAGTAAATATCTCTTAAACGGTGCAAGTTTAGGAGATATTTACAGTACCTACAGGTACAATTAAAGAGGAAGACTTTACTTCCTCTTTAACCCCTTCATGCCTAAGCCTTTTTCTGACACTTGTTGCTTACAAGTTAAAAATCAGTGTTTTTTTTTCTAGAAAATTATTTAGAACCCCCCAAAAATTATTTATATATATTTTAGCAGAGACCCTAGAGCAAGGGTCTCAAACTGGCGGCCCTCCAGCTGCCTGTGGGAGTGGGTGTCATGCTTGTCAGCCTTGCAATGCCCCATGGGACTTGTAATTTCACAACAGCTGGAGGGCCGCTAGTTTGAGACCCCTGCCCTAGAGAATAAAATGGCGATCATTGCCATTATATATATATTATATATATATTATCATATGTCACACTGTATTTGTGCAGCGGTCTTTCAAATGTAAATTTTTTGGAAGAAATACACTTTCATGAATTAAAAAAAAACAAAACAGTAAAAGTCAGCCCAATTTTTTTGTATAATGTGGAAGATGATGTTACATGTCATGCTTTAAAATTGCTTGGAATGGCGACAAACTACGGTACTTAAAAATCTCCATAGGCGATGCTTTAAAAATGTCTACAGGTTACCAGTTTAGAGTTACAGAGGAGGTTGAAAATGATTGCTCTCGCTCTAACGATCGCAGCGATACCTCACATGTGTAGTTTGAACACTGTTTACATTTGCGGGCGCGACTTACGTATGCGGTCGCTTCTGCGCACGAGTATTGGGCGGTGGGGCGTTAAAATTTTTTTTTCTTGTTTATTGAAATTTTGTTTATTTTTACACTGTCACTTTAAATTTTTTATTTTTGATCAATCTTATTGCTGTCACAAGAAATGTGAACATCCCTTGTGACAGTAATAGGCAGTGACAGGTGCTCTTTATGGAGATATTGGGGGTCTATAAGATGACCCAACTCCCTCCTTTGCACTTAAAAGCATTCAAAACGCCAAGTTTGGCTGTTTTGGATGCTGTCATTTTTTTAAAAATCTGGCACTTTTAGGTCTTCAGTAAACTGGAAGTGATATCATGACATGGCTTCCAGGTTACTAGGTCTGAGAGGCCAATTCCGGCATTGTTTGGGTCTTTGCAGCTGCAGACGTCACCCCGGTACAACCCCTTGAAGCCAAAGGTTGCATATTTGCGTTACGTTGGTGTCAAGGGGTTAAATTAACCACTTCAGCCCCGGAAGATTTGGCTGCTCAATGACCAGGCCGTTTTTTGTGATACGGCACTTCATCGATTCAACTGACAATTGCGCGGTCGTGCGACGTTGTACCCAAACAAAATTGACGTCCTTTTTTTCCCACAAATAGAGCTTCCTTTTGGTGGTATTTGATCACCTCTGCAGTTTTAATTTTTTGCGCTATAAACAAAAGAAGAGCGACAATTTAAAAAAAAACACAATATCTTTTACTTTTTGCTATAATAAATATCCCACATTTAAAAAAAAAAAAAAACTAATTTTTTCCTCAGTTTAGGCCGATATGTATTCTTTTACATATTTTTGGTAAAAAAAAAATCACAATAAGCGTATATTGTGATTACTGTATAAATGTCACTGGCAGGGAAGAGGTTAAAACTAGGGGGCGATCAAGGGGTTAACTGTGTTCCCTCAGCGTGTTCTAACCATGGGAGGGGGGGGGGATGGGACTGTCTAGGAGGAGAGAGAGATCGGTGTTCATACTTAGTATGAACACACAATCTGTCTCTACTCCCCTGAAAGAACCAGGATTTATGTATTTACACACAAACAGATCCCGATTCTCACTCTGCCACGAGCGATTGCGGGTGCCCGGCGGTCATCGCGCCCGCCAGGCACTCGCATCGGCTCCGGGCACACGCGGCGCGCACCCCTAGTGGCCAAAAGGAAAAGCGCCATAAGATAACGTCGATTTGCCCAGCTGAGCCAACCTGCCACAGTAAAACTGCGCCGGCTGGTCCAGAAGTGGTTAAACAAATAAAAAAAAAATTGTCAAGTAGGGGGCTTCTTAAAAAAAGTAAATGTAAAAAGTGTAAAAGGAAAAAAAAAATAAAAATAAAATAATAATTAAAAAAAATAAAAATGTAAAAGCACCCCATTCCCTGCATGTACAAATGTAAACACTCACATAGGTCCGACACGCATATGTAAACAGCGATCCCACCACACATGTGAGGAATCGCTGTGAATGTTGGAGTGAGAGCAATCATTTCTAGGGCCAGTCTTTACGGTTACCTGTAAACTGATGACCTGTAAAAGTGTTTCAAGGTCTATGGACAATTTTGGGCAAATGGCCTGGTCAGGAAGTGGGTAAAACCTTCCCGGGCTGAAGTGGTTATAAAAAAAAAAGCATTTGATATACAACTGCGCAAATATTGTGCAACATAAAAAACTATTTTATTTTCCAGTGTCTCTGCTTTCAGAAAAAAAAAAAATTGTTTGGGGGGTTCTATGCAGATTTTTAGGAAAAAAATTATTTCAAATGTGTGCAAAAAATGTAAACATGGTAAAAGACATGTAGTGGTCATGTGACTTCTGAGGCTTATCTGGCTCTGTGTGAGGTAAGCACAGCCTCCCCTCAGTGACTGGTTTAAACTTCTGTTCCCAACAGTGACAGGTTCTCTTCAGTGGAGCCCTCAGCTGTTGGTTGATGGGGAGGGCATTCACTAGGATAGAGGCCTTCCGCAGAGGCCTAAATACAGCAGTTACTATAGCAACTGTTTCACCACACACAAAAGGGCGGGAAGCGGCCTCTAGGGCGGGGCTTGGTCAAGTCTTTAAGAGTAAGCAATAGAGCTATTGGAAGCGCTGCAAGACCCGGGGGCGTGGCCTGCCGCCTAGTGCAGGTGGAGCGCCCGCCATTTATTCACACTGCGCGGAGTGTGAGGAGAGCGGAGGAGGAGCCCGGACCCCGAGGAGGACAGAGGAGGAGCATGGACACGGTGAGGAGACGCTGTACACCCGGTCAGTCCTGTACCTGTGTGTGAGAGTCATTACCTCCGGCCATATAGTAATGATTATATCTCCCCAAATCCTCTCAGAGACCCATGACTGGAGTGATGTGTTCTATAGAGTACTCATCCTATATCTGTGTACACACCGAACCACGGAGTGCCTGTATATATATCTATGTGTGTGTGTGTGTGTGTATATATATATATATATACTGTGTTGTACATCTATAGTGGGATGAGCAGTGTGTGTGAACAGAATTCTGTTTGTTGGACACATGAATACAGAGGAGGGGGCAGTGTGACGTCATCGCTGGACTACCAGAGGGGGCCAGATCACCTCTCCATCCCCCACCTCACATGTCCCCTGCCGCTCCAGGTGTCCCCTACCCTGTTAACATGGAGTCTCTGGACGCTCCCCCCTCCTCACATGTCCCCTCCCCCCTCCTCACATGTCCCCTACCCCTTCATACGTCCCATCCCCCCTCCTCACATGTCCCCTGGCCCCTGCAGGTGTCCCCTACCCTGTCCCTCCTCACATGTCCCCTCCCTTTTCCTCACGTCTCCTCCCCCTCCTCACATGTCCCCCTATCTCCTCACATGTCCTCTCCTTCCTCTTCACATGTCCCCTCCCTCTTCCTCACATGTCCTCTCCTTCCTCTTCACATGTCCTCTCCTTCCTCTTCACATGTCCCCTCCCTCTTCCTCACATGTCTCCCCCTCCTCCACATGTCCCCTCCCTCTTCCTCACATGTCCTCTCCTTCCTCTTCACATGTCCCCTCCCCCCTCCTCACATGTCCCCTACCCCTTCATACGTCCCCTCCCCCCTCCTCACATGTCCCCTACCCCTTCATACATCCCCTCCCCCCTCCTCACATGTCCCCTGGCCCCTCCAGGTGTCCCCTACCATGTCCCTCCTCACATATCCCCTCCCTTTTCCTCACATGTCTCCTCCCCCTCCTCACATGTCCCCCTATCTCCTCACATGTCCCCTCCCCCTCCTCACATGTCTCCTCCCCCTCCTCACATGTCCCCCTATCTCCTCACATGTCCCCCTATCTCCTCACATGTCCCCTCCCCCTCCTCACATGTCCCCCCTCCTCACATGTCCTCTCCTTCCTCTTCACATGTCCCCTCCCTCTTCCTCACATGTCCTCTCCTTCCTCTTCACATGTCCCCTCCCTCTTCCTCACATGTCTCCCCCTCCTCCACATGTCCCCTCCCTCTTCCTCACATGTCCTCTCCTTCCTCTTCACATGTCCCCTCCCTCTTCCTCACATGTCTCCCCCTCCTCCACATGTCCACTCCCTCCTCACATTTCCCCTTCCCCTCCTCACATGTCCCCCTCCTCCTCTTTCCTCCTCACGTGTCCCTCATCTCCTCCTTACATGTGTCTTCACATGGCCCCTCCTCATATGTCCCCCTCCTCCACATGTCCCCTCCCTCTTCCTCACATGTTCCCTCCCCCTCCTCACATGTCCCTCCCTCCTTCACATGCCCCCCTTACATGTTTCCCCCCTCACATTTCCCGTTCCTCTCCTCACATGTCCACTCCCCCTCCTTACATGTCCCTTCCTTCCTCCAAACATATCCCCCCTCCCTCACATGTGCCCTCCCTCCTCCTCACATGTTCTTTCCCTTCCCCCTCTTTACTTGTCTCCTCCCCTCCTCACATGTGCCCTCCCTCTTCCTCACATGTCCCCCCTCCTCCCTCACATGTTCCCTCCCCCTCCTTACAAGTCCCTCTCTCCTCCACATGCCCACTCCCCCCTCACATGTCCCCCCCACACACACATTTCCCCTTCCTCTCCTCACATGTCCCTTCCTCACATATCCCTCCTCCCTCACATGTGCCCTCCCTCCTCCTCTCATGTTCTTCCCTCCCCCCTCTTTACTTGTCTCCTCCCCTCCTCACATGTGCCCTCCCTCTTCCTCATGTCCCCTCTTCAGTTGTGCCCTCCCTCCTTCTCACATGTCCTCTCCCTCTTCTTCACATGTACCCTCCATCCTACGCACATATCCATTTTATCCTCCTCACATGTGTCCTCTTATGTCCCCTCCCCCTTCTCACATGTCCCCTCCCTCCTCACATGTCACCTCTTTACATGTCCCCTTTCTCCAGCTTAAATCCCCCCCCCCTACATGTCCCCATGTAAACCTCATGGAATGAAGGGCTGTCATTTGGGATGCAGTGGCTGTATGGACAGCTCTCCCCCTCCTCACATGTCCCCTCCTCCCTCACATGTCCCCCTATATCCTCCTTACATGTCCCCTATCTGCTCCCCACATGTCTCCTCCCCTTCTCCTCACACATCCCCTCCCCCCTGCTCACATGTTTCCCACCCTTCATATTTCCCTTCCTTCCTCTTCATATTTCCCCTTCCCTTCCTCACATGTCCCCTCCCTCTTCCTGACATGCCTTCCCCCCTCCTCACATTTCCCCTTGCTCTTCTCACATGTCCACTCTTCCTCCTCACATGTCCCCTCCTTCTCACATGTCCACTCCCCCTCCTCACATGTCCCCTCCTTCTCACATGTCCACTCCCCCTCCCCACATGTCCACTCTTCCTCCTCACATGTCCCCTTCTTCTCACATGTCCACTCTTCCTCCTCACATGTCCCCTTCTTCTCACATGTCCACTCCCCCTCCTCACATGTCCTCTTCTTCTCACATGTCCCCTCCTTCTCACATGTCCACTCCCCCTCCTCACATGTCCCCTCCTTCTCACATGTCCACTCCCCCTCCTCACATGTCCACTCTTCCTCCTCACATGTCCTCTCCTTCTCACATGTCCCCTCCCCCTCCTCACATGTCCTCTCCTTCTCACATGTCCACTCCCCCTCCTCACATGTCCCCTCCTTCTCACATGTCCACTCCCCCTCCTCACATGTCCCCTCCTTCCCACATGTCCACTCCCCCTCCTCACGTGTCCACTCTTCCTCCTCACATGTCCTCTCCTTCTCACATGTCCACTCCCCCTCCTCACATGTCCTCTCCTTCTCACATTTCCACTCCCCCTCCTCACATGTCCCCTCCTTCTCATTTGTCCACTCCTCCTCCTCACATGTCCCCTCCTTCTCACATGTCCACTCCCCCTCCTCACATGTATCCTCCTTCTCACATGTCCACTCCCCCTCCTCACATGTCCACTCTTCCTCCTCACATGTTCCCTCCTTCTCACATGTCCCCTACCCCTCGTCACATGTCCCCTCCCCCTCCTCACATGTCCTTTTCTTTCTCCCTCGCTCCCTCTTCTTTACATGTGCTCTCCCTCTTCTTCACATGTGCTCTCTCTCTTCTTCAGATATCCCCTCCCTCTTCTTCACATGTTCCCTCCCTCCTCCTCACATGTACCCTCCCTCTTCTTCACATGTGCCCTCCCTCCTTCTCACATGTACCCTCCCTCTTCTTCACATGTGCCCCCCTCCTCCTCACATGTCCCCTCCCTCTTCTTTACATGTTCCCTCCCTCCTCCTCACATGTCCCCTCCCTGTTCTTCACTTGTGCCATCCCTTCTCCTCACATGTCCTCTCTCTCTTCTTCACATGTCCCCTCTGTCCTACTCACATATTCACTTTTTCCTCCTCACATACCCCCCCCCCCCCTCACTCATTTTTTTTTTATTCCTTATTTATACAAAAGGGGGCAGAGAGTCCATTAATACATCAAGTTCCACAGAATACATACACAATCTCTTTTAGTATCGATACATTTTAGGATAGAATATTATTCCACAACTATATATAGAATATTCCATCCTCAACAAATCTCCCTCTTATCTTCGTAATTTAGAAAGTAACTACCAATATAATACCTCAGGTTTTGCCCCAATGGACTCTTCAGTTCTGCTTTTCATTTTTATTTTTTTTTTAAAAGAAAAGAAAAAACAAATCGAGCTAAACAAAACAAAACAAAAAAACAACCCCCCCCCAAAAAAGGGAGGAGAGACAAACACCTATTCCCAGAGGAGAAACAAACACCTATTCTCAGAGGAGATGGACGACCTCCGTGTATTAATAGAAACGCGGGCAGGGGGACCTCACTCCCCAGAGCTACTCTCCAGCAGTCTCTTCCCTTCTTCTTAGTATACAAGTAGATCCCAGGCTGACCATGTTTTAGTGTATTGCTTTTTTCTGTCTTGAGCCGAGAGCACTAAGTCCTCCATGGCCCCGATACTTCTAACCCTGCTAAGCCACATGGCAATAGAAGTAGATTTAGAGTCTCTCCACCAGAGAGTGATAAAAGCTTTGGCGGTGTTAACCAAGTGACATAGCACAGATTTTTTGTATGTCTGTGGTGGAATTTGTGAACAATGAAGCAAGAAAAATGCGGGATCTTGGAAAAACTGTACGTTTTTGAGAGATCCTCTGTACCTCCAGCCCATACTGTCTAATCTTTGGGCAAGACCAGAATATGTGAAAAAAAGTCCCCTGCTTCTCTCTGCATTGCCAACAGCGATCCGAGGCCTCTGGAAAAAATTAGCAAAGCCTTGACGGGATATAATACTATCGCGTCAATAGCTTATAATTGGATTCCTGGATTTGCGTACAGATAGATGAGTTCAACGAGAGATAGATAATATTCTGACGCTGAGCTGGTGAAAAGGTCTTATTGGGATCTCTTTCCCATTTGCTAAGGTCCGGCATCACAAAATCCTCTGAGGGAACAATTATCAGAGCATAAATCTAGGCGATCGCCTGAGAAAGAGGTTCTTTTTCATCACAGTATGATTCAAATGTTTGTTGACGTTGATAATTCGTCGGTGGGACCAGAGACCCGAAAAAATGGCATAACTGCATAACTTTTATACCCCCCCGGTTGCGTCAACCAGGAGGCTATTGAATGCGCCTGTTTCTATACCTGGAAGAAAACTAGGTTTTCCCCGAATGGGGAACAGTGGTGATTGTATCAAAGAAAATTTAGAGTTCCAGCAAATCCTAGAGCCAATTCGCAGTGTAGGACCTATAATACCGTGTTTCCCCGAAAGTAAGACAGTGTCTTACTTTCTTTTTATCCCTAAAAGCCCCACTATGTCTTACTTTCGGGGTATGTCTTATATTGGGAAAAAAAAATTTTTTTTATTCTTTATTGCAATATTTTTTTTTTTTTTTTAATCAGCCCTGTTGGGGGGCTTTGGTGAGATATCAGGGGTCTTAACAGACCTCTGATATCTCCCCCTTGAGACAGAGAAAGAGACAGAGGATAGAGATTCCCCAGTCCCTTTCTCTGCAGCGTCAGCTGCTCTGAGAATGAAAGGAGAGAAGACAGCGGCTTCTCTCCATTCATAAACTGACACATTGTAATCACAGGAGATTACAATGTTTCAGTTATGTGAATGGACAGAGTCAGCTGACTCTGTCTATTCACAAGGGAAGGAGGGGGAGGACGGAGGAACGGAGGGGGAGAACGGAGGGGACAGAGAAGGAGGGGGGAACGGAGGGGACAGCGGGGAGGCACAGAGGAGGAAAGCGGAACGGAGGGGGAGAACGGAGGGGACAGAGAAGGAGGGGGAGAACGGAGGGGACAGAGAAGGAGGGGAGAACGGAGGGGACAGCTGGGAGGCACAGAGGAGGAAAGCGGAACGGAGGGGAAGAACGGAGGGGGACAGAGAAGGAGGGGGGAACGGAGGGGACAGCGGGGAGGCACAGAGGAGAAAAGCGGAACGGAGGGGGAGAACGGAGGGGACAGAGAAGGAGGGGGGAACGGAGGGGACAGCGGGGAGGCACAGAGGAGGAAAGCGGAACGGAGGGGGAGAACGGAGGGGGACAGAGAAGGAGGGGTACCGCACTTCACTGCAGGCAAATCCCCCCGTGTTTCCCCGAAAGTAAGACATATGTCTTACTTTCGGGGTATGGCTTATATTAGCTGACCCCTCTGAAACTCCCGATACGTCTTACAATCGGGGGTGTCTTACTATCGGGGAAACACGGTAGGGTGCGTTTTAAGAGAGACCAGTAGGGCTGCATTGTACCAAGACGCTCTGCATAGGGGTACCGGGCTAAACTGTTGTTCTATATCTGTCCAAAGTTTAAATTATGTATATCTGCACCAATCAACCACTCTGCCAAGATGGGCCACTTGATAATATTTAAATGCATCTGGGACAGCTACTAAACTTTATAATTATGATCTCCTACTTGTAGCCCCAGGATATCGTGATTTCACCGGATTTTATTCAGTAATGGCTCTAACAAAAGAGCAAACAACTAAGGCGAGAGAGGGCAGCCCTGGCGGGTACCATTTGGGATCTTTAAAAGGTTTTGAAAATACTCCATTTACTTTTATCAAGGCCTGTGGAGTGGAATAAACCTTGGCAATCCACTGAAGCATATGTTCTCCCTAGCCTATATGCCTTAGGACTGCAAACATAAAGTGCCAGTTTACTCTATCAAAAGCTTTTTCTGCATCAGTACTCAATAAGACGCAGGGGTGTTTGTTTTGTTAGCATAATGGACCAAGTTAACCACTTGCTGACCAGCTACCGTCATTATACTGCAGCAGGTTGGCACGATCCCGCGAACCGTCGTAGCTGTACGCTGGCTCCTTTAAGCGGGATAGCAGGCGCGCACGCGCCCTGCCCGTTGCACTGCGGGGGTGCCGATGCTCGTGGCCGACGGTCGCGATGACCGCCGGCCACGAGCGATTGTGGGCACGAGAGGCAGAACAGGGACATGTGTGTGTAAACCAGGGCTCGACAAAACCCGGGCGCCAGGTCGCATTTGCGACTAGAATTAGCGACCTGGTGCCTGGGGCGGCACAGCTGGGGGTATCCTTTCTCTGTGCAGACTCCCACCCCCCTGTGCGATCGCGTCGGTCCGCACCGGCCGGTAATTGAGGCCCCGGCTTTGCGGCCTTCTTCGGTATTTCTGGAGTCCTTCTGAAATCTGGCGCCATCTTGTGGTGGCCGTTGGTATTGCAACCAGCAATGCTAATGCAATGCTAATGCGAAATACCTGCCTGTTTTCACTGCCCATCTCCTTCCCAAAAGTGGAGAAGAGAAGGAAGTGAATGTGGTTATAGCCTTTTTTTTTTTTTTTCGTAATAGATTTTATTTTTATTTATTTATATTTATATAAAAACTGTTAAATTAATTTTAATTAGGAAAAAAATAAATAATTTGTTATCTCCCTGCTTGGCCCCTTTCACACAGGCTGTCTGATCAGGTTCGCCTGTCTGTTTTTCAGGCGGACCTGATCGGACCCTTAGAGCCCTTTCACACCGAGCCGCAGGGGGCATCGGCGGTAAAGCGGCGCTATTTTTAGCGCTGCTTTACCGTCGTTTTAGTGACGCTATTCGGGCCTCTAGCAGGGCGGTCTTTTTATGTGTAAATTTAAGATTAGTTATTTTTTATATTGAAAATAAAGCTTTGTCGGTCGTTTAAAAAAAAACTGGCTCCTAACTTTTTTAGCTGGCTCCTAGATTCCAAGCAAATTTGTCAAGCCCTGGTGTAAACATACAAATGCCTGTTCTGTGAGGAGAGGCAGATCGTGAGTTCCTAATAGCTAGGAACCACGATCTGTCATCTCCTATAGTCATTCCCCTCCCCCCACAGTTAGAACACACACTAGGGAACACAGTTAACCCCTTGATCACCCCCTCATGTTAACCCCTTCCCTGCCAGTGACATCTACACAGTAATCAGTGCATTTTTTTAGCACTGATCGCTGTATAATTGTCAATCATCAAAAATGTGTCAAAAGTGTCCCATGTGTTTCGCCATAATGTCGCAGTCCCGATAAAAATCGCAGATCGCCGCCATTACTAGTAAAAAAAATTTAAATGCCATAAATCTATCCCCTATTTTGTAGATGACTTTTGCGCAAACCAATCAATATATGCTTATTGTGATTTTTATTACCAAAAATATGTAGAAGAATACATATTGGCCCCAGCTGAGGAAAAAAATTGCTTTTTTTTAAAAAAAATTGGGGATATATATTATAGCAAAAAGTACAATATATTGTGTTTTTTTTTTTCAAAATTGATCCTTTTTTTGTTTATAGCGCAAAAAATAAAAAACCGCAGATGTGATCAAATACCACCAAAATAAAGCTCTATTTGTGGGGAAAAAAAAGGACATCAATTTTTTTTTGTGTTCAGCGTCGCACGACCGCGCAATTGTCAGTTAAAGCGACACAGTGCTGTATTGCAAAAAATGGCCTGGTCATTGAGCAGCCAAATCTTCCGGGGCTGAAGTGGTTAAGTACTTTAATGGTATTGTCTCTCGCTTCACTAGCAGGAATAAAACCCACTTGATCTAAGTGAACCAGCTGGGAAAGCTGTGATTAAAGATGAGAGGCAAGTAATTTAGTAAAAATCTTTAAGTCCACATTAAGTAACGAGATTGGCTGGTGACTGCCGCATTCCGACGGGTCTTTCCCTTCTTTTGGGATAACTGAGATATGTGCCAAGAGTGCATCCGGGGGAAATGCGGTCGTCTGGCCTAAAGCATTATACACTTATATCATATGCGTACCTAGCAGTGGGAGGAAGTTTTTATAATACCGTATGGTGAATCCATCAGGGCCTGGTGCCTTCCCAGGTTTAACCGTCTTTATCACCGTATTTAATTCTTCAATGGTGATAGGGGCTTCTAGATTGCAAAGAACCGGGGAGGGTAGTCGAGAAAGGCGCACTGAGAGATATTCCTCCAGGGAAGAAGGGAGTAAAGGTGATGGTGCCAAATTATATAGAGAGGAGTAATATTCCCCAAACGTCTAAACAATATCTTTTGGCAATGAGAGTAATTGTCCATCCCTTCCTTTTATATGGGGTATGTATGATGCCGTACCCCTTTCCTTGAGCTTCCCAGCCAGCTATTTGCTACATTTATCTCCCAATTCGTATGATACCTTCCTGCCTGATTGTATTGCTGCTTTGGCTTTGAAGTGGAGAAGATCTGTTTTCTGTCTCCTCAAATGGGCCAGGTCATTCCCCAAAGAAGGCACCTGTGTCTTCTTACGTTGCAATTCAAGGGCCTGGATGTCCTCTAGCAGTTTTTTTATCTGTGCTCTCCGCGCCTTCTTCAATCGGGATCCGTGTTTGATCAGAATCTCGCGAATTACTGCCTTATGTGCTTCCCACACCATGCCCGGGTCACTCCCCCGGAGTGTCGTTTATCTGAAAGTATGCTGTAAGCTCTTTAGCCACATCGTCCCGAATTTCAGGAGTCTGCAGTAGACTCTCTTTCAAACGCCAACGCCACTCCGAGGAGTAAGTCGAGCCAGACAGGGAAAGACTGAGCGTGACCGGAGCATGGTCCGACCACGTTATGTGTCCTATGGAAACATGCAGTACCGAGGCGAGTAAATGATGTGGGACCAAAAATAAATCTATACGAGAATATAATTCATGAGGGTTGGAAATAAAAGTATAATCTCTTTCCCTTGCATGAAAAGTACACACTTGAAAAAGGAGCGCGCATGTGCCGTATGGACCTTGCGCATACTCAGAAACGCGTTGTGTTTTCTCCCTATTGCACACATCACCAGCTGCTTCCCGAGCTTCCTGAGCTGCCGCTCCGCTCCTCTGCAGAGACAGACATTGGTCCGTCCTGGCTTCCCGTCAGATTGCACTTGGACTGGGGGCTTCTTTGGGAATTGCTTATTGTTCCTTTCCACCTTGGATAAATACCATCTTGTTCAACATACCACTCCTATTTGTAAGTGGATATTTTTATTATTTATTGGTAAATAAATCATTTTACTTAGCGGCGCTCCTCTTCTTTTGTTTTTTGTCTTTGATGGATCTGAGCTGACTTCACTCTATAGAAGAGCTGCCCTTCGTATACAGTGTCCCACAAGAAAAGTCTCACATCCGGTGTCTCCCACCTATTGCTCATCCCTCAGGGATCCCCTCCTGAATTATGGACTGTTTTTTCAGCATTTGTCAAAGTCAACTAACATTTCTCAAGCCACACCGTGATTGATCCAGCACAAGACTTTCTGTTTTATTTCTATTTACTTTTTATAACCATTTGCTTCACTGCCTCTGAGCGTCTAATTTGTTTTTTACATGAAAACTACGCCAGACGTCTACCAGCTGCAATTCATGTAACTTCCATAGAATACGTTTCCTGGTACCACCGGGGACGCAAGAAGTCCCGGAGGAGGTGTCTACTCTAGGGTCCAAAGGAACATTAAAATCCCCCCCCCCCGAGGATGAATTTACCTTCCGCAAACTCTGCTAGCTTTGAGAAAGCTTTACTCAAAAGAGTCTTGGTGCAAATTTGGTGCATATATAGTAGCCAGTGTCACCTTAACGCCGCCAATGTGGCCTTTAAGAAAGAGATAACGGCCATTTATATCCAGATGTTTATCCGTAAGAGGCCAGGATACACAACTAGAGATCAAAATAGAAACACCTTTAGATTTTGCTTCTTGGTTAGAAGCATGGTATGCACAGGGGAAAAAATCTATTCTGGAGAAAAGGAAGAAAATGTGTTTCTTGCACAAATGCCACATCTGTACAAGAGTGCTTCAAATCATTAAGAAGCATCTAAGTTTTTCCGGGACATTAAGACCCCTTGCACACCGAGCCGCCCTGGGCGTCAGCGGTAAAGCGGTGCTATTTTTAGGTTTACCATCGTTTTAGGGGCGCTATTTGGCTGCTAGCAGGGCGGTTTTAACCTCCCACTAGCGGCCGAAAAGGGGTTAAATCTGCCTGCAAAACGCCGCTCAGCGTTTTTTGTCGGTGGTATCGCAGCGCTACCCCATTGATTTCAATGGGGAGCAGCGGTGGAGTAGCGGTGAGTTCATCGCTCCTTCACTGCTCCAAAGAAGTTCCTGGCAGGACTTTTTCTGACGCCCTGCCAGCGCACCGCTCCAGTGTGAAAGCCCTCACACTGGAGTGCATGGAGCAGCTGTTTTAGGGCGGTTTGCAGGTGCTATTTTTAACGCTATAGCGCCTGCAAAATGCCCCCAGTGTGAAAAGGGTCTATATGGGGAGTTGATTTGGAATTGGCTGAGGAGCTAAGCTCCTGACCCTATTCCCCCAGCTATTTATATAATCACATAATGTAATGCAACTATACAAACCCAAAATATTTGTATGCATTCATGCAAAGTGAAAGAGAGCAGCATATATCAATCCTTCTTTATATGTACCAAAGGAAGGGAAAAAAAAAAAAAAGAGGGGGGAGGGGGAAACCCCCTCCCCCTTTATATACAGTATACGAATATATACATATATAGACTCCACTCTGCTTATATAGCCTTATCTGAGCTTCTGCTGGTATCTAGCATCTTACATCTTACTTCCCTCAGGCCTGTTCCATGTTCGCACAACTACAGGCTATCCAAGGGGTTCCCGCAACATCTTATTGCCATTCTGTCCCAAATCCTGTCCCATATCTAAACAATATTCTTTCCAAGTCTCCTGCCGAGGTTATCTCCCTCTCATCTCTCCACTACCCCTAATCATTCCCCACCCGTCTTTCCCCCCCACCCCACTCCACATATGCCATTTTCCTCAAACCCCATTCGTATCAATACATTCTCGTGGGGGTATGGGAGGAGAAGGGACCAAAACAATACCCCCAATATCTTCCATGTAGTCCGAGCTTATTTTCTCAGGCTCCGTGGCTGGAACCCTCCTTCCGGTTCCACAGTCTACCTCCGCCACAGTATACTTAGACTATATTACTAGTACTAATCACCTCTCTCAAACCAACACACCAAAAAAAAAAAAATTCTCTTTCCCACCCCCTTTTCTTCCACTCTTTAGGGGGAACCTTCTTCCCCTTTCCTCTCCCCCCCCCTCAAAACACACAACAAAAATCCACATTCTTGTGTCCCACCTAATTTCCTATAAAAAACATTAGGGCTACAACTAACGATTTTTTTCATAATCGATTAGTTGGCCGATTATTGTTTCGATTAATCGGTTAAAAAACTTTAAAAAAAGTGTGGTGTATAATTTACGGTAGTTAATATTTAAAGTTTTAAAATAAAGGCAATTTATTCTTAAATATCTCTATGCAGTGGTAAATATAAATAACCAACTATATGGTTAGGGAGCAAAATATCTAATCCACTCTGAGAATAACAGACAGAAGAGATATACTGTACAGTATATACTATTAGAGGTGATATACTGTATATACTATTAGAAGAGATATACTGTGTATACTATTAAAGGGTGAATCTGGTAAATATCATCAGACTCAGATATCAAATTTTTTTATTTAAAAAACAATGTCAAACTTCAAAAAAAAAGTAATTTTAACGGGAAAATTTGGAAGTAGAAAACTTCTTGGTGAAAGGAATTATCAGACAGTATATGTGGTTTTCGTTCAGAAATGACATTCATTTTAAAAACAGAATGTTAAAAACAAGTGAAAATTTCAAACATTCTTTCATTCAGCGAATGTACAAAGATTTTTCGTCTGAATATTCTTGTCTGAAAATTGATCCGCGTGGCCAGCCTAAGGCTCGGTTCACACCTATGCAGTTTGCTTTTGATCTGTTTCTGCAGTGTTTTTCGCTGTGCTTTTTAGGGCTGAAACAACTAATCGATTAATCGACAACCAATCGATTATGAAAATAGTTGTCAACTATTTTCACAATCGATTAATCGGCCAGCCGATTATTTGGCCTGCATACAGAATGCATTATTTGTTTACATATCAGGAAATACAGTACAGCACACATACAGCTCAGTACACCACCCATACATGTCAGGAAGTGCCTGAGAACTTGTGAATGTGAATGTGTGAGGAGCAATGCCTCATGGAACATGTAGTCCTGGGCTGGAAGTGAGTGGGTCTAAAAGCAGAAGTTTTTTTTACCTTGCTATAGGGGCACACTATACTATAATTTGCAGCACTCTAAAGGCAGGAGGAGCCAGAGGCATCGGTGGGGGACCCCAGAAGAGAAGAATCGGGGCTGCTCTGTGCAAAACCATTACACAGAGCAGGTAAGTATAACATGTTTGTTTTAAAAAAAATATGACTTTAAAGACTGTGCAGGGAAGATCAGCATCTGAACCCAGAGAGGGTGAGGCTGATAGACTGGAGGTAATAGAAGGCATTACTATTACATTTAAAGTAAACTTTTACATGGAGGCAAGCCACATTACGTGGGAGCAGGGCACATTTGAAGGAGGCAGGGCACATTACGTGGGAGCAGGGCACATTACGTGGGAGCAGGGCACATTACATGTGCCCCAGTGTGAATGGGGTCTAAATAAAAAATGTGATCTCTGAGTCTGATGATATTTACCATATTCAACCTCCAATAGTATATACAGTATATCTCTTCTGTCTGTTATTCTCAGAGTGGATTAGAGATTTTGCTCCCTAATCATATAGTTGATTATTTAGATTAACCACTGCATAGAGATTTTGAAGAATAAATTGCCTTTTTTTTTAAACTTTACATATTAAATTATACACCACACTTTTCTTTAAGGTTATTATCCGATTAATCGATTAATCGAAGCAATAATCGGCCAACTAATCGATTGTGAAAATAATCGTTAGTTGCAGCCCTAGTGCTTTTTGATTTTTGCGCATGTGATTTTGCTGCGATTTGCGTTTTTTTTTGCATTTTTTTGGCCAATTTGTTGTTGGGCAATTAAAAAACACAAATTGCTGCAAAATTGCATTACATGCTTTTCTGCAGCTTCTCCATTGAAGTATAATGCACCAAAAAAGTACAATTTTGCATTAAACAAAAGTCCCTGACCCTTTCCAAATAAGCAGCGGCTGAAAAAAGCATAGATGTGAACGTGTCCCATAGGAAACCATGTAAATGAACTGTAGTGCGTTTCTGCAAAAACACATAGATGTGAACCAGGTCTAAGACGTTTATTAACATAATGGGGTTAAAAAAAACTAAAATTAGCCCTTTATAGTACAAAAAATCAAATAAACACTACTGTAAGGGGTTTATTTTTTTACTGTAGAACTGTGAAAGTAATATTTACAGTAGCAATTATTTGCTCTTTTTGTACTATAAAGGGCTCATTTTAGTTTTTTTTTAACCCCATTATGTTACTGGCCGATTAATCGATTATAAAAATAATATTTTAGAGTACAAAAAGAGCAAATAATCACTACTGTAAATATTACTTTCACTGTTGCACAGTAAAAAAACTAACCCCTTACAGTAGCGATTATTTGCTCTTTTTGTACTATAAAAGGCAAATTTTTATTTATTTTTTTACCCCATTATGTTACTAAACGTCTTAGGCCTGGTTCACACCTATGTGTTTTTTGGTGCTTTTTGCAGAAACGCACTGCAGTTCATTTAACGTTCACATCTATGCTTATTTCAGCTGCTGCGTATTTGGAAAGGGTCAGGGACTTTTTTCCAACGCAAAACTTTTGCTTTTTTGGTTCAATATACTTCATTGGAGAAGCTGCAGAAAAGCATGTAATGCGTTTTTGCAGCAATTTGTTTTTTTTTAATCTGCCCAACAACAAATTGGCCAAAAAAAAGGCATAAAAAAAATGCAAAAACGCAAATCGCTGCAAAATCACGTGCGCAAAAAATCAAAACACACAGCAAAAAGCACTGCAGAAACAGATCAAAAGCAAACTGCATAGGTGTGTACCGAGCCTTGTGCTGGCCACACAAATCAATTTTCAGACGAGAATATTCATATTAAAAATCTTTGTACATTCGCTGAATGAAAGAATGTTGTTTGAAATTTTCACTTGCTTTTAACATTCTGTTTTAAAATGAATGTAATTTCTGACTGAAAACCACATACACTGTCTGAAAATTCCTTTGACCAAGAAGTTTTCTATTATTTCTAAATTTTCCCATCACTGTGGTTGAAAACAAATGTCGATTTGACCCCACTAACGATTAGAAAATCGAACGAACGTTCTTAAAATCAAAATTTTTTTTGAAGGAAAACATTGTTTTTTTATGGCCAGCATATAATATATTACAGTTCTGTTTGAAAATCTGCTAAACAGTCTAACTTTTTTCTCTTTTACATAAAAAAATTTGATCTCTGAGTCTGATGATATTTACCAGATTCAACCTCTAATAGTATATACACTATATCTCTTCTGTCCGTTTCAGTCTCAGAGTGGATTACAGATTTTACTCCCTAAACATATAGTTGGTTATTTATATTTACCACTGCATAGAGAGATATTTAAGAAGAAATTGCCTTTTTTTAAAACTTTACATATTAACTAAATTATACACCACACTTTTTTTAAGGTTATTAACATAAAAAATAATCGGCCGACTAATCGATTATGAAATTAATCGTTAGTTGCAGCCATAGATAAATCTATTTCTTAACATTTATTAGGGAAAAGTACAAAAAGAATTAAAGATTTGTAAGAACATAAACTTTATGTTAACTTTTTCATTCATATTTACCCAGCAGAGGGCTCACTCATATAGCCGTCCAGGACCACACATCACCAAGGTCAACACATCTCCCTAGATGGTACAGCCAGGTGGTAAGCCACAACTGCCAACCCCGCACAAATCGGTGACCCCCTGACGTTATCTATGCGACAACTACCCGCAGCCAGGGCTCCTGCGACGAGCAGCCCAAGACCCCTCGTCTGTCCCTGGCCCAGACAGTCACTCCACAGGTGATTACAAGCAGACAGCTGTGGAACCTCCCAACCGCGGCTGAACGCCAACACCTGTCTGCACCCACTATGGAGATAGACTGATGTGGGAGGTGAACCATCACATGAGTGAAGCCAAAGTCTGTTGATCTACTGATTATCCTAGTGGAGAGATTTATATTTAATATAATGGAATAGTGAGCTGAGAAAATGTCCTTTTTCCCTTCTCCTTTCCCTTCTCTCTCTACTCTAACCTTTTTCCCCCCTCTTCCCTCCTCAAAAAAAAAAAAATTGGGGTGGGGGGAGCCACCCACGGGGGCCGCGATTTCCTACTCGAGCTCCATGGGAAGAACGCCCAATTATGTTTGTCTCAGGGCAATCGTCCGCACCCTCAAAGATCCCATGAACTATGTGGTAAGTGGAAAAAAAAGGGGGGGGGGGAGCTACATATAAATGCGTCCACCCACACACCCTCTCTCCTACCCTTAGTCCTATATCCCATACTGATTTATATATAGTACTTTAAGGGTGCCTATCCAATTTATGACACCTTGTAGAGTGCACCCTAACCTAATAAGTGATTTATACAACATCTAATTATTTATAAAAAATAAAAGAATTCAATAGTGCATATAAAGTCCACGCTATCTGCTAGACCTCAGCGAACAAGCTGAAAAAACATTTCCCTGAAAAGGATTCTCGCTGCCAAAAAAAAAAAAAAAAGGAATAAATTTGCTGCAATCTAAAAAAGAAAAAGAAAAAAGGGCCTCGGACAAGTTAAGTCTCATGTCCTCCAGATTGGGAGGTAATACCAGATCCCCAGATCCCCGGCTTCCCCCTACTGTCTGGGGTGGTAAATCATCTGCTATAGAAGAGGTTGCTGTTCGTCATAATGGTCTCATTATAGGCTGCAGCCAATTTGGGATTCAAAAAACCTCTATCCCCAAAAAGGTGAACAATTCTGGGAGGTCGGCAGGACAAATGACGATGAGTTCTTCTTTACAGTTAATGAAATGGGGTAACCCCACCGGTATGTACCCCCCCAACTTCCTGATCTTGTCTAAAAGTGGGCGCAACATTGCCCTTTGTTATAAGGTAGCCCGGGATAGATCTGGTAGTATTTTCACGGGGGCCCCCTCATGGTCAATTTCTCCTGCCTCCCATGCCTTGTGACTTAATAACTCTTTATGAGCATAACGATCGAAACGGCATATAACATCTCTGGGACTATTCAGGTTTACTGAGCGAGGTCCTAGGGATCTATGCAATCTCTCAAACGCCAAGTCATGGGAGGGAACAGGAATAGCCAACTGCTGGCATATTGCTAGGATTGTAGGATGTAATGCTTCTCGTCCTATTGCCTCAGGGATAAGCCTAAACAGCAAATTATTGCGGCGACTCCGGTCCTCGAGCTCTTCCAAATGGAATTGCAAGGAAGAGGCATGGGAGGCTTGCAAAGTCTGTACCTGTTCCAGATGGGAGACCCCGTTTTCCTGGGAAGCCAGAGATGTTTCATCTGTCGTAAGTCTGTCTGTTAACTGCTGTACCTCCGTCTGGACCATCTTCAGATCCCTGCGGTGCATCTCCTCCAGATGGGAGACCATCGCCTCCATATCCGCTCGCGTTGGCAAAGCCTGCAGGAGTGCTCTGAGATCCGAGTCCCCCAGTATGGTGAGCGGGGCATCTTGCTGCTCTGGAAGTATCAGCTGCTAATAGTCTGCACAACTCTGTGATGCTGAAGCGATTCCTGGCATAGCTAAAGGCGTAAGTGGGGCGGGGTGTGCTGACCCTATGGGCTCCACACGAACCACCGCACCTCGTATCTCCGCTACTTGACCCCGGGATACTGCTGCCTGTGCGCACGGAAAATACTGTTGAATCTTGGGTTGTGCTGATAGTTTTTGCATTTGCTTTTCTTTCCTCTTCATTCCGGGTAGTGTAGCTGCATTGATAGCTGAATAGCTGGAGGAATGGTCAGAGCTCTGTGAGCGTGTGTCTCTACTCTGCCATCTTTAGACCACACCCCTTGTCTGACGGTGCCCCCCTTACTTTCCTCTTATATCCCCTCCCTCCTCACATGTCCCCTCTCTCCTGTCTAAATGTCCTCTCTCCCCTCCTCACATGTCCCCTCCCCCCTCCTTACATGTCCCCATGTAAACCTCATGGGATGATGTGCTGTCACTTGGGATGCAGTGGCTGCATGGACACAGCTGCTGCTCCCAATCCGTGTGGGTGCACCCTGGATGCATTCATTGCCGTACACCCGCACAGATGTCACAATGGGAGCAGTGGCTGTCCGTGTAGCCGCTGTTCCCAGGGGCAGCCAGGCAAATAAAAATGTATTTCATTTTCTGTCCAGTATCTGTGTCTGTGGAGCTGCTGTGTCTTAAATGACAGCATTGGAACTCCCTGCATGGGCATGCACAGAACACCTGTTCATCCCCGTGTGAGTTTACTGGCTCTTAAACAAAGTATGGATTCACGCACCCCGTGTGAACGAGGCCTCAAACTGGCCTTACAGGTTAAGATTTCCATTGATCTGAATGAGAGAAATCACTTGTACGTTTATAATTTTGGAGCATATTTACCGCAATATTTATTCACATGGACCTTTTGTGTTGTGGAAATCATTGTTTCCAGCTAGCATTGTTATATATTCATTAGTAACTCTGTTTACATAAAGCCTTTGTGTCTGTTTTAGGTCGTATGAATCAAGCTTCCTTTTAACAGTGGAAAATGTTATTTGTGCTTTCATTATGTCATTACGCGTTAGATTTTATTCCAAGATTACTCCATCCTAATGGCTTCTTCTAGTTTTATTTCTGTTGCCAGCAGCAGAATGTTTTGGAAAATGCAGCAGTCACAGAAATCAGTGCTTATTCTGACTCGATACAGAACTGCATTTTTTATTTTTTTTTGCATTGGAAAGTGCTTGCTGTAAACACTAAGATTGCTATCTGCATTGTTACAGTGTTCCTTGAACGCTGCTAATATCTGTACCTATTTAGATATGCAGATAGGGTTAGAACGAAAAATTGTTACTCAGAATTTATAATAGTTTTAGGTATGTAAAGGGTCAGTGTCAGAATGAAACCAGCATGAACAAAATGTATAAAAAATATCCTCTGGTAGAAGCAATACCAGTATTTTGGCAGATTCTGGGTACTCAATCAGTTTTCATTCAGGAAGTTAAAATGTTTACATTTTGTTCAACCATTTTACCTACAGCTGTGTAGTTTGAAGGCTCTAACGTTGTATTTAAAGCCCAACTCCATTAGAATTAAAAAAAAGTCTACCTTCACAGTAGCCGAGGAGAGAATCGCTGCACTCATGCGCATAGCTGAATCAATATTAGGTCAGGTAAGTATGGGGGGGGGAGGAATTTGAGGAATCCGGTAAGTGAAACAGCATCTTAAGTTTACCTTCAATTAACTCTTGCAGATTAATCAGATAGTTAAAATCTCTGTAAGGTTTTTATTGCTGTCTGTGCAACCATTTGGAGATTTCTAGTCACTGTAAAGTGATTCAGTTGCTTCCTGTATGAACTAAAGTTACAAAGCATTTCCTGTGCCTAGGTAATCCTGTGCCTGAATCCTCATAGCTATATCTGCTGTGTGAGACCATCTAAGGCCTGATTCACACCTATCCATTGTTAGTGCTTTTTGCATTCTGCAGATTTGCACTACAGTCCATTTAACATGGTTTCCTATGGAACACGTTCTGTAGTGCAAAATGCAAAAAGCACTAAAAATGCATAGGTGTGAATCAGGCCTAAGGCAACACTGCTAATACCTGCTAGCCTCACGGGATTTGAAAGTGAGATTTGGTGATGCCACTACTGTGCTGCTCCCTGTTCTGCTTGCTGGAAAGAAAGTTGTACCTGATCTGAATTGCAAAGATCTCCTTCTTCATTCATTCTTTGGATCGCTGCTTCCACCCTCTGCTTCTTCAGCATTACCTCACCAATCAAATCCTGTTTCTCTAACAAGATGGTCAACTCACACAAAGACACAATGCAGAACAAAGCCAGTAATGGGGAAAAAGGTTCAGGTTTTGGAGTGCATATAGGCAACACCAGTAACTAGTCCTTTGCTCCCTGCTTGCCTTATTTTTCTGCACAGGTCTTCTTTAACTGCTTGTTCTCTGGGGCCATTTTTAAATTTTTTTACAAACAAATTAAAATCAGCATTTTTTGTTAGAAAACTACTTAGAACACCCAAACATTAGATATTTTCAGAAAACAGGCCCTGAAAAAAAATGAGGTTGTTGCAATTTTTTGATGACACAAGATACTTGCGCAGCCATTTATCAAATTCAAATTTTTAGGTAAAAAATACACTAAAATGAACCTTAGTGCTCACAAACACAATGGGGGTTATTTACTAAAGGCAAATCCACTGAAAGTGCACTTGGAAGTGCAGTCGCTCTAAATCTAAGGGGTAGGTCTGAAATGAGTGGAAGCTCTGCTGATTTTATCATCCAATCATGTGCAAGCTAAAATGCTGTTTTTTATTTTCCTTGCATGTCCCCCTCGGATCTACAGCGACTTTACTTCCAAGTGCACTTTCAAGTGGACTTGCAGTGCAAAGTGGATTTTCCTTTAGTAAATAACCCCCAATGTGACATTGTTCACACGGGGCGTAGTACAGCATACGTATTTTCCCGAGTGCCGTGTTTACCCTCGCGGGGATGTGCAGGTGTCCCAATTCGGATGCAGCGGCTGCACAGACACAGATGCTGCTCCAAATTTGATATCAGTGTGGGTGCACGGCCCCGAATTTAGACAGTGTGCGTTATTTTTATTCTATTTATTTATTTTTTATGAAGATTTTCATTTAGCTTTATTGCTATCACAAGTGGGGTAATAAGCTCCCATGTGATAACTTTGCTCAGGTGACAGGTGCTCCTTATAGAGATTCCAGGGACCCCCAATGTCTCCCCTGCTCCCCAAAGCAGCTAATCAAGCACAGGTCATGCTGCTTAAAGTAGAAGTGACAAAATCAATGTCGTTTATGGCTTCATTATTCACTTCACTTCATTATTCAATTCCCCAATCACAGAAGTGATTGGGGAATTGACGTTCCTGCATCTCCTCTGTATAAAGCTATTATGGCCATTTACTGTGGTACCTGGAGGTACGGGAGAGCCTGGCAACCACTGCGGGCGGCAGCAGGAGGGGGCCTTCTAGATACCATAAAAGTTATTGGGTGACCGAAGAGCCATTCAGATCACTTGCACTAAATAGGCAGTTGCCGGCTGTAAAGAACAGATACCAAACTTATGGTGGCTGCTGCTGCAGTGGTGGAGTTGTGGATTTGTAGTGGTGAAGCACCCATTGGTTCGCTTGGCTCCCAGGCAGGAGATGCCTGCAGTGCAGGTATAAGTGAAACGTAGATCCATTATGGCTCAGTTCATAGGTCAGGGACTCACCAATTACACCCATGTGATACTTTTTTTTTTTCTAGTATTATGCCCAGGTTCACATTGGGCCGATTTGACATGCGATTTGACATGTCAAATCGCATGCCAAATCGATGGCTATTGCCGGCAATGGCACTGTCCGAATCAGTGCGATGCCGACTTTGCGGCGCTGCACTGATTCCCAAAAGTAATTCCTGTACTACTTTTGGTGACTTTGGGGGCGATTTCAATAGACATCTGTGCATGAAGCCGCACAGATGTCTGTCAAATTGCCCCCAAAGTCGAACTGCATTACCAGGTTGAAACTGATTTCTAACCCGCATCGGTGTGAACTTGGGCTGTATTTTGTTTTGTATTCATCGTCATTTAACATTCCATATACTTGTTACAAATACCATGTTGTTGTTCATCTCATATTTTATTTAACAACAATATAAAGATGCATTTAAGTCATACAAAATAACAATATAAAAATGCATTATGCTCTTTCTGTTTTTTTTTTTGTTTTGTTTTTTGTTTTTTTTTGACAAAAATATCAAAATAAAATCTTTTGAATTATTCATTGCACCAAATAAGTAGAATATTTATTTTATACAATACAATGCACTTTAATGATACATATTAACAGGTTAAAGCCTTGTTGTGTTTATGTTTCTCAGAATTCCGTGCAGAAAGCGTACTCTGGTCTCACAAGCTACATCAGTGCCTTAGAACGCTTATGTCTGTTTAGAGGTTTTCAGCTCAACCAGGGTGACTGCACCTGAGTTTTCGTATTTCTCTCTATATAGAAGATACATCTGTATATAGGCATATATAAATCAGATAGAGGGTAGAGTGATTTTCTTTAACACTGTTCCGGCACTGGACAATGAACATTTCAGTTAGTTTTCACATTACTTGAACTATGAAGAAATAGCACCATGGAATTTTCATTGTTAAGCTAATTGTTCTGGATTCATGTTACAGTAAGATTGTCAAGCATTTGTTACTATGATAAAGCACACCAAGTCCTTCAAAATCAGGGAGACACCTGCAATGTATGGCAAGGCTAAATTAAAAGTATTAGTCTGCCACATTGTAGATGCTACAAAGGATCACTAGCAGCGGTGGAAAGACAAGTTTATGTTACATATTGTAAAAAAAGGGTAGAAAATACTGATAATGTTTGTTTACAGTGGTCACAGAAACGGCTTACATAAAGAAAAACATTGTATGAAGGTTATGGTCAGATACTTTGTTAAACTATTCAAATTTGTAATTCAATAAGCTGAGAAGGTTCCAGTGACAAACTCCATCCTACCGTATGTGTGTCATGAGTCAGAATAGGGTTATTTGACTTATGTGACACCGAACTGCCATCTACATACAAGCCTGTTCAATGCTGAGAGCAGAGCAGATTTGTGTAGTAGTATGTATGTTCCAGAAGTCTTAAAAACATTGAGAAAAGTGCACAAGAATGCCAAAGACAGAGGTGGACAAATTTAAAGCAAAATTTGAGAGTCAACTAAATGATTAATTCTGGTAGGGACAATTACATCCCAATCACAGTCTTTAAAAAAAAAATGGACAGAATGGCGAATAGATAGAATCTCTGGCAAGTTTTTTGTAGTCTGTGTTCCTATTGGGAAAATTTCACCTCATTTCTTGTTGAGACAGGAAGTGATGGCAAATCTCCAGTGGGGTCACAGACTGGAATAAAACACTTTTTCAAAAAAATTGGGAAAGGTTATAACCTCTGTTGGGTTAATAACACTGTCACAATTTTTCTGTGCCAATGTCATCTGTTTCCCTCATATCACAAGGAACGAAATTGAAGTGAAATGTCCTCAATGGTGCTCACAGAGAGCAATTAAAAACCTGTATTTAAAAAAAAAAAAGATTATTCTGGAATTGGGCTTTAAACAATCAGGGAATATTTGTTTCTTTTCACATTGTATGTAGAACACTCACTTTTAGGTTGAATCACTAAGACCCGGTTCACATATATGCAAATTGAATGCGTTTTTAACCGCATCTGATTTACATGACATGTGAACCTGCAGCCTTTTTAATAGATCCCCGGTTCACATATGTGCAGGCCGGCCACAACGCATTTTTAAAAAGAGTCCGGTACGATTATGAGGATGGTTCAGGTGTGATTTCCATTGTCATAAACTTAAAAAATTAGCACCTAAATTCATAAACTTTAAAAATTAGCACCTAAATTGCACCTGAACCGCTGAACAAAGTCGCACCAGAGGGGGCTGAAATCCTGCTGTCAAAACCAGACCGTACATATGTGAACCCGGTCTATCAGGCTTCTTTCTCCTTCACTTTATCGGTCAGATATCCCCGGTAGAATTCCCAGGGTCCTCCGCATTATAGAATAAGGCTGGCCATACAGTATAAAATTTCCTTGTACAACTTTCCTTTAGATTTACCAAAACCATATAATTTGAGGTCAAACCTCAACACTTTCAGTTTGTATGCATTAGGCAGGCCCTTGCAGTACATAGTAATGCCCTGTACACACGGTCGGACATTGATCGGACATTCCGACAACAAAATCCATTAATTTTTTCCGACGGATGTTGGCTCAAACTTGTCTTGCATACACACGGTCACACAAAGTTGTCGGAAAATCTGACCGTTCTGAACGCGGTGATGTAAAACACGTACGTCAGGACTATAAACGGGGCAGTAGCCAATAACTTTCATCTCTTAATTTATTCTGAGCATGCGTGGCACTTTGTGCATTAGATTTGTGTACACACGATCGGAATTTCCGACAACGGATTTTGTTGTCGGAAAATTTTATAGCAAGCTTTCGAACTTTGTGTGTCGGAAATTCCTATGGAAAATGTGTGATGGAGCCTACACGCGGTCGGAATTTCCGACAACAAGGTCCTATCACACATTTTCCGTCGGAAAATCCTATCGTGTGTACAGGGCATTACCGGTAAAGCTAAATTAAATCGAATAAGAAAATTGTATAATGTATGGCTAGCCTAAACAATTATAATTTACCTTTGGAGTTCCTCTGCTAGAGCGTAACGCCTTTGTTATGGCATTTAGTGAAGGATGTGTAGAACAGTATAATGTGGAAGAATTTCTCCTTTCTAGCCTCTCAGTTATAGAAGTGACCAGAGGGTAAATGAACCCGGGTATAGAATAATCATAGGGAGTTTATTTTTTATGAAATTGTAATCCGTCTCATTACTGCATAAAACATACCTCCAGAATCTTGACTGTAAAGTTTATATGTATTTTAGTACCCTTTTTTTCAGTCAAAAATGTTTTTGCAAAAAATCTAGTCATCAAAAGTACTGAACATTTTATTTATGTCTGTATTCTGACCCAACCATTCATACATGCATTTGACTTTTAAGTTATTGACTAGAGTGTGTCATCGTAACCAGATAACTAGAAGATACTAAATACATGTCATGATTAATCATGTTGTACCTTAGCGCCATAAATATTTCTTGTTAAACGGTCTGTCCACACAAACCTGACATTGGTAGTTACTGAAGAGTTAACCCACCTAACATTTTATCATGTCTCTGGGACTCCAGTGTTATAGTATTTGCCCTTGAACTTCCAGGCCTAAACACCTGTTGTTGGCCATTACCAGGGGTTCCACTCTCTCTTTTAGATGTTTCATGATTTTTTTCATGTTGTGAATATATTAAAAAGAGTAGAAAGAATGCACCCAAGGCTGGAACATCCAAGACTGCATGCTAAGGTGGGAAAAAGGCCAGGAACTGTGGCAGGAGAACTGTGCCAGAAGCCCCCAAGACTAGAGCAAGGGAGGCCAGCAAAGTAGTAGACTGACCCTTTAACTGAATCTTTAAATATATGTTCAAAAAGGCAGCATGAAATATAGAGCATTTAACTGATATTTTTAAATATATTTTTTTTGGAAGAGCGTGGGTTTCATTTTTAATATCCAACCTTAACTCTTCAGCTAAAAGAAGTTAATAAGTAAGAAATTATGTACAACAGTAGGAAAAAAAAAAAAGCTTTTGACTATTGTCTGTCCAAAGCAATTAAAAAGTTGGTTCAGTAAAATCAAAATACATATAAACATTGCAACATTTGCATAATATCAGGTGCATCAATGTAGATTACAGAACAAAGGGAACTTATTTACAAGGGTGGCAGTGCAAGTTTGGCAAAGCTTAATGGGGAAGATGGGAGCTGCAAAAGAGTAAAAAAGTATATATTTATAAACCTTGTAATTCAGGTTTTTTTTTACCCCTTGATTGGTCTATTTTCTTCACAAAGGACAGGTATCACGTCATTCGGTTATATCCCTTCTTAGAGGAATTTTAAAGCTAGTTATTTTTTGACCAAAAAGTTGACTTAGCAAATTGTTCTGTGATTCAGCTGTCCTGTAATTTGGTGGCTCAGTGGGTTTTGTATTTGCCCCCAACCTCCGTTTGTGAGGGGGGCCATTCGTGAACAGAGGAGAGCTTTTAGGGGTATATGTGTGTAGACTTTTTGTAAGAAGAGCTCTTTTGCTTTTGTACTCTCCATTGCTTGATGCAGCATTCACTTTCTTTTGATTATGTGTATCTAACACAGTCTTTTTAAACTGACCAGTGACACCTCCAGAGTTGAGCCTGTGGTAGGCCCTATTACTTGGAGCCTCATCTTTAGCATCGGAGAGGCTGTTAACCCAGTCTGTTTTCTTTGCAGCAGCTGAAGACTCACTTTTTCCGGTTATTGCCAGCTTGACCTTTTTTTTCTTTATCTCTCCATCTAAATTCTCTTGTGACCCTGCATTGGTTTTAAGACCAGATATTTTTTGTTCTTTGCACTTCTTCAGGTGGACTTTTGGAGCCGCGGATGCTAACGTTTTGTCAGCTGTTTTAAAATCTGTGTTGTTTTTGGATAAGATAACAGTTGAGTCTTTTTTTGTTAACTTTTGCTGGCTGGATGCCATCTCTTTCAAAGTGCAATTGCTGCTGTCTTGAGAGCAGGCAGCCTTGAATTTTAGTGTGGAAGATTTTAATACATTATCACCATTAGATGCTAAAACACTGGTTTGAGTTGGCGATATGCTGTTGAGTTGGTTGACTGACTTATTCTTTTTGGTGAGCTTTTGACCTTTTACTAAGGCATTTGTGTCTGTCACAGGTGACTTCTCTTTAGGGGTATTTGCCACAGTGGCCTGTGCCACATCTTGTGACAGTGACTTTTGTGTATGTTCTTTGGGTTCCTCTGTGACTTCAGGTAGTAAGCTTTTCGGCTCTTTTGAAGTGTCCCCAGGCGATGGCATTACTTTGTTAAATGTAAACGGTTCAGCTGGTTCCTGCAACACCAAATTAGAAGTATCATCCATTTTAAGTTGCAGTATTTGAATATCTGTTTGTTCTTCCTTTTCTACAACTCCTTTTTGTTTTACTTGCTTTTTGGTGTCTGGCTCAGTTACTTTGGAGTTTTTATCATTGTTTATTGGAAAGATTACATTTTTTGCTGCACAGATTGAAGAAGAAAAAGCTATGTCATCATTTAGAATGGGGAGCATCTGTTGGGCTATTTTATCATCTCTTTTCTCAGAAACATTCAGCTCACAAGGTACAGGAGACAAATGGCATAACTCATCATTAAATGTGATTGGTTCTTCCTTCCCTTCAGCAAGGAGCTCAGGAGCTTCCAGTATCATCTCTTCTGTTTTCACCGAATTCTCATTTACAGGGCTTTCCTCTGACTCTTTATCAAAGAACACACCAGGTGATAGCATTGGGTACTGAGGGGGCTCACCAGCATCTGGCACATCAATAGAAATATCAGAATAATTTGACAACTTTGGCTTTTTAGATGGTGGCATACATTCGTATTCTGGGGAATCTATCACTTTTTCTTTCACCTCTTTTCCAGTCGTGGTCGGCCTTGTTACCCCCCTAAATTTGAATGTCAAGCTTCCACCAATTAGGTGCTTTTCCATATGTCTATCGTATTGTTCTTTCTTAGAAAACGTGTAGTTGCATGTGCTACAAATAAAAGATTTCTTGATCACATGCATAACATCCGCACAGAGTTCACATGCATAGAGGGTGGTGTGCTTTATTTCAGATTTCTCTGTCAGTTGGTGCTCATTAGTAAGATGACTTCTCAGGTCCTGCACTTCTTGGTAAGATTTAGGACATCGATGACACAGGAAGATTTTTTGCAAACTGTGAACAACAAGGTGTCTTTGCAATTTAAATGGTTTGGGGAACTGCTTTCCGCAGTGATGACAATCCCTAGATGGGTCTTTGCAGTGTGGATGCATACTTGCATTTTTGTGTATTGTATCGCTCTTGTGAGAACTGTCCAGTGGGGGGTTGATGGGCAGCTTTGGAGCTGGTGGTACCACTTGAACACTGCTTTCTGATTCTTTCTCAATAACAACCTCATCTTCTTCCTTGTGCTCTTTTGGTTCTTGCCTTTTAGCCACTGGGCTTTTTTCATTAATCTCTGTGTTTTTTGATGACTTAGTGGGTGTTCTATATATAAAGGTGCTCAAAAATGTTCTTACCATGCTCTCTTCTCCAAAACACCCTGGAATCCCCATGACTGATTTTTGAGCTTGGCCTTTCCTTGCAAACTGAGTGGCATGTTCCCTCAGATGCTCATTGTACATCCATACATCTGAGATTTCTTTCAGGCACATTCCACAGATCCAGAGACCTGCCTTGTTTTTTGCATGCTTCTCTTTTAAATGATCCCTTAGTTGTTCTCGAGAACTGAACTTGCGCTGGACACACATATAACAGGTGGGAGGAGGAGAAGGGTTATGAGTTAGCTTATGAAAATCTAGCTCCCCCAAAGTCAAGAACCACTGAAAACAGACTTTACACTTGTACTGTTTGTCTTTGCTTTTAATTTTCACATTGTTGCGATTTTTCAACTGCCTCTTTTCATCAGTTTTACTTTTTGCATGTTTCTTACGTCTTTCTGATTTTTGTGTAACATCTGTTGCATCTGAATCGCACTGGTCAGAGTCATCGCCACATGCACTAAAAAAAGACAGTTCTCTCATGTCAAACTTTGCACTTAGCATCTTCATATCTATTGTGGGAAATTCTGGAAGTCCTGATTCATCATTTGTTTTACAGTCAAGGTTTTCCTCCACTTCAGATTCTCTAATTTCTGAGCCAATCTCTGCAGAAAAATCAATGGATTCTTCTGGTGACTTGAAGATGTTTGCATGCATTGAGATGTCTGAATCTTGTTCCAGTGGAAGTCGTCTTTCAGTGAGAGATTGTTCATTCATGTTTTCTGGTTTACTCTGATGCACAAAAGACAGAATTTTCTCATCTACATCCATACTTTCCTCTAGGAGACAGGGCTGGTTGTATTGTGCAAGATGCTCTGTTTGGGCAGAAGAATTAATTCCCAAAGATGAAGAATCCCCAGGAATGGATCTATAATCACATGAGTAGTGGATTTGTGAGGAGTGGCAGTGGTCACCCTTTTCTTCTTGTCTGAAATCTGTTTCAAAGGGTGAAGTTTGTCTTTTGCTTCTCTTTCCATATACACGTGTACACTTTCTTCTAATGAAGTGATCATCTCTGGGAAAGAGTTGGGAAAAGGAGTTATCGTCGTCAAACAAGCTATGAAGATCTGTCACTGTTTCTTTAGGTAAATTGGAACCTTGGACATCATTTTTAACATTGGAATGCTCTAGAGTGTTTACCTGCTCCTCTGCACTACTTATTAAATTCTGGCCATTTGTCAGCAAGTTATTAATGGGTTGACTTTCACAGCCATTTGTAATGTGTTCAACGTGTCCCTTAATATTATCTGTCCATGTTTGCTCTTGAATTAAAGCTTCTCTGTTCATTTCCATATCTAGCACATCACTTACTAGCTTCTCATCATCATCATCTGTGCTGATAGTGCACATTTTTAACTTGACTTCTTTCAAATCATTTTGCTTCCTTGGCATATTTTTATCTGAAGGCTCTTGCCATTCTGTCTTTTCTTCGGTTGAGTTGAAGCTGTTTGAGTGCCCAATTGCCTTTAGAATGTTTGTTTTCAGGATGTTTAAAACATCATCAGGTGGAACTTGTGAATCTGCACACACTTTATTTTGAGCCTTCACTTTTCTTTTTTTGACTTTGACATTCATTTTCTTTTTGCAGGTGATATCTATACAAGATGTATTCTCAGGTAGTCCATTATTACTTTTCTCTGCTTTGGTTTTTAAAGATTCTTCATCTGGCTGAAAAGAGTTGCTTTGGTTTAGGAATTCGGTGATTCTTTGCTGAGGTGTGGTGTCAGTTTGCAGGTTTTGTTTAGTTTCACTATTGCACTTCCTCTTCCCTATTTTATTTAACACTCCAAGAGTTTTATCACTTGAGGAATCTTTGGATGACATCAGTGAGTTGTTATGTTTAACAGCTTTGTGTCTCGTCAGACCTGGTTTAGAGCGGAAGGATACAAAACATATATCACATGTTAGTGATATTCCAGATAGTTTCTTTTCTTTGATTGGGCTACTCTTTGTTGTAATTCCAATGCTCTGCAAAATTTCTTTGCTCTTGTCACCTTCCAAGATTCGGAGTACACCATCTATGATCGAATGCATATCATTGGTACCCTTTTTTTCAGACTCACTATTAGATATGCTGTTCTGTGTTTCTGATACATTGTTTTTTTCTGGAAGCAGACTTCCAGCTGTATTTTCTGTTGCTTGATGACAGTTGAAATTTACATACTCTGGAGAAGTTATGTTCATTAGATCGCACACCATAACTGTTGAGCTCTTGTCTTCACTTTGGTATGCATGATCAATGACAGGAATGTCCTGTGATTTATTCCAGTCATTCTTAGGGGGCGCTTCCTTGTGATTGCACAACAACGGTTCTACAGAGTTTTGCATGCTTTCAGAAAAAAGTTCAGTATGTAGTGTTGGAAAATTTTGATGGTTTTCTGCAGCATAAATTGGAGGATATGTATCATCTGATGCCATTGACTGACACCCCAGAATTATATCTGCAACAGATTGTACTTGCTGTTGTTTAAAGTGTGGGCAGACCAATTCAGAGCAAAAACATGGACTTAAACCATCTTCAACAACTGGTGTCACAGTGATAGTGTCTTTTGCTGTCAACTGTTTTTGGCTAGCCTCTGTAGATGATGTCACAATTCCCTCTTCGCTGAGAAATAATTGCATACCCGTAGTTCCCACTGAGTTTTTTTCAGGCAATTGTTCTGATGGACTCATGGCTACACTGGGGAATGCTTGATCAGTGCTGCATAAGGGGTCCTTTTCATTTGGGTTTAACTCCTTTTGTGACGTGTACAGGTGTTTTTGCTGTTCTATTGTATCTTTAATTGATTCGACTGTGAGCAAGTCAAAATTCAACAATGATTGCTCTGAAGTTAGTCCAAGGCCATGAAGTTGAGCTCCGTATTCATCACTGCTGTTTGGCTGGACATCACTGATATTAGGCTGCAAGGTGAAATGAGGAGACTTGTCAGCAAGGTCCGAGACATGACAGTTACCTTTACTCAATGTTGAGCTGTGTTCTTGGGTTTTGTTGTTATCTACCAAAAACATTTCTGTGTCTTCAAGCATATTTATGTCTTGCATATGGTTGTTTGGACATACAAAACCAGAGATCTCTCTGTTCAATCCCTGGTTGCTGTCATCTTTGGGCAGTTGCACTACGTCAATATTTAAAGGAGCTGATGCCAGACATCTAACATCAGGTCTGTCACATGGAATTTCTTGAACACTAAGCACCTTTGATGTAATTATTGAATCAGATGTATATTTTTCTTTATCAGATGTGTTATTGGACCTGTCTGCCATTTTGGTTTTCATAACAAATGAAGATAGTCTATGACCGGGTTCTTCAATAACCTTCACTTCATCTCTGGTGTCAGGTAGAAGATTATCATTATGGTTTCTCACACCCTCTACACCAATGTTAATTACATCTAGGCTGGGACATGCATTATCGAAATGATTTATCTGTTCATCCTCACAGGGCACTTTGTTGATTATGGGTTCTGCAAGCATACCAGAAATTGTGTCTTTGTGCCCAAGCATGTTGACCTCATCATTCTGTGAGGTTTGTATGCCTGATCCTGATAACTGTGTTGCTCCTTTTATCTCTGTCGTTTCTTGATTATTCTCTGATTCTGTTGTAAAAGGTTCTGCACTTTCTAGAATATATGAAGCATCTGTTTCAGCATCTGACTTGTTCTCTACAGTAATTGAAGCTGACAGTATCACTGGAAAACATGGCATAAGCATCTCTTCCTCGTTGTTTTTGGCTGTTCTTGCCACAAAAAGTTGGAGCTGCTGCAATGGATTCTCTGTGGCTTCCTGAGTTGCTGTAGACTTTTCGGGTATTGTGCTCTCCTCTTTCACTAAGACTGGCATATCAAGGAGTACAGACTGTTTATTGTCCTTGTATCCATGTTTGTCTGATGTTTCCTTGTCATCTAGGATTACATGGTCATTGCTATGTGCTGTGTTATTTGCAGTCCATGGAATTGATAACTTTATCAGTGGATCACACAGATTCGGTTCAGATGTGCTATCATTATGATCTGGCATTACAGTCATATTTAAATGAGGAGCACTGTCATCTTTCAGATCAAATTCAGACTTAGTGTCAGAAATACTTTGAAAGTGCTCCAGCTCAGGTGGATCATCAAACTGCTCGTCCAGTTTCTGCAGTTTATTTATTAGATTTTCATTGTCATTCTGTTGGCTTTCTTTTTCTGGAGTATCATTTTCTTGGGATTTGGAAAGCAGCGTTTCCCTTGTGACCATTGTATCATGTAGAAGTTCATGGTCAGAAAAAGTCTGGCATTCCATTTGGTTTGAAAGGCTGGGCAAGTAAACCCCTGAAGGGGAGCCATGGTTAAGAGACCTTAATTCTTCTGTTAGGCAAACATCACTAGCTGCTGATTGGTACTGGTTGCTGTCTTCTGGAGAACCAAAGGAAGCCAGTGATCTGGTTTGTTCGTGACATTCAATGTTAGAACTAAAAGTATCAAACTGAACTGAACAATCCCAGGGACTTTTTAGATTTTCAGGTGTGTTGTCTTTTACAAGTGGTTGAGAGTCAAGAATGTTACAGTCTATTTTGGGAGGAGGCACTAAACTGTTCACAATACTTTGATTGTTATGATCCTCATTCAGATAAGAATTATTTCTGCTATTCTCAATTTGATTTACCTCCATGTCCGGAAATGGAAGAGAGGAGTCTGTGAGCTCAGAAGTAATATGATGTTCGGCCAGTAATTGAGAAGGTACCTCTTTGTGAGCTTTGTTTGTCTGAAGCTGATTTTCTAGTTCTGTAACCAGCCTTTTAATTTCCAACTCATCCTCTGACTGAACAGAGTTTATATATGATGCACTGTAATCAGTAATATTCCTTGACAGATCTTCAGAAATTTGTTGAGATGGAACAGGCACTTGCTCTGGAGCTTGATTGTCAGTGCCTTGAAATTGAGTAATGTTAGCTGATAATACTGGAGCACCATCCTCAATGAGGCCCCAACTTTTCTCTGGCAAGTACTGTGTGAATGGATGTTCAAAAGGGGTTGGTTTACTAGGTTGGTTAAATTCCATGTAATTGTCCTTTGGTGGCGTTATGTTATTGTACATGGTGGACTCAAAATCGGATATTGGCAGCTCAGCAAATATAGATGAAGCGTCAAATGAAAAACTTGAGGAAACTTTATCAGGAGCATAAGTGGGTATATCTGGGCATTTTTGCTCAAAAGAGTTGATATTGTTGCCATTGCTTTGATTTGCATATATCTGTTCAACATTGATGGCAGCAGGCATTTGGGTTTTAGCAAATATATTATTAGTGTATAAACCAGGCAAGTCCTCATGTTTATCCCCTGGAAACTGTTCACATTCAGTTCCAAACTCTTTTTGGTTTTGTTGAGGTAAAATATTTACTGTTGAATCCCCACTGAAACAAGAAATGGGTAAAGCAAAGTCTTTATGACCATAGCAAAGTTCTTCACTTAAATTTTTTACATTATTGTCTGAGCAGGTTGAATTACTTTCAGTGTTAAGCATTTCGGGAATAGAAGATGAAGAGTTAAGTTGCTTCTTCCGGTAGTCAGTATTGTCTGGATTAAAAGTAGGCAATTCTTGGGGCACATTATTTATGGCCAATATCAAGTTGGATGTAAAATTATTTTGTGATAAGGTGCTAGCTGCCATTGTGTCTTTGTAAGTGCTTAGTTTTGTCTGTCTGCTTTCTTCAAAATTGAGTGCTTCTTTTATTTTGCTGGAGTTATCCACTGTTGGATCTGTGCTTTGCTGTAATGTGTCCTTTTCTTGGTAATGTGTCTCGATATTCATTGTTGATGGAAACACCTTTGAACTTGCAAGTAGGAATTTGGCAGATCCAAACCTTTTGGTCCCTTTGGAAAAGTCTGTTGAGTGAAGTTGGCTATCTGATATATTTTCTCTGTATATAGGCTTGATAAGGTTTCTTTCCAGGTTGGTGTTCTGACCTCTAGCGTTGAAGGTTTTACACCTCAGTGCTGTTTCTTGTTCATTTTCAGAGTCTGTCCTCTCCGTACTTTTAGGGCTAGAGCCAGCTTCACTTGACATACTTGTACTTTGATCACTGCTATTGGATGACTGGCTGCTTCTTCTTCGGATCCTGGTTAAGTTGTCTTTATTTGTACACCTCAGGTCTTTACTTTGGAGCTGGAATCTCGCTGCTTCTCCCATGCGCCAAATGGGCTCTTTTAATTTTTGTCTTCCACCTCTCCCTTGGAGATCCCGGTTTAAGCTATACTTCAGTCTACCATTTGGTTGCATTTTACTAGGTAGTAAATTAGCAGCAGCATCCTCATCGGAATCTGAAATGTAGTCATATTCACCAAAGGGATGGTTTTTGGTTGGTGGAAAAAGTCTTTCTGTCACCAGCGAAAATTGCACATTTTTGTTACTCTTGACATGTAACTTGTGAAGTTTGTTTTTCTGTTGCACAATTTTGTGTATGAGCTCTTTACTCCAGGTCCCGTTGTGAGGCTTCTTTTTTTTTACATCCTTTAAAGTTGTCTTGCGTGACTTTGGGATGTCCATAGTGGATAAATCTTTTGGGTCATTTTTTCCTTGCTTAAATTCGAAAGGTTTTATAACTTTATCTTCTGTACCTTTAAAATTATTTTTGCTAAAGTTAATTTTCTTTTTTTCCCTTGATGTGAAAAAAGTTTTAATGTCCCCTCTTGTCTGCTGATCACTGTCCTCAGACCTTATATCTGTAACGTGTTTACTATTTGTTTCATTATCCACAAAATATGGGTGAGCAGTTCCTACCTCTGCAGATTTTGATACATTTCTCATTTTTATTGAGGTTCCGTGGTTGTAGGAGGCCTCTTTTTCAAAATTTTCTGAATTTTCTTCATAGGCATATGGGACTTGGTTATGGCGAGTATGCTTTTCCTCTGTAACTTCATTTTTTCTGGTGTCCTTAGAATCTTTATCCTTGTGAGGCTGGCTACATGCATTAGCTTTAGATGAGGCTAGGTCATCATCCACAAAAACATCAATAAAAGTGCTGTCTATTTCAGGGTTGTCCACTTGAAATTCAAGGCCATTCAGTGCTTCTATGATTAGACTATCAAGCTTTGCGTCATCCATTTCCAATGTCTCACAAGCAGTCATAGGCATCAAATGTGCTGCTCCGTTGTGGAAAGTACTGCTTTTTAGAGGATCCTCTTTGGGTTCTCCTTTTGCATCGCAGTCAAGGAGATAATCTTTGTGAAAACCTGCTAACTGGGAATGAAATTCTATTTGTTCTTTGTGATGGGACAAGCCTGGTATTGTTTGAGAAACAGAAGATTTTCTTATGTCTCCACCATGCAGAGTGTCTTTCATCTCATTTTGGAGAGTTGAATTTAAATTACAATACTGCCGGTGCTCCAGAAAGGATGACAGATTTCCAAAATTTTGATCACACTGTTTGCAGGTTAGAAGAACATCAAGCTGATCCAAGTTTGCACTGCTAAGAGAGCTGGCAAGGAAGTGGTGGGAGGCGTAGGGAGGTGGGGGTTCACTTTCAAAGCTCTCAAGGCATCCTTTACTTGGTTCACTGGATAATTTTTGGTATTGGTTCTCTTGTAGGTTTTTAAAAGTTTGTTCATCTTTTGAAGAATCCAATAAGAAGGGGAAATTTTTTGTAAGATCTACTTTGTGATACAGAAAGGAGCCAGAGTTAAGTGGATCATTTGGATGAAAAGATTTATCTGTTTGATGACAGGTCTGATGAAAGTATGGAGACGATGTCAGAGTGGGTGGCACTTGGCTCTCCTCTGAGCTTGGATTCACAGGACTATTGGACATAGGTGAAAGAGAAGAGCATGTGCTTCCAGTCACAGGGTTAGTGACTGGGGAAGGAAGTGGAGATTCACAGGGAGATTCAGCTACAAAAGTCTTACCCGACAGTGGTACTGACTGGTTTGAATTATTCCGTGATTGTGGAATTGGTTGGCTAATGCCATACAAAATGCTGTTAGTTCTTGAATCACTTATTTGAGAGTTTGTATCCTTCACACTGTCGTACAACATATCATTGGATGAGCTGTAGCTTTGCCTGCTCATTTCAGACCTTTGAGTGGAACTCCCATCTACCACAATGTGTTTTTTTGCATGATAACCTGGTAAAATTTTTGGCATCATAGTGCTGTTTTGCCAGTCTGAATTACCAAGATTGTATTGGAGTTTTGGGTTCCCGTTGTGCCTGGATAGCTCAATGTGATTTTGGTTTGCTGTGGGTGAAGTAAGGTGACCTTGCTGCCAAGGCATCCTTGGATTTTTCAGTGCCTGTCTAGGGTCAGTTGGCTGGCATTGATAGGGCATTGGGTTTCCAGAAGAATTTGGGTAAGATAAAGAGCTTTGGTCCAGAGGTGGGAAACTGTTGCTACCTGTATCCCAAGTCTGAGGTATTCGGGAAAGGTTTTTATCAAAAGGCACAGATCCTGTGTTTACATTGTTATAGGGCTTATTGGGGAAGTGCACTTTGTTCAAAGAAGTCTGTGGTATATTCCTTCGTAGGGTATTGCCTGGAGTTAGGAGTCTTTGACTGTGTACAAAGTCTTTAGTTGGCTGTTGCCTTTTACTGATTAATGCTGGCACACTGTTATTATGTAAACTAAATTCACTAGAATTAAAAACGGTTTGTTTTTCTTGAAAAGTGCTTTGGGTTTGTTCTATAGCACCAGAGGGAGTTATAGCACCAGATGAAGAAATAGCACCATTGTGTTCAGCCGAGTGTTCGTTCCTTCCTGTGTAGCATGGGGGTGTGGGCGGATGCTGAACCCCCTGCTGTTTATGGAGGAATGGAGATTGCTGGGAAGGTAAACCATAAGTACGGCTGTCCGACAAAACAGTATTATAGGATCCATTGCCCTGTAGATCCTCTGGTCCTTCTCTTGAGGAGTTTTGGAAGGAGAAAGAATTGTGTGCTACCTGGGAGGCAGCCAGAGAGACATCAACAAAGTCTTGGCTGTTCCCATTATTGCAAAATGTATTCCCATTTGGCTCCTGTAATGGCTGAAATGGATACTGAAATGGCAGCGGTCCAAAGCCATGTGAATCAGATTTGTTGCTCTCTGGATAAGGACATAGCTTTTGCTTTGGAATGGGATACCCGCTGGTCCCAGAATAGAGTTTTTCAGAGGGATGCCACTTGTTTTCATTTGGTTGAAACTCTAAGTAATGTAATTGTCCATTGGAGCTGGATTGGTCATGAAGATTGCCCGGCTGAAGCTTTAGGCCGTGGTGAGTTCTGTTAGCTGGAGCAGTTTGTGAGGTATAGTTTGTGGAGGTCAGATTGGGACTTGGCTCTGGAAGAGAACGACTGAAGTTTAGGTCCTCTTGATGGAGTTCTGCCTCCCTCTCTGGAAGACTTGGAACATGAAAACGATAACTTCCAGAGATTGGTCCATTACTTACTTCTAATTTTTTTGGTGGTGTCACCTTCTGCTGAGGGTAAGCAATCCCAATGGTAGGGTTGGACCTTGCACTATTAAGGCTGAGTCTGTAGAGCTGGTGTTGGCTACGGTCTCCCTTTCCTGACCTTTTATTTTTGTCTTTTCCTCTACTCTTTCCTGTCGGAGATAGCGGGCTACTTTTGCCATTAGTCCATGTAGTATCACTAGAATACTTTGGCCTGTTTTGAAGAGATTTAAAGTCTATTTTACCTGCTTGTTGAGGCCTTATTACAGCCTCGCGCTGGCTACAGGTATCTCTTTCCCTACCATTCAATTTAGATGCTTTGTCAGCAATTAAGGCACTCTCTGAGTTGTCTGACACCCTTCTCGGGTCACTCCCAGCATCCTTCTTGTTGAATTGTTCAAGGGTAGTGTCATTTTCCTTGGAGCTGGGTGTTTTAGCATTGATGGCATACATATGCTTTGTCTCTCCCGTCATGGTACCACTCAGATGAGGTGGGAGGCACTTGGCACACCGGCCACCTTTGTTTTGCTCATGTTCTTCACATAATGATTTTTCCTAGGCCTTCCATGTGAAATCTGGCAGGAGATCAAAAAAGAAGCCTGATCAATGGCATATTCATTCTTGATAGTAAGACTCCAGTGCTGAGATCATCACTTTCAGGATTTCCAGGGTCAGACTGAAATTAAAGAGAAAGAAAAATGAGTCAGCCAAAATAGTCACATGAATTTTACTAAAGCTTAAGTACATTTATAAATAAAACTGCCTGGTCTGCTACTGAGAAATTAAGTGAAAAGATTTTGAACTGTGTTTGTGTGCTGAGTGCTGCATGGCATTTAGTTGTCTTATTGTTGCCATACATTTTTCTTGGCAATATACAGATATTGTTCTTGTGTGTGAGAATAAAGCCTAAGCAGAAATGAGAAAAACATTCTAACTCCATGCAGGCAGCCTTATTAGCATTCAAACACAAGACTTCAGTACTGCAGAGCTTAACCATCATGCTGCCCTGTTGAATTCTGTATTTTACAGCGGCCCATGGAGAGGCTCCATGATCGGGGTGTACAGTTAGATAGATAGATATCCTATTAAGGCTGGCCATAGGTGCCTTGTTCTTTTTTCGATCAGGCAGTGGGTTGAATGAAAAAAGAGAAAAAATCCTCCCATCGACACAAAAGAGGTAGATGAAGAAATGGGGGAAGACGTATTCCAACAGCAGGGATCTGCTTCTGTAAGGCTGGGTTCACACTAGTGTGAATTGGATGTAGGTTTCCCTGCATCTAATTCGCATGACAGGAGATTGTGACAGGCTCTCAGTGGAGCTGGGTCACATATCTCCGGGGTGGCTTGCATAGGAGTCCTGTGCGTCTTTAGCTCAGTTTCAGGGCAGAATTCAGGCAAAAATTCTGATTTGTCCCCGAAACGGAGAACAGAGACGCACCGGCACAAGTGTGAACCCAGCCTCAAATGGACAGCCTAACATGGATCAACAAAAGTTTTTTCAACATTCCCATTTTATATCTAACAATCCACTTCTGATGAAAAGGAACGGCTGCAGGGATCGTCCAAATTCCAAATCATATACGGACAGCTTAAAGTGTTACTAAACCCAGTAATATGAAAATAGTTCATCCGCCCACCCCACAGTGCTCACTGCTTATAAATCTTCTTTTTACATTAAAATACTGCAACTATATACCCTTTTGGATGATCTGTATACCACGGTTACATGAAAAACTGCAGAGTTTCTCCAGTGCTGAGAGTTCAGGAAGGAGATTTTCACTTCAGCCTGTATATACGTCCACATGTGTGATGTCAATGTCATGTGACCTGGCTATTTCTGAGAACAAGTAACTGTTCTCTCCAGCATAAAAAAGACACAACTGAGCATGTGCTGATCGGCTACCTTGCCTATGTTAGCCTGGCCTTCCCCAGATAGACAGTGCAGGAGGGGGAGGATCTGTGCATACAAGATAAAACAGACTTTTTACACAACGCAGAGGATTAACCCCTTAAGTTCCACAGTGAGTATAACAAGCATGCTATGCTTCATATACAGACTGATTTTACTGTTGTGGGTTTAGTAACACTTTAAGAGTGGATTATTATAGTTAGGCAGTTAGACTAGGTATTCATTAGCAGCAGTGCTTGGTGCCCCTCTGAAAAGAGTATCACTGTGGCAATTGACAAGTAGTGAGGAGGCAATATGCGCCCCACTGCAACTGCATGCAATATATGCAGTCGCAGCATGGTCCCATCTGCCTAAATGAGTCGCGTTCAGCTGCGATGCAGAGGATGTGGGGGAGGCAATTTTGCTGCAGTCATTAAGCAGAGCATCCCCGTCCAGTTACCAATGTGTAAGGGGTTGGGTGACTGTAAAAACGAGGCTCAACTGCCTCTTTTTACTACCCCTTAACTGTAAACCAGCCCTAATAATACTTTTTCATGATTAACTAAAGTGAACCTTTAAGAATCAAGCTGCCACTACAAACTTGAATATTAAGGTGTGAGCTTTGGAACTAACTTGTTGATTAGCCAACGATCTGGAACAAGCATGCAGCCAGTGAAATCAGAAAGTCTTTGTGCATGCTTGTTCCAGATCAGTAACACACTTCTTAGAGAAGGGTGATGCTAATGATCCTAGAATCGTTAATGATAGTTCCAATACTTTTTAAACAGGTTCCCTTTAAATATACATATTGATGTGACATGTTTACCTTACATAATTTTGACCGAAATCAAGATTCTTCTTGAATCTAAAGGTATCCATAACACATAGGATGTCACACAATCCATCCCTGTTTGATCAGATCAGGTCATACTTTCATACCACTAGCAAAGTGTGCCTGTTCCTTGAACAAATATTCAGAACAGTGAGGTTTATTTAGCTGTAAACCTGCATTCATACCTCCGTGGAGTAAATTGCTGGTGATTTTGAAGCAGTTTTTCATGGTTTTTTTTTTTTTTTTTTTACAAATTACAGGTGTTTTATGGGTGTTTTTTGCTTGTGTTTTGAGCTTCGGGAGTTTGTTTCCTGAGCCAGGCAAGGGAAAAAAAACAGTTTTATAGGAGGAGGGTTCTTCAGGTGTAAAAATGTGCAAAAAAAGTGCGTATTGCATGTTTATATGCGCTCCCATTGAAGTCTATGGGACCAGAATACGCTCATGCAGAAATACGCTCAAGTGTAAATGGGGGGATAAAGGTGTATATGATGGGATTGTGCACTTCATGTACAAGAAGATTGTTTCCTGATATTGTAACCTGATATGCCCATGTGCACCTAGGCTCCATTCTTAGGCCTCTTTCACACGATAAGCCTGCTCGGATCCTCCTGTCCATTCTTTTATGGGCAGGCGGATGTCAGCGTAGATGACACCCGTCTGCCATCTGATCCGCTCAAGACAGACGTATGGCGATACGTCTGCCATCCGTCTTATCGGATCGGATTAGATCTGATGAAAATGGACATGCTGTCTGTTTTCGTCCAATCTCTCCATAGAGATCAGCGGGGCTCTGAAGGGTCTCTCCCTGCTCAGTGAGAGGAGACGGACCTGTCATCTGCCGGCTCAGCAGAGATCAACGGAGCGATCGACTCCACTGAGCGGATCCGCCCGTGTGACCGTGCCCGTTACTTGCGAATGAGACAGTTTGTGATTACCTGCAGGAGAGTCGGTGGGGTCTATGCAGATAGTTGTGGGTGGAAAGCCCTATTGAAAGCAATGGGAGCCTGACAGTACCCACAGCTGTTCCCAGCAGTTCACATGCAATCACTCATGGAGCGATTACCTGCTGATGATTGGCCCTGAATGCAGAAAGTACTCAGACACTTTTATCTAATAGTGTCTGTGATGTATGGCAGCTTAGGTAAATTTACATCATTCAAACACTGGCAGGACATGCTGGGTCTTGTAGTTTCTGTATTCCTAGCTTTAATAATTATGGTTACTCTATTTAGTAGTTAAGACACAGATGTGTTCTTTTGCAGGCAGCATATTTGCATTGAAACATCAAACAGTAAGTACAGTTCATTATTTTGCAACTTCCTAAGTAGTTGTATGTTTTTTTCCCCCTCACATCACGATAACAGAATAAGGTTTGATAGTGTATGTATTGTCTTTGATCATAACGTATTAGGTAAATTAAGCAAGACTGCGGTACAGTATGTGGAACAGTTTTAAAACAGCTCATTATTCAATGTAAAGGTCCTTCTAGATCTTACAGTCTTCGATTACTGGAAAGCACAGGCTAGGTGGGTACAGTATGTGAAAATGATAATAATGGAATGATTAATGTACAGCAAGTTTCGGCTCTGCAGTGAATCCTGCTTGTAGATGTTTGAAAAGTGAGTAAGGAGTGACAGCTGTCAGTTCCAGCCTCAAGGCCCATCTCCATTCCCCCATTTAATGCATAACATTGCTGTCAGGGCTTTCTGGAAAATGCCAAATTAGTTGCAAAGTACTGAGACAAATGACTAATCTGTAACTACAGTAGAACAGCATAGCCTAGCAATATGTTCCCTTTCTCCACAAATGTCAGGTATTATCATCAGTTCTATTTAAACTTCTTTCATAGAATCTATGAATTATTCTGCTTAGTTTAGAAGGACTTCTCGTGGTGCAATTTACATTGGGGTGTGTGGGTGGGAGGGATTACCTATTAGGAAAACTTTCTACAGTTAGCAGCCCTTCCCCTAGGATACTGGAAAGAAAGGTGGACAGTATATATTCTCCACAAAGAGGCTTCGTATATTATGCCATAGAGAAGACTGTCCATCTGCAGGGTTCAAAGAGGCGGCTGGAGTTAAACCCTGCATGACAAAGGTAAAACAAACCTTAAAGGGGTTGTAAACAATCATGTTTTTTCACCTTAATGCATCCTATTATAATCCTGACATTAGCTTTGTTATATGACAGTTTTTGAGTCTTCACAGGCAGTGAGAGTTCAGCTGTCATGAAAATCTAGCAAAGCCCCTGACGCTTGTCCAATAAAGAGAAAATACTACTTAGACCCCTTTCACACTGAGGCAGTTTTCAGGCGTTTTAGAGCTAGAAATAGCGCCTGTAAAGCGCCTGAAAACTGCCTCCCATTCTCCGCAATGAGTGCTTTCACACCCAGGCAGTGCTTTTGTGGGACGTTAGAAAAAGTCCTGCAAACAGCATCTTTGGGGCGGTTTGGGAGTACTGTATACAGCGCTCCCAAAACGCCCCTGCCCATTGCAATGAATGGGCAGCGCTTCCGAAGCGCTTGAAAAGCACTTTGGAAGTGCTGCAACACGGGAGTTTTTAACCCCATCTTTGGGTTTAAAAGCGCCCCGCTAGCAGCTGAAAAGCGACGCAAAAGCACCTCTTAAACAGCGGTAAAGCACCCCTAAAACAAGCGATGCTTTACCACTAAGGGCTGCCGCTTTCAGTGTGAAAGCAGCCTTAGTTCTGGTTTCTACAACTACCCATTTGGGACTGGTTCTCTTTAATATAGTTTTTTTGCAGTTGATAATAGAGATGGAATTAGGTGGTACAGTAAATAATGGTCAGTGTAAGTTAAATTATCTTTATGTGAGATCTTGTATAAGATTTTATTAGCCGTGACTCACAATAAACCTATACATAGGATTAGGTTCAGGTCTAGTATCTGCTCTCTCCCTTCCTGCCTATCATGCTTTAATAGGAATCTCCAGCACTTCACAAGATTAGACACCATTGACAGTGCTGCCCTCCTGTGGATTTTACTTTGTAAGAATGATGCTATCCATACAGCTGCCGGCTCTCACTCAGGACCTGCTGAGTTGACATAGCTAAATCCACAGGCAACCCTTTGCGCATGATATTAGCTTGACAACAATCCACCACTTATACCCAATACTGCTATAACTATCAAGTCTGTTCAAATCTGCAAGGGCTTTCTGCCAAGACAAAACAGAGCAGCCAATCCTTGCCACATTATCACAGTTGCAGTCTTTCAGCTGCATAAAGAAGGTATTTTGAGCCTCCGGGCTCTATCTTGTGTCAAAAAAACTCTGCCGTCTGTCTGTTGCGGGGAATCCTGATTAAGGTTTATTGCTTATAAATTGCCAAAAGAAACAGCCATTTAACTAAATGGTTTTAAAGAACATTTCCTTCCCCTGATGGCCTTACTTGTGGGGTGTTTGCAGAGCAGAAGTAGCCAACTAGTGGTAAAGCATTAGTAAAGCACCTCTCCATTGAGTATTTGTGCTGCATGCCAGAAATGTAGGATCTCCAGAATAGATGTGTTTGCTTTAATTTATATTTTATATAGCATTACTTGATGACACTGGGGTCGGTTTACTAAAACTGGAGAGTTCAATATCTGGTGCAGCTGTGCATAGTAGCCAATCAGCTTTGTTGGCAAAAAAACATGGAGCCCACGTTCACACTGAGGGCGGGTTTGAAATCATGTGAATTCAGTTGAACTCGCACAGTTTCCTACCGGCATTTCAGTCCAACTTCAGGGGCAATTTGACAGACATCTGTGCGGGTTCATGCACAGATGTCTATTGAAATAGCCCCCGAAGTCGCCAAAAAGTAGTGCAGAAACTACTTTTGGGAATCGGTGCAGTGGCGCAAAGTCGGTGTTGCACCGATTCGGACTATGCCATTGCCGGCAGTAGGCTCTGATTTGACATGTCATGTAAAATCGGCCCAGTGTGAACGTGGGCTGAAGCTGACTGGTTTCTGTGCACAGCTGCACCAGATTTTGCACTCTCCAGTTTTCAGTGAATCAACCCCATAGTGTCTGAGGTCACCTGAGAGCCTGAGAATCTAATTACAGACACTGACTGTTCCTGTTCCTTAGGCTGTGTAGAAAGATATATTTTGCTTAAATTTGCAATGTAAACCTGCTACAAAACTAATCACATAGTGAAAAAAGCATTAGCAGAGTTTAAACAGGCGAAAACGGCATGTGAAAATGATTAGCAGATCTTGAGGTGTAGACAGCTGAAGTAATATGCAAATCTCAGCTTTCCTGTAGGCATTGAGCATGGCCTCTCTCAAATACTGGGCCTCCTTATTGTTTTTTTTTAAAGTAATATTTAGTCACTGACCAATAGGGAGGTTCAAGAGAGACAGCAGGGAAGGGTGTAAGCCTGTTACAGCCAAAAATGAGATTTCTGTTTGACGTCTCCGTCTTTACAGATTTAGTCCCGGTTCACATATATGCGATGCGGGAACCATTGCATGTCACCTCCCGGCGGTTCACACTGACATCTGCGAATGGCTGTAGGTGTCAATGCAAAGTTAATGACATCCCCAGATCGTTTCGCAGATCGCAGTGCGAACTGCCAAATGGTGCAGGAATCAGATCACATAAGTGTGAACACCCATGCAATCTAAGGCTATCCATACACTATTCAATTTTCCTGTTCAACTTTCCTTTAGATTTACCAAAACCATATAATATGAGGTGAAACCTAAACCCTTTCAATGTGTATGCAATCAGGCAGACCCTTGCACTACATAGTTGACGGTAAATCTAAAGAAAATTGAATAAGAAAATTGTATGGTGTATGGCCAGCTTAAATCCAGTGCGGACCAAGAAAAAGGGTCCTGCACCATTTTGGTGTGAATGTGATGCAAATTCAATCATACAATCTGTATGGCCAAATTCTCATCGCACAGACATAGCATGTGATCTGCACAGCAACGCGGTGCGAATCACATGCAATGTCTAACATTGCACCAGTATGAACCCAGCCTTTGACCCCTTTAACACTGGGGCGGTTTTCAGGCGCTTTAGCAAAACGCCTGAAAACCGCCTCACATTCATTCCAGTGTGTCTTTTCACACATGGACGGTGCGCTTGTGGGACGTTCCAAAAAGTCCTGCAAGCAGCATCTTTGGGGAGGGTTGGGAGCACTGTATTTAGTGCTCCCAAGACGCCCTGCCCATTGCAATGAATGGGCAGCGCTTTCAAATCGCCTTAAAAGTGCTTTGAAAGTGCCGCAAAACACAACTTATTACCTTTTTTTGGGGGTAAAAAGCGCCCCGCTAGCGGCCGAAAGGCAGCACAAAAGCGCTGCTTTAGCGCTAATAGCCGGCCCTTTTAGTGTGAAAGTAGCCTTATACACTTTTTTGACTTCCAGTTTTTGCTGACGGCAGTCTCTGCTTTATGCATTTTTCCCCTTGGATTTTCGGGTTTACCTTAGGACTTATGTTGACAGGCTTCAGGCTTGTGTTGAAGGGCAAATAAATGCAGCAGTTTGAGACACTTGGGAGGAGATTTACTAAAGCTGGTGCACTCAGAATCTGGTGCAGCTGCGTACAGGGCATCTGGAAAGTATTCACAGCACTTCACTTTTTCCATATTTTTTTATGTTACAGCCTTATTCCAAAATCGATTAAATTCATTATTTTCTTCAAAATTCTACAAACAATATCCCATAATGACAACGTGAAAGAAGTTTGTTTGAAATCTTTGCAAATGGATTAAAAACAAAAAAGGAAAAAAATCACATGTACATAAGTATTCACAGCCTTTGCCATGACAGTTAGAATTGAGCTCAGGTGGATCCTGTTTCCACTGATCATCCTTGAGATGTTTCTACAACTTGATTGGAGTCCACTTATGGTAAATTCAGTTGATTGGGCATGTTTAGAAACACACACATGTTTATATAGAGTCCCACAGTTAACAGTGCATATCAGAGCACAAACCAAGCCATGAAGTCCAAGGAATTGTCTGTAGACCTCCGAGACAGGATTTTATCGAGGCACAGATCTAGGGAAGGGTACAGAAACATTTCTGCAGCATTGAAGGTCCCAATGATCACAGTGGCCTCCATCATCTGTAAATGGAAGAAGTTTGGAACCACCAGAACTCTTCCTAGAGCGGGCCGCTAGGCCAAACTAAGTGATCGGGGGAGAAGGGCCTTAGTCAGGGAAGTGACCAAGAACCTGATGGTCACTCTGACAAAGCTCCAGTGTTTCTTTGTGGAGAGAGGAGAACCTTCCAGAAGAACAACCATCTCTGCAGCACTCCACCAATCATTCCTGTATGGTAGAGTGGCCAGATGGAAACCACTCTTCAGTAAAAGGCACATGACAGCCCACCTGGAGTTTGCCAAAAGGCACCTGAAGGACTCTGACCATGAGAAACAAAATTCTCTGGTCTAATGAAATAAAGATTGAACTCTTTGGCGTGAATGCAAATGTCATGTCTGGAGGAATCCAGGCACCGCTCATCACCTGGCCAATACCATCCCTACAGTGAAGCATGGTGGTGGCAGCATCCTGTGTGGGGATGTTTTTCAGCGGGAGGAACTGGGAGACTAGTCAAAATTGAGGGATAGATGAATGCAGCACTGTACAGAGACTTCCTTGCAGAAAACCTGCTCCAGAGCATTCTGGACCTCAGCCTGGGGCAAAGGTTCATCTTTCAACAGACCAACGACTCCAAGCACAAGATAACAAAAGAGTGGCTACGAGACAACTCTGTGAATGTCCTTGAGTAGCCCAGCCAGAGCCCAGACTTGAACCAGATTGAACATCTCTGGAGAGATCTGAATACGGCTGTGCACCGACACTCCCCATCCAACCTAATGGAGCTTGAGAGGTCCTGCAAAGAAGAATGGGAGAAACTGCCCAAAAATAGGTGTGCCAAGCTTGTAGCATCATACTCAGAAAAACTTGAGGCTGTAATTGGTGCCAAAGGTGCTTCAACAAAGTACTGAGCAAAGGCTGTGAATACTTATATATGGGATTTTTAAAATTTTTAAATTTTAATAATTTAGCAAAGATTTCAAACAAACGTCTTTAACGTTGTCATTATGGGGTATTGTTTGTAGAATTTTGAGGAAAATAATGAATTTAATCCATTTTGGACAAAGGCTGTAACATAACAAAATGTGGAAAAAGTTAAGTGCTGTGAATACTTTCCGGATGCTATGTATAGTAACCAATCAGCTTCTAATTTCAGCTTTGGCAATAAAACCTAGAAGCTGATTGGTTACTATGCACAGCTGCACCAGATTCTGTATGCACCAGTTTTAGTGAATCTCTCCCTTTTGAGAGCATTTCAATTTAGTGGAGAAATGCATTTAACCTACAGATCTGTTTTAAGCTGCTTTTGTAATCCCGTAGATGGGTACGGTGAGAGAAGCAGTTCTGATGTGAACAGAAGCCCATCAACACAAACCCTTAAGTAGGGATCAGTGCCAATACCATATCGATATTTCGGCAACCTCTCAGGCTGATAGCCAATATCGTCTGCCGATATTCTGTACATTTAAAAAAAAAAAATACACTTTTTTGTTTTTTGTTTGATTTAATCACTGTTATTGCTATCACAAGGATGGTAAACATCCCCTGTGACAGTAATTGGCGGTGACAGATCCTCTTTATTGAGGGATCAGGGGTCTTCAAGACCCCAAACCCCTGCTCTACACTTGAAAGTATTCAAAACGTCAAGATCTGTGTTTTTGAATACTTTCTATTTTTTAAATCTGGCGCCTTTAAGATGCCAGAAATCAAGGAAGTGATGTCATGACATCACTTCCGGGTTACTAGATCCGAGGCCCAAAGTAAAACATCAACTTTGTTTGGATCTTCGGACAACCGGCGGAAGCGCTGGCTGGTTGCTCGGGCCTCCCGCTGGGATGGGAGAGCCCAGGCGGGAGGGGGGGTGTCCCCTCCCGCTGTTTGTAATAACACCTGAGTGGCTGCTGAGCCGCATCGGTTGTTATTACAATAAAGCTGACCGTCCGCTCTAAAGAACGGTACCAGGGGGATGCATGCAGCTGCACGCATCACCCCGATAAAACCCCTTAAAGCAATCATCGGTAATATCAGTCTAGTTTGCGACCGATTTTTCAGAAAATGCTGATATCGGCCTTAGCGATAATTGGTCGGTCCCTACCCTTAAGGGTACATTCACACCAGCCACTGCATGTGGTGGGATGACAGGAATGCCACTGTGATGATCCGGGGTTATTTGCACTGTTCACTCATATTTTTTTCTTTATTAAAACAAACTTTTTTGAAATGTCACGAAGTGATAGTTCATTAGGTTGTAATGGCTGCCATGTGGTGCAAGGCAGTGGATTGCCTCGCACTGTGCTGCTCTGGAGAAAAGTACTGCTTGCGGTACTTATTTCAGGGTACACCATTATCACATTGATGGCACTGACCAATCAGAATCCATCTGGTCCATCCTGAAAGTGTCGATAGAGAAGAGGGAGAACAGCGGGGATTTCAAATCTCTAAGAGTAACGCTGGAGCGTCTGCGGGGGGTGCTGACAGCTCAGCAGCCACAGAGATAAATACAGCGGCTATTGGGGGGGGGGGGGGTGGCAGCAGATATAGGTTAAGGTGTCTGCTGTTCACCTTTACATTTTTTCTGTAAAGGTGAACTAACCCTTCAAAGGGACCCTTTAAGGACAGAAATATTGGATCTCCCATTGCTGATCTCCTAAGAATATTAATTTTCCAGTCTTTATCTGGGCCTTGATGCTTTCTGAATCACTGACTCAGAACAAGCATGCGGATTAGAAAGTTTGAATTCCTGAATACTCGTTCCAGGTCAAGGCCTCAGAAAATCTGGAGGTCAGATGGTTCGTATGGCAGTCAGGCAATTGGCATCATTAGAATCAGAAGTCAGGATTGGCAGTATGCATATTTTCTTAGCCTAGGTTGCATTTTATAAAAAAAAAAAAAACTTCAAGAGTCCAACACATGATGTATGTATCCAAAATATTGTACTTTCCATACATATGCCAGGGCCCAACTGAGAAATTATATTGTGGAAAATGGTACTCCCTCGGTAGCACCCTAGCTGACTTAAAGTGACTCTGGTCTGGCTAAAATATGCCTAGGATAACAATATTGCTGAAAAGCAAGAGCTCTGTTTGCCAGACATTTGCATCTGAACATAGTTTATTCTATACACAAGTCAGTGTAAGTGCATAGCAACTCAGATGCAGTCAAGAAATAACTCAGAATGAAGTCAAAGGAAGCCAAACCAGCACTAAAGCATAACACATTTAATTTTTTTTTTGGAGTCTTACACAATGTACATGAGCCCTGAGAGCGATAAGCTGATGTAAATGTAATGAAGTTCACATGTGCAGTTTAGTTTTTTGTCCACCAGGTGGCGAATAAAGCTTTGAAAAAGAAGTGAAAAATCCAAGCACCTCATAAGACAGTAATTTATTTGATAAAGAATATTTCACTGTAGCCAATGAGCATACATCATTTTATGTATGCAATCTGTCTTTAAAAAAATGTATGCCTTGAACGAGGAATTTTATATAGTAGAATAAAAGGAGACATGTACTGAGAGAAATATTTGGGCTGCCGTTGCTAATCGAGTGATATCAATACTCTCTAAGGCCAGATTCACACTGGTACAACATGAATGTTGTATGATTGTCATCCTACTTTGCCCTGCGACATTGGTCCTACATCGGTCCTACATCGCTCTTACTTCGATCCAATTTGAATGAACAGGATACAATTTTGCTCCGACTTTGAGATACTCCGACTCGTCTTTTGACTAATCATAACAATCCCAGTGTGACATAAATTCCTTTTTCCTGCTGCTGTAATCACCATGTCAGATGTCACAAGTCGGATGGTTAGGACGAGAATCCGACTTTCAATAATGGGCTGAAAACTGACCAAAGTCGGACCAAAGTAGTGCAGGAACCTTTTCTAAAGTCAGACGGACTTGTGTCGGACCAGTTAAGGTCGGCTCTCATAGGGAACCATTGATTTGTACACGTCATGCGACATGTGCTCCCAAAGTCAGGGCGTATGTTGCACAAGTGTGAACCCGGGCCTAAATCACTGACTTGGAAGTTCTGATTTTCTGCATACTTGTTCCAGGTCAGTATTGATGCCAGTGACAACCAGGCTACTAGGATTTTCAAAAGGAGAGCAATAGTAATAAAGGCAGAGGCTGCCATTGCTGACCCTCTGAAAATGCTAGTTGCCTGGCTATCTCTGGCTTTGAGACATCACTTTATTTATTATTAATTATTACAGGTACCTATATAGCGCTGGCAATTTGAGCAGCTTTTTACATTGACCAGATTGGGCAAATCAGTGTAAGATCAAGACTCTAAATTTCAATAGCTATTCCAGAATAGTATCCTAGAAAATATTGAAGCCATTGGATCAGCATTTTCAGACAGAGAGGTCAGCCATGGCAGACTACGAACTTCTCTATCTATGGGTTTTGTTTAACTGGGCATTTTAGGTTCATTGCATAGATTTGACAAGTATACTTTATGTATTTTTGGTCAGATCAGATTAGACCTGGCCTAAACAAACCCCTTGTGAAGTTTTCAATGGCAAAAAGAGCTCTAAAAATGTCTGAATAATAATTTTGCAATATGCAAAAAAGTCAATCTTTTTAACCAGACACCCACAATAACCTGCTGCCCATGTCCACCCTGCTTTAAAATCATTAGTCTTATGTTTTTCTTATTGCATGCTTTTTTTTTTTTTTCAATACTTTTTTGTTAAAGCAACTCTATCACTATCAATGTTGTAAAGTAGGACCTTCAAAAGAAGTTCCATTTGTGGTCAGAATCTTCACATTTGACATCACCACTTGTGTCGAATCTCTCTATCCCCTGCCGTATGATGTGGAATCTTCTGCTTAATATTGCATCCCGCAATGATGTAGGTGCTAACAGAAAGAACCACAGAGCACAGCAGAGGATCAACCATTTAAAACATCTGGAAACGTGTCAGATATGAAGAAGCTGCTGCTGTGCAAGAGGGTGAAGATTAGAAAATCAGAGTCACTTTAGTAATAATAGTTTTTAAAGCATTTTTCTTTTTTTATGTTCTAAAACTAGAACATGCTTAACTACAGTCATATTTGCAATTCTTTTCAGAATTAATTAGCCAAATATTTATAATATATATAATATAATATCTATCTTTTCAGAATTAATTAGGCTGACAGACGAGGTTATTGGTAAGGGTCCGTATTACACATAATGAGATTCAAGGTGTCGTTAGAACATGATTTTCAGGGTATGGATGTGAGGTGCTGCACCATAGGCTATTCTATCACATGATCATGGCACAGGGTGTGATTTGTGGAGCTTGATGCTCTGACTAAAGCTGGCCATACACCTATAGATTATCTGCAGATTTTCTATGGTTAGATGGAAAAAGTGCAACAGATTTCTCCAGGTTCGCTAAACTGTGTGGATGGAGGAATCTCCCACTTTTTCCATCTAACCATAGAAAATCTGAAGATAATCTATAGGTGTATGGCCAGCTTTAGGCAGCTCACATACACCAGGGGGCCTCAGGGAGCACCCTGGGAGAAGCCCAGATGTATTCAATACTAAGGGCTCATTTAAACTTGTAGTTGGGAGGCAGTAAAAGCACACTGCTGAGCCCCAACTGCTTCCCCCTTTAAGCTGTAAAGGCAGCAGCCAGGGGTGTACCCCCTGTGAATGGGAATTATGCCTTTCCAAGTGAATGGTGGTGGGCTGCCAGCTTGAGCAATGCATGTGGTTGAGGCGTAGTAGTGCGCATTTAGGGGGTTAAAACAGGCAGTGAGGACGGTGACATATTTGCCTCCTCATGGCCCCTCAAACACCGCTGCAAAGCAATCCAGGTGCAGATCACTTTTCAGGGGATCATCCATTTTTCCTGCCTGTTTAAACAGTGAGCGCCATTAATAGTAGCAGAGTCCAAAGATCTAAAATCTTTTAGTCCTTATTTGAAATTACACTAGATGTCATAGCCTATTCAATTTTGGGGTTAGCAAAGTCCAACTTCATTGGGGCTTTAAAAACTATATAGGACTATGAGGGAGGACATTTGGAAAAAACTTTTAGAAACTTGTTGGTCTTTGTGCTAATGGAAGTGCTTCCCTTAGTTGGGAGTTGATAGCGTGAGTTGGGAGCCTAAGTGCTTTTGACAGGGAACTGTTGGCTCCTGCTGCTGTCAGTCAAAGCCATTGAGCAGAGTGGGGGGGGGGTGGGGGTGGGGGGCGGCGAGCCCCACTGTGTGTGTCTATGGAAACGCAGAGCAGGCTCAGGGGTGAGTCCACACGTCTGCCCCTATAGCAAGTGGTTGCTATGGGGCAGACACTGAAGAGGGGGAACAGAAAGTGCTGGTGAGAAACCCCAGAAGAGGAGGATCAGGACTGCTCTGTGCAAACTCATTGCACAGAGCAAGCAACTATAACAGGTTTGTTATTAAAATAAAAAAAACCCCTTTACAATCACTTAATAATCATTAGTTATATTTTAGTGAAATCTTTGCCTCCCCAACAGCAGAATTCTCTGTCGTAGAACACTTTGAAAATAATCTAGAGATTTATAACCTCTCTGGCATCTCCAAACACAGTATGTCCTGTCTGACACTCTCCTCTTTATCTGTATTAATCTGCAGTCTCTCAGGCCCATGAGTTATATACAGCAGCAGGTTTAGTGTGGGGAGCTTGCCAAGTCTATGGCTTGCCTGCAAAAAATGACTTCCTTCTGTGAATTGACCCCTCTCAGGAGCTAATTGTGGTTCACATTGATGCTTGGGTTTCTAACACTCTGATGATTGAACCAGCAGACAGATATATCAACTACATCTTATCCTTCCTTCTCAGAGTTGGAACATACAGTAGGTCCCACATTCACTGGGGGGGGGGGGGGATACTTGCAAAGTAAAAGTATGCAAGGATCGATTTGTCAATATTTTCTATTCCTATCTGCTGTGTAGTACTATATCCTTAGGCTCCATGCACACTAAAGCTCATAAACGTCTGTTTTTGGGAGTTTGGGCGTTTTTTCTAAGAGCCCATAAACTCCCCTCTATGTTATCCTATGTGTCTATCAGCAGTGGAGTTTATGGGCTGTTGTCTGAACACCCTAAAATCGCGATCAGGAGCTGTTTTTCTGACTACAAAAAAACACTTAAAAACATTAAATGCGCATAAACGCTGATAAACGCTCACCAGCATTATTTAATGTTTTTGATCCATTAAAAAAAAAATTTTTTTTCTTAACGCGGAAAAAAAAAAAGCGCTAATAACCGCTATTGCAAAAATGTTAAAAAATGTTGAAAGACTCACTGCAAAGCCTTACAATACAAATAAGTAGGTTTTCAAAAAAATTGACATAATGTTCTGAGGAGAAACCTACTTCTAATTGCCAGCAAGCTTAATTAAATATTCAAATATATTTTCTACATTTTCCTTTACTCTCCTTGGTGCTATTATTAAGGAACTTAGAGCTTGGATACTATTCTCTTCAGCTCTCGTGCAAGTGAAAGATTAACAGCAAGCCCTTGACGCACTCAATATATTAAATGCTATTGGCAGGTCCCTATGAAAGTTTTCAATCATCTACTGGTCCACAGACCTGACAGCTCTGCACCTCACATCCTACCTTGGCATGAGCTCAGCTCCTTCGTGGAATAGAAATTCCTTTAGCCAATGTCAAAGTTTAGATATTTGAGGAATCTTCTTGTGCTTGCCTGCTGGCTTCTACAGGTTTGAAGAAAGCACAGAGGACTCATCTAAATGTCCACTCATTGAAGAGTTCAGCCTAGATAAATAATTGGGGTGTGTTTATATTTTATCGGAAGATAAGGGGAAAATCTTTTTAAGAGTTTTTAAGCACCTGTGGTTCTGGGTTGGTCTGGGTCATTTTTCTGGTGGTCGTAAATGTTGAAACACTTTTGGCTGGTAATGACAAGGGATCCAATTACTGTTTCTATATGCGTGTTGGAAATTTTTAGCTTTTTTTTTATTTTTTATTTTCTTGATAAAATTTCTTGATATATTTTGTTGAGAGTATATGTAATAAATATGTTTTCTTCTCGTTCAGTGTGTTCTGCAGAAAAAAAAGTACAATGCTCTGCAGCGAACTACTGGATTAGGTAGATTTTAGTCAAACTTGAACAGTGTACAGACTATTTAAGGTAAGGTTAAAAAAAAAAAAAAAATCAGTACAGAGCACTTTCAATCAGAATATTTACTCTACTTGCTGAGTCCTTGCTCTAATCCTCATCCTGAAATCCATCTTTGTGAGCTTTTGAGAATGAAGCCAATGTGTTTTCTTGTTCCAACACTACCCTATGTCTGAGCTCACTGAATCCTCACCAACACGGAGGACATGAGAGTTTGCCGTCTTGGCCAGAAGCATTGTGAAGAGCCTGCTGAATTCAGCTAGGGTGTATATTATGAAACTCACATTAAAGGAGAACTGAAGGGATTAAAGTCCACTAAAGTTCACCCTCCTGTGGTCCCAGGAGGTTTATGCCATAATGTACTGCTATGCACAGCATATTAGCACATAATTGCAGACTTTGCCCTCATGCATAAGCCCTCATGCATATTGAGCTCATAAAAAACGCTGCTTTTACAGGCATTTTCAGCCTATAAAACACCTCTCTGTCAGCCTATGTGTCCATGCACACATAGGAGTTTACATGAGTATTGGAAGAGGAGTGTTTACAGGCTGAAAAAAAACACCAAAAGCACATTTGGAAGAGAAGCTTTTGAGCAGAAAAACACTTGACGCTAAACGTTTCTGTTTAGGTGCATTTGAGCATTAATAAATTTGAATGGCCAGTATAAATTAAAGTGATTGTAAAGTCTAATTTTTTTTCTATAAAAATAACAAACATATTTTACTTACCTGCTCTGTGGAATGATTTTGCACAGGGCAGCCCAGATCCTCCTCTTTTCGGGTCCCTCTTCGGTGCTCCTGGCCCCTCCCTCCTGTGGAGTGCGCCACAGCAAACAGCTTGCTGTGGGGGCACCCAAGCCGACCCTCCGCTCCCTGTTTTCATTCAGACACAGAGCCGCGGTTCAGCCTCGCCCCCTCTCTCCCCTCATTGGCTAACTGACTTTGACAGCAGCGGGAGCCAATGGCATCTCTGCTGTGTCTCAGCAAATCAGGAGGGAGAGTCCCGGGCGGCCGAGGCACTGGTGGACTTCGCTGGATTGAGAGGGAGCTCAGATAAATATTAGGGGGCTGATGCACAGAAGGCTTTTTTCTTCTTCTGGGCAATAAAATCAATTAGTGCTCAACGCTAAGTGCCTATAAACATGTGTGCAATCACTTCAGCCCTGGAAGGATTTAGCCCCTTAATGACCAGGCCATTTTTTGTGATACTGCACTGCATCGCTTTAACTGACAATTGCACAGTTTTGCGATGTTGTACCCAAAAATTGATGTCCCCGTGACACTTTTGAAAAAAATAAAATAATTTTTTTCACTTTCTGCTATAATATACATCCAAAGAAAATGTAAATAATCTAATTTCAGTTTAGGCCAAAATATATTCTGCTATACATTTTTGTAAAAAAAAATCTCAATAAGCGTATATAGATTGATTTGCGCAAAAGTTATAGCGTCTACAAAATAGGAGATAGATTTAGAAACTTTTAATTTTTTTAATTGTTTTTACTAGTAATGGCGGCGATCTGCGATTTAGAGGGACTTCGACATTGCGGAGGACAAATCTGACCCTAAGTGACACTTTTTGGGGACCAGTGACACCAATGCTGTGATCAGTGCTAAAAAAAACTCACTGATCAATGTATAAATGACACTGGCAAGGAAGGGGTTAACACTAGGGGGCGATCAAGGCGTTAACTGTGTTCCCTGGGTGTGTTCTAACTGTGGGGGATGGGCTAACTGGGACAACACAGAGATCGCTGTTCCTGATCACTAGGAACGGCAGATCTCCATGTTGTTCCCTGTCAGAACGGAGATCCGCCTTGTTTACATAGGCAGATCCGTGTTCTGCCTCTCTGTACCGGGAGTGCGGGTGGCCGGCAAACATTGAGTCTGCCAGACCCGCGTGCACACTCCTCCAGCGTGCAGGGGGCACGTGCGCCAACACAATCACATGCACAGACCGACGTACAGGTACATTGGTTTGCGCAGCCGAGCTGCCTTGCCGCAGTATATATGCGGAAGGGGGTCAGCAAGTGGTTAAGATGCAATTTTATTATTAATTATTATAGGTACTTATATAGCACTATCAATCTATACAGCTCTTTACATATATATATTGTACATTCACATGAGTCCCTGGCCTCAAGGTGCTTACAATCTAACGCCCCTATCTCAGATTCATACATACACACACTAGGGCCAATTTAGATAGGAGCCAATTAACCTACCAGCATGTCTTTGGATTGTGGGAGGAAACTGGAGTACCCGAAAACCCACACAGGCACAGGGAGAGCATGCAAACTCCAGGCAGGTAGTGCCATGATTGGGATTCGAACCGACAACTCTAGTGTTGGCAGGCAGAAGTGCTGACCGCTTAGCCAAGAGGAGAAAAGCAAACAGCCTGGGTGCATAAGGCCTATCTTGTCAAAGGAAGCCAATGGAAATCCCTTCATCACGGCATAGACCAGGTGCCGAAAATGTGGCCTGAGCTGCATATGGACGCATGTGCATTAACGCTGATAGGTTAGAGGAGGCGTTTAAGACAGAAGATTCCATTGGGGTATGGTCTCTTTGTTATAAAAACCCTACCTGTCCGCTGATTTTTACATTTTGACTTTAATATTGCTTTAAGTTAACCTTTTGACATTCGATTCTTGCTACATGAAGTTGCCATTTAACAGTCAAAAGAGTGAACACTATTTTGAAGCAAGACTTTTATTAAAACTAGGGTGTTGCTAATTTTGTAGTAAAGCCCCTCAACTCAGATAAGCACCCTGCAATAGTTATTTTGCTTTGCTCATTTTTCTATCTTTGACAGATGTCAGTCTCTGTCCTTATTATTGAAGAGGTCAGGATATTTGATTTTCTGCTTCCATTTTTACATGACAAATTCAACTTTCAAAAACTGCCTTGGCAGTTGCTCCATGTTTGCTTTAGCTTTTTTTGCTCTGTTTTTGTAAATTATTTCCTTTATTAACTCTATCCAAAACCTGCTGTGACCTGCCACAGCCAAGGAAATGAAAAAGAGACCAATTTTGATCTATTTATTATAGGTAACAGATTAACTATAATGGTGGCTTTTACATTCACCTTAATGAAAATGTGTAGTTGGGCATTAAAAAGAATCCATTGATAATGTCCCAGATTATAGATGGTAGGAGCTCTCTTGTAACACTATATACATATGTATTTGGAGGAGTCGGCTGAGTCATGGTGCCGGAATAGTTAAATGTCTTCTCTATTACTGCAGCTTCTGATAAATCACTGAGTAAAGTGATAGCTCTGCTGATACAGTGCAGACAGATACATTTAAACATACTTCCTAAATTATCTACTGCATTAATCTTAATGACTTTGGTAAGAGTATACACAGTACTGTGTGCTCAGTTGGCGAGAGCATGCTAGGCCTAAATTAGGGCTACTAGGAACCCTGGAATTAACAAGAGATATTTTTGTATTTTCAAATAAATGTCAAAGTAATAGTTTTATAGAGTGCACACAATCCGTCCCAATAAAGTGCCTTGTACAGTAGTCACTGACTCATCGGCATCTGCAGGGCTCTCAAAAACCTATTTCAAAAAAGCATTGTGCACCAAGAACTTAAAATATGCTTTTATGTCCTTGAAAAGAGTTGGTTTAGGCTTGAAACCCTGCCATTATGCTCAAATGATTTTTATGCTGCTGTTTTTTGATACGGAAAGAGCTACTTTTTTGCAGGAAGCACTTTTGAAGTCCTTGGTACGGGATTTAATAATTTTCTTCTTGTCAAGAATTCAGATTAGCCCTCATCTGCTCAAACTCTTCTTCAGTTTCCTCAAAGGAAAGCTGGGGATTGAGCTAAAATAGTATTTCTAGGATTATAAAAATCAAGATGTAACGCTAACCTCCTCCAGGATCCAGCACCAGGTCTCCTTTCTGCTGAACGGCCGCTGGCACATCTAGGTTGCACCTGGAGTGCTGGCATCGAGGCAAATCAGGAAAGCTGTCTCTAGATTGGTGGTGGATCGTTCAGAAGACAGCTCTACTGATTAGCGTGCCATTAAATTGTGAAGCAACACGTAGTTCAGTATTTGAGCCACCTATTGCTACGTTTTACCCATGCTGATGTACTTGCCCCTCTGACGTTGAGTGACCTGTACATGCAGTGTTATCTAGTATCCTCTAGTGTGCCTATGTCATTCTGTGAGCCTGAGTGGCTTCCTGTGCACCCCAGTGTCATCCAGAACACTTCAGTGTACCTGTGCTTTATTGTGACCTCCTGTGCACCCCAGTGTCATCCAGTACACTTCATTGTACCTGTGCTTTACTGTGACCCCAAGTGACCTCCTGTGCACCCCAGTGTCATCCAGTACACTTCAGTGTACCTGTGCTTTATTGTGACCTCCTGTGCACCCCAGTGTCATCCAGTATACTTCAGTGTACCTGTGCTTTATTGTGACCCCAAGTGACCTCCTGTACACCCCAGTGTCATCCAGTATACTTCAGTGTACCTGTGCTTTATTGTGACCCCAAGTGATCTCCTGTGCACCCCAGTTTTATCTAGCTCGCTATTGTCATTCTGTGACTCTGAGTGACCTGCGCAAACCCATTTTTATCTAGTGGCTCCAGTGTGCCCCCTGACTTCAGTGCACCCCTAAGCATTCTGTGTCATCTTGTGACCCTGTACAACCAGTGACTCCAGAGCATCCTGTGTAATCTAGTGACCCCTAGTGCATCCTGTTATCCCCTATGACACCTTTGCCCCCCACACAGTTTCTGTCACACTGCACAGTTGTCTGGCTTGCTATGCTTCGCTGGTAGTATCAGCTGCTGCTGCATCATGACCCTCGGGTATGCTCCCAAAATCACTCGGACTGTGCTTCTCTCAGTGGATAGGCAACCTTGACACAATGCTCTTTACAAATATTTGATGTGGTTAGCATTTTCTGGAGGGGGTGCGGTTACAAAAATTACTTTATCACCAGCAGAAACCTTGTCCCGCTGTTACTCGCACTAATTGAAGAATTGCTGTCTGTCAATGTCTATAGTAATACATAGCTATTTTATCTTTGCTACAAGTGAATGGGGAATTTAGGAACCACTACATGGGTAGTTTTATTCTCCTGTTTCTAAATAATTCTATTTGTTGGCAGTTGGTTCTTTAACAGAACATTGTGTTCCAAACAAGGAGATTATGAATTTGCTTAGTAGTATGAGAGTAGTTTACAGGTCCAATGAAACCCTATGGGTCAGAATAGCTGTACATGATTCCTATTCATTTCATTACAAATTAAATGATCCTTTGCAAAATGTGACTAAGGCATAAAAACCATTCAGACTTTCAGATTGATTTTATCCTAAGAGAGAGCTTATACTGCACATCAAATTCTTAAAGGTACAATAAGGTGTATTCTTCTGAAGAAACATTCCACAAGGACTTTCCTTTTTATACCTTACTGGAGCCCTGGTCGTCCTCATGGAAAACTGATGAAAGGCTAGTTTCCATGACCATTATAATGATCTTCCTCCGATCATGACTTCCTTTGGTAGGGATTGGGTTAACGAGAGAGCTCCTGTTTAAGGTATTTACACAAGTGGAGCTTATTAAGGTGGCATGCCCCTTCTATTTAAATAGCCCGCTGATAAATCACCCCATTGTTCAGCGCAGTATGCTCTAAGAAATTAGATTTACTGTAAAAATAACGCAGACATCAGACTATATTCTCTACCAGCAGTACTTTTTGGGTTCTCCTTCGTCTCACGCAATCTCATGTGGCTAGAGGAAAATCCCAGATTTGTGCTCTTTTTTTTATTTTTTTATTGAAACTGGTGACTGAGGTGAAGGATTTCTTAGATCTACAGTATGTACCTGGATTGTACTTTTTTTAACAGTGTACATACTAAGTGCTGATAGTAGTCAGTATACAGTATTTAGAACTGTAAAAATTGTGCCTGAGCCCCTTATATGATTTACATACCTTTCATGCACTTGTTTATGAACAGAGTTAGTGAGTTGGTGACATGACTGACTAGCTTTCCTGGCCAGTATAATGATCTTTCTCCGATCATGACAATACCAGTATAGCGTTACACTGAAAGATGTTTAAATAAATTTGGACTGAGTATATCGAAGTTTCTGGAAATTATCAGAGTAGAAAAATGAAGATGATATAGTGCATGGATCAGTGTCTTTTAGTGTTGGGAGTTCAATGCTGTTAGATTTTGAACTAGATGATTTTGGTGTTAAGTGCTTTTAGGGCTTACTTTAATGTGAAGGCCTAGGTAGCCAGCCATAGATGGTTCGAATCTTGGCCAGTTCAGCAGTATCTGGCCGAGATTTGAACAATGTATGGGTAGGTTGAATGTATCGATCTATCAACTTGGGTGCAACCAGCCTGTCACATTTTACATGTGATTATTGCTAGTGCCTGTTACAGCTACTAGCACTAATCACTGTGTTCTCCTGGCCGGGGTGGCTTCCTCCGCCCCCTGCCGGGAGAACACAATGGCTCCGCAGGAGAGATTCACAGTCAGTGTTAATGGGGTAATTGAGCGATTTTGGTTGCATGAAAGAAAATTGCTCTGTCTATGGCCAGCTTTAGGCAGACCTTGGGTCTATCTATGTGCGGTTTAAAGGTAGGTTTTTGGGGGGTGTATTGTAATGTTAATTAGTAAAACACAAGTATAGTTTTATTTATTATTGTACTGATCTCCTCTCTGGACCTGTGCCCCGAACACTTACTTGCTCTGTAAGCATCAGTCCTCTTCCATAAGATCCCTGGCAACCTGCACTTCCTAAAGTGCAAGGCTTCATGTTTTTTTCCCCCCTGTGGGGGGCTATCAGTATGCCCCTTACATGCACAGTACAGTGATATTCTCTGCATTATTAAGAACCACCCAGTTCCTGAGAAGATGGTCCTGATCCTAATATGATCACCCTAAGCTTCTATAAAAAAAAAAAAACACATGCTGAGGGTTAATAGTAGGGTGACGTTGGGATGCAGGTTACAACTTAAAGCGGAACCAAAACCATCAATGTAACTGTTTCCCAAAGCAACTACTAAGACCACTTCTTACTTGGCTGTGAGGCTCAGTTCACACTATAGCGATGTCATACATTGCATGTGATTCGCAATGCACTGCTGTGCAGATCACATGCGATGTCTGTGCGATGCAAATTCAGCCATGAAGATTGTATGGCTGAATTTGCTTCGCATTCAGACCAAAATGGTGCAGGACCCTTTTTTTGGTCCGCACTGGAATTGGATTGAATGGGTGTTCACACCCATGCGATCCGATTCCTGTCCAAATTCACAGTTCGCACTGCAATCTGCGAACCGATCTGGGGGTGTCATTAACTTTGTATTGACACTTGCAGTGGTTTGCAGAGGGCAGTGTGAACAGCCGGCGATTAAGGTGCGATGCGGGAACCCGCACTGGATTTGCAGGGTTTCCTCCATCGCACAAGTGTGAACTGAGCCTGAAGGACAGGAAGGTTTAGTTCCACTAGAATTTTAAATGATAGGCTTTATTGATAACCCTTACACTAACTAACTCCATGTTTCAAGTTATGTTAAATATTTTGTTTGGGCCAAGCTGGCCCAAACAAACTATTTCCATTACTAAAAAAATCCAGCTGCTGTCAACATTGTATAAACTGTATGTAACATCAGCTTGGCCCAAACAAACTATATATACAGCAGTATATAATGTACAATGTGTGTGTTTCTGTAATATAATTGTGCCAAATATCTTCGGTACAGAGCCGCTCGGTGCTTAGCTGACCCCCGCTGCTCTCCTCCTCTTCTCCCAGCTTACAGCAGGGGATCTTGGCCCTCCCTCTGTGGTGCTCGGAGTGGGGAAGAGAGCTCCGGCGGGTTAGGGAAGCGTGGCGTTGTAATGAAGGTATTTGGCACAATTATATTACAGAAACACACACACATTGTACATACTGTAATAGAGTGGATTATAGGATTTAACAACCACTTTAACTCGGTTCACACTGGGGATTCCTGACAGGCAGGGAGGGAGAGGGGAAGAGAAGACTGCACATTACATGATAAAACATAACCCGAAAATAAGCCCTACTGTGTCTTTTGTTGCCAAAATTAATATAAGAAATTATTTTCAGGGAAACATGGTAGGACTTTAAAGTGTTTGTTACCCCAAAATTTCATATTTTCGATATGTGTCTGTTGTACCATGTACCTGTATGAGAAAGTATCCTGTTATTGCTTCCTTTGTGTGAATTCCCTGGTGATCCTGCCAGGCCCTGTGCTTTCCTATTTCAAACGGCCCACAATAGGCAGGGAAACACATCTATCCTAGTGTGGTCAGTTTGCTTCTTTGCATTGTACTTGGGAACAAAGCCTGCCAGTACTTCATTGGTTCAGGCTTGTTCTGCCCTCCTGCACAGCTTTTCACTGGGAAGATTAGCCAAAATGTGGAGAATTTCAAGGGGTATGAATACTTTTTCAAGGCACTGTACATTTGTAGAAGCTGGTCAGACATCTGCCTTCATACTGTGGGTTAGTTATATGTAGACAGATATAACAATCTCCTGTTGTATTCCTGTGCTGAATATTAATCCGACGCTCAGCACGACTGCCTTCATCCTGAAAGTGTCAAGTTTACTTTACAGTATTCAGGATCTGTTAGTAATGAAGCTGTGTATCTTTTTTTTTTTCTTTATGCTTTTCATTAAAACATTAAGAATAGAAAGGGAAAATCTGTGTTTCCCGAGATACAGTTTGTGCTCTACTGCTACTGTATTTTCTTACCAATAAATAATAAATCCAGGATATGTGATGCTCCATTTTCCAGTAATCATCAATATGATAGCAGCCATGAAGCCAAAATTTGTTTTCGTTAAACAGATTAAATGCTGCGTGAGGCTTGGTAATGACAAATCCACACATTAAGGATGGGAATGACCCTCTGAGGAAGATCAGACATAACGCACGCCGGAATGAACCATTTAGATCCATATAGTCTGAAAATCCAAACAGAACTGTGCACTGTGGATTGATTGAGAAGTGGGCGAGAGAAAGAATGTGGGGGTGTTAGATATAAAGATATAATAAATCACCAATTCACTCAAGCATTGGAGCAGCTCTGAGCAAACAAAGACATTTCACAGATTTAGCTGCTGATGACAATTTTAAACATTCATTGAAAGACTCCAGGTAAATCCTTGGTCAGGCTGTAAACTGGATGCATGTGTCAAGCTTGAAGAATAAATCAAGCAGTTTTAATGTCCTTTTTATCCATTTACAATTGTCCAGTCTTTCTCTGTCTATGGAAGTAAAACTGAAAAAATATATTGACAGTTCACACAAAGATATCCAATCAGCAAACCTAACAAAAAAAAAAGATGAAGAGATAGAAGTCTTTTTTATCTTTTTTCATTTTTGTTTGAAATTTTTCTATGGTTTCTTGGTACATTGTAGGCTACAAGTTTTACCTAAGGCTGTAAGCAAGTAAGACAAGTTATGTATATACAATGCCTTGAAAAAGTATTCATACCCCTTGAAATTTTCCACATTTTGTCATGTTACAACCAAAAACGTAAATATGTTTTATTGAGATTTTATGTGAAAAAACCAACACAAAGTGGCATATAATTGTGAAGTGAAAGGAAAATGATAAATGGTTTTCATTTTTTTTTTTAAAATAAATATCTGAAAAGCATGGCGTGCATTTGTATTCAGCCCCCTTTACTCTGATACCCCTAACTAATATCTAGTGGAACCAATTGCCTTCAGAAGTCACATAATTAGTAATTAGAGTCTACCTGTGTGTAATTGAATCTCCGTATAAATATGGCTGTTCTGTGAAGCCCTTAGAAGTTTGTTAGAGAACCTCGGTGAACAAACAGCATCATGAAGACCAAGGAACACACCAGACAGGTCACGGATAAAGTAGTTGAGAAGTTTAAAGCAGGGTTAGGTTAAAAAAAAAAACCCAAGCTTTGAACATCGCCTGGAGCACTGTTCAATCCGTCATCTGAAAATGGAAAGAGTATGGCACAACTGCAAACCTACCAAGACATGGCCGACATGGTAACTCTGGAGGAGCTGCAGAGATCCACAGCTCAGGTGGGAGAATCTGTCCACAGGACAAGTATTAGTCGTGTTCTCCACAAATCTGGCCTTTTATGGAAGAGTGGCAAGAAGAAAGCCATTGTTGAAAGAAAACCCCGTTTGCAGTTTGCGAGAATCTAAGTGGGGGACACAGCAAACATGTGGAAGAAGGTGCTCTGGTCAGATGAGACCAAATTTGAACTGAAAAACTAACACTGCACATCACCCAGAACACACCATCCCCACTGTGAAACATGGTGATGGCAGCATCATCTTGTGGGGATGCTTTTCTTTAGCAGGGACAGGGAAGCTGGTCAGAGTTGATGGGAAGATGGATGGAGCCAAATACAGGACAATCTTAGAAGAAAACCTGTTAGAGTCTGAAAAAGACTTGAGACTGGGGCAGAAGTTCACCTTCCAGCAGGACAACAACCTTAAACATACAGCCAGAGCTACAATGGAATGGTTTAGATCAAAGCATATTCATGTGTTAGAATGGCTCAGTCAAAGTCCAGACCTAAATCCAATTGAGAATCTATGGCACGACTTGAAAATTGCTGTTCACAGACGCTCTCCATCCAATCTGACATGCAAAGAAGAATGGGCAAAAATGTCCCTCTCTAGATGTACAAAGCTGGTAGAGACATCCCCAAACGACTTGCAGTTGTAATTGCAGTGAAAGGTGGTTCTACAAAGTATTGACTCCGGGGGGCTGAATACAAATGTACCCCACACTTTTCACATATTTATTTGTAAAAAAATTTGAAAACCATTTATCATTTTCCTTCCACTTCACAATTATGTGCCACTTTATATTGGTCTATCACATAAAATCCCAATAAAATACATTTACGTTTTTGGTTGTAACATGACAAAATGTGGAAAATTTCGAGGGGTGTGAATACTTTTTCAAAGCACTGTATATTTGGAAAGAAAAGTTGGATATTATGTGTTTTATTATATGTGTCAATTACAGGTAGACCAATTGCATTTTCATATGTGCAATGTCAATGCATTTGCATATGTGCAATGTACTTTTAAGTGTGCACATTTTATGTTGTAAATTTGGTTTATAACCTTCCTCCTGGGTACACTTAAAGCCCCCTTATTGATAGTGGGTGATTCTACCGCTGCCAACTGTGACCCATTCAAGTGGTGTTGAGGGCTTGTAAGACTTAAAACAACACGGTGAGGAGGCGACACATCACCTCCCAGCCAACTATCAAATGCTCTATGAAAAATGATCCAGAGCAGATCCATTATTGGAGGGGATGCAATGACAGCTGCAAATTTAATCGAGCCTTTCGTGTCTTATTTTTCAACTTCCTTTAACCGACCAAGCTGTCCTGCAAAGGTGGCTGTTAGAGGGTTGAGACAAACCATTTACCACAGATGGAGGAATCTTAGCTGCCGGTCATTGTTTTCAAACAGCTGTGATACGCAAGGCTGGAAGAGTCACAGAGGTGAGAATGGTCATAAAACTCTCAGATAATGATTTAGAAAGCTGGGATCATTATCAGATATCGTTATGGCCATTTTAACCTTTCCTCACTCCCATTACTTTGCCCTAACTTCGCCTCTTATATGGCTCTTTTTATGACTTTGCTTGTTTTTTCATTCTTGTTTAAAGTGGTTGTAAAGGCTGAAGGTTTTTTACTTTAATGCATTCTCTGCATTAGGGTAATAAACCTTCTATTGGCAGCTTCCTTTAAACCCCCCAAATACCTGAGCCCCATCTAGATCCAACGCTGCTTTTTCACTTCCTCCTCACTGGACTCAGTGACAGCTGTGGGAGCCATTGGCTCTTGATGCTGTCAATCAAATCCAGTGATGGGAAAGCGGGGGGACGGGGCTGAGCCGTCTATAGACACACACAGCCCAGTTCAGGATCGATTCCGCATGTGTACCACCATAGGAAGCGGTTTCCCATTGTGGCACGCAGAGAAGAGGAGGAGCCCAGAGCTCCGGCAGGGGACCCCATAAGAGGAGGAAAACCATTGCATAGAGCAAGTAAGTATGACATGTTTGTTACTTAATAAAATAAAAGTAATAGTCACTTTAACTTTCACTTATTCTTATTAGCCAGGTCATGAAGGGGCTGATAAACACAGAAGTCTTTTAAATATTTTGTATCAGCTTAGACCCAACAGAGTGGATCCATCAAAACCTCGTCCTGAGAAAATGCACTGAACTTACTTTTTTAGGGTTATAAATATATTAATACGTTTAGTCACCTTACTTATATTAGTTACTAAGTTACATAGGTTGAACAAAGACGACACATAGTTTACAGTCTGTACACTGTGAAATCCCATTTAGATGTAGAAACTATGTAGTCTGGGGGGGGCCTAAGTGCTGGTTCACACTGGTGCGATTTTTGATGTGACTTGAGTCTCACAGAATCGCATGACAAGGGAAATCACATTATTTTCAATTATGCCTGTTCACATCAATGCGACTGTGTGGTGCGATTTTGGAAACATTTCCTGTGCTACTTTGGTGTGATTTCAGTGTGATTTGGCTCCATACAATATGCTAACCACACCCAAAGTCGCATCAAAGTCACATAACATAATCACACTGAAAATCACATCAAAAGCACATTGCAGTAGTGTGAACTGAGCCTAAATAAATAACTTAGGGTAGACATATGCGTGACATAGTTGTCGGGTAAGTCAGAAAAAGTTTGTGCAGCCAGCTTGATAATAGTTTATTGAGCTCATATGTTATTATTTCAATTAGTTTTTGATAGGTGGGTAACAATTGGCGCTCTAGCTGGTCTGGAATGACAGGTAACTCTGTTCTCCACTGCTCAGAGGCTACAGCAGGGGCATACAACTGCTGTGCTTGGAGCATTAATTCTCTCACAGTTTTAGGATTTCTCTAATTATCAAACAAATGTAAGAAAACTAATGTGGGGTGTACTAAGAAAAATGTTTTTCTGTTCTTAAGCCTGGATTGTGTGTTACCTGAGGACAGTTTCCCTAAACTTGATGACATGTCTTGTGTGCTTAATGGACTTTGTGTATTTTAGGCCCAGAATGGAAGCTTTGGCACATCAAAAATGTCCGTATACGTCAGCATACAAATGAACTTGGCGCAGAGAAAGAAAATCTGGATACACTGAGGTGGACACCTTTTGGTCAGTAACTTTGTTCATTAATAATATATCTATGGATACATTTGCTGCAATGTTACATCAGTAACCAATAGAATCCACGATTACCGTATTTATCGGCGTATAACACGCACTTTTTTCCCCTTAAAATCAGGGGAAAATGGGTGCGTGTTATAAGCTGGCCCCCCGCCGATCTCCGCTGATTGTGAGCGGAGCAATCGCGCCGAGATGCACATAGCCGAGTGTACTCGGCTCTTCTCGGCTCCGCTCACAGTCACGCCCAGTCCCACCATTGGACCTGTGTTATGTCCATCATAGGGCGGGACTGGGCGTGACTGTGAGCCGAACCGAGAAGAGCCGAGTCCACTCCGCTATGTGTATCTCGGCTCCGCCCAGTCCTTGCACTCTCGGTGGCGCTCGCTATGCTCCGCCGAGTCTCTGCGATCTCTGCGGCGCCATATTTAAATCTTAACAAGGCTGCAATGGACACTGGGCAAGGCTGCACTGACAAGGCTGCACTGGGGCAAAGCTGCAATGGACACTGGGGAAGGCTGCACTGGGGCAAGGCTGCACTGACAAGGCTGCACTGACATGGCTGCAAGGCTGCACTGACAAGGCTTCAATGACACTGACAATGCTGCAGATGGACACTGATAAGGCTGCATTGATGGGCATTTAAATGTAAGTTTTTTTTCCTTAAACTTCCCTCTTAAGAGCCCTTTCACACTGGGGTGGTTTGCAGGCGCTATTGCGCTAATAATAGCGCCTGCAAACCAACCCAAAAGTGCCGCTGCTTTCATTCCAGTGTGAAAGCCCCGAGGGCTTTCACACTGGAGCGGTACGCTAGCAGGACGGGAAAAAAAGTCCTGCTAGCAGCATCTTCGGAGCGGTGAAGGAGCGGAGTGTATACCGCTCCTTCACCGCTCCTGCCCATTGAAATCAATGGGACGGCGGGGCTATACCGCCGGCAAAGCGTCTCTGCAGAGGCGCTTTGCGGTGGTATTTACCCTTTCTCGGCCACTAGCGGGGCGGTTTTACGCCACTAATAATAGCGGCGTTTTACCACCGCCCCCGCCCCAGTGTGAAAGGGCTCTTAAAGTTTTTTCCTTAAAATTCCCTCCTAAACTTGGGGTGCGTGTTATACGCCGATAAGTACCGTAGTTATTTTTTTTCTGCTCCATGCTGGGTAATCTTTTTTGGTCAGGTGACATAACAAACATTTCTACTCTATGAAAACTTGTGATTGACCCTAATAGTATAACTGTTATTGCAGATCATTGCATTTTGCGTTGGCTTGTAAAAATAAGCTTTATTTTTAATGAACTCAACTGAGTCAATATTCCATTGATGGTCAACAAGATATTGTTTCTTAAAGGACTGCTTGTGATGTCTATTCACATAAACCACAGAAGAAAATAATCTGTAACTGTTATAAATTAGGCATTACATGGCAGCTTTGAAGACTTCCTGCAGAGGGAGCCAGTGTAGCCTAAATCCAATCATTGTATGTGCTGTACTATTATACAGTTTGTATGTATTTACTATATATCTGCTATGTGCACTTATACACCTTAAGTAAGGTCATATCTGTCTAGGTTCTGTTGTTGGAAATAAATAACCTGAAATCTGTGAATAATGCATTCAAAATAATGAATGTGTCTAAATGGACCATATGCTGTATGTGTTCATGTGTGTATGTATATTATAAATGTGTGTGTGTGTGTATATATATATATATGTGTTTATTATTACCGTTGTACTCAGGATCAAACTTCGATCTATGGCTGTTCCCACTGGAGAGAATCTAACAGGAAAGTCCTGCTATCACAATACAATGGCACAGCGAGGAGGATTCCATCATCCACCTCGCTTGTGTGAATAGGGAAATCTGTTTTTTTTTATGTTGTTTTTTTTTTTGTTTTTGTCGTTCAACCCAATCTAAAACAAAATATGAGCAGCCTTATATATCTGAAAAACAGCAAGCACTGAGATGCTTCTGTATAATGGTTTATCATGTGCATTGTTTCCACATTACATTAAAACTGGCTGGTTTATGAGTCTTTCACATAGAGTGAATGACTTGTAAACCAGCCAGTTTTAATGTAAAGCATTTGAAAGGGGAAAATCTCATGATGTGAGTCAACTAGAAGAATATATAGAGCATATCTCAAGGCTCTGAGACACTATGTTTAACCCTGTGTTTGCTGAGGACTTGGTTCAGCAGGGGTTAAGACAGCCAAAGATGTCATAAAGACACTTCAGGCAGGCGTTGGAAAACTGACCCTTTTGCCAATTTTCACAGCTTGCAGTGAGAGATTTGAAGCCGGCTCCTGTCTGGCTGTTCCATTTAGTGTCAGTGTATCCAACAAGGTCTTCTTTAAAATACAACCTCTACTAATTGGAAAGTGTCCCTCCCTTAAAGAAAAACACACACACCTTGTTCTGTGGATGTGGCTGGGAAGAGACATTGACAAGTCCTGGGCACGGTGTAGGCAACGGTAAGACGGAAAGTCACAGAAAGCAGGGAGTTAGAGCCGATGTCATATCATTCGTTCACCCCGTACACGTTTAGGAGCAGGCTGTGAAAAAGGAAGGGTACTTAATTATTATTATTATTATACAGGATTTATATAGCGTCAACAGTTTACACAGCGCTTTACAATATAAAAGGAGACAATACAGTTACAATACAATAAAATACAAGAGGATTAAGAGGGCCCTGCTCAGAAAAGCTTACAATCTAATAGGGTGGGGCAGGTGGTACAAAAGGTTGTAACTGTGGAGAATAAGCTGATGGAAGTGGTAGGAGATTAGTTGGAGACATGATAGGCTTTCCTGAAGAGAAGAGTTTTCAGGGATCGCCTGAAGGTAGCAAGAGTAGGGGATAGCCGGATCAGTGGAGGTAGCGAGTTCCAGAGGATGGGAGAGGCTCTGGAGAAATCCTGGAGACAAGCATGAGAGGAGGAGATGAGAGAGCTTGAGAGTAGGAGGTCTTGAGAAGAGCGGAGAGGACGATTTGGGTGATATTTGGAGACAAGATTGGTGATGTAGCTCGGGGCAGTTGTGAATGGCTTTGTATGTTGTGGTTAGTATTTTGAATTTAATTTACTGGGTGATTGGGAGCCAGTTTAGGGATTGGAGGGATAGTATACAGTAGAGAAGCAAAATACCCTGTAAATGTTAATTCCTGTCAGCTGTATAGCAATGTCTGGAGTAGGGGAGGACTGGAAACCTTTGGCCTCAGGGGCAAACATAACTATTGTAAGGACCTTTTTTGTGTGAGCTAAAGTTAGTGTACCAAGCATAGTCCTGCATTGATTTGTGGGCATAGTGAAAGGTGGGAGACATTAAAGTGGAGTTCCGCCCCCCCCAGCAAAAAATTAAGTCAGCAGCTGCACATACTGTAGCTACTGACTTTTAACATTAGCACACTTACCCGTCCTGGAATCCAGCCAATGTTTTCGATCGGCTCTCTGGTGCTGCCGCTGCCATTCGTGGTAAGGGAAACCGGCAGTGAAGCCTTTGTGATTAACAGCCTGTTCTCTACTGTGCATGCGCGAAGCACGCTGCACTTTCTGAATGGCTTGGTGGCGGGGGAAGGAGGAGGGGGCGAGATCTCTCGGAAGTGAAGACAGGTGCCCGCCCCCCCCCCCTCCCCGAAAGGTGTCGGGGGGGGGGGGAAGCAGATAAGTGGAGCTTCCACTTTTGGGTAGAACTCCGCTTTAAGGGTTCGTTTACACTTGCTTTAAAATGTGGCATTGGACACTTATTTTAAAACACTCTAAAAGCCAATCAAATCACCTGTCACTAAATAAAATGGTTACCTTACAGTCCTGTTCATACTGTTGTCTTTGCTTTGCTTAAAAACTTCTACCTCATGTCGCTTTCTTGGTGCTTCAGTTTCTCCAAAGCCTTCGTAGAATTCTATGACAACGCTTGCTTACAGCACCTGAAGCTTTTAAGGAGTGTTTATTCAACATTAGCTTTGCTTTGTTTTGGAGGCATTGCAGGTATGAGATATCCCAAGATGCAACGGGAAACCAACATACAAACTAGAAAGATATCATCAGCAGGCCCTTCCGGTTCAGGTGTATATATTCTGGAAGTGTCTGGGGCAGACGTCACATCTGGTGTGCAGTGTGGAGCAGCAGGAAGGTGAGCGCGGTCTGGACTGGAGTGGAGCAACTAGCAGACAGCACAAGTGGTGTGCAGCATGGAAACACTATAGCAGAAGGTGAGCGGGGACTGGAGAGAGAGGACTAAGCAGCAGAGGATCAGTAGAGCTGGGGACCATTGTGTTCTCCCAGCGGGGGAAGCCATCCCTGCTGGGAGAACACGGTGATTATTGCTAGGGGCCATAACTGCCACTAGCAATAATCACATGTAAAATCCAACAGGCTGGTTGTACCCAAGTTGATCGATTTGATCAACTTGGCTACATTCAGCCCGCCCATACATGGTTCCAATCTTGGCCGTTTCCCACTGAACCAGCCAAGATTTAAACTGTCTATGGTTGACTTTAAAGCTTAATAGCTCTGTGTAAAATCTTTTTTTTTAGTTTTGGATAGCGTAGGGAATGGTTTAAACCTTTTTTCAAGTTTTCATTGTGTCTCCATTGGGTGGGATTCACTGCTCTTGTTTGTCCTAATGACTGTTGTTACCAAAAAGTAAGGAGAAATCCAAAATTGTCCCCAGATAAGGTGAAGTCTTCCAATGGGTGCACCTGTTCCAGGGACAGCTGTCTAAGAGGGGACTTGCCTTCATGTTTTGAGATTTTCTCTCTCTTTCCTGTTGCAACTCTAGGACAAGAAAGGAAGGGAAATTTCCCAAACAGCAAAAAATTCCCTTATAGGGTGTTTTCCTCTACTCTATCCAAAGTAAAAAAAAAGGGTTTTGGCTATACATACACCAGAACATTGACAGAGTACAGGTTGTTTAAACTGGTAAACAGGTCTGAAAACCTTTATCAGCTTCTTAAAATCGCTTATAGAATTAAGTATTGGGAACCCACTTTGGAGTTCCTGGTTCTATCCCTTCCCACAGGAAGCTGTCACTTATCCCTACAGAGTTCTTCAAGGCGAGAAATAAATGAGTAAATGTAATATCATTGCCAATAATGTAACATCTTTGTAGCATCCATCAAGACCTTGAGGCAGAAAAAGAATGTGGGCTTCCACAAAAATAAACTAAATATCAGCAAGTCTGTAACTTGGCTTAGTCAGGCCTCGGGGCCTGGGACAGAGACACACTTGTGTGAGGACCCACTGCTGGGGGAAGAGATGCCTGGACTTGTGGACTTAATATGTTTTGTGATAGCTGCAGTATAGTGCTCCACACTGTAAAGACTACTGTTTAGGAAGTCGTGTAATGGAGGTACTGTGTTCTTCACTGAAAAGACACTGTTCAGGAAGTCGGGTTATAGACTGCTATGTCGGTGTTCTACAGTAAACCATTGAAATGCATCTTGAGTGGGCAAACTTTATTCTGAGGGTGAGGGGCTTAAACTTTTTTGGGGGGCAGCTGCTGGATCACTTCTAACTGATGGCCAACAGTTGGCTGGCTGCAGCTACTGGGAGAAGACCCCCTGGTGCCACTGATCTACATCAGTAGCAGTAAAAAGGTTAAAGTGGTTGTAAACCTCAGACATGAAATATGAACAAATTATATCCCCCTATGGCGTACTTGTCTCAATTAAACAAACTAAGTGTAATTTCTATCCACTGCCTTATTCCTTTGATATCTGCATAAGTCACTTCTGACACATTTTCCTGACACCAAGAGAAACATGGTGACAGGGGAGGGACCTCCAGCAGATTGACAGCCTCAACTTTGTTCCTATGTGCTGTGTGCAGGGGTGTCTCTTCCCTCCAATCACCTGAGGATAGTCCCCTCACTGGGTATATGTAAGGGTTTACTACCACTTTAAAGAGTTTGAAAGTGTCAGGAAAAAGCTGTCACCACTACTTTTTATAAATACTGCAGAGAACAGAGGAAAACTGACATGAGAACATCTTTTAATACGTTATTTATATAGTTTGAGGATGACTAATAGAAGTCACACATTATTGTACAGATGAGCCTAGAATGAGAAGATAGGACAGTGATATGATTATGGAAAGTAGGCAGGAATAATACAACCGATAAGATGAGCTGTGCCCAACCATTGGTAAATTCCATGTTACCATGCAATAAACCAAATATCAGTAAGAAAAATTGGTCAAGCATGTGAACTCTGACCTGTAGCCATGGGGTCTGCAACACAGGACTCCCTGGTATTATACCTCAGGGGAGGTCACGGGCGGTGGTAATGTTTAGTTTGCGCAGCTGGAATACGGGGATGTGATGTATGAAATGGATAGTACCGTGGCTACTTCGGGCTACAGAATGACTGCGGATGATTGCTGCTTTCAGAAATAGATCACTATGTGTAAACATTTTACAGTCTGAAATGATTAATTCTTAGTAAAGAGTACAAACTGCTTGTTTTTCACCCTACATGACATCTGTAGCTGTCTCCGTGTGTTAGAGTATATTAGACCCCTTTCACACTGAGGCGTACGTGTTGTACGTCACTGCGCTGTTGACTTCGGAATTTCTGACAACATTTGTGCGACCGTGTGTATGCAAGACAAGTTTGAGCCAACATCGGAAATAAATCCAGGATTTTGTTGTCGGAATGTCCGATCGTGTGTACGCGGCATTAGTCTCTCCCCTCATGCCAGGGTGCTAGATGTTATACTGAACTCTGACCTGTCATTTTAGCCCTAAATTCAATCACTGTCCAAAATTGAAGACTTCACCACCTTAACATTTCCAAAATATGGCCTTTCTTAACTAATAAAACCAACAAGCTACTCATTCACTCCCTTATTATCTCTCGCCTTGACTATTGCAACTCCCTTTTTATAGGTCTACTACTACACAGACTGTCCCACTTTCCGTCTTTCCTAAATGCTGCTGCCAGGCTCACCTACCTTACCAACAGCTCGGTGTCTGTCACCCCTAAATATATCTCCCAAACCGTCCTCTCCGCCCCGCCCAAGACCTCCTGTTCTCTAGTTCCCTTGTCTCCCATACTCACCTCCAGGACTTCACCATAGCCTCTCCCATCCTCTGGAGCTCCCTCTCCCAATCCCCAATCTTTAAGGCCATGTCCCACTCTATCCACCTTTTAGGCAATCCCTGTAAACGCATCTCTCTAGAGAAGTCTATCCCGCTTCCACCTAACAACTGAACTTCTAATTTTTCCATCAATTCCTCTCCCTAAGGCTTCATTTAGACTTGCTTTGCATTGAGGAGGTGTTGTATCTCCTCCTCGCTGCCTGTTTTAGCCCCCTAATTACCAGACAAATGCATGTGTTGTATACGTTTTCAGCGCACCATCATCAGATTTGAAGTGAACATGCGTGAGGGCTGACCATTTTGCCTGACATTCTTTGAACCATTAAAATTTGGTCTAAGTGTGTTCGTCTGAGCACTAATACACTGCCCAACAAAAATTCTCCTGCCTTTGTGGCTGTGTGTGGTAAAGAGATAAGCTTGGGCGTGTTATTTGGATATACCCGTATTTATCGGCGTATAACACACACCTTCACTTTAAGAGGGAAGTTTCAGGAAAAAAACTTACATTTTAAATAAAGAACTGTGAAGCAAAATAAGGGTCAGTGCCCATCAATGCAGCCTAATTAGTACCCATCTGCAGCCTCACAAGTGCCATGAATTCAGCCTCATAAGTGCCATGAATGTAGCCCCACCATTGCCATGAATGCAGCCCCACCATTGCCATGAATGCAGCCTCACCATTGCCATGAATGCAGCCCCACCATTGCCATGAATGCAGCCCCACCATTGCTATGAATGCAGCCCCACCATTGCCATGAATGCAGCCTCACCATTGCCATGAATGCAGCCCCACCACTGCCATGAATGCAGCCTCACCATTGCCATGAATGCAGCCTCACCATTGCCATGAATGCAGCCTCACAATTGCCAAGAATGCAGCCCCATCATTGCCAAGAATGCAGACCCCCCATTGCCATGAATGCAGCCCCACAACTGCCATGAATGCAGCCCAACCACTGCCATGAATGCAGACTCCCCATTTCCATGAATACACACTTACTATTGCCATGAGTGCAGACTCACTATTGCCATGAATGCAGACTCACCATTGCCATGAACGCAGTGCCCCCATTGCCATGAATGCAGCACTCCCATTGCCATGAAAGCAGCACTTCCATTGCCATGAATTCAGCACTCCCATTGCCATGAATGCAGCACCCCCATTGTCATGAATTCAGCACTCCCATTGCCATGAATTCAGCACTCCCATTGCCATGAATGCAGCACTCCCATTGCCATGAATTCAGCACACCCATTGCCATGAATGCAGCACCCCCATTTTCATGAATGCAGCACCCCCATTGACATGAATGCAGCCTCACAACTGCCATGAATGCAGCCCCACCACTGCCATGAATGCAGCCCCACCACTGCCATGAATGCAGACCCACCACTGCCATGAATGCAGACTCCCCATTTCCATTAATACAGACTTACTATTGCCATGAATGCAGTACCCCCATTGCCATGAATGCAGAACTCCCATTGCCATTAATGCAGCACTCCCATTGCCATGAATGCAGCACTCCTATTTCCATGAAATCAGCACTCCCATTGCCATGAAAGCAGCACTCCCATTGCCATTAATGCAGCACTCCCATTGCCATGAATTCAGCACTCCCATTACCATGAATGCAGCACCCCCATTGTCATGAATACAGCACCCCCATTGACATGAATGCAGACTTACCATTGCCAACAGTGCAGCCTGATCCATGCCCATCTGCAGCCTCGGAGGGGACAGGGAGGGGGCGGGATGAGCGCCAACAGATTACATACATGGGGAATCTGTTTTCTCGGCGGCCTCTTTAATACAAAGTCCCGCCTCCTATAATGGACAGAACAGTCGTCCAATGGCAGCGCAGGAGATGGGACTTCCTTGTACAGAGGCCGCTGTGTAAACAGGAAATTCTCCTGTATATATGGCACTCATCCCGCCCCCTCCCTGTCCCCTCCAGGGCAGCCAGCATATATATATTTTGTGGCCCCAGCGCTCGGGGATATATTGGGGGCCACAAAAGATATACATGTCCAGATTACCAGGCAGGCCGTTCGAAACCGAAACGCGGGCCGAAATTGGTCCGCAGGCCGGACTTTGGATATGCCTGTACTAGATGGAAGGGAAACTGATCCCCATCTGTTTGTTTTTAGTGGATCGGATAGGATTGGATGTTGTTGAGTGTAAACTGACACATGTCCATTTTTACACCCGCCGCTCCATAGAGGAGAATAGAGGGTCGGATCGCATCTGCCTGAAGAAGAGACAGGCTCATGTGAAAGGAGCCTTTTATGTTATGTCACATGATACAAATGTTATGAACTAATGCCAAATTAAAAGATTTTGGACTCCAAAAACCTTTTGGTTTTGTGCTCTAAATAATCTTTGTAAACAAGATGTTTATTGCTGTCTGTGTCCCTGCTGTGGGGGTCACCCCTCTATTTGTCCTGGTGACCATTATCACCAAATCAGAAAGCAATGGGAAATCCAAACATGTTTACAGACAACAGCAGAACAAGATGTGAGCGTAACTCTTCCAAAGGAGACAACTGTCTAAGAAAGGTGTTCCCCTCGCTTTGGAAAAAAAAAATCACTTTCTGTTGGATCTGCAGATGCCCCAAAGCAAGGGGTTTCATCCCCTCCCTGCTATATTCAAAAAAAAAAAAAAAAAGTTCTACTTACACACACACACACACACACACACACACTTTCCTTTTTAGTACTGTATGGATTTTCACCTACTGTACAACATGATTCCAATTCATTTTTTGCTGCTTTTGTGTGGCTTAGTGGTAGTTTCTGAGGGAACGCTTTCTTCTTTCAGGGGGTATGCACACTTTACACCCCTTCTATGAATAGTTATTGATGTAGAAGCAAAATACTAGGTATCCGCTACAAACATCCTGCTTTTATCTTCAATGTGGGGACCAGAACCTCAACATCAAAGGCACAGCTCTAATGAATTAAATTAAGCCAAATATAAAGGCTATTTATATTAGAAACAATGCTAGCTTTGCAGTTTATATAGGGGAAAGCAAACGTCTGTTTTAAAAATAGGATATTCTTTATTCAGCAGCCTGTACAGTTTGTTCACACTCTGGGCCAGTATAACTGTCTCTTATAAATAGTGGAAAACGTTACAAGCATACTATACAAATTCTGCATTCTTTAACGCATAGCTGTACCTCCAACATTCAGAGAGGTTAAAAGCCACTGTGGACTTGGCAATAGGGCACCAAACCACATTTCTATAACCAGCATGGCTTCCCATCACCGAAACACAACTGTCCTTTTCTCTGGATCTCCCACTGGGTCACGTCTGTTATGGTAATGCCAGTGATGCTAGAAGCTTTACATAACCTCATTTGTGACCACAGAATAATACCAATATTCATGCTATGGTGAGGCTTTCCTTCAGTCTGGGAGTCTATTGCTTGCCTCCTGCCTGTGTGTTCTTTCAGAAGTTAAAAAGTACAAATTACATACTTGTGTAATGCTGTAAGATTATGTTCCCCTTGTGCTGGCTTTTAAATCCTGAGAAACATTGCTTGAGTGTGAAGGAGACACAGTAAAACTATTTGTAGCACCAAAATTCTCCTAAAAAAGCTACTTTAGGTAGCATGTAAAATCATTTGGTAAATTGCTAATGCTCTGCAGGAATACCAATTGCAGAATGTCCATTGAATCCATTTTTACTAGAGTTTACTTGCTTACTGGGCACCTAAACCCCCCTCCTACCCAAACCAATTTTCAGCTTTTAGCACTGTCACTCTTTGAACGACAATTGCGCGGTCATACAACACTGTACTCAAATGACATTTTTATATTTTTTTTCACACAAATAGAGCTTTCTTTTGGTGGTATTTGATCACCTCTGGGTTTTTAATTTTTTGTTAAAAAAATTAAAAAAGACTGATTAAAAAAAAAAAATACAAAACCGTTTTATATTTTGTTAATAAATTTTGCAAACAGGTAATTTTTTCTTTCATTGATGTACGCTGATGAGGCTACACTGATGGGCACTGATAGGAAGCACTGATGGGCACTGATAGGTTGCACTGATGGGCACTGATAGGCTGCACAGATGGGCACTAATAGGCGGCATTGGTGGGCACTACTGATATGTGGCATTGGTGGGCACTGATAGGTGGCATTGGTGGGCACTGATGGGTGGCACTGAAGGGCATTGATAGGTGGCACTGAAAGGCAATAATAGCTGGCACTGATAGGTGGCACTGATAGCTGGCACTGATGGTTGGCAGTGATGCGCAATGATGGGTGGCAGTGATGGGCACTGATCGGCACTGGTAGGTGACACTGATAGGCAGCACTGCGAGGTGGCACTGATGAGGCAATGATTGGCACCACTGGTAGGCATTGATAGGTGGCACTTGTGGGCACTGATGTACTGTGGGCACTGATTTGTGGCCACTGATTCGTGGCATTGATTGCTGGCATTGGCAGGCGGTACTGGTGGGCACAGAGGCTCTTCCTCTTCAGGACCGATGTCCCTGCAAACAGCGATCGGCTTTTTTTCTTCTCACTCTGTCAGCGTGAGAAGAAAAAAAAAAACAATTACCAAGCCTCTGTTTATATCATGTGATTAGCTGTCATTGGCTGACAACTGATCACGTGGTAAGGGGCCGGGATCGGCCCCCTATTCGGATTTGTGATCACCCGAGTCTCATTGACTCGGGTGATCACAGCGTACGCCACGCACCCCCTTTGGGGGGCTTTTGCTATAAAAATGCACTGATTACTGTGCACTGATCACTGCTATAAAAATGCACTGATTACTGTGCAAACGTCACTGGCAGGGAAGGGATTAACACTAGGGGGCGATCAAGAGGTTAAATGTGTGCTCCCCCAGTGTGTTCTAACTGTGAGGGGATAGGACTGACTGGAGGAGGTGACATATCGCTGTTCCCACTTAGTAGGAACAAACGATATGTCTTTTCTCTCCTGACAGAACAGGTGTTTGTGTGTTTCCACATACAAATCCCTATTCCTACTCTTGTGCACGCGATCGCATGTGGCCGGCGGCGACTGCTCCTGCTGGCCACGCGCATAGGGTTCCCCGTCGTGGAGCGGTGCGCATACGCCTGCTATCGCCCTTAAAGGTACAGATGTTCCCATACGGTGATTCGTGGGAATGAACCACTTTGCCGCCGTATATTGGCGTGAACCGGTCGGCAAGTGGTTAGAGGGAGAAATAGTGTCCCAAGGGCCTGATAAAGGCAAGCTAAGGGCTGCAGTTTGCAGACCACTGGCTTAGGCAGTTGGAGTGGAAGTCGGAGTAGGTACCTGCTAAAACTAGGTACCGGCTCCCCCCAAAAAATAGAGGTGGGGAGAAGGAGGTGTTAAAGCGGAACTTCCCTTTTTAGGTGAAGTTCCACTTTAATATACTTATCCTATTATTCTTTGCAGCTCGATTGTACAGGGTTTTCAGAAGTCTAGCCTTTCTTAACCAGAGTTCCTCCACACATTTCTAGGGTCTTGTTGAGCAATGGCCAATTTCTGCCTCTCCAGTAAGTAACTGCGATGATCTTTTTAGCAATCTGTAAAAAGGGCAATGACCACAAATGTAAAGTGCAATCTTCTTGAGGACCATCACACTAATGTCCCAGGAGCTGTAGATATAGTAATTATTAGCTTGGGTTCCTTGAGACTGGAGATTGATTTCAATGGTACCTTCATGTCAAAATCGTTGAGAAAGGTCTAGTCAGTCATTTAGTGCTGTGTGGGCTCCCTGTAATCCTTCCTGCAGCCTTCTGTGGAGGTGGATAAGGATAACATCTTTGTCAGTTGTAAAGGGTATGGGTAATTAAAATGTCTTAGGACAGTTTGGGTGGAATTTGGACATCCTGACCTGCAGAATTATAGGCAAAGGTTTAGGTGTTCCTAGAGAAATGAATGCCATGATTAAAAATAAAAAGTCTGGTCAGGTCCACTTTGTCTGCTTTGTATAATTCCATGCTGAATTTTCCAGTTTGACTGAAGTGTAGCTTTAGGATCCCTGTAGTAAGTAAACTCAGGAAGTTAACTTTTTATAAATGAAGCACACACTGTAGCCAGACTTTCAAACAGCTATTTTTATCTTTATTTTCCTTCTGCCCCATCAAGTGTAAAAATACGCCAGAAATTATCATTGTGCCACTTTCGGGTTTTGAAATCAAGCTGATAGCAAGCTTGACAATGTTTCAGCAGCTATGAAGGCCACTAAGCAGACTTTTGTGATTGGAAATCATGGATGATATACAGAGTAGAGGGGTGATAATATGTACATCATAGCAGCCAATCATATTACAGATTTTTGATGTCAGTATGAAGGTAAATTCTGAGTTGTTGCAATGATTTTATTGCTTTTTGCCTTGTTTAAGGGCGTTTTTCTTGTACAACAGTGGGTCTGTAGATGTAGCAGCACAATATTACAGCAGTTAGCAAATCAGAGGTATGGCCAAAGCTCTTTTGACCATAGTTCTTCTATGGGTCACAGGAGTGCCCCGAAGTCTGTACAGCCTGCTGTCAACTAATGTTACAGAGCTGCTCCAGGCTCTGCAGGAGTCCTGACAATAATGTCAGGATCCACCTACATGCCTTACTAGCAACTGGCTCAGCCTCTCAGCGTGTAACTGAAAGCCTGAGCCAGCTGCTCCTCCCCCCCTCCATAGCCCGGTACTCCAGTGAGCACTGAAGGGGCAGAGCACAGAGTGGTGACTGACCTGAGAACCTGATAACTGAGCGATCAAAGGTTTTGATCTCTCAATTCTCAGTGTAGACGCGGCGGAGGACAGATGCAGCATCACACCGATGCTGCATCCACCTAGGTGAGTATGAAGGTTTATTTTTTTTAAACCCACAATTCCCTTTTAAAGAGGAACTTCACCCTCCCCTCCAAAATTATTATTTAATCCCTGCCTACCAGATGCTGGGTTTTCCTCAATACAGTTACTTAGCCACTCAGAGAATCCAGCATTGTCCTACTGCGATCCACTTTTCTGCTGCCACCAGTTGGTTCTCATGCTGCCATTTTTCTCTGCGATGTCATCGGACGTCGTCGGTCTCTTCTGGGTTCAGGCAGCCACCCCCCCGATGACAATGCCAGGCCTACCCCTCTCCTTCTTACATGAATGATGCCACTTGGGATATGCAACATACATAGTTTAGGAGGCACCAGGAGCGCAGCACGTCACTTTATCCAAGGCAATAAAGGACAGGGGTGGGGCAAAAAAAAAAAGCTAAACGAAAAAGAGAAAAAAATGTGATGTAGTGGAGGGTTCAAGAAAAAAAAATAGTTCAATTTTATTGTGAAGGTCCGCTTTAAGTATAACCTATTATTTTGTTACACACAAGTTCATTGATTACCCTTTTCTCAGGATTGCTTTTCAGCACTGGCCCCACCACTGGTGGCACATGAAAAGAAACTATGGTGAAAAAATTGGAAGAAGTGTTCTGCCCATTCTAGGATGAGCATTGTTTGATCATGCTGTTATTATTTGGGGGGGGGGGGGAAACATGAAAGTTGGTTTTCAAACAAGGTTCTGCGTAGGGCAAATACTACTTCTCTGTCTTGCTGTGTAAAATTCTTTGTGAAGAGGGTTTTCTAAGCTGCAGGACTTGGGGGATTGTAATGTGGTATTAGACCTTGGAGTTCTGGCAAGTGGATTCAGCCTCTATGTTTATTGTGGTGGGGCAGTGTGATCACATTGTCCACATCTGCAGAATCGATTGGATGCATGCTTCTATCATTACCTGCACGCTCCATTAAGAGGGACAGAGGAAGGGTGGAGGGAGCTTAGGGCCTGTCTGAAAGGATCTGTGTTCTAGAGATGATGGGATCAACTTACACCAAAACTTCCCAGCACTGTCAACCAACACAGGGCACTCTGTGTACAGACAGCCTGGTCCCTGCAACTGACACGTGTTTTTACAGAAATACAAAGGCTACAGTTTATTTGCACTCTGTCAGAATGATTCTTTCTCACAGCTCCACCTATAAGAGAAAATTTTGCCTCTATGCTGTCTTATGCCTTCTTTCTGTCATGGGCACTAAATGCAACACCACTGGCAATCATTTGTCAGCAGTTACTTAAAGCATATTTGAACCCCAAAACGAAAATTGTATTTATTGCAGCTTACTGGTCCTTAAACATTGTAATTGCATTTTTTTCAGTCTGTTTCCACCTTTATTTTTTTACCTGATATGCCTGCGAATAACACATCCTGTCCCTGGGTGGCTATGCTTGCTCTTCCATTGTATCTATGGAGGAAGCCATGGTTGTCAGCCAGGCTGGACTTCAAATATATCTACCTTTTGGTTATCTTTAATATATAGGAGGGTGATGGGATTAATAGTTTTTGCTTCTAGTTCAGCTCACAGAAGTGACAAGGACTCTGCCTTTTTTGGAAATATCAACATGAATTTTTATATCTGCTGAAAATCTAATAGGACGTACACACAGTCGGACTTTGTTCGGACATTCCAACAACAAAATCCTAGGATTTTTTCCAACGGATGTTGGCTCAAACTTGTTTTGTCTACACACGGTCGCACAAAGTTGTCGGAAAATCCGATCGTTCTAAACGCGGTGACGTAAAACACGTACGTCGGGACTATAAATGGGGCAGTGGCCAATAGCTTTCATCTCTTTATTTATTCTGAGCATGCGTGGCACTTTGTCCGTCGGATTTGTGTACACGCGATCGGAATTTCCGACAACGGATTTTGTTGTCGGAAAATTTTATCTCCTGCTCTCCAACTTTGTGTGTCGGAAAATCCGATGGAAAATGTCCGATGGAGCCCACACACGGTCGGAATTTCCGACAACACGCTCCGATCGGACATTTTCCATCGGAAAATCCGACCGTGTGTACGGGGCATTAGCTTAATAAAAGCAAACCAATGCAGCCACCACATTTAGGCCCCATTCACACTTTAGCGTTCCAGGAATGTACACAGAAACCTGTGTTTCTATGTGCGTTCCTGCAAACGTACAAAGAATATGAAAATAAAGGGATTGCGGGTAGCAGTCCCATGCTTGCCATGCGCAAATAACATGTATTGTAAAATGTGCTTGGCACAGTGCCAAAAAAAATACTTGAGGTACTTTGGTGCGTTTGCCACAGGTAGGGCAAAAAAAAACTGTAAAAAAAACCTATACAGTTGGGGCAGCCTCATGTAATGTATATTAAACTATGAAAAATATAAGATAGAGTTTCCAAATGCTATAGGAAAGCTAGAAAGCCCAACAAATTCTACCTATAACTAAAACATCACATTTTGTTGGTCTACTCTTATAAAGTGGTTGTAAAGCCTCAAGGTTTTTCACCTTAATGCATTCTATGCATTAAAGTGTAAGTTCACCTTTACAGAAAATCTGTAAGGTGAACTTACACTGGACCCTGTCCCCATCGCACCCGGTCCTGCTAACCTGTAGCCTGCCAATCGCCCATTATGACACATCGCATAGCCACTTTACCAGTCAGGGGATTTGAAATCCCTGCAGCTTTTTTTCCTCTTCGCCCGCGGTGACAGGACGAGCTACACGTGATCTGGTTGGTCAGCGCCGCCCATGTGATGGCACGGACCAATTAGAATGCTCCTAGACATACCCCCTGATGAGGTACATTTAGGAGATTAAGCCAAGTGGATTTCTAAGCCCCGCCAGTGAGGAGGCTATACGATGTCTCCTAGCGGGAGATTCCCGGGCTCCTGGTCCGTGGGACCAGAGGGATGAGGAGCAGGTCCTGTGTAAGTTCACTGGTGCCCCCCAGGGAAAGTGGCTTTCCGTGGGGGCGCCTGATGAAGAGGAGGGGCCTGGAGCATTGGCGGGGCACCCCAGAAGAAGAGGATCGGGGCTGCTCTGTGCAAAATTATTGTACAGAGCAGGTAAGTATAGACATGTTTGTTATTTTTATTAAAACAAAAAACAAGGGTTTACAAACCCTTTAAAGTGATATTAAACCTTCCATTTTTTAAGGCACTTTCATCACCTAATTTAACCACTTCTTTATTTTTTAATCCTTGCCTACATTCCAGCATAAGCTGGTGCCATGATCACTGGCCCAGGTTTCATGTCACAATTTTTAAAAAAATTGAGAAATGTAATACATTTTTTTTCCTTCATATTTTTTTTTTTTTTTTACACACTGTCACTAGTGCAGTACAGCGTCATTACATGATTGGTGTGGCCGTTATCAGGTATACTAACTGATGAAAAAAAAAAAAAAATCAATTTTTTTTTTTTTTAACATCTGGTCATCAGAGTAGTTTATTGTCACCATATTGATACTGTACGACTCTGCAAGGGCGATCAGGTATTTTTTTTTACACATTATTTCTTATAACAGTGTTGATCACTGTTATAAGCAGTAGTTCTATCTGTGGCTTTCATTCATGACAGCTTGTGACCTGTGATTGGCTACAGCTAATCACATGTTTCAGCATGCTGTGATTGTTCCAGGTACCATGAGAAAGCTGTGGGCCAATAACCGCATCACAATAGTAAGCAAAACAGTCATGAGTGGAAGCCATTCATAAATGTTTTGCTTGCTTGGCCAGTTAACCCTTCCCTATGCTATCCAAAACGTAAATAATTTCTTGGCTGAAGTTGCACTTAAAAAATATACCCGGTCCAACTTACATACAAATTTAACAAGAGCAAACCTTGTTTGTAACCCGGGGAGACTGCCTGTATTGCTGTCTGTGCTCCTGTTAGGGAGATTCACACTCTTTATTTGTCCTGTTTACCATTATCATGAAAAGTAAAAGAAAATCTCAAATTTTGGTGTGACACCAAAACAGTAATAGAGGGGAAATCGTCCAATGGGAACACTAGTTCTGGTGACCCTGGTGATACCCCGGATTTCCTCAGTTTGTAGGGATTTCCTCTCACTTCCTGGCTATGGGACAGTAAAGGAAAGGGAAATATCACCAATATGACACAGAGGGCAAAAAAAAAAACTGACAGGGGTTCCCTTTTCAAAATGGAAAAAAGTCCCTTTAGTTACACCTTAAAGGTAAAACAGATTGCAATGATTGACACAAGGTCTCTAGCTGTCATTTTAGAATGATTTGTAGTGCTCACTAGAAGCCAGACAACAATCTTCTCAATCAGCCTACACTATGCTTCTGAAAGCCACTATCATTTGTTAATATTACTACATAACCTTTTAGTTTTTATTAAACAATTCCATTAATGTAATTTTACCCATATCTAGGTTTAGATTAGACCCAGCGATTGGCTCTGTGCCTTCTTATCCTTTGCTACTTTACCAGTGCAAGTTTATATGTTGATCGACACTTTCAGACACTTCTGTAATTGTAGTCTTGGTTCTTTCAAGTGGCACCCATTGATCTTGGAGTGGCTAATTAAAGAAGAGGTATTATATCATCACCTACATATTAGCTGTGTGTGTAATTAGTGGTTTTATGCTGACATGCAGTGGACATTTGATAGTAGGAAATTCCTGGAGACAGGAGAAAGCAGGGCAAACTAGCCCAGGGGCCACTGCGTACAGCCTCTGAGATGAGGGGGATGTTAGCGTGTGAGACTGTGTACTGTTAGTACTGTAAAACTGGGAGTAACGTGCTGCCAATTAACAGTATAAGAAGAAAAATTCTCTGCCCGAGGCGGCCAAGCTTTGTGAAATCACCTTCTTGTAATGCATTGTTTCCTTGTGGTTACTGCTCATTCAGACGAAGGAAGTTGGTTGTAATTACCGGTGTTCTGTAGATTTACATAAGGCTGCTGTCTATGTGTCCTAAATAATGTTTTTTTAGCTGGTTATATTAAAAGGAGATAATAGGGTTAACAGGATAAGAAAATATTGTCTAAATAAGAGATGTATGCTTGCTTAAAGCAATAAGTCAGTCCACCTACCAGGTGGCTCTGTCAGCGCCCCATCTTTGGACACCAGCATTATGGTGCATGCATAGATGTGCCCACAGGCTCTGCCCAGCCTTCGGCTCCTGGCAGAGCACATCTTGATTTTCCGCTCATGCGTAAAGGGGAGGGAGGTTCCAGGCTTCCCTAGTAGAAGTGTTTGTGCATGTACAGGAAACCCGATGCATTCGCAGATGGCTAGGGAACTGGTGCATTTGCATATGTGCCACAAGGCTCTTTTCAGCCCTGTAGCACATCTGTGCATACGCAGGGGGGCGCAGAGAAATTCTAGCCTAGACGAGAATTGTGGAAGTGCACAAATAAATCACTTTTTAAAAAATCTGTTTGTAAGAGAGGGATGAATGGAGGAGGCAGGGCAGGGCAAGGTCCGCTTTAAATCTCGGTGTGGTTTTTGTATTTCTTCCAGATCTGTGCAGTAATCCAGTGTGAAACTTTGCCTCTGTGCAGGGGTTTCCTATAACAAAGACAAGTTACTAGTTACTACTAGTCTCGGTCCTTGTGCAGGGTCACTGGTCTTGTCTCCGCCCCCTCCTGTAGTTTTCTGCAGGCAGCCTGTAGTGGTTAGAGTCTGCTAGGCCCCTCCCACAGCTCTGCTCTCTGCACAGGCTATGTACAGCACAGTGACAATGTCACCACAACATTTATAAGGTAGAATTTGGGTTTGAAAAGGAATTTGGTGCACTTATACTAAATTCATTTATATTGTGGCTGACTGGTAATACTGTATATTTAAAGTGATTGTAGTTTTTTAAAATCAAAATAAGGCTTATACTTACCCGCTCTGTGCAATGCTCTTCTCAGGTCCCCTGCCGACACTCCTGGCTCCTCCCCTCCGGCGAGTGTCCCTTTCTATTGGGGCACTCGTGCGAGCTCGCTCCTGAACCACGCTGTCTGTGCCCCATCCCCTGCTGCCTGCCCCATCCCCTGCTGCCTGCCCTGTCCCCTGCTGTCTGCCCCGTCCCCTGCTGCCTGCCCCATCCCCTGCTGCCTCATCACTGGCTTTGATTGACAGCACCGTGAGCTCAAGAAAAGCCAGTGAGACCAGAAAGTGAGGGGAGAGAAGAGCTGCAGACGTGCACAGTGCTGGATCAGATGTGGGCTCATTTAAGTAAACGGGACGGGGGGCGGCTGTAATGCATTAAGGTAAAACATATTTCAGTTTTTTGAACAACTTTTTATAGAAACGTTTTTGTATCAGTAGGTTAGCTTTAAAGCAGAACTCTGTCCAAAACCCTTATGTAATTGCTATGTAGAATAGTGAATAATTAGAACCTCGTTTGGATTTTATTACATTAGTATAGGTTGCCTCAATTTAGACTTGTTGCAAATACAAGCAGTTGAAGCAGAGCAGGTGATAAATACAAAGCCGCAAAGTTGAGCTTGACTATAACATTAGTTGAGCCCCTATATCCTCCCAAGCGTCCCGTATGGTTAAACAGGCAATCCATCTCATTGAAGCACCAAGAGGTAGGCTCAAGATGCAGGAGGGCATGTTATTGTACAACACTTCAGTTACCTGTATTTACTGATCATTTAGCATCTTAGATTGTAAGCTCTAAGGAGCAGGGCCCTCTGATTCCTACTGTATCAAATTGTATTGTATTTGTACTGTCTACCCTCAAGTTGTAAAGCGCTACGTAAACTGTTGGCGCTATATAAATACTGTATAATAATAATAATAATGTGGTTTTCACTGAAGGGTAGCGATTGTTTTTTTTTTTTTTTCTTTTCTTTATATGCTCAATTTGAATTGTACAGTTTTGTAACATGTGGTGACAAAGTTATTGTCAGAGGTAAACAGTCCCTTTTTTTATATCGATTTTTAGGTCGATCTTTTGTTTTAGATAGCTTGCATTTAAGTTGTAACAGACTGGGCAGTTAATGGGTTATCTGGTGTTTTATCCTTAATAAAAACATTTTTTTTAAGTAATTGCTTAATATAAAAATATAATTTTTTTTTAAAATGTGGCAATATAATAAGCAGCTGCAGGGGTCATAGCACAATTAGGCCCCTGCAGTTTAACTCATGATGGTTGTACAGCATCTGCAGCACAAAACTGCTTACCAAGCACTGCATGCACTTTGTGACAAGAGTTACCATTGGCTGTCAACCTTCTACAAATAAATGCACCCATAACTGTAACAAAATGAATACAATTACTCCATACTATGCGCCCTGGAAAAGAGCCATGGTCTCTCCAGCAGAATTTCTAGATAAAAGGCAGGAAAAGGTTGACATTTCTGGACTCCCTGGAGCATGTTATTTAGCTGCATATTTTATGTGACTATTTCAGTTTGATTTATCTCTCTCGCTGGGCTAAGGGATGAAAGCAGCTCCTCACATGTTCCCTGTGAAGGGGACTCTTCACAGCTAACAGATGTGCAAACACAGGAACTAAATGGAGATACTGTAGGATCTTTGCAGTGAGTGGGCGAGCTCCCAGGCCCTGACACTTTGTGTGGAGGTGGCAAATATATAGAGTCTATATGAAGAAGGTGCTGGGTGGGATGTGGCAGCTGTGTCTATACCTGACTTTTTATTTTGTCTGTCTTCACACACTTCTTGAACTTTTGGTGACTTCATCTTTTTTGGTGCAATTGGTATATAAAAAAAAAAACTCTGCACATTTTTGCTTGTAGCACAGTCTGCTCAGTTTATTTCTTCAGCCTATAATACTGGTAATAAAGTGGCTCCCCTAGGCTATTCTTTGTCATTCATCTTCCTGGAGTCTAAATACGGAGCATGTTCCTAAAAGGTTGGTGAGGAAGCACAGATGGCTTTAGAATTATTATCGGAGCCCCAAAAGCACACGGAGGGATGTCAGATATTAGATTGAAGAACTCATGTTGTAGACACCTGTCATTTCCATCTAAACTAGTCATTAGAATTTTGATGAGTTTTGACTGACAACATAGAATGCCTGTGATGGCTTTTTTTTTACAAAGCAACCTGATAAAATGTATACTTTGCAACGCTGTGCCAAGATCCGGGACACATAAATACAATGACCTAAGAAGAACCAGATGCTTATATCATGTTGGCTTTAACTCACTAGTAGTTAACGCGATCACGTGGAACCAGATGAACTGATTTCCAAGAACTTTATTTTTTTACTATAACTTACGTAGCCTTTAAGCATTACATAGCTATTCTTTTAGCTATTTCTATTGTTGTAAATAGAAGCACATGTTCTGTGGCTTAATCCAACCTGCCAGTTCCCAGTTTGGATTGGCTGGTCGCTGAATTCATATAGGCTTGCTCCACCTGCCTTTATTAGGGTCATTATTTTGTATTACACATGTATTGTTTTTCACTTTCCAGAGTGTACCCTGTTCCATTGCAATTAAAAGGGTTACATATGGTATAGTGAAGGAAAAAATCTGATTGGCTGTGGTGAGGAAACACAGACGTGACTGGGAGAATTATACCTTAAATGCAGTAAAGAACTTCAATCAAGTCAAAAGTCAGTAGTAATAATAGTTAATATTAGGTTATGTCAACCTTGAATTGCATGTTTTTCAGTGAAAATACGAGAGGTCTTTGTGGTAAAGCATAAAGGTGTTTATAGCATTTAGATGGCAGCCTTAGGGCCAGTGTTTATGGGTTTTGGGCTGTAAATGCAGATTGCTTTTGACATCAGCCTAAGGTAGAACTATAGGCAAAACTTTTTTTTTGCAATTTGGATAGAGCAAGGGAGGGCTATAACCACTGTGAGATTTTTTTCACCATCTGTGTCCCTTTGCGGAGATTTACCTTCACTTTCTGTCCCTTAGCCAAACAGGAAGTGAGAAGAAATACCTGCAAATTAAGGGAATTTTTAGGGACCCTCAGGTCACCGGAACTTGTATCCCCATTTGAAAAGTTCCCTCCAATTATTTTTCTGGGGACAACCCAAAATTTGAGGTTTTCTTTTACTTTCACCTTTAATGATAATGGTAAACAGGACAAATAGAGAGGATGAATCTCCCTCATGGGGGCACAGACAGCAATAGAAACTGACAAGTGTTCAAATCCCTCTCAACTCTATACAAAATAAACCAAAAAAAGTTTTGCCTTTAGTTATAATTTAAGGTGCTTTATTGCAGGTGCATTTGACTTTTGTTCTGACTGGCATTTAATCTATTTCCATCTGCTTTTGCAATACTATAGACTTGTATGAAGAGGGAAGCAGTTGTCGTATGAGCAAAAGCCCATCAACACCAACCTATATAGATCTAATGTCTGTGAAGCACCTGCATAAGCTGATGGCTGGGGCTTTCTGTAGGGGCAATGTGAACAGCCTGGTTTAGAATCCTTGTCCGATTACTGTTTTTTCCCCTTGATAAGCCATTGTCAGTGTTGTCTGCAGTATGTCTCTCCTGCCATTCTGCAGAGGCTAAACACAAACCACCCCCAGAAAATGTATGTAGCAGTCCTTCTTTGAGTGATCTAGCAGACTTAGGTCTAATTTCCCTTTGTCCTTTTCTATTTCTGCTTGAGTACATTGTGTGGTGATGGTTGTGAATATCTGAAGGATGTTTAGAGAGTCTATATAAGAGGTATTTATCAAGTTGGTTAAAGTGTGTGTTACCTCAAAAATGAACAATACATATATGTGTTTGTGTATTCATATAGTTTTTGGTAAATTACGGTAGGTCTATTATGTTTTATTTTCTTCATTTATTATAAAATATTTGGTAATCATGCCAGTTCCCTTTCAATCTTATCATGCCAAGGACAGAAGGGGATCTGGGCTGGTACAACTGCTTAGAACAACTGCTACATATTTTTGCCTGCACAGAGCTGGCGTTTTAAAGCTGCACACCACATAGCTTGTACAGTAATAAACAAAAGGTATTTATAAGCTGCCGGATAATTGTCCTAAATGTATGAACACTGCAAGGAGATAGAGCTGCGTGGTTAATTGTCAAAAATCGTTATCGCACTTTTTTCCCCGTTGCGATCTTGACAAAAGTGTTTCACGAGTTTTTCTATGCAAAGAATTCTCTCTGCTCTTCTGAAGCAACAGCCGAAAAAAAAAAACGGGCAGTCTGCCAAGAATCACAACATTCTTTAGCAGTGGAACTTAAGTATAAACATTGTAACAATTTGTCAAAGGAATAGACTTTGTGTGTAAATGAGGAAAGTTTAATCACTTAAACACTAAACCTTTGTCTGACATTTGTTGGTTTCAAGTTAAAATCTTTTTTTTTGCTAGAAAACTACTTAGAACCCCCAAACATTGTATATATACATTTTTAGTAGAGACCCTAGAAAATAAAATGGTGGTTGCTGCAATATTTTATGTCACACTGTATTTGCGCAGCGGTCTTTCAAATGCAACTTTTTTTTGGAAAAAATGACTTTAATGAATTAAAAAAAAACAAAAAAACTAACCAGTAAAGTTAGCCCAATTTTTTTTTGCATAATGTGAAAGATTTTACGTTGCGAGAATCGTGAGAGAATCGTGATCTTTTATTGTAAGCAAAAAAAAATGTGATTCTCATTTTGGCCGGAATCGTGCAGCTCTATAAAGGAGATAAAACAGTATGTGGTCATCTATTTTGGTACATGGATAAAAATGTTTCCAAAACAATGATCCATTGATGTCTGTCCCTGGAATTGTGTCACCTAAACAGACAGCTTTGTTCTTGAATTATGGACATTGGAAACATACTATAATCCACTGTCAGCCTGTACTTCTCCAGCACCAATACAGCTGTTATTGTGATCAAGATATGAGTGGCAGCCCATTGCTGTAACCATGGAGGCAAGAGCTTCAGCTGAAAGACATGCTAATTATCTGTTGAAAGTGACCTGTCTTTTGGAAGACAGATATAAAAATCTGCTTATGTCTGAGGTCGGGGATTCCCTATGTCTTTCAGTCGGATCCAGACACAATGGCAACACTGGTGTTCTCAATGAAAACTTGAAATCCAGAAATGCAAAATAATCGAATATGGGAATCTGAATCATGCAGGATGATATCATAATCTCTGATCTATCTTCACGTGCCAAAGATTCAAAATCTCTGACGCCATTTCCTACGGGACATCTACTTACTGGATTCGCCTTGGAAAAAGATTTATTCTAATAAAAGGGGCTGCACATACATTGTGGTGCTGTGGCATTTTTTTGGCTCTGTTGTGCCTTGAAAGAATGTTGTAACAGTAGGCTTCCTACTCAGCCTTCTGGTTCATGAATCATCAACCAACATCTAATATTACATGCGGAAGCAAAATCCTACAGAGCCTCTTTCCTTCGTCCTAGAGCAAGCTGCCAATTCCAACAATGAAGCCTACAATCAATTAAACCAGAGGGTGTCTGCACTTTTCAAAATGTGTTAATGTGCCTATAGCAGGAATACTATTGCTTTACATCAGGTATCTCAGAGTAGTGATGTCCCTCTCCAGGCAGTCTTCCTGTTTGTAAAAAAAAAACAAAAAACGTAAGTTTGCATTTCATGTGCAGTATGCATGACTGGGTCAGGAGTTCACAGCTTTGCCCCGATGTCAATGCCTTGTTGGACTACCTAAGGGACCACCAACAGTGTGGATTAGAGAGTGGAAAATGTTTAAGACTCATGTGCTATCTCTATTTTATTGTGGCGTTCGTTTATTCTATGTGTATGGATTGTTTGTATGTAATATGTAAAAACTAACAATGAGAATACATATTTTAATCATGGCGCATCTTTATGTTTTCCAAATTACGGTTCTAGTAGTCGTTTTGAGTCACAGAGTGACCGAAAACTCGTCTGAGGCCCCTGTAGTTCTTGCTATAAAACCAAACTTTGATGTTGGATTTTCATGCGAGGGTCATAAATATTATCACTTTAAAGAGCTAATGTTTCAGTTGTCATGTTTATTTACAGTGCCACAAATGTTATTAGAAGTAGATACAACAAATCTTGTGCCTTTCCTTTACTAAGGAAAACAAGTTTGGAGTATAATGTAGAGTCTGCACATTTACTGAGTTCAGTTTGGGTTGAAATAGTAAATTACATGTCAGGAGAGCTAAACTGACTCTCTGAGAGTTACTCATTATAATCCAGTAGTGGACATCTGTATGAATGAATAGGATTTAGCATACTTTCTAACCCCATATTATGAGTTTCAGAATTCTAAGTTGCAGTGCATATAGCCGCACCCCTCCCTATCAGTAATATGGAGATTAAAATAAACTTGGCCACATCTGACAACTAGAAAAGACACTTGTAATCACAGAACTTTTTTAAGTCAAGAGAAAGAGGGACCTTGCAAATCTGGTAGCTTTGATGTGGGCCGATCCAGATAGGCCACAACTCCAGCTCCAATTTACATCTCCAAAATAGATTGCAAGCTTTTTGGGGGAGGTTGGGTTGGGGTTTATTTTTCTAGCTGTTTTGTCTTTTAGTATATTACTTTTATGCTTATCCCGCATCTACTGATCATATCAAAAAGCAGCCCAGGTTAATCTCTTGTGCAAGTATTGTTAACAGCTGAAGGTTACCGAAGTGCATTACAGAGTAGAGAAGAAGAGAAACCTCCATGAGACATCAGATCTTAAGTGAAGTTAATGGTCACAGTAAATTTTCTGTCAGCAGTAAGACTCATACAGATCAGGTTATAAACCTATAAAAAACTCTATTAGTGCTGACATGGGGCGCCAGCCATCAGACATGTGCCTATAAGATTAATATAAGTTGGATTAACCCTATGTGTGTCATGCTCAAGCAAAGATATGGCTCCTCTTTAGGAGTACATATTTTTGCATATTTTGATTCATGTCTGTAAAGCTGGCCATATACAATAGTGATGACCACATCTAACAGATATATGCTTTGAAAGTGCAAAATGTCCATTTTGTATGGGATACAAAGAAGCATTTTTGCCAGTACTGTATGGTTCCTATAAAATATCCTGAGCCTAATTCATTAAAGTCTTGACAGTTTTGATAAGTGTTCCGACACCTGCAATAGTTTCAGGTAGTTTTTAATTGCATTACTTTAATAATCTGTTGCTTTGCCTGCAACGAATTCAAAAAGAATTACAGCTAGATCACAGGTTAGGAAACTGGCGGTATTTAAGGCCATCACTGAGTTGGCAAACAGAGGGGCTCCAGTGCTCAAATCAGGCAATGGCGGCTCCGGTGTCCGCTCCCCAAGCTTCCTCCGCCGGGTGTCTCCTCTTCCGCCAAAGCGCTAGGCATCCAATAGGGTCGCCTGATGCTTTGGCCAATTGGGAAACAGGTCTCACGACCTGCCTCCTGATTGGTGGGGAGGAACTTTAGTGTGAAAATAGCATTCGCTATCGTCACACAACAGGGTGGGATCAGGTGCTTCAAAAAAAAAAAAAAAGAAAACACCCACCCCGCATTGGAATCCATAGTCCTGTGCCCTGAAATGTAGATCAGGGGGGGGCGGACGCATGGATAGGGGAGGCGGCACCCGTGCGCCCTCTGTGGACCAGTTGCCACTGATCACATGTGTACTAGGCTTTAAACTGCTCAATGCAGGAAGACAAGTGTGTGTGCAAGATTTGGTGTGATAATATTGATAAATACATACCTTTTCACATGTCCTTTTAGACATTTAAACTGGTAATGTATGATGGGTAAACTTGCAGTCTGGAAGCAACTGTTCTCCTTTGTGTTAATAATGACTTCTCTGGTAGCCAAGCAGTTAATTACCCAAGACTGGAAGGAAATCCCTAGGTAGACTGAGTAGGGTAAGTGTCAGCCAAATGAAGACACAGACATCAGTACTGTATATTCTTCCCAGCTGTAAAAACACAGCAAGAAAAGCAATCGGTACAATTATATATATCTGTCTTTACATCCCAGGTATGATGTCATCCAAGTGCACAGTTTGGTCAGAGAGAGCTACTAGTGCTAATGAGAAACACATCCTTATTGTGCGCTCAGGGCAGTGGTTCTTAGTAGAGTGTCTTGGGCAATGCTAGACCTTGTCTGTGCAAAGAAAATTGATTATAGGCAGGAGATTTAGCATAGCATCAGGACTGCAGGGTTAACAAGTGATGATTCATCAACTTCCCTTATTGCTTTGTTCAAAGGCATGTATTACTTGGGCCATTGGCACCTTAAATATTCATAAACTTATTTTTTAAAGACGTGTGCTCTGAGTTTCATTAGCCTCTTGCTTTCATTTTCTCATTAACTGTATCACCCTTTATGGGGGGGAATCAGGATTTCTTTACCACACAGTATATAGATGGATCTTTGCCATGGCTGTTCTGTGGCAAAGACTAGGAAATTTCCTCTCACTTCCTGTTGTGACTCTGGGATTGTAAGTGAAATTTTCTTATTGGGACACACAGAAAAAAACTGACATGTCCTCCACCAAATGTCTTTTTTTTGCTGTCTTTGTCCCGTTAGACTTCCTTAATTTTCTCTTTCAGAGACACAAAAGGAAGTGAGAGGAAACCTCTCCAAAGTGCTAGAAAATCCCATCTTAGTAGCCATTGGAACAGGTTTTCCCATTGAAAAATTTCCCCATTTTCCTCTTTTGGTAACAGCTCTAATTGACACACTGATGACAGCCTGTGACAGCCTCTGAAAAGCGATCCATGGTGGATTGCTTTTCAGAGAGCGGTAGAGCAGCTTTCAGGCAGATAAGGAGTGATGGGTTTTTTTTTGGCAGGATGGGGATTTTGCATTGAGCTACCTTGCTGCAACCTCAAGCCAAGCGGCATGTTCCAGGCTTTGCCACCTGTCAAACTTGACACGCTGAGTTAAAAGAGAAGAATGGCCAAAGTTTTTGTTGGCAATGCTTCTCTTGTGGGTCACAGGAGTGCGCTTACTTTTGTCCCCCTGTGACCCTGATTCAGCTTATAGTGGGCATTGTTGCTCCAGGCTCTGGATAGATCCCGACAATATTGACAAGATCTACCTAGCTGCCTGACTGACAGCTGACTCTACCTCTAAGCAAGCAGCTGAGAGCAAGAGTCAGCTCTGCCCTTTCTCTTCCCAACCTGGCGCTTCAGTGGGTGCTGGAGTAACAGCGGACAGTCACTGCTCTCTTTGGGAGAAGATAAAGAACTGAGCGATCAGAGGTCAGTCATGTGATTGCTCAGTTCTCGGTCTTAGAGCCAAGATGGGACAGCTGCAGCTGTTAATATAGAGGCAACACACAAACACACCCATGAAGCAAAGTGTGTGTATTACCCCCTCTAGCTGCCATGTTAGGCTTTCGGAAAGAAGTTGGGGGCAATAAATTGCAGCTGAACAACCTGTTTTCACCACCTTTGTGACAAGGCGCTAAAGTTTAGATTTCACATCACTTTTTGCCCCAGTGACAGTGATCACAGAACAAAAAGATACAGTGAATCCCCTATAATAGAGGCACAGGCAGCAAAAAAAAACTGATGTGGGTTCTATTCTGTGTTCTCCTTCAAAGTCACAATCCATACTGTTTCCCCTGCTTATAGGTAAACAGCCTCCCTACCCAGGTCTTCTGTTATTCAAGCCATCCTGCTGCTAAGATTATACATATACAAAAAGTTTCAAACTACTGAAATATTTGTATATATCTGTCTTAATTAACAGAATATTTGATGCCAGTTACCAAGGGTTAAATCGCCACTGTAAGTGAAATTTCCTCTAAACCATTTGCTTCCACTTACATTCCACTGAAACTCTAGACTGCTGGCAGCCCGGAAAACATTGCGTTTCCGACTCGCTACGTATATGACCAAATACAGCCTTTTTGATGGGAAAGAAGCATGAAATAATGGAAAATTCCTGTGAAAGCTGGATTTTCATTGTTCTGACACTTCAGTAAGCCAGCATTAACGCCCTTCCAGCTCCATGGGCTAAGAGGGGTTAAGCTCCAAGTTGCGACTGGACTTCTGCCCAGCCGACACAGTGCAGGTGGATTAGTGTGTCTATGGTAATCTGACAAATAAGATGCTGTAATGGCAGCATAACTGAGTCTAGCGGTACAGTCAGTGCAAAGCAAATGTACACATAGATGAGTACTCTGTCTTCTTGTCACTCGGCCTGCATACTGTTTGCTTTAGCTCACAAATTCCACCTGTCTGTTTGCTCATGAACTGTGTGATTGGTGGTAAAATGGATAGCTAAATTGCTGCTACTGCTGCTATATATGCAGGAAATACTAAGAAGGAAAAGGTGGTCTTCTTTACAGACCTATAACAGGATTGAAGTGTTTCAGTAACCGAATATGATCTATTTTATTACCCAGAATATTTTACCCATATTTTGCAAAAAGCATGGGTGGGCTGGCAAATCTTTTTGCCATCTATTTTTACATTTATTTATTTTTATTTCCAGGTACTTCTACAGCGCCGTCAGTTTATGCAGCGCTTTACACATATACAATGTACATTCACATCAGTCCCTGCCCTCAAGGAGCTTACACTCTAAGGTTCCTAACACATTTATACATACAGTTTCATTTATACATACGGTTTTATCCGGCGTATCCGGATGAAACCCACGCAGGCACAGGGAGAAAATGCAAACTTCAGGTAGTGCCATGGCAGGGATTCTATATGTGCCCTTCTAAATGGAAAGTCTGGATACTCTGCGGAATAAACGAGTCAGGCAACATGGAAGGTTGGAAACCATAGTTCGCCATAAACGGGGATAATTGGGAAGCAGAATTCAAGGCACTATTGTGAGCAAACTCCGCTCACGGAGGTCTGACCAGTTGTTATGAAGGTCAGAAATATAGCAATGTAGGAATTGCTCCAAGAACTGATTGGCTCGTTCTGCGGGCCCCATTAGACTGCAAGTGATACGCAGAGGAATAAGCAAGCTGAATTCCCAACTGTGCACAAAAGGCTCCCCAGAACCAGGACACAAACTGACAACCCCTGTCCGAGACAATCATCTTGGGTAGTACATGTAAGCAAAAGATCTCTAATTGGAATACCATGGGACATTTTTGAAAACCGGTCAACCACTATAAGGAAAACTGTGTTTCCCTGGGAGTTTGGTAACTCCACAATGAAATCCATAGACAGGTGGGTCCAGGGCCTCTCTCCATTGGGTATGGGTTGTAGGAGGCCCACTTGGAGGTGTCATGGAGTCTTTCTCTGAGCAAACATGGAACAGGCAGCTATGAAGGCGGTTACATCAGCACGTAGACTAGGCCACCAGAATTGTTGGGAAATGGCCCAAAAGAGTTGATTCTTCCCAGGGTGGCCAGCAGCCTTGAGAGAATGGTAAGTCTGGGTCACAGCAGTACGCAGACTCTCTGGGACAAAGCAGTGGTCACAAGGTTTCTAAGGAGGAGCATGGACCTGAGTGGCAAGAATTTTGTCACCCAAAGGTGAAGTGAGACTAGTGCGAACCGTAGCCAGAATACGATCAGGAGGAATCACAGGAACCAACTCCATCTTGGAAGTGGAGGAAAATTGTTGTGACAAAGCATCATCCCTTACATTCTTAGTACCGGGTAAGAATGAGACAATGTGATTGAAACTAGACAGGAAAAGAGCCCATCGCGCCCTTCTGGGAGAGAGGCGTTTAGTCTCAGACAAGAATGTGAGATTCTTATGGTCAGTAAGAATGAGAACCGGCACAGTGGTACCTTCGAGGAGATGTCTCCATTCTTTGGCTAAAATGATCGCTAACAGCTCTCTGTCACTAATCTTGTAATTGCACTCCGCAGGTGACAATTTCTTGGAAAAGTAGCCACAAGGATGCATTTTTCTCTCAGAGGTAGGACATTGAGACAGGATCAAGATGTGCCAACACAGGAGCAGAATCAAAGGCAGCCTTGAGAATCTCAAAGTCCTTAATGGACTCCGGAGACCAACTCTGTGGGTTGCCATCCTTTCTGGTCATATCAGTCAGGGGCTTGACCAGAGACGAGAAGTTACAAATAAACTTCCGATAATAGTTGGCAAAGCCAAAAAAACGCTGCAGAGGACACAAACCCATGGGTCGGGGCCACTGTAGGACTGCTGAAAGTTTCTCTGGGTCCATCGCAAATTCAGCAGTGGAAATGACAGGAATTTAACCTGTTCACGATGGAATTCGCACTTCTCCAATTTACAATAGAGATTGTTCTCTCTTAGTTTCATAAGCACACGCCAGACATCTGTGTGGTCTCCAGGGACTTGGAAAATATGAGTGTATCGTCAAGATAAACCACCACACATAACTGCAACAAATCTCAGAGGACATCGTTAATGAATTCCTGGAAAACTGCCAGGGCGTTACAAAGGCCAAAAGGCTTTACGAGGTACTCATAATGGCCTGTTCTGGTATTAAACACAGTTTTCCACTCGTTGCCCTTCTTAATCCTCACAAGATTGTATGCCCCTCTCAAATCAAGCTTTGTGAAAACCGTTGCTCCCTTGAAGTGGTCACATAACTCTGTAATAAACAGAAGGTAGGCATTCTTAATTGTGAAACGATTGAGACCCCTATAATCAATACAAGGTCTCAGTTCATCACTACTCTTCTTCACAAAGAAGATACCAGCACCATCAGGAGACGAGGATTTGTGGATGAAACCTCGAGAAAGTGCATCTGCAACATACTCCTCCATAGCCCTATCCTCCAAGGCTGACAAAGGGTAAACCTGGCCACAAGGGGATATGGCACCAGGTTGAAGGTCAATTGCGCAATCATACATCCAGTCTGGAGGCAAACTACTGACTTGACCTTTGTCAAAGACATTGCTAAAATCGCTGTACTCCTCCGGCAGAGGGGAGAGTGAAGAGGTGCACAGGACCTTGGCTACCTTCTGGAAGCATGACTTACTGCATTGTGGCGACCAGGAGGGAACCTCAGCACGGAGCCAATCAGAAGAGGGGTTGTGCCTCTGTAACCAAGGATAACCAATAACCAGCGGAAACTTAGGTAAGGAAAAAACTTGAAATTGGATTATCTCATGGTAAAGAGCCCCTACGGCCATGGCCAACGGAACCGTCTCATGAGTCAAATGGGCAGGCTGTAGAAGGCTCTCGTCAAGAGCCTCAATGGCAAGTGGAGTGTCACGCAGCTGCAGCGGAATTGAATGCTTCAATACAAAGGCAGCATCAATGAACAGGCCTGCAGCCCCAGAGTCGATTAGAGCCTGTATCTTGACAAACCACTCAGCCCAAGAAAGGGTAGGTCCTCAAGGTTCGGGCGTTCCCTGGACGGGTAGGACAAGGCTTCAAAAAGATACCTGCCTGGTCACAATAAAGGCACAATCTCTCCCTCCTCCTAAGGGTTCTCTCATCCGCAGAGAGATGCGTGAAGCCCGAGTGCATGGGTTCATCTTCACAGACCAGGAGGTATGGGAGGTGAGGGAGGCAAGGGTGGGACTGCAAAGTTCAGGGACAAATGTACAGGAGGCGTCCACAAGCGCTCCTTAAAAGGAAGTCTTGTTCTGGGTCTGGAGTCAATGGCAAACGTGATCAACTTCTCCAGCTCAGTGGGTATATTTCGGGCTGCTATCTCATCCGTGATGGTATCCGAGAGACCATGAGAAAAAGCAGCCTTGAGGGCCTCATTGTTCCAAGCAACCTCTGCTGCCAGAGTACAGAATTCAATGGCGTAGTCGGCAACAGTTCTTGTACTCTGATGGACATGAAGCACTTGGCAGCAGAAACAGAGCATGCAAGAACGTCAAATACCCTTTTTTAAAAGAAAGCACCATATAGCAATATGGTGTGACCAAATACCCATATTTTTTGATAATGTTTTTTTGAAAATGTCTAGGTGTTTTAAATAGCCTTGCAGGAGGTAAATGTCTTTTTTGCATGTGTGTGCTGTAATATTTTGTTCTGTTGTATGGTCTTATGGCTGCATCCTCTTTAATGCATCTTTTAGGGTGTGTCCCCCAAATATCTTGTTTGTCTATTGTATGGATTCTGACCAAATCCTTTTGGGCAGGAGCACCGCACTTCCTCATCAGTGCCTCTCATTAGTGTCCACCTGTGTCATAGGTGGAGACCTCTAGTTCTCCCATATAGAGGAGTGTATTGCTCCCATGGTTCAGAGAAGCAGGATTTCCCAGTCTATGGATAGCGTAGAACCCACTAGCCATGGGGTACTTTGTTGCAGTAAGTGGGCTTAAGCACCATATAGCAATATGGTGTGACCAAATCCCCATATTTTTTGATAATGTTTTTTGAAAATGTCTAGGTGTTTTAAATAGCCTTGCAGGAGGTAAATGTCTTTTTTGCATGTGTGCGCTGTAATATTTTATTCTGTTGTATGGTCTTATAGCTGCACCATCTTTAACGCATCTTTTAGGGTGTGCCCCCCAAATATCTTGTTTGTCTTTTTTAAATGAAACCACAAACTCTGGGTAACTCAAGACAACAGGTTTTTGTGTCTCCCATAGAGGGTTTGCCCAGGCCAAGGCTCTCAGAAAGCAAAGATATCACGAAACCTACTTTACTTCTGTCCGTGGGAAACGCCTAGTTGAAAAACCCTCTGCATTGAACTAGATCGCCACCAAATCGTTGGGGAAGCGGAGCGGAACCAGACATACCTCAAGGGGGGTGCCTGCACAGAGACTGGAGCAGCAGCAGGGATGGCCTGCAACACAGGTTGTACTGGAGCAGCCACAGTGGGAGATTCCAGGTGAGCCATGCGACTCAGGAGCATTTGTAACACCATGGCAAACTAATCCATGCGGTGATCCTGCTCATCCTATCTGGAAAAAATATTACCAACAAGTATAGTGACTGTATCTTCTGAATTCCTGGCCTTCACTTACTGTCAGAAACCATGAATCAGACTGAGACAGAAGTACAGTTAAATCACACTTGTTTGATAATAATATTTAAAAGGTAAGCAGCGTATACGTAGTCAAAACATAGCCAGAGTTCAGGAACCAGTACGGATAGTCAAACAAGCCAAAACATCAGGGAGCCAGAGATGAGTGTAGTAGAACAGCAAGCAGAATCTAGAGCCAGAAGGAATGTCAGCCAAGCAAGTCTTTAACAGGAACACAGGAGGGCGTCTCTAGAGATGTGACCAAGGCGAAGGCAGAGATCATCTGGGCTGATCAGCTTAAGTAGGCAGGGCTGACGAGCAGGATACCATCAACAGGAGCTGGCAATTAGCAGACAGCTGAGCGGCCAGCTTTGAGAAGAAAGGGCTGAGCCCAGCCCTGACAATAAATCAAAATAAGAAAAAAATATGCAGTGCAGAAAATCGCAGTACATCCTTTAGGCTTTCAGACTTTTAGCTTTTCTAGTTCCTCCATTTGAATTGAAAGAAATATTAAAAAATAAAACATCTGTACAAACATCCTGAACGTAAGGAACGCGTTTCTCATTGGCGCCCGCACAACCCCATCCATATGCCTTACATTAAAGGCAATAACCCTCATATTACTCTCCATCTGTTGAGAGCCTCTGTACATGGATCCAACACAAGATGGAGCAAAGCCATCGCCAAGAGATTGGCTGCTTCCATCTTCTTGCTGCTGATCACCTGCCAAGTTGAAGACTCTGAATGATATGGAGTCACAGTGCATATTCGGGTCAGATTTCTAGGCTGTGCAATCCTTTTTGTGGAAACCAAAACGTCAATCAAGTTTTTAAAGAAAGCCAAAGGCTTCTCTGTACTGCTGACAGCCTGATTTTTTGATTTGGTTTCATATGAATTTTGGTTTTGTTGTGCTCTAAAGATTTGCTTTAGCTTGACCCGGGTCAGTACCGGGTGTTTGATCAAAGGCCTTTTTTACAGGATTTTTGTTTATTCAGTGGGCGTTTCATATATCATGAAGTTTTTCATTTTGAGTGACCCAGCATATTCAGGATTTCCATAAATAAGTTCCAGAAATAGTTAGGCCTTACACCAAAATCACACTTTTGAAATTTAAATGAGTATTTGCAATGCCTGAGGTTGCGGCATGGTGGTGTGGGCTTTTAGGGGTTAAAACCACTTATAAAACACCCCTCTAACACAAGTGTAGTGAAATTATCTTTGTTGAAATCCAGGTGGACACAAATTATTGCAGTTCTGTATTCACTCAAGCATATTTATAGTCAAAATGTAAAATCATATACTAATTTCCACATTTTGTTTCAGTTACAGTATTTCTAGCCTACTCCTATTAAAAGAGAGGTATGGCTTAAAAAAAAAAAAAAGCAAACAATCATACAGTATCTCACAAAAGTGAGTACACCCCTCACATTTTTGTAAATATATTTATTATATCTTTTCATGTGACAACACTGAAGAAATTACACTTTGCTACAATATAAACTAGAACTAGACGAGGGTGCGCTTCCCTACGCACCAAAAGACCCCTTAACTAAAACTTAACCTTTATTGTAAATCAGAAACCATAGCAGGTATAACTATAGGATGAGGTCAATGCCATTATATATCAAAAATGTTCTATCTCTATGTGGTAATATTAACATCTACTAAGTTTAAATAGTCAAAACTTCTCTTGGATATATACGTATAGACAATATGAGGGTTATAATGTCCTCCTATAGTCAATATAAAGGCTCCAGGTTGTATTAGAAGATATTTAATTTAAAGGTCTACTCACCAACACCACCTGGTATCAAGAGATGGGGGGATATCTGGCTCTTCTACCATCTTTTGGACACATATAAAAATGAGATGAACAGAAAAAGAGAAGGTGTGCTAATAAATACTGTCTTACTAAAGATATGGGCTATCTATCTCCCAGATATGCGACACAGGTACACTCATCCACGTAGACACAAATAACCACTGATGGACGAGCCCCATATATCACCATATCCACGAAAAAGCTTCTCTCTTAATCAAATCTACATTAACACAAGGCATATCTCACCCCACAAAAAAAAAAAAAATGAAGGGGAGGGGGTCAGGACAAAAATTAGATCATGTGAACCTAAATTAAAATAAAGTCAGAAGGTGCTCCCAAAATCAAATCACCCAAACCTAACATGTTTCACTCTTCAAATAGAGCTTTATCGGAGGTAAAAAAATAAAAAAAAAGTTAAGAAAATGAGCAACCAAGAGTAGCTGACTGTCACATGGTAAAAAGAAAAATGTAGTGAGTGTACAGCTTATATAACAGTGTAAATTTGCTGTCCCCTCAAAATAACTCAACACACAGCCATTAATGTCTAAACCGCTGGTAACAAAAATGAGTACACCCCTAAGTGAAAATGTCCAAATTGGGCCCAATTAGCCATTTTCCCTCCCCGGTGTCATGTGACTCGTTAGTGTTATAAGGTCTCAGGTGTGAATGGGGAGCAGGTGTGTTAAATTTGGTGTTATCGCTCTCACTCTCTCATACTGGTCACTGGAAGTTCAACATGGCACCTCATGGAAAAGAACTCTTTGAGGATCTGAAAAAAAGAATTGTTGCTCTACATAAAGATGGCCTAGGCTATACGAAGATTGCCAAGACCCTGAAACTGAGCTGCAGCATGATGACTAAGACCATACAGAGATTTAACAGGACAGGTTCCACTCAGAACAGGCCTCGCCATGGTCGAAAAGACCAAAGAAGTTTAGTGCACGTGCTCAGCGTCATATCCAGAGGTTGTCTTTGGGAAATAGATGTACGAGTGCTGCCAGAATTGCTGCAAAGGTTGAAGGGGTGGGGGGTCAGCCTGTCAGTGCTCAGACCATACGCCGCACACTGCTGTCGTCCCAGAAGGAAGCCTCTTCTAAAGATGATGCACCAGAAAGCCCACAAACAAGTTTGCTGAAGACAAGCAGATTAAGGAGATGGATTACTGGAACCATGTCCTATGGTCTGATGAGACCAAGATAAACTTCTTTGGTTCAGATGGTGCCAAGCATGTGTGGCAGCAACCAGGTGAGGAGTACAAAGACAAGTGTGTCTTGCCTACAGTCAAGCATGTTGGTGGGAGTGTCATGGTCTGGGGCTGCATGAGTGCTGCCGGCACTGGGGAGCTACAGTTCATTGAGGGAACCATGAATGCCAACATGTACTGTAACATACTGAAGCAGAGCATGATCCCCTTCCTTAGGAGACTGGGCCGCAGGGCAGTATTTCAACATGATAATGACCCCAAACACACCTAAAAGACGACCGCCGCCTTGCTAAAGAAGCTGAGAGTAAGGCTGTCTTCACATCAATATGAATTGGATGCGGGGAATTCGCCTAGCAGGATGCTATGGAGCTGGTTCACATATCACCAGGGCGGCTGCGGAGCGCACTGCACAGAAACGCTCCGTTTCATGACCGAATTTAGGCAAAGATTCAGCCCTGATTTGTCCCTGAAACAGTTAACAGGGACTTACAGCGTTCCTTTGCGATTCGTGGCCGGTTTAGTTGTGAACCGAGCCTAAAGGTGATGGACTGGCCAAGCAAGTCTCCAGACCTAAACCCTATAGAGCATCTGTGGGGCATCCTCAAATGGAAGGTGGAGGAGGGCAAGGTCTCTAATATCCACCAGCCCTGTGATGTCGTCATGGAGGAGTGGAAGAGGACTCCAGGGGCAACCTGTGAAGCTCTGATGAACTCCATGCCCAAAAGGGTTAAGGCAGTGCTGGAAAATAATGGTTGCCACACAAAATATTGACACTTTGGGCCCAATTTGGACATGTTCACTTAGGGGCGTATTTACTTTTGTTGCCAGCGGTTTAGACATTAATGGCTGTGTGTTGAGTTATTTTGAGGGGACAGCAAATTGACACTGTTATACAAGCTGTACACTCACTACTTTACATTTTAGCAAAGTGTCATTTCTTAAGTGTTGTCACATGAAAAGATATAATAAAATCTTTACAAAAATGTGCACCTCATTTAAAGTCCCAAAAATTCTACTTTCTTCTTTTTGTAAAAAATGTGAGGGGTGTGCTCACTTTTGTGAGATACTGTGTGTATGTGTCTATATATAATATAAAATCTATCAGTAACGGGGACACAGACAGAAAAAAGGGCTGACAGGAGTTCTAGACTCCACCTTACTAAACAAAAAATGTTTGATTTCTCTCTGTTGCTGTTCTAAAACTACCCTCATTTCCTGTCTCCTAAAATGTTGTCAGCAGAGTAGAAAGTGAGGGAAAATCTCTCTGACAGAGTCCTGTATAGTAATAAAAACCAGACAAGTGTTCTAACCCTTCTCCGCTTTAGGGCCAGTTCACACCAGGAATCACACAGGAAAGCACTCCTAGTTCCTGTGCGATTCACATGTGATTCAGTGTGGTGTGATTTGAGCCTATTCATTTTGCATGCACTACTTTAAAAAATGCAGAGCAGCCAGGTCCTGTAGTACTTCTGTAGCATGCAATCAGGTGCAAAATTCAGGCTGGTTTTATAACATGCGTCGAGAACTTTTCAGAAGTTATGCTGATAACAGAAGAACGGAGCAGGAGAAAACCACAGGACTTAGTGCTTTGAAGCGAGATAAGAAAACACTGCAGATATAGGTGCCCAGCTCAAAATTCATTCACATCCACCTCAACACGCACTGTGTCGTTAACACCCACTACAGACCACAACTGCAGTGTGTTTTAACGTGGTGTGGGAAACTTGCACGAAACATAGGTTTCCCCACACTGCATTCTGTTGTAAACTGTCCCTCAAAACTACAAAAAACACTTCGGCTGGATGTATGTGAATTCATTTTATAGGACTCTCTGTGTTTGCTTCCATGCATTAATAACACTGTGAACTGTGTTTGTATTACCTTTTAGATTAAATTTGTTTAGAATACTGAGCTAGACAAAAATGTAAAACTCCAAATAAAAATATTGGATACTGACATTAGATTACGTACAGTGTGGGTCTGGCAGGAGAAGTGTTAATACCTATGCCGGTCTATGTCTCGAGTGAATCATTCAAGAGAGTACAGTCTCTCCTACTAAAACACAGCACATATAAAAAACAGATGCCTCTTATAATGTTACAAATCAGCCCAGGCGGCTGACGGGGATTTGCTGCAGGATCAGAGCATGGTACTAACCTCATCTAATAGGAGCTACTGTTGGGAATCCCCACGGCCAGCACATATACTTTTACACTGCAGCTATATATCAGAGAAGTGAGGGATGTTTGACAGCAGGCCCAAAGCAGATCAAATTGTGCTTTTCCTCTTTGAATGCTCTCAGGAAGTCCTGGAACCCTGCTCAGTTTTTTTAGTGGGAAGCAGCAACTGTGGGGGGGGGGGGGGGGGAGTATAGGCTCCTTACATGGACAAACAGTTCTGTCCTGCTGGAGTGATGCTCCAAAATTAAAAAAACAAACTGTATTTCAATCTGTAGAATTAAACTTTTCTGCAGCTTCTGTTCTCTAATGCCCCGTACACACGGTCGGATTTTCAGACGGAAAATGTGTGATAGGACCTTGTTGTCGGAAATTCCGACCGTGTGTAGGCTCCATCACACATTTTCCATCGGATTTTCCGACACACAAAGTTTGAGAGCAGGATATAAAATTTTCCGACAACAAAATCCGTTGTCGGAAATTCCGATCGTGTGTACACAAATCCGATGGACAAAGTGCCACGCATGCTCAGAATAAATAAAGAGATGAAAGCTATTGGCCACTGCCCCGTTTATAGTCCAGACGTACGTATTTTACTTCACCGCGTTCAGAACGATCGGATTTTCCGATAACTTTGTGTGACCGTGTGTATGCAAGACAAGTTTGAGCCAACATCCGTCGGAAAAAATCCATGGATTTTGTTGTCGGAATGTCCGAACAAAGTCCGACCGTGTGTACGGGGCATTAAAGTGGTTGTAAACCCTTTACAACCACTTTTTGCTACGGTAAGCCTATAATTAGGCTTACCTGTAGCTACACTGGATATCTCCTAAACCTGCATGGCTTAGGAGATATCCACTGTATTTGCATCCCCTATATTTGCATGTGCCGACGTCATCGGCACATGCGCACTGAAGCAATGGCACGTACGTTACCATGTGCCGTAGACTGTGCCGTTTCCATGCACGGGAGTGATGTCTCTGGCTAATCACAGCATCGGAGCCCACGATACCTGGAAGTAACTCCGGGAGCGAGGTCGTCCGCCGGAGCGAGGTATGAGGAGGGCTGCAGGGGCTTCGATCTTAGGTAAGTAATTCATAATGAGCTAGTATGCTATGCATACTAGCTCATTTGTCTTGCAGGTTTTTTTTTTTTCTGCTAGGGTTTACAACCACCTTAAGCTGTTCGATCTTTTCCTTGTGTAGAAATGTAATACGCAGAGTCCACAAGGATGTCCTCTCTGTTTATCTTCAGCATTTCTGCTTCAAATCATTTTATTTTGATGGTTCTGTCCTAAACTTGAAAGCTTTCCAATCTATTCAAGTGAATGATGATAAAATATTTGAAATGCCGCAGACAGGCTCATGATTACCCACTTTATGAGATACATGTGAATTACACATGCTGGTAGGTGTTGCTATATGAATCCAACTTTATATTGCAAAACACACATTTGGTTTAAAGAAAAAGTAGATCTTCATTAAAGTGGTGGTAGAGGCAGAAGGTTTCAGTGTTAAGCTACCCCCTCCAGTCCCCCCTGAGGCTCCATTTACACCAATGCGTTTTTCATGCTTTTCGCTTTTTGCGGAAATGCAGGACATTTTTTTAACATGGGTTCCTATGGAACATGTTAACATCATTGCATTTTTGTGCCTCTGTGTTTTTGGAAAGGGTCAGGGACTTTTCTAAACGCAAAACGTTGCTTTTTTGCTTTTTTTGGAGAAGCTGCAGATAAGCATGTAGTGCGTTTTTGTCTCAATTTGCGTTTTTAAATCTACCCATCGAAAAAATCCCCGCCAAAAAAAAAAACCCCCATAAAAAACGCATTAAAAAAACAGAAAGCACTGCAGAAATACTCAAAAGTAAGGATGAGCTCCGGCGTGTTCTCACAGCCCACATGCAGAGCCCACCAGGAAGTCGGCATTGCGCTGCGCTAATCACAGGCAGGGAGACATTGTCCCGATACACGGCTGCAGAGATCGGGAAATGTCTCACCGCCTGTGATTAGCGCAGCGCAGTGCCGACTTCCTGGCGGGCTCTACACGTGGGCTGTGCGAAAACGCCTGAGCTCATCCTTACCCAAAAGCAACATGCATAGATGTGAATCGAGCCTTACACCTGAGTCTTGTCTTGATTCAGCACAGTGGATGGAGAAACAGACAAATCCTGAGATGAGGGTGTGGTGGTGCGGGACTGAGCTGCACTGTCAGTAGACACAGACAGCCCGACTCGGGTTCAAACCTAAATGTGTGCTACAATAGGGGGGGGGAGTCAATAGGAGGATCGGGGCTTCTATGTGCAAACTCACTGCACAGAGCATGTGAGTATGACATGTTTGTTATTTAAAAAAAAGTTAAGTTTACAATCACTTTAAGCCACTAAGTCTCCTGAATGCTTATTCTGAAAAATGTAGTCCATGAAAAGTATCTCTGAGTATTTCCCGTCTCAACAAAGTAAAAAATGTCATTACAACCGAACTGAATGAAAACTTCAGTGTATGGCCAGCTTAGGTTTTTATTTACAGTATTTAGATGGCAAATGTTCTAATCACTATTTACAGATACAGCAAAATACAGAAGACAAAATAGTTAAAATGGGTCACACCAACAGTTTCTATAGGCCTCTTTCACATTGCATTGCATTTAAAGCACATGTGTTAATTCAACATGTTACTGTGCATTAGAGTGGTTGTAAACCTTTTACATATAGTGACTGGCCTCAGGTGATACACAGAGATGAAACGAATTCTCCTACATACTTTGTACCTGTTTATCTGCAGTCTTCTCTCTACATCCGTTGAAACTGCAGAATTTATAAAGCTTGTCTGAGCTGTCAGAAAACGGGGCGGAGAGATGAAATTACGCACGGCAGAGCTCCGTGAGGATAGCTCTGAGAGCTGATTTGAGGAAAGGGACACCCCCCCCCCTGCACACAGGAACATAGCTGAGGCTATCAATCACAAGCTGTGCCCTGGAGCTCCCTTCCCTGTCACCTTTTTTGTCTTTGGGGTCAGGAAAACTTGTCAGAAGTGACTCATGCTCACAGCAGAGGAATGAGGCAGCAGACAGAAATGGTACTTAGACAAGTGCACACTACTACACATGGGTAATTCACATCTGTGCGTCGCGGTACGCCATAACACAAGAGCTTTGTCCTGTGCTCCTGCTTTGGGGTGATGTTCAAATTTATTGGCAAACCTAATCAATAGTGTAAATGTGAAAAAGTAAACTGTGGGGGGCGCTAGGTCTATATAAACGGTGAACTAAATGACACCTAAATTGTTATATTCAAATGTTGTGTTTTTTTATCCTCGGGTGCTGCCGCCTCCATCTTCGGTAAGGGAATCAGGAAGTGAAGCCGTGCGGGTCGCGCAGCGCAATACGGCTGGTCCCTGCTGTCTCTGGGACCCGTGTGTTTCCCAGCAGACAACGGGGGGGGGGGGGGGGGGGGGACGGACAGGAAGTAGCGTAAATAACCGCAGATTCTGCGGCTATCTATGCCGGAAGTGGGTACAGATACCTGTAATATACAGGTATCTGCACCCCCTCCCCCCTGAAAGGTGCCAACTGTGACACCGGAGGGGGGGGGGGGGAGGAATCCGATGAGTGGAAGTTCCACTTTTGGGTGGAACTCCACTTTAATTAGTCATTTTTACACTATTTTTTTGGCGCAAGGTTTTTATACATTCTTATCAATAGTGTAAATGTAGCTTAAAGCTAAAATCTGCTACAGTAGCTAAAAATATGTGCTCATTTCAAATAAAATAAATACTTCCAAGCTCACTTCTACTAATATGCCTCTATATGTCACAAATAGTGATTAGTGGAGAAATACTGTGTTATCATTTCTTAGCTGGCAGCACTGTTTGAAAGGTGCTTGATTGGCCATCGAACAACATTTATAAGGTAATGGTTATATCGTTCTCACCCACTGCCAAATTTTGCAGAGCTACCCTTACATCTTAGAACAGCGCCTCTATCTATAGCAGCTCAGGGCAGCCATAAAACAAGCTTCTGTTTATTAGTATTGGCTTGGATTCTCACAATCAGGAGCTGTGCTCAAACTGCAGTATATGTGTGGTGCCGTATGCTGTATCCAGTCTGCCATCTCTCAGTTGAGGGATAAAGTCTTTCCACAGCATCGGGAAGCAGTGATCCCAGATATTAGAGCCATATGTGGTCCATCAAGGAATCTTGAATAAAATTCAGTTAACACTATATTGTGACATAGCACTAATACTAAGTGAGCAAGGCAACCTGTGTATATGTAATATAGCCTCAAACATTCATGCAGTTTTTTTCCCCCCATAATGTCTGTACATTCTTTTGAAGGTTCCAATGTACCCTGCAAATGTTTACAATTTACTTCAGATATTCTTCCATCCATGGAACAAAGGCTCCTTTTACAAGGGTGCTTTTTTACATTGTAACATTTTTTGCCTATAACCAGGCAAGCATTCCCTACACATATTTTCAGACGCCACCAAATGTTCTATGTGCATGTACCTACTATGCCTGCACGTTGAAGGGGAAAGGATTAGGAGCAATTATTGAACACTTCCATTATTTCAAATGAGAGCCATTGTAAGTGAGATGCTGCATCGGCGCAGCAGTTAGATGCTCCTATTGCATTAAGGTGTGCATTACTCTCAAACACACCTGCCTTTCTCTGCAGCCTCAGCTGCACTAGACAGTGAATGAATGGGAAGCGCTTTGTGCTGAGTGGCTTGCCATTCAGTCACAAACTGAAGCATAGTAAACATATTTTACTATCCTTCAGTTAGTTCATGGACACAGTGAGTGAGTGTGTTCACTGTGTTCATTTAGAAAAGGAAGGGGGCCAGTAAATGGCATATTGACTATCCCTTCCCTCCGCTCTCCATCTTGAAACATCCCCGCAGCACACAAAGGGCAAAATTAGAACCAAAATATATAATGAGCATCATAAGAGTACATTGAGAATTGCTACTCCATCCATCCAGCCGCGCTCATTTTTCAAAAACCATGTCAAATATCACTAGTTTTATGTTGCCCTCTTACTTTTATAATAAAAACATTTCAAAAAAATTAACTTTTACATACATTATCTATATCAGTGATCGTTAACTTGTGATCTGCCCAGCATTTTCTGCTCATCAGCTATCTTTATTATTAGTGTATTTTATGTGTGGTCCAAGACGATTCCTCTTCTTCCAATGTGGCCCAGGAAGGTCAAAAGGTTGGACACCCCTGTGTCAAGGTAAAAAATGTTTAGGCTTTATGATCACGTTAACTATTTGTAATCCTTATGCTGCTAGCCTTAGTAAATAGATAGGCAGATATTTATTTTTACTTTTAAACTTTTTTTTTTTACATTTCTTTAGTTGTTTACTGGTTTCTGTCCTGGACCAAAATGATGTCATACATCCCAGGCGTATTCATGGGTTTTTCTTTCTTATGTCTACTACCGGAAGGGAGGAGGGGCATTCTCAGCTAAGCACAGCCTCCTACCTGCATGTCTGAGCTAAGGGCAGATAGATTCTAGGTGGTAAAGGCTACATAAATCATATGTGCTTGCTCAAGATGGCCAGGGCTAGAATGCTAGAGGGTGTTTTTTAAAGTGATTTCTCAAAAGAGAAAGGAAGGAGACATAGATGGATAGGTGAGTTAGCTTTGGATATTAAGAAATGAATTAAATAGCATTTTGGTTTGTGTTGCTCAGATACAGTTCCACTTTAAAGGGGTTGTAAAGGCAGGAGGTTTTTTATCGTAATGCATATACATTTAAATAAAAAACCTTTTGTGTACAGCAGCCCCCCAGCAACCCCCTAATTACTTACCTGAGCCCCTTCTCTCTCCAGCGATGTCCATGAGTGTCTATGCCGTCTGGGACACTCCTCCTAATTGGCTGAGACACAGCAGCGGTGCCATTGGCTCCCGCAGCTGTCAATCAAAGTGAGTCAGCCAATCAGGGGAGAGAGGGGAGGGGCCAGGTCTGAATGGATACATGGAGCTCTGACTCGGCTTGGGTGCCCCCATAGCAAGCTGCTGGCTGAGAGGGCACTTGATAGGAGGGGCCAGAAGCAGCAAAGAGGGTCCCGAGAAGAGGAGGATCGGGGCTGCTCTGTTCAATAACATGTTTGTTATTTAAAAAACAAAACAAAAAAAAAAACAAGACTTCACATCTAAGCCTTAAAGTGATTGTAAACTAATGCTACTTACATTGGTTGGGCTGTTATACTGAACACCAGATACATAAACTAAATATATTGTCACATAGTATAATAAATAATGAGAAAAATTAAGATATAGGGAGGTGATATTCTGACTGAGGCATTCTTTCGTATGTTTACTACAGCAGCAGAATTCTGTTTTACACTTTTGCCTGATGTGTGAACTCTTTCCATCATTATCCTGGGACAAAGGTGATGGGGTTGCCTGTTGGGAGTATAGAATAGGCTAGCTGATTGGCTTGGGTAGATTATTTTTTAATTGAATTAGTTGTTTTCAGTTGAACTGTTTATTCCAGTTGGTTTTTCTCCCTCACCCATGATCTACATTTAGAAAGTCATGCTTTTATGGCATGTTAGGTAAATAGAGGAGACCTTTAAATAGCACCAGCATGTAACATTTTTCCCAGACAGAATCCAGCAGAATAAAACAAACAGTTTTTCCATTTTACTATTAAGCTTTGACAGTGCACAGGGAAGTGTCAATGGCAGATGTTCACCCAGAATTAGTTTGCAGAGATAAATCGCCTCTCACTTTACAGTCTCTTTCATGAATTGGCAGAAAAGATATATTTTGTGTGGTCTTAGCTTAACATTCAGTGACTGGAGGCAATCATGGTTGTCCATTAGCTTTTGTCATGCTTATACGGTACTGTGACTGGATTTTTTTAATAAAAGAAATGTCCTTTGCTTCAAACAACTGGCTAATTGGCTAATAAACCCTAAAAACTAACCTATAACTGGATCCTTAAACTTATTCTTATTTTATCTGTTAAAGAATTTAGCCGTATCTGTTTTGACACAAACTTGCCTCATCGTGCCAGAAATGTAGAGAACTAATAACTTACTGTGCTGTCTACCTCTGTTGACTGATTTTCTTTTATTCAAATCAGATTTTTTTTTTATTTTTATCAAATTTATTTTATTAACATGCTTTTGGAGGAAAACTCTATCTAAAGATAGATTTATTTTTAAGATACATTAATAATTTAGTTTATTTAGCATGAAATGGAGCTTAGTTATTTAGCATGAGGCGGTTTATTCTGCAATATTTACATTTATGGTAAACTCATTCAATGATTTCAAGCTCTGCAAACTGAGATAACATGCACAGCATTGATGCATTCACACAATTTCACAGTAACCATGAGATAAATCAAAGTTCAGGAATATCGGTTCTGATATCACAGTTTTACTAACCTGACAGCTTATTATTCTAAATAGGAAACCTTTATTTTGTTTGCAAATATTAAAGATTCTAACTACCAAGAAGAATAAGTCCTTACATTTAAAGAGCGCAGATCCATCATGGCAGCGCCTGTTAGCGGGCATCCACTCACCTGCTGCCACCACGTCCCATACCTTGTTGTGTCACTGCCGCATCACCAGCCGTTCCATTAAAGTGAATGGGACTGTCGGTGAGTCAACAGCGGGTCAGAGGAGGAGCCACTGCAGGACAGAGATGACAGTTGCTCTTTAAAAATTATGATTTAAATCAAGTTGTTTTAAATCAAGCCTTTTTCCCAGTAATTTAAATCGACTTGATTTAAATCAAAACCACCCTGCTGTTATCAGTTAGCATTTTTACTTGTTCAATTTGTGGACTACAGAATACAACCCTCTTACGTTCTTGAGATGGGCGGGGTGTATTCTGTAGCCTTGTCCTAGGGTGACAACACTGCTCCTCCATAGATACAGTATGGTGAGTGAGTGCGTCACCCTAGGGCAGGAAGCGTGATAAGGGCAGGATCACCAGGTGAAAATAAACGGGGAAAAAAAGTCACACAGAGCCATCCTGTCAAAGGCCCCCACCCCCTATCACAAAGTCACTTCTTAACATCAGAGCCCTACCTTTTTGCTCCAGCAGTGTGACAGAGGGCAGGGGGTGGAAGGGATCTGAAGGTGGTGGACTTCTGAATGCTGGGGACAGCCCTGTATGCCACAGCCCTGGATCAGAGTCCTGTGTTGTCATGGTGTTTGGGGGAGATGGCCGCCATTACCATAGCAACAAATGATACCTTTTGTCCTGGCCCTAAAGCATCATTGATTGTTATTGTATTGGCAGCTGGCCCACCCACACCATGACAACTCATAATGCTGATCCTAAATCCTGTGCTTGTGGCCTGTGCTGGTGGGGAGCACAGACGGCTCCCTGGTTGAGAAACACTGATCCAGGAAATGAACTCTTGAATAAGCAGGCTAAGATAAAGTGCAATGGTAATGTGCAGTAATAGGCTGCCCAATCCATAATGCTGAGGTATTTCTTAGATGTTGTCTACATACAGTAAGTAAAAAGTAGAGTCATGAGCATGGGCGTCCGCAGGTAGGGGCAAGGGGGGTCAATTGCCCCCCCCCTGGAATCAGGGATTGGATCAGCGCATTCAGCACAGTGGTGTCGATATGGGGGTGCGGGCAGCCAGCGGGGGGTTTGCCACCAAGGTGCTGTCAAGCCCCCCCGTCAGTGTAGTTTGACTGCGGGCTCTTTTTCCCTGCTCGGTCCAGCAGAGAACTCAACGGTGCTGTGTCAGGAGAAAGCTGCAAGCTGGCTGTCAGAGGTTTCCCCCGCTCGCCCCACCTTTCTCCTGTCAGGGAGAAGAGACGACGGCTCTCACCAGGTTCCCTGCCCAGCTTCCTGCCCGCTCCGTTCCTTCCCCATTGGCCATAACTGAGGGCCAATCAAAGGAAACTAGGAAAGTAGAGCATCATGGGACATGTACTCTCAAAGATTGGCGGCCCCATTTTCCACAGGAAGGAGGCTACAGCTCGATCAAGAGAAATTGAGAGACCGCAGCCTGGAAAAAAGTTGAGGGAGTGAGTGCTACAGGACAAACAAAGAGGGGTGTGCTGGACGGAAGCCAGAGAGAGCGCCACGTTGCCGTGTCACCAGAGAGAGCGCCACGCTGCCCAGTGTCACCAGAGAGAGCGCCACGCCGCCCAGTGTCACCAGAGAGAGCGCCACGCCACCCAGTATCACCAGAGAGAGCGCCACGCTGCCCAGTGTCACCAGAGAGAGCCACGCTACCCAGCGCCACCAGAGAAAAAAGCCACGCTACCCAGCGCCACCAGAGAGTGAACCATGCTACCCAGTGCCACCAGAAAAAGAACCGTGCTACCCAGCACCACCAGAGGGAGAAGCCACCCTACCCAGCGCCACCAGAGAGCCACACTACCCAGCGCCACCAGAGAGAGTCACGATACCCAGCCCCAGAGAGAGAGCCACGTTACCCAGCGCTACCAGAGAGTGAAAGACTGAGCCACTGCCAGGGTAAAGACATGCTACACTACTGACCAGAATCGCCCCCAGGGAACCCAGAGTGAGCGATCGTCCAGCCGGAGGGATCACTTCTGTAGTTTTGCTGGGTCTGGTAAGAGGGCCCATCGGGCATTATCCATTACTTTTCCTAGGGAATGTATTACGCCTGCAGTCTGACCATGACAATGTGATAATGACATTGTCGAAAAGGGGCGGCGCATGGGTGACCCTAAAATGATGCCCCCCCCTTAAAAAAAGTTCTGCGGATGCCCATGGTCGTGAGTGCATCACTAGGAGGGCCGATGTCTGTATCTGGCACAAAATCAAAGTAGGGACAGATTTTTAAAACACAATTAAAGTGTTACTAAACCCAGGACCCTGCATTCACTATATCTGGTCTCCCACAGTACACAGAACATGGCAATGCAGTTATTTTAGTAAATATAAGCTTCTAAATACCTTTCCTCATCAGCAGTATATACCAGTCTTGTGACTTCTATCAGTGTCCAGCCGAGCACTGGTTAAAGCTTGTAGGAGGAGTTTTCATTCTCCTCTGACTTTCCTATGAGGCTGCATGACCTCTGACAATCTGTCTGGACTGATTGGCCCTGTGCCGATCACATGCACCCTCCCAAAAAAAACCCCAAAATATCTCTCTAGCAATACACACTAAACTGAGCATGTGCAAAGTGCCCCGAGGCTCTGTACCATCATCAGATGGATTGGGGACTGTGGAAGGGGAGGATCAGAGAAGACAAGATCAAACAGCCTTATTACACAATGCGGAGAATTAACACCTTCGGTTCCACAGTGAAGTATAACAAGCATGCTTTACTGCATATGCAGACCTATTTTACTGTTGTGGGTTTAGTAACACTTTAATATCTTTATTGCAGATTTACAGGAACCTGATGTGTTTCAGGGAGATATGTCCTCTTTTTCAGGGCTAATAGATCATGCAACTGTATCTAATTTGTAGCAAAGCAGGAAATGACAGCTGAGCAGCCTTCAGCCATAGTAAAGCAGCACGCAAAGCAGATGCCAGTTAAAGTGAGAGTAAACTCCCATGTATGATTTTCACCTGTAGGTAAGCCTATAATATGGCTTACCTATAGGTACTGTAAATATCTCCTAATAGTTCACCGTTTAGGAGATATTTACTTCAGATGCAGCCGGTGACATCACCGGCGCGTGCGCTCTGAAGGAACGGCATACCTGTGCCATTCTTCAGAGCCATGCCGTAAACAGGGACCTCTGTGCGCATGCCTGGGAGTGATGTCATCGCCGGCTGGACCAGTTAGAACCTGGAAAGAAGAACGGGTGAAGATGGAAGCGGTGACAGCGTGCCGCTAGAGGGCTTTGTTTTCAGGTAAGTCTATCATAATGTACTGGTATGTGATGCTACTTTAAAGTGGTGTTCCACCCTAAAAAAAAAAAGTCATGATTGTGCCTAAAAAAAAACATTTGGATATTTTTTTTTCACTTACCTCTAAATGCCTGTTGCTAGGGGGTCCATGGTAGTCTGGCTCTTCCAGTGCCTGGGCTGGTGACATCACTTCCCCCTCGGCACAGGAAGGGCTCAGCTCTGCTCCCTCCCTCCTGTCAATCATCTGGGACCCATTACAGGTCCCAGGTGACTGAGCGGCCAATCACGGCGCGCGGCCCCGCTCGCGCATGCGCAGTCGGTGCCAGGCTGTGAAGCCACAGCTCAGCGCCCACAGTTGCAATGCCGGCGCCACTGAACGGAGGGGGAGGCGAGCGGGGCTTCGAACCCCCGCATAGCTGGACCCTGGGACAGGTAAGTGTCCAATTAAAAGTCAGCAGCTGCAGTATTTGTAGCTGCTGACTTTTAATTTTTTTTTTTGACTGGCCCTCCTCTTTAACTTGACTTCAACTGCCCGGGGCCCGATTTTTTTTTTTTTTTTTTGGATGCGCTTTTCTACTGCCCCGTACACACGGTCGGACTTTGTTCAGACATTCCGACAACAAAATCCTAGGATTTTTTCCGACGGATGTTGGCTCAAACTTGTCTTGCATACACACGGTCACACAAAGTTGTCGGAAAATCGATCATTCTGAACGCGGTGACGTAAAATACGTACGTCGGGACTATAAACGGGGCAGTGGCCAATAGCTTTCATTTCTTTATTTATTCTGAGCGTGCGTGGCACATTGTGCGTCAGGTTTGTATACACACGATCGGAAATTCTGACAACGGATTTTGTTGTCGGAAAATTTTATAGCCTGCTCTCAAACTTTGTGTGTCCGAAAATCCGATGGAAAATGTGTGATGGAGCCTACACACAGTCGGAATTTCTGACAACAAGGTCCTATCACACATTTTCCGTCGGAAAATCCGACCGTGTGTACGGGGCATACCGCTTTAAGAAAAAGTACCTTATTACATATCTTTAAACAGCATTCTTTGCCTTAAACATTGCTAAAACCTTGTTACTAGGTAGAAGGCTGGGTAGCAGCTCAAGCATTTGGTGGTCTGAAAGGGATTTACTAGTACAAACTATGGAGGTCATAGACCACTGCAGTGTGTTATTTTTTTGGGGGGGGGGCGATGACAAACAGTGTAAGTCCCCCATTGACCCTCAATGCAGAACAGAAATGAGGAATTCACAAATAAAACAACTCGCAAAACAAACATAGTAAATGAGAGGAGCAGACAAGATACCGTATATACTCGAGTATAAGTCGTTCCGAGTATAAGTCGAGGCCCTAATTTACCACAAAAAAATGGGAAAAACTTATTGACCCGAGTATAAGACGAGGGTGAGAAATGCACAGCTACTGTAAGTGGAAAAGAGGGTCAACAATGCCCATTTGCAGCCTCACTGTGCCCATTTGCAGCCTCACTGTGCCCATTTGCAGCCATAGGTCCCCTGAACTTCAAACTTGGTAGTTAAGGGTTCCTAGATGCCCCCTAGCTGCAGCCAAAATTTGGGGTCTCTGAACCCAAAGGGTCCCGAAATGACATTGCAGCAGATGGACACAGTTGACCGAATTTGGGGCCCTGCATCTTAGGGCCACTTAGTGCTAAGAACCCCAAATTTGGTGTGCAAACCAAGTGGAACTAGCACCATAAAATTTCCAAAGCTGGGGTTTCTAGCACCAAGTGGCCCCGAGATACAGGGCCCCAAAAATCAGTTCAGAAAATGTCAAGCACTTTTCTACAGCAGAGAATGACATTTTCCGAACCGGTTTGGGGGCCCTGTATCTCAGGGCCACTTAGTGCTAGGAACTTCAGCTTTGGATATGTTATGGGACCAAGTCCACTGGGTTTGCACACCAAATTTGGGGTTCCTAGCACTAAGTGGCCCTGAGATATGGGGCCTCAAACTCGGTTCAGAAAATGTCAAGCACTTTTCTGCAGCAGAGAATGACATTTTCCGAACCGATTTTGGGGCCCCGTATCTCGGGGCCACTTAGTGCTAGGAACTTCAGCTTTGGATATGTTGTGGTACCAGGTCCACTGGGTTTGCACACCAAATTTGGAGTTCCTAGCTCCAAGTGGCCCTGAGATACGGGGCCCCAAAGTCGGTTCGGAAAATGAAATTTTTTGCTGCAGAAAAGTGCTTGACTCGAGTATAAGTCGAGGGGGGCACTTTCAGCACTAAATAATGTGCTGAAAAATTCGACTTATACTCGAGTATATACGGTAATCAATGTTCTATTTACTGAGAATAGTCGATGCATTATCTAAAGTCCTCTTGGTTCTTTTCTGCGTAATTGTCCCCATTCAGATCTTGTTATAGGCACTGTACTGTGACAGAAAATAACATTGTACCACATGCAGACAGAGATCTCATTCAGAAAAGAGGCTTTACTCAGCACATCACATCCTCAGCCCCAGCGCTAGAATTCCAGATTAAAGCTCTCATATCAACAAGCAGAATTATTTAGACAACACTCCACCAACAAGCATCTTGTGCCCACATTGTATCCCGAGTGAATGAATGAACTGGCGTCTTTGTTGATTTACTCCAGCCGGTGTTTTGGGGAATTTTCCTTTATTCAGCTACTTCACAGACACCCCACAAAGGAGAATAAAGAGGAGTGAGACAAGCATTTATCCTTCAAGGCTGAAAACTCTTAGCCTGCAGGCCCCAGAGATGCTATTTTTGGTTTAATGTAAAGACACAGCTTGGAGGAAACCACATAAAAGGTATCAGAACCAGACCTGACCAAAAAAAAAAGCAAAACAATTCACCACCTCCTGTATCACTATAGCAGGCATGGGGAGCCATCAGCTCTCCAGTAGTTGAGGAAATACAAACCCCATCCCATTACTGGAAACCCACTTACTGCCAGTTGCAGATGGCCTATTATGTAGAGCAGCACATTAAGATGACATGACAGAATAAAGTAACCCATAGCTACCAATAAAGTATCATCTCATGAATTGTGTCATTCCAGTAAATAAAAAAACATGTTTGGTTACTTTGCATGAGGCCGGCTAAAAACATCACTTCCCTATGAGGTGGTTACAGATGCTTCTGACATCAGAGTTGCTACGATCTCTCATGGAGACTTTCCAACCTTTGCGCAGCATGAGAATAGGGAAGGAAGATGCCAACTGGGTCAGTCGTTTTAAGAGACAGTACTGGGTCATACTACTACTACTAGTGTTGGGCAAATGTCCACCCGTCTACTTGTGAGCAGGGCCGGTGCAAGACTATTTTGCACCCTAGGCAAGACCAGCTACCTGCGCCCCCCCCCCCCAAAGAATAAAATTTCTATACCTCTAAAATATAATTTCTTTACCTCTATACGGTATAGAAAGGGCACAAAATAGTCTAGCACCGGTCCTGTCTATACCCCCCTGTGATGTTTGTTGCTCCTTCGTTGAACTGCCGGACACAGCGAGCACAGTTACCAACATTTACATTTTTTTTTTAGAGGACTGAGCGACAGACAGCAGAAGACTGGGTGAAATCAAGGGACTGGGCAACAGCAGAGGGCTAGGCGACAGCAGGGGACTGGGCGACAGCAGAGGACTGGGCGACGAGGCTGAGTTTATGACGTGTGATGTCCTAGCCATGCCCCGCTATGTCCGGCTTCGGCCGTTGCCATAACAAGGGTGCTAAATCAGCTAAAAGTAGTTGGATCTGTATGTGCGTTATAATTTATCAAAATTAATCGATAAAAAAAAATGATTAATGGAACACGAAAATTTTAATCAGTAACAGCCCTACTTTTTATTTATATTCATGGCCAGTTCTGCTGTGGAATTGTACCTTTCCATTACTAATATCATGTGTAGCCCTATTTACTAGGCCACATTGTTAGCCTATAGTACTGATAAGGGTCTTTCACAAGGGGTTTGGGGTTGAAACATGTCTGGGCCTTTTAAGGTAAACCCAGGCCATCCAGCCAGCTGGCTGAACAAAAATAACTGAGTGTATTTCGATCCAAATATTTGAGGTGGATGGGGGAATTCTCCCCACCATGTTATTGTATTCTGACAGTAGGACTCCCCTGTCACCAGAATACACTGATCAGCCTGTAGCCCATTGGAAATTGGAAACTTTCCAACAAACCTGTTCATGAAAAATTGATCGATAGGTCGACTTTTCATAAATGGGAATGGCCATACATGGATTTTGATTCATATATGGTCAACTTTTGTCTTTCACCTTAAAAAAAAGGCTCTCAAAGTGTTGTAACTTTTTTTTTGCTGATATGGGACCAGTAAACCTTCTTCAGAATGTACTTCTCGGTGTGCTGGTTTTCTCCTCATTGTTAGGTTCTTATTACTGTCTGTGTCCCTATTAGGATTATTCACCCTCTTAATTTGTCCTGATGACCATTATCACTGAGATTTAAAGTGAAGGAGAACTTCTATCACCAGTATAGAAAAGAGGGGAAATCTTCCATTGGGGTCCGTAGTTTTGGTGACAACCAAGGATTTATCCCACATTTGAGGGATTTCCTCTCACTTGCTATTGTGGGTATCCCAAAAAATTTCGACATTGATTATAACCCTTCATTACTCTATTCAGAAAAAAAAAATGGCTTTAGTTTTACTTTAATCAAAACTGGCTAATAACGAGTTACCATATACATGGGATCTGCTACAACCCAGATGCATAGGTTTGGAATGGGATGTGGTAGTGTCGCTTCCCAAAACTATGTAGATGATCAGTAGCCTCTCTGTTAGATATGAACATCAGTGGCCTGTGGCTATAGAGGTAGTAGCCTACTGGCTGAATCCCAAGCAGCCCACATTCAGAAAAATATGTCAGTACATAGACAGATATCTATAGACGTAACCACTACTAGAAGCCTGGTGTTTTGGAAGAAAGCCACTTCCTCTACCTTTGAGATGCTGTTTAGACTGTTGGGTAATGTCATATTTTTGATCCAGGAGAAAGTCTTTACAGCTTCTACACTCAAAAAAAAAAAAAAAAAAAATTATATATACTGTGTATACTGTATATACCGGTACATATATGTGTTGTACATAGCTGATCATCTAGGGGGGATTACTTACACTTTCTGTCCTGTCAAGCGCTGCCAACCTCTGGATTTGAATGGGTCTATTAGTATGCACTTACATGGTAATAGAGCTACGCTATTCCATTTACTTCAATGACTTCCACAGGCTCCCTTGCTTTGGAAAGCATTAAAAGCAGGATGCAAGTGGAGCCTGCAAAACATGCATTACTGCATCCAATGCGGTGTGAATCTAGCTTAACATTAAATGACCCATTTTAGCTCTTTGGGAAAGAACTGGTCTATTTATTCAGTGGTATGTTTTGAAACATCAAGGTTTATTTTGATATTAACATTTAATTAAAATTTATTGTTCAGTAAAATAAACTGCAGATTATGGGTATGCTGGGCTTATTATGATTACTGGTTTTCAATTTACATTACAGTTGAATATATTAGTACATGGAATCAATATTGAAAATTATTTTATTAGAGGAAAACAGGTTGTATTTTGATCAGGTAGATGTAAACCAATAGTATTTTTCCAAATTGTATAGCCTAAAGTAGAGCTCCACAGAGATGCTGTGTATATACCTGTACTGTAGTCCATCTTTTGCTCTGTGTGTCTTAAGCCGGCGATAGACGGATCGAATCTTGGGCAGTTCTGAAGGGACCGGCCAGGATTTGAACCATCTATGAGCAGGCTGTACCTAAATCAATCCATCGTTTGACTTAGGTACAACCAGCATGGTGGATTTCCAACATGTGATTATTGCCAGCGGCTAGAGTTGCTATCAGTAATCATTGTGTACTCCCAGCAGGGACGTTTCCGACCCCAACCTAACCCACCCCCGTGGGGAGAACACAATAGCTCTGCGGCAGGGATTCCCCCATCAAGTCTGTTGATGGGGGAATCAAGCGATTTTCTTTCCTGCAGCGTATGGTTGCAGGAAAGAAAATCGCATAATCTACAGCCTGCCTTAGGAAGTATGGCCGTACATCTTTGTATACTCCAAGACTTCCCCCTATGAAATAATCAACTGACTCTGCTTGTCTTATATAGAGAAATATTCTTCATTTAGATAGAGCAACGAGATTGTTCCAGATCCATGTCCCTTTGATGTTATAATAAGCCTCGATAACCATGTGTATGATTCCTTTTATCCCTTTATTAAATATGTCTGCCACATCCCTTCTCCTTATCATCACGGATTTCACTGTAAAGCTTTGTTTCCTGTGCTAGTAGCAGGTCTTTTACCTCTTTTACCAGGACTGGAAGCATCTTTGTATATAGGACAACAGTCTTTAAGTTGCTTATGTAAGTAAGAGTAATTTTTACATATTTTTTATGTCTTTACACAGGCTTTCTAGGTACCACTGTCACCCGTGGGTCTTCTACAATTAAATGAGTGAATAAAGTTGTTGAGCCGCATGGCTTCACTGTACAGTGTACCGTATTAAACTGAGCGTGGACTGAAGCATCTGTTGGCCTTGAGGGCCACGCTTTTATCGCCCCCCAACCACTACCCTCTTTACCTGAAGCACAGAGAGTGTACATTGCGCTTCACGCAGGAATTATACCCCCTGTCACTTTTGGCGGGCGCAATACTCCCTCAATGCGACCCATTTAAGCAAATGGGGCTACTCTGCAAAAGCCCCACAGCCACATACAATGCATACAGTTGCAGTGTGCTAGTGCAGCAATACAATGCCTCCTTACTGCCTGTCAAATGCTTTCTAAAGAGTGATCCAAACTATGGGTCGACCGATATTGTTTTTTCAGAGCCGATACCGATTTTTCGGCTGCCTTTCAGGCCGATAGCCGATATCAGGTGCCGATATTCTGTAGATTTAAACGTTTTATTTTTACACTGCACGCTTAAAAAAAATTGTATCACTGTTATTGCTGTCAAAAGGAATGTAAACATCCCTTGTGACAGTAATAGGCGGTGATGGGTACTCTTTATGGAGGAATCTGGGATCTATAAGACCCCAAACCCCTCCTCTGCACCTGAAAGTATTCAAAACGTCAAGATCAGCGTTTTGGAATACTTTCTATTTTTTTAAACTGGCGCCTTTAGGATGCCAGTAATTCAGAAGTCATGTCATAACATCGCTTCCGGGTTACTAGATCCGAGACCTGAACAAAGCCAGGTCGGCCAGCCGGGGGACGTGCTGGCTGATCACTCGAGCCTCCCGGTGGGACAGTAGACCCGGGTGCATCGGTTGTTATTACAAGAAAGATGACAGTCTGCTCTAAAGAACAGTACCGGGGTGATGCCTGCAGCTGCAGGCATCACCCCGGTACAACCCCTTGAAGCAATATCGGTAAGTTTGTGACTGATACCGATGCTTCAAAAAAAGTGAATATCGGCTGCACCGATAATCAATAGACCCCTAATCCAAACGCAGATTGCTCTTCAGAGACCAAAGTTTGTGTGAATGAACCCTTATGCCGTGTACACACGACCGGACTTTTCGACAGCAAAGGTCCGACGGAACAAATCCACCGGACAATTCGATCGTGTGTGGGCTTCATCGGACCTTTGCTCTCGAAAAATCACAGACTTTAGAAATAGAATGTGTTTCAAATCTTTCCGACGGACTCGAGTCCGGTTGTAAAATCTGTTCGTCTGTATGCTAGTCCGACGGATGAACAACGACGCAAGGGCAGCTATTGGCTACTGGCCATGAACTCCCTTATTCTAGTCCGGTCGTACGTCATCATGTTCGAATCAGTCGGACTTTGGTGTGATCGTGTGTAGGCAAGTCAGTTGCGTCGGAACTCTATTGAAATTCCGTCAAAAAGTCCTTCGGAGTTCAGTCCTTCGAAAGTCCGCTCGTGTGTACACGGCATAACTCTCACAACCTCTCTTCCTCCTCCAGGCAGTCTTATCCATAGGTGAGAACTGACATCAGAGCAAGTACAAGAAAGCTAAAGCTCGTATTATCTGGATTAAAACTATTTAGGCTTTATTTAGCAAAAATTGCATGAGGGAAGAGCCGTCTCAGACAGCCAGCAATACCTCATATTAGTCAATCATGTGATTGGTTGATTTGGGAGGAAATCTAACACAATCATTCCACCAGACACTTGGTTAATTGAAGTCTCTTTTTTTTCCCCCTTTCTGTATGTGATTCCAGGAATGGGCATGTTTGGGTGTGGTGTGCCCTTGCCAAGTACTTCTTCCCATCAGTCAGATTGGGACTGTGTTGCTGAGGCTGGGAGTGAAGGATGTGTCTTTTGTCTGAGACATAATTCTATTTTGTGTAATCCTGAGTATTGTGGCTCGTCTTACACTCTTATAATGATGTATGAGTTGGTAACTTGGAGAATAGGTACACTTTTCATTTAACTAAAGTCAGCTTGCTGTTTAAATGGACTGTACTGCTTTTGTTCAGAAAGGCAAGGAAAGGTCTGCCACATCTGCTTCCACTCATTAGAATACGGTATGATCCATGCTTATTGATTGCCCATGTCTATTAACTGTGTTCATCACTAGACATAACTAGGACTGAAAACTGAATATCTGGGTGAAACAAATCTTTTATAAATACAGAGGCATGTGTAATCTTACTTAAATCTTTGCATTCCTTATGTATTTCTTCCAGATCTGTGCAGTAGTCTAAAAGGAAACAACTTCTGCACCTTGTCTGTGCAGGAGTCTCCTGTTGTGCAGACTGGTCGCTGCTTCTCTCTCTTCTTGGGTACTGTGACTGGTTTTGGATCCACCCTTCTTGTAGTTTTCTGCAAGCAGCAGTATTGGGTTCTACCCACAGCTCTGCTCTCTGCACAGGCTATGTACAGCTCAGCAATGATGTCACCTTTACATTTACAAGGTAACATCTGTGTTTTCAAAGGCAATTGGTGCACACAAACTGAATTTATATCATTTGTGGCTATTGGGCCCCGTTCATGCCCGAGCGACGATTCCACGTCGCTTTTCTTTTCGCGCTTTTGGGTGGTGTTTTTGAAGAGGCACTATTTATTTTGAACGGGCCTCCCTCTGCTCCAAAAACGCACCAAAGAAGCTCATGTACCAAATTTTGGCGCGGAACCAGGGGTATTTGTCGTTGGCGTGTTTTGCCACGGTTTTCATGCACTTTGTCACACGACAATCATGGCAAAATCGCACGTTTGTAGTGCCATTAGGTAATAATAGCATGCTGAAAATAAATAAAATAATGGCACCGCAAGTGCGACGCACATTTTTGGTGCGATTCTACCTATGATTCCAATATGCTCATGTGTGAACGGGACCTGAGGAAGTATATTTAAAATAACATTTTCTGCATGGAATTTAGCTCAAGAGTAACTCCACTTTTGGTTGGGGGAAAAAAAAAAACCCCTGGGTGATCAATGTAAATTATACATCACAAGGATTTTAACAACTTTGAAATCTACCGGTTTCTGCTCTGAAGAAAAGGCTGTTTGGTTTTGTCAGTGTGGAAAGTGAATCTAAATGGGAGTGACTTTATTATTATATGAGGGGAAGCTCTGCGCACTTCCATCATCCAATCATGTGCAAGCAAAAATGCAGTTTTTAAAAAATTTTCCCTGCACGCGATTGGGTCATTTTTGGAAAGTGAAGCTTTACCTCATTTACTAAACTATGGAGCAACTACACAGTCTATTCGCCTTTAGTAAATCAACCCCTTTGCATCCCCCTCCCACCAGAATACACTGATCTGAGCTTGCAGCTATTGGCTGCTAGTGCTGATCGAATGCTAGTTTTCCAGCATGCCTGTTTGACAGAAGCCAGTCGTTGGAATAGACAGCTGTACACACGGACTGAAAGACGGACGATTTCCAGCTAAATTTTCGGCCTGTGTCTCCTGGGCTTAAGAAATTCTTATTCATGAATTCAAGTAAAAGAAACTATTCCCATTCTACATAACAATATCAATCGCTTGGGTAAAATCACTGGTTGTAGCGTGCTAGTCAGTATTATTAACACATGCCGATAAAATCATATGCAGAGGGGACAGACAGGAATTTGGGTATTAACAAAGATCTTAACAGAGATTTTGTGGAAGTGTTTTTGTTAAGAAATCTGCAAAGCTTTTTTTTGTAGCCTTCCCCTGGTCCTGCCTTGCTCATATCATCCTGCTTCACCCTCCGCTGGGAGCAGGGTCAGCCTGCCGCTACAAAAGAGCCCTGTATAAATTTAAAAGAAAAGCTTCACGTTCAGTCATCTCACATACCCTGGCTGCACGCTGGAGATTACTGCTTCTCGCCTGGAAAAAGAATATGCCTTCCAATAATAAACAGGAGCTTTTCCTCACCCACTAACCAGAGTCATGAGCCTTTCCCGCTTACTAACTCCTGCTGCTCTGGAAGGTCTATGCAGCTGTGTAAATGGCGATAGGAACCTGGCACTGCAAGGGTTAAACGGCCACTTATATGGATGTGTAGCATGGAGTATTAGTTGTAGTTTCATCATTATAGTGATTGCTGAAAATATAAACATGCATAGGATCTTGGGTAGGATGGTTGTGGGTTGGCAGCAACTCTCCTGTAATTACTTGCTGTTTTCATTTAAGGAAAGTATGCATGAAGATTTGTATTCCAGTTATTTGGTAACGGTCGTTCGTGCCCATTGTGCTGTTCCATCGCTTTGTCTGTGAACGCCTTGAATGAAGACCTCACAACACTGGACAATCTCTCGGTCATGTGGGAAGAAATAATCCAAAAGCTGCAGTGGAGGCCCAAAGGGATAATTAAACACACAGCGCTAACAGCAGAAAAGGCTGACAGTTAGGTGACAGGAAGGTCTTCGGAATTAAATAAGCAGTTGAAGGAAGATAGGGAGGTTTGGAAGAGGAGTAATCGTATCCTAACCTGGAACGTACTGAGTAATGATAATTATTATCTCTGTGCACTTCCATCGCCGCCAGCAGTGTTTTGAAGAAGGAGATAAATCCACGCTCTATTGAAGGCTGTGCCAGCCTGTGCTCTACTCACTGTTCACCTATGTGCTTACAGACACCATGTATTGGTGCCTTTTTCATTAGCCTCATTTATCATAATTGTCCAGAATTAAAGTCTGTTGCCCCTATAAACCATTAAGGGTTAATCAATGGTATGAATTTAGTAAAGGCAAATAGACTGTGCACTTTGCAAGTGCAGTTGCTAGAGTGGAAGCTCCGCTGACTTCCGTCATCCAATCATGTTCAAGCAAAAATACTGTTCTTTTTTTCCCCCTGCATTTCATTCAGTATTCTTTGCAAAGTGAAGCTTCAAGTGATTGTAAAGTAAAAAAAAAATAACAAACATGTTATACTTACCTCTTCTGTGCATTTGGTTTTGCACTGATCCTCCTTTTCTCGGGTCCCACGTCTACTCTCCTGACCCCTCCCTTCTGTCAAGTGCCCCCACAGCAAGCAGCTTGCTATGGGGACATCGAGCTGAGCCTCAGCTCTGTGTGTCCATTCAGACACGGAGCTACCGTTCTGCCCTGCCCCTCTCTCCCCTGATTGGCTAACTGACTTTGATTGACAGCCGCAAGAGCTAATGGCGCCGCTGCTGTGTCTCAGCCAATCAAGAGGGAGAGTCTTGAACGGCCGAGGGATTTAAGGACATCGCTGGACAGAGAGGGGGCTCAGGTAAGTATTAGGGGGTGCTGGGGAGGCTGCTACACACAGAAGGTTTTTTTTTATCTTAATGCAAAGCATGCAAAGGGCATGGTCTTTTTGCCTTTAGTAAATCCCCCCCATAGAGTACTTGAATTTGAAGTGTTGCTAATATTAGCTTCTTCGCCACCCTGATTGGCCAGGCTGAGATGATGGAACTCCTGCACATGCGCACAGCAGTTCATTCATTCTGGCAGCCCGTACATACCCCTCACATCTAACAGATGCCAGGATTGTGTACTGACCTGCACGAGCATGGCTGTCAGTGCAGAAATAGAAAAGAACTGCTAGCAGGTAGAATAATATTTATTCTACAATAAATATGTATATGTTCATTTTTTACATGCTGCCTATTTAGAAAAGTCTGAACTTAATGTACGCTTTTGCTTCCTTACCTGCAGTGGAAATACGATAACTGCAATATTCCCACACTCAAACGCTCTATTCAGTAAAACAGGAGTCTAGCCCTGTAACCTCAGTAACATGTGCCAGCAAGTCATTCATGGTGCTGTGACCTGAGTTGCTCTGGGTAGATGTATGTACAGTATGAGGCTCAGTATGAGACTAAGTTATCATTTATTTTTCTGTTCATTAAGGGACACAGGATTCAATTAATCTGAGACAATTGGGTTATACTGCCGCTTACAGGATGATTTGGACACTAGTAAACAAAAAAGCCTTTGGCCAGCCATGTACAACCCTTCCCACTCCTAATATACTTCTGTAATGCCCCGTACACACGGTCGCATTTTCCGAAGGAAAATGTTCGATGGGAGCTTGTTGTCGGAAATTCAGACCGTGTGTAGGCTCCATCTGACATTTTCCATCGGAATTTCCGTCACACAAAATTTGAGATCTGGATCTCAAATTTTCCGACAGCAAAATCTGTTCTCGTAAATTCCGATCGTGTGTATACAATTCCGACGCACAAAGTTCCACGCATGCTCGGAATCAAGCAGAAGAGCCGCACTGGCTATTGAACTTCATTTTTCTCAGCTCGTCGTACGTGTTGTACGTCACCGCGTTCTTGACGTTCGGAATTTCCGACAAGATTTGTGTGACCGTGTGTATGCAAGACAAGTTTGAGCCAACATCCGTCGGAAAAAATCCATGGATTTTGTTGTCGGAATGTGCGATCGTGTGTACGGGGCATTAGTGTCCTAAGTTGATGAATTTACAATGATCAACTTTTATTTATTCATGTAAAACCTTTATTCCAAAAGGAAAAAAAAATCTGTTAGCTGTCACTGATTATAAAGTGTGATCTGGAGTTTGGCTTCCATTTGTTAGTGTTTATAATTTTGTTAGTACATCTGACACTCCTCACTTGCCAGACTGACAATGCTTCTTTCCAGAGGTACTCCCTGTGCTCTTTCATTCAGAGTGGCGTGTCACTAATACAGATAGATGTATTATTGGGCAGATCACCAGTTGAACACAAAAGGAAAAAGCCTAAAAAAAGAAAAGTCATGCAGCCATCATATCTAATGATTTGGTAAGCTGCATTATATTACATTTTTGGTTTTGGGTTTATTACCACTTTAGTGAAGAATAAAGCAAACAAGACTTGTGTTCTTACTGTAAAATTTTTTTATTGAAGTTCATTAAGGGACACTGTTCCCACTCCTCTGTGTTTGTGATCTAGTCCTTGTTACTGCTTTTTTTTACAAGCCTGAAGCATGCAGGAAGTGTGGGAGGGATTATACCGGACTGACAAATGGCTTCTTTGTCGGCCAGTGTCCAAATCCTCCAGTAGGTGGCAGTATAACTCAATTGCAGTGCAATCTCTTGCAGTGGAACACGGTCTTACTGTTCCTAGTATTTGGCATTGAATGTATAAGCTGCTGGGAGCCTCTAGGGAAAAAAGTTAAACTTTATTTCCATTCAATTAGTGGGTTGCATAATTTCCTTTAATTAGTTATTATAGAGGGTGTATAGTATTTATATTCCCATCACAGTCCAGAACTGTATTGTAACTGTGGTGTGTGGAATGCTTTTGCAGCAATCATCGGGTTAATTGTTGGGGCATATTCACCGCTATTTCACTTCTGTCCCGCCCACAATCAAACTTTTGCTCCTAGAAAGTTTCCACTGACCCTGACTCCCTGTCCCAATCAATCGTTTCCTCCAAATGTTCCTTTCACTAAATAGTCTAGAAGCAAAGCACATTACAAAATGTATATTTAAGGGAGCAGCCCCCTTATGGAACTCTTACTGCAAGTGCTTTGTAGAGAATAAAGAAAATTATTACATTAAAACCTTTACCCATTGACAGCAAGGTGATTATAAAACCATCACCTTGGTTCTGGGAATATCTCTGGCTCAGTGTAATTAGCGCCACTCAACTCATCAGCTGCATTTTTCTAGGCGCAGTTAACATTTTTAACTGCAAAAACTTAAAATTGTGTAGCAATCTCTACTGCATACTCATATATCACTTAGACCCCTTTCACTCTGAGGCGCTTAGAGGAGCTATAGCGCTAAAAATAATGCCTGCAAAGCCGCCTGTAAAGTGCCTCTCCTCTCACTGAGGGTGAAAGCCCGAGTGCTTTCACACTGGAGTGGTACGCTGGCAGGACGCTCAAAAAAGTCCTGCAAGCAGCATCTTTGAGGCGCTGTGGGAGCGGTGTATACTCCACTCATACAGCGCCCCTGCCCATTGAAATCAATGGGCAGCGCTGCCGAAGCGCTGGCAGAGCTCTTTGAACAAATTTTCGGCTGCTAGCGGGGGTTAAAAGTCGTTTTAGTGTCTCGTTCCCTGCTAGCTGCCGGAAAGCAGCGCTTTACCACCGACACCCGGGGCGGCTCCGTGTGAAAGTGCCCTTAAATATATTAAACGCCAATGTGATATGTATTTTGTATATGAAATTTAAATAAATATCTAATATATGTACGGTATATATCAACACATAAATATTAAACATCACTCAGTTAATCTTAGTTGTGATAAACTATATCAAACAAAATAATAATAAAATAAGATCCATAAAATTTAAAGTGGTTGTAAAGGCATAAGGTTCTTTACCTTCATGGATTCTATGCATGAAGGTATAAAAAAAACCTTCTCTGTAAAGCAGCCCCCCCCCCCCAAAACATACCTTAACCCCCTTGCGATCCAGCGATGTCCACGAGAGCCTTGCCTCTCCGGGGACTCGCACTCCTGATAGGCTTTTGGCAGCAGCGGGAGCCATTGGCGTGTGTGAATGGTGTGTGAATGGAAACAGAGCTGAGGGTCAGGAGGACGCCTGCTAGCCACTTGCTGTGGGGGCGCCTGGCAGGAGGGAGGGGCCAGAAGCGTTGGCGTACGACCCGAGAAGAGGAGAATCCGGGCTGCTCTGTGCAGAAACCACTGCACAGAGCAGGTAAGTATAACATGTTTGTTATTTTTTTTAATATCACTTTAAAGTCCATCAAAACCCCCAATCCAAAAGATCAAACAGCGTGATAAATTACTTTTTTCTTCAAACCAGCACCTAGAATTTTTCCACCACCTGTGTACCACGTGTATATCCAAATTAGATGCTTACCCTCAAGGATAGATCTCAAATGCAGGCCATTCATGAGTCGAATTCCGAACAAATTTTCTTTTGAAGATCTGAAATTTTATGTTTTGTTATTCGATGGTGCCACCATTGATTTCAAAATTTGACCATCCAAGCCTTCAGTTTCACCTCACGTTGCTACAGAAAAGAAATGTTGTGGCCTGAAATTGTCTTTTCTTTCCGGGTAACAGCTCATGCGTATTTCTTTTTCGATTATATTTCTTGCACTATTCTATAATTGATTAGAAATTTGATTGTTTTTCAAATTGTTTCTAACATGACTGATCACTCAAATTCGATGGCCACGCGAAAATTGGCCATTGCTGCGGCCCACTAATAGTTTGAAATTAGAACCAAAATTCTTTGTTACGATTTGCGTAAAAAAAAAATCTTTCAGGATTCGACCCACGAATGGCAGCCTGGCTTTAAGCTACAGGAGATCACACAGCATTTTTAGGAGCACCAATTCCAAATATGCAAGCCAATATATTGGAGGATTCGCCACAGCCTTTCTCTTTTCACAGTACCATCTCCATCTACTCTCATTAATATTATGATTAGTATTTATTAACCTCCCTGGCGGTATGATTCTTTCTGATTTTAGGTGCTGAAAGCGGTACAATTATTTTGCATGGAAATTTGGCGTTTTATATTGTAGGCCTGTAATTCTTAACAATAACACACTTAAATCTGTCCAAACAAGAGTCTAGTAGATATCCCGGGTATGATAAAGTTTGAAACACAAAAACATAAATTATAGTATAATAAAAAAAAAAAATAATTAAAAAAAATAAAAATAAATAGTAATAAAATAAATTTCCACACGATTCACTATCGCTCAATTCTGCATGTGTTCTAATTTACTATCGCTGTTTTCTAGCTGGTCTAAAGCCATTTTTGACGTAAAGGGACAATTTTTGGTTGCTATGGACAATCTCCAGTTTCCAGGCAGAAAGAACAGTATATGCAATATAAAACTGCATGCAGGGCATGGGCCAGAGCACTGGGGACAAATGGGATGTGAAATGATTTCATACAGTACTGTAATCTGTAAGATTACAGTACTGTATGTGTTATGCTTTTTAAATTTTTTTGAATTTGCCGCCAGGCTCCGCCCCCGTGCGTCGCGACGCTCGCAGGGAACGGAGCCTGGCACAGAGAGGCTTCGGAGGAGGACACAGCCCGCGGACACTGCGGGGGACATCGCAGGATCCCGGGGACAAGGTAAGTAAGGAGGCACCAGGATCCTGCGATGCAATCCCGAGTGTGGCTCAGGGTTACCGCTAATGGTCCTGAATTTTAACCCCGAGCCACACTCGGGAATACCGCCAGGGAGGTTAAAGGATAAGTTCACCTTTTGAAACATGTTACATGTCCCACCCACATATAGGGTGGAATGTGTAATATGTTCCAGCTCCTGCTGCCTCTCCGGCCGATCTCCCCTCAGTTCTAAATTGTTAAATGCAAAGTCACTGATGAGCACCCTTTTAGTTCATTTACAAGCCTTGCAGCTTTCAAACTGACAGCCTAAATGGAGGAACAGTCTGAAGGCTGCAGGGTTTGTCTGTAGAGTTTCAAGTTTTCAAGTTTCAGGTGTTTTTGTTTTAGTCAGTAGAAAGCACTGGGGTGGGGGATTAAGGGTGGAGATCTGTTGTTTGGCCATAAAATGTGCAACAAAATGTTCATAAAATGCTCATGTCGCAGGTTTTCAGGCATTCCCATTAAAGTCCATGGGGCCAAAAACAATCCAATCTGCCAAAAAGAATCTCATGTGCTTTTTTGAATGATAGGTGTTTTGCTACAGGCAATAAATTACTCAGATGTGAACAGGGGCCATTTAAATAAATGGGAATTTGCTTGTTTAGGTGTGAATAGGGCTTTAACCTCCCTGGCGGTAATCCCGAGTGTGGCTGGGGATTAAATTTCAGTACCATTAGCGGTAACCCCGAGCCACACTCGGGATTGCATCTCAAGATCCTGGTCCAGGTTACTTACCTTGTCCTTAGGATCCTGCGATGTCCCCCGCTGTGTCTGCGGGCTGTGTCCTCCGCTCGATGCCTGTGTGCCGGTGTTCCGTCTGATTAGGCGACCCGTCAGAATGTGTAACACAAGTGACGTTTCGTCGTGGCCATCTTGCTACACCCCGCACCCGTCCACAGTAAGGATACAGTGAGAAGGGGCAAGTGGACATATTGTTACACCCACCGGAGTTTTGCATTTTACACTTATTTATAACAGTAAACTGAGTTTATATGTTGAAATACAGTACTTAGAACTCCGTCTGAATGTTTAGATGTTGAATTTTAAAAGCAGCCAACTTCTGTCAGATTAACAAACCTTTAAGATGAGCAGGCTTGCTGCTGCTTTTAAAATTCAACATCTAAACATTCAGATGGAGTTCTAAGTACTGTATTTCACTATATAACCTCAGTTTACTATTATAAACAAGTGTAAAATGCAAAACTCTGGTGGGTGTAACAATATGTCCGCTTGCACCCTTCTAACTGTATCATTACTGTGGACGGGTGTGGGATGTAGCATGATGGCGGCGACGAAACCTCACTTCTGTTACACATTCTGTTGGGTCGCCTAATCTGACGAAAAACACCGGGCTCCGCTCCCTGTGAGCGTTGCGACGCAGGGGGACGGAGCCCAGCGGCAAATGTCAAATCATTTCACATCCCTTTTGTCCCTAGTGGTTTCTCCAGTGTCCTGCATGCAGTTTTATATTATAAATACTGTTCTTTCTGCCTGGAAACTGGAGATTGTCCATAGCAACCAAAACCGTCCCTTTACATCAAAAATGGTTTTAGACCAGCTAGAAAACAGCGATAGTGAGTTAGAACACTTGCAGAATTGAGCGATAGTGAATCGCGGGGAAATGAATTTTATTAATATTATATTATTATTTTTTATAATTATTTATAGTTATTTATTATATTATAATTTAAGATTTTGTGTTTCAAATGTTATCATACCCGAGATATCTACTAGACTCTTGTTTGGACAGATTTAAGTGTGTTATTACTAAGAATTACAGGCCTACAATATAAAACGGCAGATTTCTAAGCAAAACAATGTACACCGCTTTGAGATCAAAAAATCTGACACAATCATACCGCTAGGGAGGCTACTGGCATAGTTTTGGACCTGGCCATAGGAGACCTTAACAGGGAAAGTGTGTGAGGGTAATGAAGATATAATATGGACATGGAGCTGTTTATAAACCCAAACAGTGAGGGGCTTTTATTGAACAAGATAGCAATAGGATAAGGCTAGAACCTTAGTACGTCAGGCAGATGCATATTTAGGAGGTTAATCTTTTTTTTTCAATTCAAAACAGCAACCTTAATCGTTTTGCAATTCCCTGCAATGGATTCATCAAAATATTTGGAAAACTTTTGTACTCAAAGTGGATCTGGTCATATATACTTTTTCATGCTAAGTGCAAGCATGCTAAGTAATGTGTAAGGCTAATGAGTAGTTACAACCTACCAGAGAGGTCACAGTACTGCCTTTGATCATGCTTTCATCTGCCTTTCTTTTCAAAGTAGTAGTACTATTATTGTTCAGGCATCACCCTGGGTCACCATCTACAGCTTTAACTAAGCTGCTGGGTCAGAGACAACACTGTCATGACACAAGTCAGAACTAGTTGCGGCCTCTTACGTTACATAATACGGTTAAAATTTCCAGTTGCCAAGAGGAGACTGATGACATCAGCGCAGTCTAGGCTGGAACTCAAGGAATGCATTTTATGAGGACACTTTCTGTAAAAATTGTATCGTCTTATATTGTGACATGTCCGTAATGTACTTATACTGATTTGTAAAGTTACTGCAATGTCCACTTTTAAAACATGCGCTTCTTAGAAGTGGTCAGGCTCATGTTTTATATTGGAGTAGTGTTGGATCAGTATGTAATCATTTTATAATAAATGTTTTTCATTGCCCTGGGGCTCATTTAAACTTGCGTTGATCTGCGGTGGATCGCTTTTAACAGAGTGGAAAAAAAAAAGGTGGCTGACAAGTGTTCAGGAGGCGATTGTGCCGCCTCCTGAAAGTCTTTCTGTGTCTGTGATGTCACTCCTCCTCTTCAAAGTTCTTTGACTTCCTGTTTCCTTCCCTTTCCAGTCCTAATACATCTCCCATGATCCTTTGAGCCTCTATAGTTTTAGGGCGGGCTACGGGAGTCATGTGTACCAGCTGTGGGAGTTGATGTGGGTGGGTTCTAAGGTTACAGTGGGTGTTTATGGGCTTTCATATAGGTGGCAAAAGGTGTAAATGTGTCATACCTCCTCCTGTGTCATTCCTGTCCTGCAGAATGCCAAAGAATAATGGCTTACTGCAAGACTACAGAGGAAGGGCTATTTGAGGTTATTACGAAGGTGTTTCCTTTATGTGTAAATTAACCACCTCACAGAGAGCAGGCTCAAGAAGGGTAGGATCTGAGGGTTGGGACTCTCCCTGTTCACACTGGTCGGCACATTTACCTGGGCAGGTGAAAAATTCTGATTGTGATCCATTCCATCCTGCCCAGCAGCAGCACAGCTAGCTTTCAGAACATGATGTGTATGAAGGTGTTTCCTACTTGAATAATGCTGTGAGACGGGACTTGGGAGGTTAGGACTCTTCCTGTAGGTGTGACTGGCAGGGATTGAAAGCTAATTAGAATGTGTTCAATCCCACCCACCATCATAGCTATGAAGTAAGATACATCATTTGCAGAGACTGAAAGACTACAAAAGGGAGTGTTACAGACTCTAGCTCAGCCATTTTCAACCAGAGTTCCGTGGAACCCTGGGGTTCCTCCAGAGGTTGCTAGGGGTTCCTGAACCACCTTTTTGATGGTGCTTACAGAGTTCAAGGTTCAGCATCACATAGCAAAGCCAGCAGCATGACACCAAATATCTTTCTAGCTGTCTTTAAGGGTGGCATTCTGAGCACCACTTTAAGTGGGACATTCTTCATACTGGCCATCAGTATAAGGGGCATTGTTCCTATTGACACCTGATAAATTGGTTTTAGTAAGGGTTCCTCGAGACCTGAAAATTATTTTTTGGGGTACCTCTTGGGTTAAGAGGTTGAGAAAGGCTGTTCTAGAAGTTTCCATAGACCTCCAGAACCAGGGGAAGGCGATAGAGGCCTGGTATGCAGAGCCTTCCAGTCTAACCTCAATCTGAACAAACAGCAATTACTCAGACTCACTTAACTACCGTGATTCAGCATAAATTTACCCTACCTAACTGTACAGTAGAGGGTGCTACACTAGTGTCACACTGTCCCACTCCCAACATGCAGTTTGATTCTTGCCATCATACAGCTGCCTGGAGTGTACACTGCACTGAGCATACACCGCATGGTTCCTCCAGAGGTTTCTAGGGGTTCCTTGAGCTGTGGCTGATGAACCACCTTTTTGATGGTGCCTACAGAGTTCAAGGTTCAGCATCACTTAGCAAAGCCGGCAGCATGACTCCAAATATTTTTTTAGCTGTCTTTAAGGGTGGCATTCTGAGCACTGCTTTAAGTGGGACGTTCTTCATATTGGCTAACAGTATAATGGGCATTGTTCCTATTGACCCCTGATAAATTGGTTTTAGTAAGGGTTCCTCGAAACCTGAAAATTATTTTTGGGGTTCCTCTTGGGTTAAAAGGTCGAGAAAGGCTGCTCTAGCTACTCCATGAAGTGGCTGTGGAAGGGACACGGGGTTATTTACTAAAGGCAAATCCACTTTGCACTACAAGTGCACTTTCAAGTGCAGTCGCTGTAGATCTGAGGGGGACATGCAAGGAAAATAAAAAACAGCATTTTAGCTTTCACATGATTGGATGACAAAATCAGCAGGACTTCCCCTCATTTCAGAGCCTCCCCTCAGGTTTACAGCGATCTACAGTGACTGCACATACAAGTGCACTTTCACGTGTACTTGCAGTGCACTTGTAGTGCAGAGTGGATTTGGCTTTAGTAAATCAACCCCACAGTCTTATCAGCAGGACATAGAGTGTCACATGACACAAAGACACAACTAAACCAGAATATCAGGGGATCTGCAGACTACAGGACAACTTAGTACAGAGGTCTGATCTATGCTGGGATTAATCATTTCTATTCAGTTCTAGTGAAAAGAAAGTTTTAATTCAGCTTTAAGGAGGGGCAGTAAAAGCAAAGCTTCACTGCCTATTTTTACCATCTCCCAACTGCAAGCATAAACTAAGCCTTGCTGTGCGACAAAATTGCAGTTTCCTGCAGTATTGCTGCTAGGTGGCGGAGTTGAAAAATGCATAAACAGCATTTTTGGCCTTTAAAACAGTTATAGGTTTATCTTGAGTTGAAGACATGATCCCTGCTTGTGCAGTGCCATGATTGTGTGCTTTTTTGAAAAATCTGCTTGCTGAAGCCCAGAAGATTGCACTCAGGGCTGTGTATTATTTTCTCTGATCCCCCACTCTTTGGATACAAATATGAAGTGTAGTCAGGCCGAATTCATTTCAGGTTTAATGAGATATGACAGGAATCGGTTTCACTGCATCAACAGACTGGTAAGATCGCTGAGTTCAAGATTTAGAGGAGCAGTTTGTGTGCCAGCTGAGCTTTATTGAGCCATCTTTAATACTTTTGGGATGGGGAGGAAGAACGGCCAATTGTGAATGATTTGCAGAGTAAAGGGAAGTAGCAAGATATTGCTGCCAATTGTCAGTGATTTGCAAATTCTTTCTTCTCTTTTCCTCTCATAGTCTGAGCAGCTGCACAGTACCACTGCCTAGTGTACTCATCATTTTTCTCTTTGCCTGTCTGGATAAATAGCAACAGTCTAAGGGCATTTCCTTTAGTATTCTGAAGTTATTTCTCTCATCCAGAGATCAGAAAGGTTTTAGTACTAATAAATACACAGTGGAGTTGATTTTACTAAAGACAAAAAGGCAGTGCACTGTGCAAGAGCATTTGCTCAAGAGCTTTGCAAAGTGAAGGTTTACCTCATTTACTAAGAATACCCAATCGCATGCAAGGAAACAAAAAAACAAAAAACAGCATTTGTTCTTGCACTTGATTGGATGATGGAAGTCAGTAGAGCTTTCCCTCTAGAGCGGGGGTCAGCAACCTGTAGATCATGATCTACAAGTAGATCGCGGGCAGGTGACTGGTAGATCACAGTCTGGGCTTGCTGACCACCATTCCAGAGCATTAAACTGAGTGCATGGCAGAGGGACTATTTATAAAGTTGGAGCTGTAGTGGGGAGCAAGAGCCACATAAGCCAATGCCTCCTCCTCTGTAGTGCCGGCTCCTGTCCCATGCGGAGTGATACCAACTGCACTCCATCTCTTATCCAAGCTAAAGGTCTCCAGAGTGGTGCCAGGAGCCGGAAAGAAGAGATCTTCAGGTCAGTGTGAAGCAATACACTGGGCATAATAGTATAGGGCTGCTTTCACACTGATGTGCTGCGGTTTACCCACTTCACGGGTGCAGTGCAGTGTACCTGCAGCTTTCCTGCAGGTTTGCTGCATTTAGCCATAGACTTCTATTATATCCTGCAGGTTTGGTGCACTTTCTGGAAGCGCAGGAGTTTTGATGCACTTTTAGAAAGTGCACCACACCTGCAGGATATAATAGAACTCTATAGCAAAGCGCAGCTAACCCTGGAAAGTTGCAAATGCACTGCGCTGCACCCACGGTACAGGTAAACCACAGCACATCAGTGTGAAAGCAGCCTTATAGGGGGCTCAGAACAGTAAGGCTTCATTTACATTTGCAGTTCGGGGGGTGGTAAATCCCTATAGTTAAGATTGTATTTTAGAAAAGGCCCCAGACTTGGTGGTCAGTGGGGTAAAATAATTGCATAATGCTTGTGGGCAATAGGAGGTATTGGTACTAGCAGAGGCCTGAAGAAGGAGCACGCATGCTCTGAACACGTGCCACGCCTGTTCACCTTGGACTGGTAGTGACGTCATCTCCGTACCTGAACAGTCTAAAAACGCTGGGAGCCACCAGCGCCGCCGCCTCTCTCGGCGGCATCCCCGCAGTGACACTGATCCTCCGGATGGAGCAGAAGAACTGTTACAAAAGCGCTTCATACACACACAATTTGTGAGTGTCTCTTCTTTGTATTTCTTCATTAAAATCATAACTGCTGCACTTAGATGGCGCTGCTGGGTTGGGATGGTTCAGTGTAAGCTCACCTTACAGATTTTCTGTAAAGGTGAACTTGCACTTTAAGTCTCCTGCAGAAATTCATAGTCTACCTCAATTGTGACGTGTGAATGAATCCTAAGACACCCTGTTCATTTTCAATGGGCTGTCAATGCACCTTATAGTACAGAAGAACAGACACACTTTCTTTTTAACGTGACACAGAGATGGGACACAGGAGAACAGCAGAAACCAATTAGCAGGTAGACAATATTCTTTGGCAGTTTGAATGCAAAATTTGACTAGAGTGTACTTTTCTATTTACTGACAGCAGCCAACTGTGTTAATAATAATTAAGTAATGGGGAATACAAAGAGTTTTATGTCAGATTCGACTTCTTTTGTGGACCATAATTTTAGGTAGACATTATGTTCTGTTTGGTTGTATTGTTTGAAGGAGGCATAACCGAATATAAAAATGTACTGCCAGCAGGTGAGCAATGGTAGATCTAATGTCTGTGATATTTCCTAGTTACATGGGTATATTGCAGGAGGTTATGGTGCATTCAGCTCCACAATGCTAGACAGTGCAGACACGGTCTGAGAGACACAGACCAGACAAACAGATGTGAAACGGAAGCAGTTTATTTAATAATCTAAGGGCCTCACAGCTATACCAGCACTATCCACCTCCTACGGCACATACATGCAATATGCCAATGGATAAGGGATCCAAATATTTCTTCAGAAATTTGAGTAACCTTTTCTGAATTTGATTGCAGGCTCTGCAATGTATTATTACCTACAGCTGTCATGTCACTTACACAATACACTGTGCAAGCAAGCGAGTAACTGCTATTGCAGAGCATGGTGTAAATTATGGGTCACTGACAGAAGGCGCTGCTTCAGGGCAGAAGTGAGGTACCGACACTGTAGACGGTAATGTAAGAGCAGGAGGTGCTAGAGGGGCAGATTTAGCGTACGCTTTAGACACAATGACCAACTTTGTTTCCTGGAGATTATTGTTGGAAAATAGATCAGTTTTCTATGGAATGTGTGTCCCTAGAGCAAACTCTTAACAAAAATACTACAGATAACCTAGTAAACAGTACTAAGACTTTAGAGTAGGCTTATAGCTTCAGCCTTAAAGGGCAACGCCAATAAAAGCAATTGGTTAAGCTCCTAATACTTTCCAGTAAACACAACAAATCTGCCAAACGCAATTAAAATTTTAGTTGAATTCAGTTTAAAGCTGAACTCCAGGAATTCAACCAATCTGTAAAATGTGCTGACATACTATGAGTATAGTTCAAAGAAGTATTTGCCACCTAGTGGACTTATCTCTTTACTGTACATCTAAAAGTTTTATGGAACTTAGGAAGTACAGCTTTCCCTATGCTTCAGGGGCTCTGACAGAAGAGATGCTGCCTTCTCAAACAGAGCACCTTTGCCCACCACACTCCTCTGCTGTCCATTAACAGGAGCCTTTGTATTTTGTGAATGGGTTCACATAACACAAAGTGCTCAGTGAATGGGCAGGAGGTGGTGAGGGTTGGGCAGAGCGGCTGCATGTGACTCTGCAGCTGCCTGGACTGGGACCAGAAGGTCCAGCCTTGGAGCGCTAGAAGTATAGTGATAGTTGTGTTCCCAGCACTCCATAAAAAATGTAAATTGTAAATTAAAGTGACTGTAAAGTCTATTTTTTCCCCCCATAAAAATAACAAACATGTCATTTGCACAGAGCAGCCTGGATCTTCTCTCTGGTCCCTCTGCTGTGATCCTGGCCTCTCCCTCCTGTCGAGTGCCCCCACAGCAATCAACTTGCTATGGGGGCACCTGAGCCAAGTCACAGCTCCATGTGTCCATTCAGACAGGGAGCCCCGGGCCCGCCCCCTCTCTCCCCTGATTTGCTAGCTGACTTTGATTGACAGCAGCGACAGCCAATGACTCCGCTGCTGTGTCTCAGCCAATCAGGAGGGAGAATCTCGGACGGCTGAGACACTCATGGTCATCGCTAAGCAGAGAGGGACCTCAGGTAAGTATTAGGGGGGGCTGAGAGGGGCTGCTGCACACAGAAGGCTTTTTATCTTAATGCATAGATTGCAATTTTTAAAGTCTTACAGCGAATTTTCTTTAGAAGGTAGCTACATCCTGAATACATTCCATGGCAAATTTGCTATGCTAAGCAGCACTAACAAATGAGAGTTAACTTGGGAGTTCTGGGACTTCCTTCTTCCTGCCCATAGAAGCATTTCTAAAAGGTGTATGGTGTAAGAATGTGTAAGCACACAGAGATACATACTATATGGTAACTATGAAGCTTGCACACTAAAGTCCTGCCTTGCCACTGGCTCCAGACGCCGCTACTTGTCCTTAAGTTTATGAGCTAACCCCAGAACACCTCATTTCTTAGAGAGGGAACAAGGAGAGGAAAAATAAATGCTAAATGGAAAAACATTACTCTCATCTCACTAAACTTGAAGCTCGCATTCACAGCAAGCCATACAGATTGTCAGCAGCAGAATCCAACTCTGCTGTACTTACAGATGAAAGTCAGCACAGACCACATCCAGTCAGATCAATGTTGTATAACCTACTATAACTTCTATAATCCACAGAATCTGTCTGAGAAATCAGTGAGAAATTAATAGCTGTCATCCAGGAGAATGCCAAGTCTGTCTGCTCTGCAGAGTTGTATAAAATGCTGATAAGCTGAAACTTCAGTTTCTATTGTCAAGTTGTTGAGATCATTACAGAGGCGCTCCAGTCGTCTTTGTGTTAAAATTCAGCAGCTACAAAAACTATCTGCTGACATTTTATAAACACATACTCACCTGTCCCGTGATCTAGTGATGTGCTCCCCCGAGCCGTCCCCTCTCTCCCCAGCGCTGGCATCTCTACTGTGGGCATCCGGCTGTGACAGCTTGCAGCTTCACAGCCGGGTGCCCACTGTGCATGCGTAAGTCGCGCTGTACCTGCTGAATGGTCCGGCAGGCTTCTGGGACCTGTGACGTGTCCCTGAACACTGCAGGGGGGGGAAGGGGAACTTTCGTCTGGATCGCCTAGGCAATCCAAGCGGAAGTGGGAGCAGGTACTGTCAAAACTAAGTACCCGCTCACATCCCCAAACTGTTCCCACAAAGTAAGTAAGGCTGACGCCTTAAAGCGGAGTTCCACCCAAAAGTCGAACTTCCGCTTTAAGCACTCCTCGCCACCTTACATGCCACATTTGGCATGTAATTTTTTTGTGGGGGAGTGGGTACCTTGTTTTGAAGGGGACTTCCTGCTTCCATCACTTGGTCACCTAGGCGACTCCTCCCTCTAGGTGGCCCCTCCCTCTCTGCAATCTTCTGGGACACGTCACAGGTCCCAGAAGGTAGCCTGGTGGAACTCCACTTTAAGAGTTCTCTTCACTGGAACTAACGGGACCAAGCCCAACCCTGGAAAAACAACCCCACACCATAATCCCCCCTCCACCAAATTATTTGGACTGGTGCACATTGCACAAAGCAAGGTACATAAAGACATGTATGAGCGAGTTTGGAGTGGAGGAACATGAGCCCTGACCTCAACCCGATAGAACACCTTTGGGATGTATTAGAGCGTAAACTGTGAGCCAGGCCTTCTCATCCAACATCAGTGCCTGACCTCACAAAGAGATGAAGCTGTTATAGCTGCAAAGGGTGGGCAAACTCAATATTCAACCCTACGGACTAAGACTGGGCTGCCTTTAAAACATGTGCATGTAAAGACAGGTGTCCCAATACTTTCAATATAGTGTACAGCAGTGTTTGTCAACCTTTTTTCAGTCAAGGCACCAAAATGTAAAAAACTATTGTAATAGCTTTACATAATGCGGCGGCATCGACACACGTAGGACACCCAACATTAGAGTTGATATATTCTAACAAAGCAAATACACTTTTGCACACTAGTACTGACTAAAATCCAGTGTTTCTCCTCCACCTCAGTTTTTCTCCATCACTCAGCTAATGTGACCCCAGTTTTGATTGAGAGGAGCAGGGGAGGGTCAAACACGGATGCTGTGCAGGCGATCAACACCCTTCTTATCAAAACAGATAACATCACTGGTTGTTAGGATGCCGTTGCCTGAAAGGTTGAAATGGTACACATTAAAAACTTGTGGCTTTGCAGGCTTGATCCACCTGCTGACTTGCTTACATTTTTGGGCAATTTTTAGGCATTTTGCCAAGGCACCTTGGAAGAAACCTCAAGGCACCCTGGTTGAAAAAGGCTGGTGTACAGTGCATCCGTAAAATTATTCATAGAGCTTCTCTTTTTCCCCGTTTGGTATGTTACAGCTTTATTCCAAAATGAATTAAATTCATTATTTTCCTCAAAATTCTACAAACAATACCCCATAATGACAATGTGAAAGAGGTTTGTTTGAAATCTTTGCAAATTTATTAAAAATAAAAAAAATAAAAAAATCCCATGTATATAAGTATTCACAGCCTTTGCCATGACACTCAAAATTGAGCTCAGGTGCATTCTGTTTCCACTGACCATTCTTGAGATGTTTCTACAACTTGATTGGAGTCCACCTGTGGTAAATTCAGTTGATTGGACATGATTTGGAAAGGCACACACCTATCTATATAAGGTCCCACAGTTAACAGTACATGTCAGAGCACAAACCAAGCCATGAAGTCTAAGGAATTGTATGTAGACCTCCAAGACAGGATTGTATCGAGGCACAGATCTGGGGACGGTTACAGAAAAATTTTTGCAGAATTGAAGGTCCCAATCAGCACAGTGGCCTCCATCATCTGTAAATGGAAGAAGTTTGGAACCACCAGGACTCTTCCTAGAGCGGGCTGCCTGGCCAAACTGAGCGATCGGGGGAGAAGGGCCTTAGCCTGGGAGGTGACCAAGAACCCGATAGTCACTCTGACAGAGCTCCAGCATTTCTCTGCGGAGCATTTCTCTGCGGAGCTCTTCTTCCAGAAGAACAATTATCTCTGCAGCACTCCACCAATCAGGCCTGTGTGGTAGAGTGGCCAGGCGGAAGCCACTCCAGTAAAAGGCACATGACAGCCCACCTGGAGTTTGCCAAAAGGCACCTGAAGGACTCTCGGACCATGAGAAACAAAATTCTCTGGTCTGATGAAACAAAGATTGAAATCTTTGACCTGAATGGCAAGCATCATGTCTGGAGGAAACCAGGCACCGCTTATCACCTGGCCAATACCATCCCTACAGTGAAGCATGGTGGTGGCAGCGTCATGCTGTAGGGATGTTTTTCAGCGCACGAACTGGGAGACTAATCAGGATAGAGAGAAAGATGAATGCAGCAATGTACGGAGACATCCTTGATGAAAACCTGCTCCAGAGCACTCTGGACATAAGAGCCCCCCCAGTCCCCCAGTGGATTTAGTCAGGGTTCAAAGAACTATATTTCCCATGATTCTTGGAAAATGTCAAAGGGGTAGTGACTGGGCAGTTCCACACTCTCAAATCATTGCCCATATAGCTGGGCAGCCCTGTCATTTGGATATGCTGTCCATCAAGGGGTAAGGGCATGCATGGGTGGAACAGACAGGAGAGCATCACAAAACAGATCCAATCATCGCAGGTAACTCTCATAGAAAGTAGAATTCAGTTACAGTAGGGAATTGATTTTAAAAAGATGCATTAGATCTTTAGACCCAAGTTCAACTTTAAAATATATCTGAAGCCAAAACTTTTTTGGACGGTTAAAACCGCTGGTAGGTTTATTTTGTTTTTTGTTTTGCCTCCTCTGTCTCATTAGGGGGGTTTCCACATACTGTACTTCCTGTCCTGTAGACTCAAAAGGAGGTGAGAAGATATATTTCCAATGTAAGGGAAACCCTCCTTTAGAGAATTGTAATTGGAACAAATGTCCCCTTTATTCTGGTGGCAATTCAAAACTTTGGATTTCCCCCTCACTTTCATTCCCAGGACAATTGAAGAGGCACTGTTGGTAGAACCTCTAAGGGGGCCATATCATTATAGACTGAGATGTTTTGTGACTTCTTAAGGGAAATAGATGGGTAGCTTGGTAACTGAGGTGCATAAAAATGTATAGCCCCCCCCCCCCCCCCATTCTGTAATTTTTTGTGGATATCGATGGGAGCTTCTAACTACTGAGAGTTAAAAATCACCTGCTGACTCTCAGATTAGACTGCCTGGTTACTGAATTCCATGTTTTGTCCAGCCTTGATTACCTATAAAATGCAGTTTCAGTTTATGTGTGTGATGAGAAAGTTGAATTTACATTAGGTTAGATCAGTGCCCCGCCGTTGGAGCCAGTAGGAAGAATAGCATCTCATATCATTTGGAGAAATAGTGCCCCATCATTGGTGTAAGTGGGAGGCATAGTGCCCCATCATTAGTGTAAGTGGGAGGAATAGTGCCCCATCTTTGGTGTCAGTGGGAGGAATCGTGCCCCATCTTTGGTGTCAGTGAGAATAATAGCGCCTCATATCATTGTGAGGAATAGTTGGCCCTTGGACCGGATAATGTCTATCAAAGGGCCACATTCGTCCCTTGGGCCGCAGTTTGGAGACCACTGGGTTAGAATATTTTCTTTGACTGAATAGATTTGGTATTTACAGTGGGGAAAATAATGATTTGATCCCCTGCAGATTTTGTAAGTTTGCCCACTTACAAATAAATTAAGGGTCTATAATGGTTATCATATGTGTATTTTAAAATGATAAAGACAGAATATCAACCATAAAAACCAGAAAAAACACATGATACAAACTATAATTCATAAGGGAATGGCTTCAATGTTATGCTCCATACAGGCCTATACAAGTGCGATGCTGCATCGCGCATTGTGAACCCGTTCATTTTAGTCAGCTGCCCTTTGTGCAAAAACCGCACAAAATAAAAGCGCAAAATCTAATTTTTTTTTTTAAAAGATGCTCCTCAACAAAATGCGTGGAATTTTGTTTCAAAAACAGTAGCAAGGAGTGTTGGGGCACTATTAAGAATTAATGGCACCGTGGCACACCTGCAAAAAGGAGGCATGTTTTTGTGTTCTGCGGAAACATGCTTTTTTTTTTGCATTTCTGCATCCCAGGACTGAAATCTACACTTGCGTCAACCTGCACCACTGGTGTTGAAATGCAGTGAAGGGGGATTTATCAGAATTGGAGCAGACAGAATCCTGAGCAGCTTTGTATTGCAGCCAATCATCCTCTATCTTTCATTTTCAAAGCATATCTGAACAGTCAATCTGCACAAACAATCTGAAGGTGGAAGCTGATTGGTTGCCAGGCACAGCTGCCTTATTCTGTCCATTCCACTTTTGATAACTTGCCCCCATAGTTTCTTGTAGTTTGGCACTGGTTAGGAAACTGCCCTTTTTGTAAAGTTTCTCCTTTTATCCATTCCCTATGTATTCCCCAGCCTCTTTTTTTATGTGGAACTCCAAAGCTTCCCATACAATTCCTCTGATGCACTGAGAAGGATTCCTTGTACGGCCAGCAAGGGTTAAGCAGCAGCGTCTGTGAAATTTGGGAAACCACAAGCTCTGCTCTGCCCAGCAGTGAATGGGAATTCACTTAAGTGCCTCGTCTAACAGTGACAGTATCCAGTGTACACATCCAGCATGGTGTAGCTGTAAATACCAGGCGTACCTGTGTCATTATATATCCGTCAGTCCCTCTGATCAGCTCCCTGTGGATTCTTGGCCAGGAAACCTACCTACGCATAGGCTGGGAGGTCTGAGACATTACACACTGACAGCGGAAGGGGCTTCTGTCTATTACCTAAACAATATCCTCCTTTTCTCAAAAGACGCATCAAAGCGCTGCTCGGCGTCAGCGTAGCACAGGGCACTGTGATTGGCACTGGTTAGCCAAGTCCCCAATACACGTCAAGCTGTGGCTGAGTGAGAACAGTACTTGTCTTGGCAGATGCCGCAGTTTGCATAGGAATTAAGCTACAGAGACGGCTGCACATGTGTCTTTAGAATAACCCCACTGTACTCCCTCATTCTATATACTGCAGCTAACTGCTGTCATTATCACACACAGAAAAGGGTTCTGTTCTAAGAGACAAAAAAAAAAAAAGTATATATTCCATTTTCCATTCCAGATTATTACAGCATGGCAAGTTAACCCCATCAATGTCAGATTCCTGAGCACGCTCCAAGTCTTGCAGCTAGCAGATAAATAATAAATCAGTCCTCACAGAAAATAGACCGGCAGTGGAAGTGTAGGACAGGGGTTAATGATGACAGGAGGAAGAAAGGAATGCCCCTTAGTGTCTAGCGATGAGGAACTCCCCTTGAAGAGACAGCTGTTTTCCCTACAGCTGATGTTGAGTCCACGCCCCTTCTCCAACCCACAGGCAGAGATTAAAAATCCCCGATCTCGGGGAAGGCAGGTCATTGTAACGTCTCAACCAGAAGAACTGCTACAATATATTTAACCATCGTTCATTCAGGGCTTGTCACGTCCATTCATTCATTGGCTTAAGCTTTGGTATCACATGACTTCATAGACTGGGGTTTTTAAAGATGGCTACCCCATGGTGTGCTTAATATTTGTTTCGTTAAGTAAGCAAGGAAGAGTAACATTGTATAGGCTGCAACTTGATGACTAGTTAGTAAAAGAGTTAACAGAATCATTTGATACATTCAGCATACAGTAAGTGAAAGGAAGGGTTAAATGCCTTTGATGATCCATACAACTAAGAGCAAAATCTGAGAAAGTAGGTAGGGGGAGCTAGTGACAGCATCCTAATCTGTCAAACCGGCAATGTATAAATACCGTTCCCATGCCGTGATATGAAGATGAGCCCTGGCATAGAACGGGTACATATATATCATTCATATAATTTATATCATATCATACATATGTAATATCATATATATTTCATACATATATATCATTACCTATTCTGACACTCTCATAGAAAGTGATACAACGGCTGTCACACTGTTAGAAGAACATCTGTCACCACTGGCATAACTTTGAAATGCCACAGCAAGCTGTCCTGTCCTTTATATATTACTCATCAAAGGAAATAAGAATGCATGCTATACTCAGAAGAAACCAAACGTAAAATCACTAAATGAATGGCAACACACCACCAGCACAGAATAAGTTTCCAGCATCCAATGGCACAGGCTGGCTGACTGTCAGTTTTCTTCATGGGATCCAATTATAGCGTGCTGCCCACTGCACCCCCTGCCAACACAGCACTACTGCCACTGCATCTGACCACAGCTCCTATCCCTGGAAAATGCCCGAGTGATATGCATGCCAGTGCTTACAGAATTCTGCTCCTTGCACATAAAACTTACATCCAGTCTTAACTGCACCTTTACAGTCATTGTGTCATTTGCCAATCACTGCCAGCCATTTAACCAACAGTATCAGAGAACTGAAGACGCTATGCAGTCTGCTGTATAAATGAAATCTTCACATGCACAGATTATATCAATCAAGGCTGCAAAGTTAGCATAGAGAAGCCTTACCTCCATATCAGTTTGCTGTCATGGGGGGCTTCCTTATTGTTCCGGCTGCAGCAGTCATTGGGAGCGAGAGACAGCAGCGGTAGTGTACTAGTTCCGTAGTAATGTATGAACAGACTGAGAAAGCTTCATTACTGTGCAGAGTGCCTGGAAGTGAAGCTCACGCCCTCTCTGGCTGCATTAGCCAGTAGCACGGAGCATCCAGCAGCTGTAGACTCAGTCGCTGCTCAGCTGCTGGAATAGGATTCCCCTTCCCCCTTCTCCTGGGCTGCTGTGCCACTGCTGTCACCTGTCAGTGCCTACTGCTGCTTTGGGTTAAGGCAGCGAATGCATCCTAGTTTTCTTTTCTTCTTCAACCCTTTGGTTTATCACATATGCTAATAGGCAAACACTTTTTGAAGCTAGATTTATGACAGATTTTTCCAAACATTTCCAGATGGCGATCAGACTAAGGGCATAAAAGAGTTTGAAAATATGCACCAGATTGAGCGTTTTAAATAAGGCATTTTATTGTATATGTAATTGAATATGTTTTGTATGTGTAACCTGTTCGCAGGGACTGGTACTCATGTGCATGCACTTGCATTAACTTTGTGTCAAGTGATGTTCTTAGTTTTTTGCTCAACATACTTCCCAACTATCTAAAGTAGGAAAAAACAACTCTGCTTCAAGTGAAAATTATATCTCATTGCTGTTCCCCAGCTATACTTCCATCATTTCAAACAATTATTTCAGACAACTATTAGTACTCAAGTACTGAATTCCAGGGATAATGAAAAATGCTTTGTATTGGACTCGAGGACCTGCAACCTCTTGAGTATGGGGAAGAAGAGATTGAGAGGATGACTATGGAGGAACCTTGCAGGAGCGGAGGATCATGTAAATACAACTGCTTTTTGCGCCTAAGAGAGCATAGGAGAGCATTTATCCTCTGCAGTGGGGTGGCAAACCCACTGCAAAGGGAGACATTTTCCTTTCCCCGGGGATGGGTTTTAAAGAAAGCCAGGCATAATTGGGCTTTTGCAAGAATATAATTATTACTATATTCAATTATTATGTTCGCTTAGTTTAACTGTGCATGCTTTTCTATTAGGCATTTATATTTGACCCCTTATTTAGCTCTGAACTGGTCACTCATATGAAGGGCATGTGTTGATAGGCTTTTATTGAGCAATTTAAAGAAGTATAACCAAAGCTCGTTTGGCTCTACTTCTCCTATGGATCGCAGGAGTGCAATTCGTTTTGCAATCCTGTCACCAGCTTGCTGCTCGGGGAGCTGTCAGACACGAGGGATCGGCGATGTTCGATCGTTCAGCTCTCATTGCAGAGGCGCCGGGGGGACAGATGTAGCATCGGACCCATGCTGCATCCTCCTAGGTAAGTATTAATATAACAAAGAAAAGCACAAACCCATACTTCTCTTTTAAGCTTTCTTTTGAAATCAGTTTAAGATACTTTTGAGATGAATCAGAATTCATTGCAGATTCAGTTTTCCTGCATTTGGCCCGCGCAAGCTGAGCCTGCATAGCTAAGGCCGGCCATACATGGTTCGAATCTTTGCCGGTTTAGCAGGAACCAGGGAGATTAGGACTGTTAATGGCCAGGCTTCGACCAATCAACTTTTGTACAATCGGCCTGCCGGATTCTCTTGCGATTATCACTGTTTTCTACCGGTGGGGATGGCTTCCCCCTCCCGCCCCCACCCTGGAGAAAATTGCTGATTCCTCTGTCAACACTGCCTGTGTTGATGGGGGAATGGTGCAAATTTCTTTCCTGCAACAACCTTTTCCAACTCTACTGAGCGGGGAGGTAAGGGGACGACGACTGGAGTATGTAGCTCCAGCTGAACTGGTCTGTGCCATGTCTGTCACAGACACAGCATAATACACATAGCAGACCACTATTTGTTAACTAGGAGCAGCATCTGCTGCATTTTCTCAGCTTAGAAGAGCGGTGCAGACATAAAGCCGGTGCCACTCTTTGGTAATTCCCCAGAATGGCCTACCTGCAGTTCAGACCTGCAACCTTTTGAAATAAAAAGCTGACAGAAGAACAAAAGAGTTATTCGAAAAACCATGTCAGCTACCCGGACTGTGAACAGATGGAGCACATTGCACACTAAAAGAAAGGACAGGGGAATCTACTCAGATGACTCATTACATACAGAAACAGCAGTATATGGCAAAATTACAATCCTTTGTGTCTCTAGCACATGTAGCAACTTTGACAGTCACTGAAAGTCTCAGAAAAAAAAGGATATCAACCAAGAGACTTGAACCCTTAACCCCTGCAGTGCCGGCAGGTCACACTTAGATGTAAGGCCTTTTTGCAGCCTTGTGGACTTGCTGTGCTGGTATTGAACTCTGGCAATCCTGTTCCAAAATGGACACATTTTTGTTAGGTAGGAACATTGCTTGTTGGTAAAAAGCATATTTACCTATGAAGATCCACATCAAACCTACAAGAGGCACAGTTGTTCAGGAGAGGGACAGAAGGCTTTGGGTATAGAAAAGCCATCTGGGAGCTGTGTTTTGTTATGATGAACATTGATTTAGCCAATTTGCAAATTGCACAGTTTATAGAACCCATTATAATTTGGAGTAGGCTATAGACTTGTGAACCACCGTCACTAGGTATTGGCAGCATTGTGCCACGACAAGGTCAGAATCTTTTGCTGTAAAATGTTTATTGCCACTTTAAAACAGTAATTGTAGTTTTTTCTTAACGTTTAAATCTACCCCAGACTGTGGGTAGATGCCAAAAGGCTGAATCGGCCACTGGCATCCAATAACAGAAAAGAATCCCCAGCTCTGCTTTCCCCCGCTATCGGGTCTCATTCCTACTGCTGATAAAGTCTCAGAACTTTTACGGCATTCTCTGTAATTGAAATGTATTTTTATACAAATACAGTACATAGCCCAACATGGAAAGTGAAGGCTTGTTTGGTCATACTTTTCATGTGTGTCACGGGAGTGCACTTATTTTTCAGAATCAGCCGATGGCAGGCTAAGGTCCACTGTCGGCTGATGTCACAGAGCCGCTGCAGTCTCTGGATGTATCCCGACAATAATATCAGGATCCATCCAGATGTCTGACCGTCAGCTGTCTCAGCCTCTCAGCGCACCTCTGAAAGCCTGAGCCAACCGCTCCAGTGAGCGCTGGAGGTGCAGAGCAGAGAGCGGTGGCTGACAGTCATCGCTCTGTGCTCAGAGTGGACCTGAGAACTGAGTGATCAGCGGTCCTGTGATCTCATAGTTCTCTGGCTTAGAGCCAGCGAGGGAGAGCTGCAGCATTGGGCTGATGCTGCACCCATATAGGTGAGTTTGTATTTTATTTTTTGTCTTTCTCTAAAGGTGATTTGTTTTACATCTCCTGAGTCTTTGCAGGATCTCTGGAGGTATGGATTCTGGCCAATATAGGCGAATAGAGTCAGCGGATCTGAGCTTTAAAGATAATAACTTTATTGAAGAACTCACAGGAGCTGACAATAAAAAAAATGCTAGCATATATTCATATCATTGTAGTGAGATTAACCCAAACAATTTAAATTAGATTTTTACCAATTTTTGGATTTTATGTATATTGGTGATGCATTTCAACTGTCAGATTCTCCCTCTAGTGGCCATCTATTTATTGAGCAGTACAGTTAACAACTAAGCTAAATTACTAGATGTAATGAGCTAAAGGTAAATTTATCATTGTAAATCATACAGACACAAAAGCCTTTAAAACATTTGCACTGTTGTAAACGCTAACAATGAACTTCTATTTGCTCCCTTTTGGTCTGTTAAATATACTGTATATCTGTTCAGCGAGTGCAAAGTAATATCCCTTGATCCTACCAGACATCTAGGGAGCTAGTAACTTCTGTGCACTCTACCTGTGTGCATTGCTCACAATTTTTTTTCTGTAGACTACCTACCAATTTCCCCCCTATGTTAAGGAGATAAGAGGAGCTATTCTTTAGTCCTAGTACACTTTTAGTCCTATGATCATAACATTTCTCCCCACGGATACAGTTCAGTAAATGAGTATTGTCACCCTGGGCAGGGCCTGTGCTATTGGTAGGATCACCAGGTAAAGATAAGGGAAATAAGCCTGCAAAAAGTGGCGCAGAGAGGCTGCATATATACATGCGACGGCGGAAAGAAGTTAACCACTTCCCGCCTGCCGTATGCAAAATGACGGCCGCAGAGTGGTTCTATTATCCTGACTGGGCATCATATAACTTCCAGCAGGATAAGGCGCTTGCACAGGCCTGCAGCGCGGTGATCGTAGTGCAGTGTCTCGCTCTGACACACCAAATCTCCCATCTTCGTAAAGAGCCTATGACGTAGCCTTTTTACCATGTGATCAGCTGTGTCCAATCACACCTGGTCACATAGTAAACAGGAAGTGCTTTTTATCGGCTTTTCCTCTATTCACACTGACAAGGCACGAGTAGGGGAGAGACGATCAGCGGCTCTCCTGACAGAGGGGATCTGCGCTGATAATCAGTGCATTGATTATCAGTGCAGACCCATCAAGGATATCCACTAGAGCCCACCAGGGATGACAACCCGTGCCCATCAGGAATGAAAATCAGTTCCCATCAGTAATGTCTGTCAGTGCCTCCTCATCAATGCTGCCCAGTGCCGGGACAAGGTCATCTAGAGCCCAGGGAAAACATTCCAAACTGCGCCCCCCCCCCCCCCCCCCAGATATGTGATCATTATGTGTCAGCAAAAATCCCCCCAAAAAACACAGCACTAATCTGCATGCCTACCCCCTAATCATACAGTATCTCACAAAAGTGAGTTACACCCCTCACATTTTTGTAAATATTTTATTATATCTTTTCATGTGGCAACACTGAAGAAGTTACACTTTGCTACAATGTAAAGTAGTGAGTGTACAGCTATAACTGTGTAAATTTGCTGACCTGTCAAAATAACTCAATACACAGCCATTAATGTCTAAACCGCTGGCAACAAAAGTGAGTACACCCCTAAGTGTAAATGTCCAAATTGGGCCCAATTAGCCATTTTCTCTCCCCAGTGTTATGTGACTCGTTAGTGTTAGAAGGTCTCAGGTGTGAATGGGGAGCAGGTGTGTTAAATTTGGTGTTTTTGCTCTCACTCTCCCATACTGGTCACTGGAAGTTCAACATGGCACCTCATGGCAAAGAACTCTGAGGATCTGAAAAAAAGAATTGTTGCCCTACATACAGATGGCCTAGGCTATAAGAAGATTGCCAACTCCCTTAAACTGAGCTGCAGCACGGTGGCCAAGAGCATACAGCGATTTAACAGGACGGGTTACATTCAGAACAGGCCTTGCCATGGTCGACCAAAGAAGTTGAGTGGACATGCTCAGCGTCATATCCAGAGGTTGTCTTTGTGAAATAGACGTATGGGTGCTTCCAGCATTGCTGCAGAGTTTGAAGGGGTGGAGGTCAGCCTGTTAGTGCTCAATCCATACGCCGCACACTGCATCAAATTGGTCTGCATGGCTGTCATCCCAGAAGTAAGCCTCTTCTAAAGAAGCCTCCAAACAGTTTGCTGAAGACAAGCAGACTAAGGACATGGATTACTGGAACCATGTCCTGTTGTCCGTGGAGACCAAGATAAACTTATTTGATTTAGATGGTGTCAAGCGTGTGTGGCGGCAAATTTGAAAACTGGCCTGGGCATAAAGGGGGTGAAAGTGTACTGTATTGAAGAGGTTAAAAAGACTTTGGGGGGAATTCCTGGCAGACAAATCACTCGAACTGGTTGGAAAACTGTATCTATTCATTATTTTCCTTGCACACCCCTATGAATAGTCTTGTTCATTATTATACATGCAAATTTTATTTGTAAAGCAAATAGCTTCATTCCAAATAAACTTTCAATCTGCACTCTGGTGAATTTTGGATCATTCTGGCAAAGGACCAGTCGATGATCAGTCGACAAACTATGAATATATTACTTGTGGGAAAGACCACAAAAAGGTTAGTTATTCATGAAGATAATCAAAAAGGTTTGTTTTTCATATCATGACAAAGTGTACCTGTTATCACCACTATGGTCCCCTGCGGTCTTTGGTGAACTTCATGTTTGATATTGGTTACTGTTCTAGTTTATATCACAGCTGACTGTATTTTACAGTCACATTCTCCCTTTTCTTTTCTATAACTTGCTCTCTTTCACAATCTCCAGTTAAAGCCGTAGTAAAGTCCCTATCTTAACCTGTACCTACGGGTAAGCAATAGGCAATGATGTTACCCACGCATGTGTAGTGACATTCTGCATTCAGGGCAGTGAGGGCACACAGTATGCCATGGAATGGAGAGCCTCTTGCCATGGCTCCCGTATGCATGTATGGGAGTGACGTCATCTCGGTCCAAGCCATTCATACAGCTGGAGCCCGTGAACCCTGAAGGAAGAACAGGTGAAGGTGGAAGCGCCGGGGGGAGCCATAACAGCATTGCACTACAGGGCACCATTTGCAAGGAAGTCGGTCATAATGCGCTAGTGTGGTGCTTACTAGTACATTATAGGATAAACCTGCAGGGGGCCCTTTTTTTTGCAATATACCCGAAAAATTGCCATTTTCTCACCAATAATCATTCAACACACATGGTTTTGCTTTATTGGCTCTTTGCAGCACCTTTTCATTTGTTACCTGGTCTGGCCAGCTAATTTTCCAGATCCTTCTGTAGCATTATAACATTGTGAGGGAAAGCATTTCTGTGTCATACCTGAGAATGGACCAGACTTGCATTTTCAGCAATCTTTACTTTGTGCTTAGAGGGAAATTGTTCCTTCTAAGCACACAGACAAACTATTAATAGTCTATAAATATATTTAATTTTCTTCCAATTCCCATATCAGTTATCTGTGTGGCTTGCATGCAAGGTTTGCACAAGCAATAAGCAGTGGTTTGGAAAGCCCTCTGGCTGTGAAGATATTCAATTGAATGTATTTATGTGTGTACAGGTTTGTGTATTACAGCAGACTGCACAGTTAGATGCTCCGTCGCTAAAGAGGATGTTTTAGCCTAAACAGGACATAAATTCCTAAGACTTTGTCCGCTGTTACTTTATGCAGTCGTTGCTGGGAGGATAAACAGACCGAATATGTCTCAAGAAGGCTTCTTCAAAGGGAGAATCAATGTGTAGCCCAAATGGCCTGCTGAACTGACCAGTTCACTAGGATTTTCTGATGTTTCTGGTTCCTAAATGAGTAAAGTGGTAGTGTCCTTACTAAGGAAATACGTAGGCTGCTGTAGCTGAACGCTCCTTCTTAAAAGGGTAGTTGCCTGTCATGCTGATCTAATGGCTTTAGTACTTTCCCCAGCTTGAAATAAGTTTGCAGTCTTAGAACTAGATGAGTTCTGACCTTCCTGGGGTATTTGCTTGTTCCAGGTCATTGTCTCAAACTACTGAAGTGATATGTGTATATGGAAGATGAAAGCACCACAGGTTGTTGGTATGTCAGGTAAATGTATATTAACCAAAAGAAAAATCTTAAAAGAAGCCAAGCAGTGTTTTGGGGGCTCAAGAGCCCCTCTTCATCAAGGCTTGTAATGAAGAAGATTGCTTTAAGAAGCACTGGACCTGTGTGGACTGCTTAGAGCAGCCTTTCTCAACCTTTTCAACACAGAGGAACCCTTGAAATAACTTTCTGGTCCCAGGGAACCCCTGATAAAAATGACTATATCTACAACTCATAGTACATCAGTGTTATGGTCATTGGGATGGATGCTCCTTACACTTTTGGCCATTGGGAAGAATTACCGCCTCACAGATAGCTAAAAAGATCAATGATGTCAGTAGGAACGTATCTGAGAGGCAGAAGTTGCTCATTGCTCAAAAAACCCCTAGCAACCTCTGGAGGAACCCTGGATGAGAAACCCTGGCTTAGAGGAATGGCTAGGATTTTCATGTCTACCCTAGTCCAGATCACAATCTACTCAGGTCCAGTACTTGTTAAAGCATACAATTTATTTTCCAAACAGCGTACAATTTCATTAGAAGCCCTGATGCTCATTGGTTGCCGGTTGATTTACAGGACATACCAATAACCTGTGGCAATCTCATCTTTCAATTATTCATACCATTGACATTCCAAGAACCCCTGGGGGGTACCAGCTTTTTGAAAGCTGCCTTGACTTCTAAAGTAGTAAAGACCTTGAGAAATGGGTGCAGTACTTCATCCACATATCTACACCTCAAAATGCTGAAGTCAGAGGTTTACATACTATTAATTGTCTACATTTTTAATAATATTCATTCATTCATATTAATAATATTTAATAACATTTATTTAAAGGGCGAAGCTGGCTTCCTGTCATGTGAGAAATGTTACCCCAGCTCTACTGCTAATGTAGAAGTCCATGAACTGTAGTCCGGTGCTCTAGCCGGGGCATTCGGGGTCCCATACGTGAAATTCTTGAATCAGGAAAGGCTGGTGACTTGGATGCTCTTACATAAAAGTACTTTATTTGTTACATGGATACACAGGTACAGAATATAACTGACGCGTTTTGGCTATGAAACCTTCATCAAACCCATCAGCATATATTCTGTACCTGTGTACCTATGCAACAAATAAAGTACTTTTATTTAAGAGCATCAGAGTTGCCAGCTTTTCCTGATTCAAGCCTCCCTGTCATGTGGTCAATATAAGTTGATACTAAAGTCTTTTTTTTTTTTAAATAACATGTTATACTTATCTGCTCTGTGTAGTGGTTTTGCACCGGACAGCCCAGATCCTCTTCTTCTTGGGTCCCTCCTCGGCGCTCCTGGCCCCTCCCTCCTGCCAAGTTCCCCCACAGCAAGCAGCTTGCTATTGGGGCGCCCGAGCCGCTGCTTTGTGCATCCATTCAGACACGGAGCCGTGGCTCGGTCCCGCCCTACCTCACCTCCTCTCTCTCCTCATTGGCTCACTGACTTTGATTGACAGCAGCGGGAGCCAATGGCGTCTGCTGTGTGTTTCAGCCAATCAGGAGGAAGAGCCTGGACAGCCGAGTCTCTCGTGCAACATCGCTGGATCGAGATTGGGCTCAGGTAAGTATTAGGTGGGCTGAGGGGGGCTGCTGCACACAGAAGTTTTTTCATCTTAAAGCACAGCTCCATTGAAAATTAAGTCATCAGCTACAAAATCTATAGCTGCTGACTTTCAACAAACAGCAACTCACCTGTCCCACGATCCAGCGGTGTACTCACCTCGTCCGTTTTCTCCCTTTGTCCTCCCTCGGCGGCGCCGGTATCTTTATTGCTGGCATCTTCATTATGAAGCCGACAGCTGTCACAGCATGTGCATGCGCAAGTGGTGCTGCACTCTGTGACTGGTCCCGAAGTCTTCTGGGACATGTCATGTCTCCCAAAAGACTTTGAAAGGAAGGGGGGGGGAGAACTTTCGATCGCCTAATTCGATTGGAACGGAAGTGGAAGCGGGTACCTGTCAAAATTGGCCTTAAAGCGGAACTTTTGGGTGGAGGTCCGCTTTAATGCATGAAATGCATTAAGATAGAAAAAACTTCTGCCTTTGGAATCACTTTAAGTTGGTGGCTAACATAGAGGAATAAACTGTGCAACAAAGTTATGTGGATGTTAGCTTTCCAGTTGGGAACGTGAACCTATGTAGTTAGTAATATTCCTGCATTGCTTGTCACATATTGTAGCTTTTTAAACTTTTAAAAATGATACTTGTGTTGGTCCTTTAAACTAAAATATATTGATTTTCTCCAGACACAGGAGATGTTCCTGTGAGGTCTTTACTATAGGAAAAGAAATAGTTATAGGGCCACCCTGGATTGGGCTTCAGTGTCCTCTTTATGCCTCTTCCTGCCCAGGTCACGGCTTGCCAACACAAACCAGCTCCCCGATGTGCTTACTTATTAATTCTATTGGGCTCTGAGCATTGATTGAATGACATTGATTGTGGAATGTAAGTTGCCTATCAGCACGTGGCATAAAGAATACAGTCTTTAACTGTGTTTTGTGTCTGATACATTGTTCAAATACATGGGATGGTTTTCTATTGAGACTTTAGAGCAATAAACGAGCAGACTTTAAAAGCAAAAATGGGCATGCCTCGTGTCACTCACTTGTCAATGCGTTTACAGTCATATTCACTAGTAATGTCAACTCCCTCAATAATAACAGCAAGATATTGCCTTGACTGCTCAAGAATGACACTAATGGCAGCCTGACACAGTTTATACCCATGGCTACATTTTAATGATAGGTCTCTGTTATTATGCTGCACTCTATGACTACAGGCTGCAATATCTATACTCCTTGTACAATTAAATGTGCACAATGAGATATTATTCGCCACCTCTAAGTTTTTATGTTCTCTAATCTGTATCATGAGTAGTATGCCCCTTCCTCATATCTATTCTGCTGCTTGAAGCCTTGGGCTGTGTGACCATCTCACAAATCCAGGCGTGTCTCTAGCAAATAACACAACTTCACCTGTAATAACAATTCTTCACTGTTACTAGCTAATAAATAACAATACTTAAATCAATTCCCTGACATCAGACAAATGTGCCGTGTACGTGATTTTGTAGTATGCAGATATATTTGCGTTCCTTTGAAGCATATATACTTTGTGACACTGAGGTTTTCCTAACTGGTGGGATGAGCTGACCATTATTATTGCTGTTAGTAATAAGCTGCATTCACAGGGCCGTAAAATTTTTACTGATGTTATTTCATGTGTTTTCTAGGAGAAAAGTTCATGCATAATAATTAGTAAAAGACTTCCGTATAGATGCGTTTAAACGCGTAAAAATGCATATGCGTACATAATGATCATTTATTTTCCCCCCCTTCGTTTAGACTTAATTGACGTGCTTACAAATGTTTATATGTGCGTTTATCACAGCACATGTTCTTAGATGCAGATTTTTGGATTCGGTGTTACAAATCTGAATGCAGTGCATGTTTATGCACCTCTGTGATTGGCTGCATTGAAAACAATGCAGCTGTGTTAATATTTGTAAATAACCATTTGACCTCCAAAAGGTTTTACCCCGTTCATGACTAGGCCATTTTTGCTATTCGGCATTGCACTACTTTAGCGGCAACGGCACGGTCATGCAACACTGTACACAAATGAAATGCATATATTTTTTTTCACACAAATAGAGCTTTCTTTTGCTGGTATTTGATCACCACTGGGTTTTTTTTTTTGTTTTCTATTATACAGTGGGGATGGAAAGTATTCAGACCCCCTTAAATTTTTCACTCTTTGTTATTTTGCAGCCATTTGCTAAAATCAGTTAAGATCATTTTTTTCCTCATTAATGTACACTCAGCACCCCATATTGACAGAAAAACACAGAATTGTTGACATTTTTGCAAATTTATTAAAAAAGATAAACTGAAATATCACATGGTCCTAAGTATTCAGACCCTTTGCTCAGTATTTAGTAGAAGCACCCTTTTGATCTAATACAGCCATGAGTCTTTTTGGGAAAGATGCAACAAGTTTTTCACACCTGGATTTGGGGATCCTCTGCCATTCCTCCTTGCAAATCCTCTCCAGTTCTGTCAGGTTGGATGGTAAACGTTGGTGGACAGCCATTTTTAGGTCTCTCCAGAGATGCTCAATTGGGTTTAAGTCAGGGCTCTGGTTGGGCCATTCAAGAACAGTCACGGAGTTGTTGTGAAGCCACTCCTTCGTTATTTTAGCTGTGTGCTTAGGGTCATTGTCTTGTTGGAAGGTAAACCTTCGGCCCAGTCTGAGGTCCTGAGCACTCTGGAGAAGGTTTTCGTCCAGGATATCCCTGTACTTGGCCTGATTCATCTTTTCCTCGATTGCAACCAGTCCTCCTGTCCCTGCAGCTGAATAACACACCCACAGCATGATGCTGCCACCACCATGCTTCACTGTTGGAACTGTATTGGACAGGTGATGAGCAGTGCCTGGTTTTCTCCACACATACTGCTTAGAACTTTTTGGCCTTAACTTTATCTTGGTCTCATCAGACCAGAGAATCTTATTTCTCACCATCTTGGAGTCCTTCAGGTGTTTCTTTAGCAAACTCCATGCAGGCTTTCTTGTATCTTGCAATGAGGAGAGGCTTCCGTCGGGCTACTCTGCCATAAAGCCCCGACTGGTGGAGGGCTGCAGTGATGGTTGACTTTCTACAAAATTCTCCCATCTCCCGACTGCATCTCTGGAGCTCAGCCACAGTGATCTTTGGGTTTTTCTTTACCTCTCTCACCAAGGCTCTTCTCCCCCGATAGCTCAGTTTGGCCGGACGGCCAGCTCTAGGAAGGGTTCTGGTCATCCCAAACGTCTTGCTCTTCAGGCAGTTCCTTTGACTTCATGATTCTCATTTGCTCTGACATGCACTGTGAGCTGTAAGGTCTTATATAGACAGGTGTGTGGCTTTCCTAATCAAGTCCAATCAGTATAATTAAACACAGCTGGACTCAAATGAAGGTGTAGAACCATTTCAAGGATGATCAGAAGAAATGGACAGCACCTGAGTTAAATATATGAGTGTCACAGCAAAGGGTCTGAAAACTTAGGACCATGTGATATTTCAGTTTTTCTTTTTAATAAATCTGCAAAAATGTCAACAATTCTGTGTTTTTCTGTCAATATGGGGTGCTGTGTGTACATTAATGAGGGAAAAGATGAACTTAAATGATTTTAGCAAATGGCTGCAATATAACAAAGAGTGAAAAATTTAAGGGGGTCTGAATACTTCCCGTCCCCACTGTGTATATATATATATATATATATATATATATATATATATATATAGTTAATTTTATTTTATTTTTTGTGAGAAATGTATGCTCAGATGCATTCTCATTACCAAAAAGCTGTGGAGATGGTTTATTGCTCCGTCTCAAAGGGAGATATACAGAATGTGTAGCATCCTCTTTCATCCAGACCTAGACACAGAATCTGAGATTCCTTCAAGTGAAAGAAAAACAGAGCAGCCCAGGGAGCAGAGAGGCCCTAGGTGTGATCATTTAAGACGGCAGGGCGGCAACCATGAATAAACCCTTTCACTCTGGTCCAGCTACGCAGGCCACTGCCGCAGAAGCTAAAGAATTTCAAGGATTCCACTGCAGGAGCCAGGCCGAAGAAAACATTGGGGGGAAATATGAAGACACATAGTTTAGGATCATTAAGACAAAAATTCTGATATTGCTCTAGGATGAATGGCCTTTTCACAGGCAAGCCATGGCCAAGGGTTAAGGGATGATGCAGCGAGCAATTCACAGACTTGTGCTCACCTGCCAGTTTTCAGTGCATATGAATAAGAGATGCAATGCATAGAGGGTTAATGTGTATGGTTTTCTATGCCTCCCTCATACTACGAGGGTTAACCATATTTAAATACAACCCAATAAAACAGTCTGTATTCTTAAAGTCAGTGATCATTTTTTTTTTTTTTTTTTTTTAGCATAACTTCACATTTATCTCTGTAAACTGACTGAAAAACAACCAAGCTATTGAGCCGCATTGTGAGTTTTATAAACTTTGTAGATATAAACAAGCCTGAACGTGGGAGCAGTATGAATAAGAGGAGTGTATTGGATACATTTATATAACACTCCCAGGCGCTTACTCACAGCTTCATCACCGATTTACTTTTCCCTTTTGTGTCTGACTCCAGATTCACAAGGAAGCAGCGGATGTTCCAGACATATTTTTGGGGAGCGCAGTGACCCAAATAAATGGAAACAGAAAAAGGTCAAATACATTTTACTGAGGACTGCAGCTACACAGTTGCTAAGTTTCAGAAGACTATAAACTGCCGGACATAGAAAAGCAACATTCTCTCTCTTTTTTTTTTTTTATCACAGTGAGATAAAAATTCCAAAGTCTGCTTGTTCCACATTAGGCTGCAGAAATCATATTCTATATTTCCCCAGTGACTGGAGATGTCTTAAGCCAGCCATACATGGATTGAAAATTTGGCCGGATTAGCAGGGACCACCTAAATTTTGATCCATGTATGGGACCCTAGTTGTACACAAGTCGATCCATCAATTGACTTGTGTACAACTAGCTGGTTTGGTTTTTCCTAAATAATTAGTTCCACTGGCTATAGCCGGCAACACTAATCATTGTGTTCTGCTGTCAGGGAAGGCTTCCAGCCAGCAGAATACAATAGTGCTGCGGGAGGGATTCCCCTATCAACACTGACTTGTCTTGGTGGAAAGAAAGAAAATTACATAATGTAATGCCAGCTTAAGCCTTTTATGTCACAAGCTCTGTGTACATATATCAAATATCTCTAAGGGCCTTTTAAAGATGTATCTCATCAGGAGATGAGATACATCTTTTTTGGTGAGAAAAAAACCCTCCCCTCGGGGTGATCTATGTACATTGCATAACAAACGTTGTAGATTCATACATTTTGTTATCCTGAATAAATAGCGGTTTATTTGTCTGTGTCCATGCGCAAAGTGAATGCGTATGGCAGTAATTTTAAAATTATTAACCTGCTGCTGCACTTGCAGTGTTCTAATGAGGAAAATTGCAGGGACTGCATTCCTTTAGAAATGATTTCCCTTTGAGTGTATCTCATCAAAAATGACATTTTTGTTGCAGAAGATACCCCAGAAATATATGCAAACTTCTGGGAAAATCCGTGACCCAATCACACAAGCAAGAAATTACATTTCTGGGGGGCGTTCTGAATACATCTGTCTACAGAATGCCTCCAGGTTACCATATTTTTTTTAGAAAATGACAGAGCTGCAGATTGAAAAGATTGAAAAGAAAATGTGTTTTTTAATCAAATAAATTTATAATATGACTTGTGTCACAATTGTATATGTTACATTTTTTTTTTATTTGCTTTTTTTCTCTCTCATGAAAGTGGAGTTACCTTTTAAGAGTACCGCTTAGGTACAATGAACAATTATAGATGTTCCTTTAAATATAGCAAATCAGTCACTTTTTGAAATCCGTTCCATTTTAAAGCAAAAGTTGTCAGTGTTGGTTGTAGCCTTCTAAATGATCCCTATAATTATTTTCTCAAGGCCATTGGCTGCATTTTTACGAGCATCGCAAGTTTCTGTTATATATAAAGTCTTTAGAGGCCAGTGGCATAAATTTGCTACTGCCAAAGGCTGGCGCTGTATTTTTCCAAGTATACAAGCCAACATTGTACATTTACAGACATCAGGGCTGGCAATATACAAGATAGCAGATGCTTGAAATTTCCAAGCATCCCTATTTCTGTCAACACCAAAAACTGGTACCATACAGTGCAATGAAGCTATTTAGGCCACAGAATTCCATTGTTGGGCCTAGTGTTTCATTGAATGACCTTATTTCCAGTCTCCCTTCTGGCATTATTCATTTTCTTTGACTTCATCTAGACCACATGCCAAACAGAAGGCTTGTCAGGTCATTTCATGTGGCCCTCGCACCTCTCCTGTTGACAACCCCGACTAGCACTTTTGAAAGCTGGGATTTGCAGTGCGGTGAAATGCTTTGTGGATTCTTTTATATCTCCTGTGGCTTAGGCACCCTCCTTGTCTCCCCCCATCCCATCTCAGCAGTCAGCAGCAGAGGACAGAACTCTGATCATGCACCTCTCTGTGCAGCTGCAGCACCCCCTTATCCACCTCCCCTGGTCTCAGCATTCAACAGACTCTGGCAGCTGACTCCAGCCCTCCTCTGGTCCTTCTCCAGACCCTGCACTTTTTTGCTTCCCAGCTCTCTCCCCAGCTTCTTCCCAGCATCAGCACAAGGTAAGGGAGGTACACTATGATGTAAGGGGGGAAAGGGACCCTTGACCTCTGATGTGAGGAGGCTCTTGACATCTGATGTGAAGAGGGTGGGGTGCTCTAGACATCTGCTTATAATTATTATGAATATAATACAATTCTATGCCAACTGAAAAGGAGGGTTACACACTGCTGGTGTCATGCAGTACATTTATATAGTCTTACAGATACAACCAACCCTTTGAGGGCCACCATATTGCTGATGCACTCTGCGATGGAATTGAGTTTGACACCCCTGATCTAGACGATAACCCATATCTTCATGTTAGTTCGAAAATTCATTATTGTTATGGGTAAAATTTTCAGAAGCCTGCATGTTTGGAGGACACTTTACTGCATTTTCTTGAACCCAGAGATGTTCTTTTAAAATGGCCATGAATCTGTCCGCTTCTGAGAACAGTAGCAGATGTAATAATAACACATCTTCTCAGTGTTTTTTCTTAACAGAGTATCAAAATGCACTTATAAATTCCTCAAGATCCCTCCATTTGTGTTGGAGCTGGCTGTCTTCGAAGCCTGGACTCAGCCATAAATAGTTTGAGTGGTAGTAAAGCCAAATACAGGAGGAATCCATTGGACTGTACAGACAAAACAGGAAAAAGGTTCAGAGGTCATGACAGGTCAGGGTGTAAACCGGGTTAGGTGGATTACAGATTCCTTCAGAATTCAGGCAAGCTGATGTCGGCAGTGCTAGGAATGTTGTTAACACAATTGTTAGATAATATGTGTTTTATAGCGGTAGATCAGCTTGTCTGCTCATAAGCCCGCAGGCCATGTAGGGGCTCTTCTGAATTTTTCAGAGATGTAAAGCCACTGACCCCAGAACTGGATGCAGAGAACCAATTTTTTAAGCTGCAAACACAAGGAGTACCCTATATCATGAACTCACTGGAGGTTAACAGATTGCACCAGTCTCCTACATTGACCCAGTATGGCCTATTGCAAACCGTGTACAATGTGCTACTTTAATCCTACTACTGCACTTTCATCCTCAGTCCTTCACCCCAAAGGTGATAACTAGCTGCAGTTTAGTGGTTCGTGGGCTGCCTTTTGATCACTGTCTACTTCAGAATTGAAATGAATCCACAGTTTCCGTTTTAGGGGCTCGCATGACCCTCTCCTCTAACCTGTTCACTTCAGACCCCCGTTGCAATAGAGCAGTTAAGAGGAATGGTTAAAAGTAAGCACAGTACCTCTCTGTGCTCACACACATAGATGCCATTATATTTATCTGGCCCCACATCTCTGCCCTAATATTTTTTTTAGCAGTGGACTAAATATTTTTAACATATGCAAACATGAATGAGTTAAGCTGCTACAGGTTCTGGGAGCGAGTTTGCTTCTGTGTACCAAGTCAAAGACAATGGTGGCTTTCTCCTCCTAAAGCATCTGCCGTCACCCAAGTCTGTTGCTCCTTTCACTTGTAAGTGGGAATAAACTTGAGCTTCATTCGCGCTTTGACTAATTCTGGAGATCCTTGTCCCTCAGCTGTGCTGAATGTGGCCGCAGTCCACACCTGCTTATGTCTAGGTAGTGCTGGGCAGCCTGCGAACGTTGCTGGAAAAAATAACCTGAGTGATCTCTGGAGGATTAATTTTAGAGATTTGTGCAGGAATTCGAAGAGTTCATCTGCATCGGCGTGACGGCAGTCTATGATACATGTGAGCACTCCTTTATAGGGTTGAAGCAATCAGCTCATTGTGATTTAATCTAGCAATACGCTGAATGCTTTTACTTCAGTTTTTGTTTTTCATAGTCAGATTAAAATGTCATCCCCTGGCTTTAGACATATGTCTCTGGGGCTCTTGCAAGTGAGATCTTCGCACCTGATTTCCCAGCCCCACCCACTTGCCAGGTATTTAATAGAGGTTCTCGCTCTCTCTTATGGATGATCATACGCCGTGCATTACAGAACATGCAGCAATGAAAAGAAAAATGAAGAGTAGCAAGTGAAATTAAACTGCGACCCCCCACCAAGCTCAATCTTCTCTGGAAACCCCAATAAAATAAAGAACCGGCAAAGAAAGGTGCAGGTGCATGAAAAGGTCAGCAATGCAAATTCTTTAATCCCACCATACTAGTAATTTCCATTGAGCCTTTGCTTACAGACCACTTTCACACTTAGGCGGTTTTCAGGCGTTTTAGAGCTAGAACTAGCCTCTAAATAATGCCTGAAAACCGCCTCCAATTCATTTCAGTGTGACTTTTCACACTGGGGCGGTGCGCTTGTGGGACGTTAGGGAAAAGTCCTGCAAGCAGCATCTTTGGGGTGGTTTGGGAGCGCTGTATACATTGCTATTGTCATTCTGTATACAGCACTCCCCAAACGCCCTACCCATTGAATTGAATGGGCAGCGCTTCCAAACAAAATGAAAAGCAATTCGAAACTGCTGCAACAAGGGCCCTTTAATCCCTTCTTTGGGGTTAAAAGTGCCCCGCTGGCGGCCGGATTCAGTTGCAACTGTGGTAGGGGGCAGAGCAGTGTTAACATTTAGGGCAGTACAATACACAAACGTCATGCATTCCTGGAATTCCTCCCTGGGCATGCACTGCTCTAATAGTGTTAAAAGTGCCCCGCTGACGGCCGGATTCAGTTGTGACTGTGGTAGGGGGGCAGTGCGGTGCACGATTCAGTGCATCACACAGCTCCCTTTTTTTTTGGTATAAACTTTATTTGAAGTGTACAAAAGTACCCTTCATATCACTGTACAGAAGTGCGTGCTGCTGTACAGTGTACTGCGATAAAATGCAGTATGAGTAGGAAACAAAGAAAACTATAAAACTCCTGTAAACGCAAGGACACACAGAAAACAATTTTCTGTGTGTCCTTATGTTGACAGGCATTTTACAGTATAGTAAACACCTATCATCGCATCAAGTGTGAATTCGGAATTTGTATTATTGAATTAGTTGTGGGTGCAGCAGAGTCCAACGATCCAGACTCTATACATCTTTTTTTAGATCAAAGATCTGAAAGCAGCTGATATTGCTCTTTTTGTTAGGCCTCATGCACACTGGGTGTCTATCCCAAATGCATGAGATTCCAGCATTGTCATGCTGGAGGAAGGCACAGGTGTATTGACCAGCCCCGCTGTAAAACTACATGAGAGGCTGAAAGCTGCTGCAGGTGGTTGATCTGGACGACGCACAGAGCGACACACAGAGCATTGCTAACATTTAGGGCAGTACAATACACAAACGTCATGCATTCCCAGAATTCCTCCCTGGGCACGCACTGCCCTAAATAGTGTTAACGCAGTGAAGTTAGTGTCATTCTCTGCATCATTTATTTCTGAGCCCAAGCCAGTGCACTATGACAACTTCATCTAACAGGAATGTTGTTGGCTGTCATTCAACCTGGAAGGCTAGCAGCAGCAGCAGAATGGAGCAGACCTTCTGTTTGAGGTGGGGGGAGTCATCACTAGTGGGAAGGTGAGTATTGCAGCAAACAATGTCTTTTTTATTTTTAAATATGCATTTTATAATAAATAAAAAGATTTGGCTATCAGGATTGGAGGATGATGCAGAGGGTAGCTCTGAAGTATGGAAGGCAAATCAGGGAGGGGGCACAATGGTTTAATGACTGGAGCTCCACTTTTAATGCACCCAATTGTTTGCCTTATTTAATTTTTTTTTAAATAAATGGTGATCCAGCCAGTAGCACACTTTCTGTCTTAGGGTGTCTCCACTCTGCATAAATAAGCAATGGAGACACTTTTGGACAGCAAAATTGCCAACTGGGGGGGTAGTGTAAGCACTCATGTCAGTGGTAAATGGCTTGTCCCAAGACTGACCATACATTATACAATTTTCTTTTAGATTTACCAAAACCATATAATATGAGGTCAAACCTAAACACTTTCAATTTGTATGCAGTCAGGCAGGCCCTTGCACAACATAATTGAAGGTAAATCTAAAGGAAATTGAATAAGAAAATTGTATAATGTATGGCCAGTTTAACTGACACTTTTGCTGCACAGCTTGGTCTTTAGAGAAAGCTACAAAATACTGGCTGTTCAACAGGTGAAAATAAAGGAAGAAAAGCAATAAAAAAGGAAATGAATGTATCCGCCATATCTAAAAATTGATAAGCTACAATATAATTATTATTTTTGTTTTTGTTCAGTACGGCTTTAAGTTCTGCATTCACATTTACACTTTCTCAGTGTTTGTTAAAATTATTAGTAGTATGTTTAACATATATCTCCATTGAGGGAGTTTTCTCTTCAATCCCCTCCTAATTGGAATCCTTCCTGCAAACAATGTGACTGTTTGACATCGCAGCTTGTTCTTCAGTTGTCACACACATAACTACTCATTCCACTATTCAGGTCCCCTTTTCTGACCCAATTAGTAAACAGTTGAAAAAAGAGACCTACATTCACAGCCTAGGGTTAGAAAAGTGGCATTCTAATGTCTGTTTACTCTGCAGAGGATTGAAAATGCCCCTAAATGGTTTTGGTTTGATCAGCACTTTGCAACCAGGCCCATGTTTGTCAGTCCTTCACTGCAAATAATACTTCTACTGAGAGCATTCAGTGGTGGTGGCATTCCTGTAAGTGGTATGGTCACCATCTGGCCTCTGTTTCGGAAGTATGGACTCTATTCTGTGTGAATAACAAAGAGTGCGATGGTCACATGAGACTGCTTTGCACTATGTGTTTAACTGACAGCTGGTGTTGCCGCCGTTCCTGACACCAAATAGGCCTCATTCACACTTTTGGACTTTATGAATATCTTATGTAATTGGATGTAAACCCAAACAATATGAATTTAACCTGTTCGTGTCATTTCAAAAGTCTTTTCCATTCCTAAAGATGAATTCAAGTGGTATATTTTACATACTTAAATTATACCAGCTTGAACCAATGTAACTAATTTATACCATACCAGGCCAATGCCCTTAGAAGCTGGTAATTATTGAAGTAGATACTGCTACTACAGTGATCTCCACTTGCTTCCGGGTCCCATTCTGAGTGGTCATTCTGATGCACTGTGAGCACAGGAGGTTGGTCTCTCAGCATGGGCACCATAAAGGCCTGGTTCACACCTATGCAGGTTGCAGTTTGCACATTCCAGGTGCCTTTTGCATTTTTCAATACATGTTTTTAATCCATTGAAGTCTATAGAACAAAAAAAGTATGAGTATGGTGTACATTGTACCCCTACCTATTTACCTAAAAAAAAGGGGGCCCACCTCCTTATGATGTCACCACCTGGGGCATGATAGGATGATGACGGGGCGGGGGCCTCCGGATGACATAAGTGGGTGGCCCAGCCCCATGCCAATATAAGTCATTGCACACAGCGGACCCAGCATTACACCGGGAGATCGCGTCAAGTCAACATTGGAAGAAGAGCAGAGGGAGAAGACAGCGGAGAAGACCCAGCAAAAGAGTGAAAAATCAACGGATAGAGAAGACCCGGCAGAAAGGAGGAGAACCGCAGAGAGCAGAAGAAATTGGAAGAGACGCCGCAGCTGCCTTAATAAAATACTTTAAAAACCTGTGTACTGTGTTTATTTTTGATACTTTTTTTTTATGTGAATAGGTAGGGGTACAATGTACCCTATACTCATTCACATAGGTTGGGGGGGCCAGGATTTGGGGGGCCACCTTGTTAAAGGGAGCTTCCAGATTCCAAGAAGCCCCCGCCCACAGACCCAACAACCACTGGCCAGGGTTGTCGGGAAGAGGCCCTCGTCCTCATCACCATGGGGACAAGGTGCTTTGGGGTGGGGGGCGCAGGGCCCCCTTGCCCCAAAGCACCCACCCCATGTTGAGGGCATGTGGCCTGGTATGGTCCGGGGGGGGGGGGGTGCGGCACTCGATCGTCCCCCCCATCCTGACCTGCAGGGCTGTGTGCTCGGTTGAGGGATTGGTATGGATTATTGGGGGACCCCACGCCATTTTCTTTCTGGATAAAGTAGAAGTTTGGATTTAGGGTGATCCCATGGATCAGCTAACTTACGGCTTTTTCAGACAATCAGTAATGTTAAGCGCCCTCTGTAAAGTTATCCACAGTGAATCACTTTTGAGAGGGCAGTATAGCAGTGGCAGGTGTTCAGGAGATGCTACTGCACTTTTATTTTTTTAATTGACGGATGGCAATTTTATGTAGTGGGACTGTGCCACAACTGTGGGCCAAACTCGGCAATCTCAATTAAAAATGTTGCGGTCAAGAAGCAAAGCGACGCAGGACTACAGCCCTGTCAGGCTGTAATGTTAGAATTCTGATGGGAGGCTTGGGGGGGGGCATTAAAAAACATGGCCCAAGCACCTGTTTTTACAACCCACCAGATGTCAGCTTAAAAGAGCCCTTGGCGCCGGCTGCATGCAAATATGCGGCCTCTCTGCGCCTGGTCCTTGGCGCCGAGGAGCCGCATATTTGCCTGAATTGCTGTCCATACAGCTGTGTGGTGCGCGCTCCCGACAGTTACCAGCACCTATCCAAAAGTTTCTGATCACTGCTTGTGATCGGGAGTTTTTGGATCACATGACAGCCGTGACATCTAATCACGGCGGTCACTTGCGCTTAAGCCCCGCCCAGCTCCCCGACATCATAAACCTCTTAAAGGGCCGGGAGGTGACGGCGTTAAGAGTATAAAAGATTGATGTGCAAGTTTTCCTGGCACGCCGGTCTCTTCTTCAGGGAATTTGAACTGATAGCAAGCAACATGCATTTCATACATGAAACAACAAAGTTTAGTAACACCTGAAGAAACTTGTACAACAACACAGCAAGATAGTTTTTCTCTTTGTTGTTTCATGTATGAAATGCATGTTTCTTACTTATCAGTTCATATTGCCTGAAGAAGAGACCAGCGTGCCAGGAAAGCTTGCACTGGGATCTGTTTAGTTAGCTTATCTTTATTGTAGAGATATTGTTATAATGAAGCAAGTAAATACATCACTTGGCAGGACATCATTTTAAATTAACTATTTAGGGAATCCAAATTTTGGCTTTTACAGAAATATGTTTGGATTGGCTCTAACTGTACCCGAGTGCTGCAATCTAATCATTAATCTCACATTTATGGTGAGGTTTTCAAGAGCTCTGCTGATATTTCTAGAAAATAATACAGTTGATTAAAATTTGTGAAACCGCTGTGTACCACTGTGATAGACAAGTATAATGGGAAATATTTCTGGCTGGAATATTTCCTCACCAGCGATCAGTGACTGCGTGTCCCTGTGTACTTGTGACCTGTTTACCCTCACCATCTCGGGTCCACCCAAGGAAGTTTTTGAGCGGAAGGTTTCCTGTTACAGGTGTTCTGTCATTTATCAAACACGACCAAGCTCTATGCGGCCCATAACACAAGTTGGTCTGCTCACTTTGATGGATTAATTGCTTTTTTCAACTCCTTCTCTGAACGTTCAGTGGAATACTTGTGCACTTTTTCATGTACATGATAATGTAATGTGTGTAATTTTAGAATTAGACAGATCTCAAGCAGAGAGCAACGACCAGACTCATGGATGTGATAAACCAGGCCATGTTTGTGCTAAGATTTTAAAGAATGATGCCTTGTGATTTCTGTTAGTTTATAAGCACAAAATAATACATGTCCCTGTACATATATTCCACCTGCTTTCACACGCTGCACACAAAGACACCAAGTGCAATTTGCATTTCCTAGTCCTGTCACATCTTCCTGAATTCTGTGAAGGTCATAGTTATTACATAGTTAGTCTGGTTGAAAAAAAGACACAGGTCCATCCAGTTCAACCAATAGAAGGTAAAAAAATGAATCAATAAAAAATATACAATCCTACATTTACAATCCTATACCTACAGTTGATCCAGAGGAAGGAAAAAACAAAACAAAGTATGATTCTGTTTCCCCCAGCAGGGGAAAAAAATTCCATTCCTGATCCCCGAGAGGCAATCAGATGTTCCCTGGATCAATTTTACCTATATATTTTAGTATCCAGTTATATTATGTGCATCTAGGACAAAATCCAGGCCTTTTTTTAAAACAATCTACTGAGCTGGCCAGAACCTCCTTTTCCACATTTTCACAGCTCTTACTGTGAAGAAGCCTTTCTATATTTGGAGATGAAATCTCTTTTCCTCCAGATGTAAAGAGTGCCCCCTAGTTCTCAGTATTGATTTAAAAGTGAATAACTCAAAACCAAGTTCACTTATGCCTCGTTTCCACTGAGCGGATCGGTTCGGTTCGGTACAGTTTGAATGGCCTCGAATGGTCCGGTCTATTATGGTGAGCGTTTCCACTGCAAGTGGGACCACAAGGGGGCCATACAGGGTTTAGAAAAAATGCTAGTGTGATGTCATATTTGTGCGACAGGAAACCTGAGAATCAACAGCAATGGAGATCATCCAGCAGCTCATCTTTTCTCTAGTTGCCTTTTGGTTCTTCATATTTAAAAAACATACCGCACTGTATGAGAGAAGGTTGCGAGCGGCAATGAGAAACACAGCAGAAAAGAAAAGAAAACTTCTAGCTTGGATATGTAGCCGAGAGGAGAAGTACACCTTTATGCGGCAAAGACAAAGACGGCAGCGCTATAGGGTAAGCAAACTACCTACCTGACACACACACACTGACTTACCTACCTGACACACACACACACACACACACACACACACACACTGACTTACCTACCTGACACACACACTGACCTACCTACCTGACACACACACACTGACTTACCTACCTGACACACACACTGACTTACCTACCTGACACACACACACACACACACTGACTTACCTACCTGACACACACACTGACCTACCTACCTGACACACACACACACACACACACTGACTTACCTACCTGACACACACACACACACACACACACACACACACTGACTTACCTACCTGACACACACACACTGACCTACCTACCTGACACACACACACATACTGACTTACCTACCTGACACACACACACACACACACACACACACACACTGACCTACCTACCTGACACACACACACACACACACACACACACACACACAGACTTTCCTACCTGACACACACACACACACACACACACCTATCTGACACACACACACACACTGACTTACCTATCTGACACACACACACACACACTGACTTACCTACCTGACACACACACACACACACACACACACTGACTTACCTACCTGACACACACACACTGACCTACCTACCTGACACACACACACATACTGACTTACCTACCTGACACACACACACACACACACTGACCTACCTACCTGACACACACACACACACACACACACACACACACAGACTTTCCTACCTGACACACACACACACACACACACACACACACACACACACACACACACTGACTTACCTATCTGACACACACACACACACACACTGACTTACCTATCTGACACACACACACACACACACTGACTTACCTACCTGACACACACACACACACTGACCCACCTACCTGACCCATTGACCCACCTACCTGCCACACTTACCAAGAATAATGAAAAATGTATATGTTGTATGAATATTTTTTTTATTTTATGATCTGTTACCATCTGTGTTTTTAATTTTTTTAGATGCTTCTCCTCTTGGCAAAGCAGCGCCGCCGACCAGTCATTTGGGCTCTTCCCCGCGCCAATGAGTGGTGGGATGTGACCGTCCCGGGATTCACACACACACAGTGGGTGCACAACTTCCGAATGTCTGAGGAAACCTTCTCTTACCTTTGTACAAAGCTACGTCCAGCGATGGAGAGACAAAACACCAACTTCAGAGCCTGTTTGCCTGTGAGGAAAAGAGTTGCCATTGCACTGTGGAAGCTGGCTACCAACAGTGAATACAGAAGTATAGGTCATCTTTTTGGTGTCAGTAAATCCTCTGTGTGCCGGTGTGTGCAGGACTTCTGTAAGGCTGTCTGCACATTGCTAGCTCCTGAATTAGTACATTTTCCAGACAGGGAAAAACTTAAAGACATGGCTGACTACTTTGAAAACAGGTGGGGCCTTCCACAGTGTGTTGGTGCTATTGATGGCTCACACATACCAATAATAGCACCACAGGAATACCACACTGACTACTTTAATAGAAAAGGCTGGCATTCCATCATCCTCCAGGGAGTAGTGGATGGAAAAGGACTGTTCTGGAATGTGAATGTAGGAAAGCCTGGGAGTTTGCATGATGCCCGGGTTCTAAGATTGTCCACATTTTGGGATTGGGTTGGCCAGGGAGGCCTGTACCCTGTGTGCACTAAGAACATTTGTGGGGTGAATGTTGGCTATTATGTGCTCGGGGACTCTGCCTACCCTTTACAAAATTGGCTCCTGAAACCATTTCCTGACAATGGCCGCCTGACACCAGAACAACAAACCTACAACAAGAAAACATCCAGGGCACGGGTTGTAGTGGAAAATGCTTTTGGAAGACTTAAGGGTAGATGGCGGTGTCTTATGAAGAGGAATGACAGTGACATTAAACTTGCCAAATCCATGGTGCTAACTTGCTGTGCTCTTCACAATCTTTGTGAAAGTCATGGAGAAGACTTCCACCAGGATTGGAATACAGATTCAGAAGAGCCAGTAGTGATAGCAGCACAGGATATGGAAGAAGAGTGCAGTGAAATACGTCAGGCTCTGATGCGGCACCTCAATGTTTAATTTCCTTAAATTGTTTTTTACACGTTTTAATAAAGTATTACTGTATTGTTAATAAAGTGTTACATTAAATCAGACATACTCAAAAAATTCTCTCTTGATTTTTATTTCACAAAAAAAAATTTCTATATATTCTAGAAAGTCAAGCTTTTTTCTATAAAAACTTAACTGAAATGTTTTTTTTAATGAAACATGTACAAGTGTACAATTCTGTGCTGCATGAAAGGCCCTACTATCTGGGTGGTAACCTGGGATCACGACTGGCTCCAAGCACTTGAACAAGCTGACCAAGGACACCAAGGAAGGCCTGGTTGAAGGTAGCCAACTGCTCCATCTGCTGCCGGGCGATTTCTGCCTCCTGGCGCATAGCTTCCTGTGCATCCTGACGCAGTGCCTGAAATCGCCTCTCAGAAAGGTTCTCAATTCTTTCCAGCTGCCTTTCCTCTGATGCCCGCATATCTTCCATGACTGTGCGCAGATCCATCTGCAACCGTCTCCTTTCACCTGCAATATACAAAAGACCAGAATAGTTTTTGGAAGCATGAGTATGACCACTGTAACCCCCTTTCTCATCTACCCCACCAGACTGTACCCCCTGCTCTCCTGTCTCACCTCTGTTACCCCTGATATTCTGTCCCACCTCTGTTACCCCTGATATTCTGCCCCAACTCTGTTACCCCTGCTCAGCTGCCCCGGCAATACACCTCCTTTCACATCTGCCCTACTGCTCTTATGTCCACTGCTAAAGCCCCTTCTCATCTGTTCCACCACTGTACCCCCTGCACATCTGCCACACTGCTGAAGCCCCTTCTCATCTGTTCCACCACTGTACCCCCTGCACATCTGCCACACTGCTGAAGCCCCTTCTCATCTGTTCCACCACTGTACACCCTGCACATCTGCCACACTGCTGAAGCCCCTTCTCATCTGTTCCACCACTGTACACCCTGCACATCTGCCACACTGCTGAAGCCCCTTCTCATCTGTTCCACCACTGTACCCCCTGCACATCTGCCACACTGCTGAAGCCCCTTCTCATCTGTTCCACCACTGTACCCCCTGCACATCTGCCACACTGCTGAAGCCCCTTCTCATCTGTTCCACCACTGTACACCCTGCACATCTGCCACACTGCTGAAGCCCCTTCTCATCTGTTCCACCACTGTACCCCCTGCACATCTGCCACACTGCTGAAGCCCCTTCTCATCTGTTCCACCACTGTACACCCTGCACATCTGCCACACTGCTGAAGCCCCTTCTCATCTGTTCCACCACTGTACCCCCTGCACATCTGCCACAATTCTGATTTATTTTAATAAAATGCACAATTGAAACTATCATCATGTCTTACCAGTGTGCCGGGGTGCATTGGGCGTACTCTGTGGTTGGCTACTCTGTGATTGGCTACTCTGTGGTTGGCTTGAGGAAATAGTACTGGTGCTGCTGAAAGAGGTTGAAGGTCCATCTTCGTTTGATGCATCATTGGAGACTCCATCACTTGTTTCTGAAAATGCACATATGGTTAAATATATATTTTTAAATGGTTAGCAGAGCAAAATGCTATGTATAATAAAAAAAAAACTCACCAAAAGGGTCTATCATGGATTCGAGCATTGAAGTTGCAGAGTCCAGACCTCCCTCCCTGCCTTGGTTTGCTGGCCTATGACCGTAAATGGCGTCCATGGCGTCATACCACTTCCAAGTTCTCCGACTGTTTCCACTACGGCTGTTGTCGTCCTTAAATTTTTTATATTGGCCTTTAAGCTTCTTAAGCTTTGCCCTACACTGACCCGACGTGCGTTCAAATCCCTCGGCTGCCATCCGCTGAGAAATATCTTTGTACACCTTTTCATTCCTTACTGATCCATCAAGCTCACTCTGAATAACGCTGTCACCAATTATGCTAAGGAAAGTAGATAGTTCCTGTGATGACCAAACACGGCTGTTGTTAGCAGGCATCCTTTTCCTTTAATTCTCCTTTTATGCATGTGTTTGAGGCGCTTTCCTCTGACATCATCAGAGCACAGCAGAGGGTTTTGTGACAGCCAATCAGTGGAAAAGATCGTATGACGCCGGTAACTCCGCCCTAAGCGAACCGTTCCGTTTTCTATGGCCCCACATCTGAAGCAGGACCCTGAATGGAGCGGTACGGTTCGTTTGTATGGCACGCTTTCGTAATGGAAACACCTAAAAAAGCGTACCGTTCCGAACCGAACCGAACCGATCCGCTCGGTGGAAACGAGGCATATATGGACCCCTTATGCATTTATACATATTTGTCATATCCCCCTTTAATCTTCTCTTAAGAGAGAATAAAATCAGTTCAGCTAATCGTTCCCCATAGCTGAGCTCCTCCATGCCTCTTATCAGTTTGGTTGCCCTTCTCCACACTTTATACAGTTCCCCAATATCCTTTTAATGAACTTGTGTCCAAAACTGAACTGCGTTTTCCAGATGAGACCTTACTAATGATTTGTACAGGGTCAAAATTATATCTCTCTCTGTGGAGCCTATACCTCTCTTAATACAAGAAATTATTTGACTCGCTTTGCAAACTGCAGCTTGGCATTGCATGTTATTATTAAGCTCATGATCTACCAGATCACCCAGATCCTTCTCCTCCATTGACTCCCGCAGCTGTTCTCCTCCTAGTGTGTAAGATGCGTGCATGTTACTAGCCCCCAAGTGCTCATCAGAGTATAGCTGGCTGGAGAAAACCAAAATGACATGCTTTCATTCTGTCATCAAGCAGAAGATTGATTGAGATCACTCATACACATATTGCATACCCGTGTGGTTGTAAACCTCAGACCTATCCCTCTATAGTGTGTACTTGTCTCAACTAATGGCACTAAAGGCCCATACACGATGTAAAAATCAGTTGGGAAAATTCGTAAGACGAGCTGTCTGCTGATTTTCGGATCGATAGTACGGTGCTTTTGATAGCCGATTTCACTTTTTTCGTCAGACAAAAGCTGGATGTGCAGGCTATAAAATTTTTGTTGCATGTAAACTCAACGTCTGAATATCGGATGGTCAGTACAGAAATCGTCACACAAAAGTCGAAAGTACAAACATGCATGATCGGAATCAAGGAACGACTGGGAAGAGTTCAGTCTTGTAAACTAGCGTTCGTAATATAGAATTAACATTCATAACGTGGCAATTGATGAAATGTCGAAATGCAGCGCACGTTCTTATCTTCTTTAATGGGATAATAATGAAGCTGCTTTGCTGGTGATACTGATGTAGTTCTGCCAAACGTATTTTAAAAGGCATTTGTTTTGTAGTGATATAAATAATATTAATTGTATGGTTGTTGTTTGATTTTTTTGGGGGGGAAGTTACCACAACACCATTATCCCTGAGTTTTTAAGATCAAAGGATCAAAGATACAACTATGTTGGTGTCCCTTGTTAATTTTCCATTGTGTTGTTTTTTAAAGTAGCCGCCTACTCCCAAACTGTCATTTGAAGAAAAACACATAGTCAAGTATTATTCTACACAATTTTTTTTATTGTGCAGAAAACAAAAAAAACAAAAAAAAACCCAGAAATTCAATTAGAGATGCTATCTGCCATCCAAATAAAAATAACTTAACAAAAAAGTGTGAATCATTGCTCACCAAACTTCTACTAACAAAAAATTAGCAGAAGGGGCACAAAGGGTGGTGCTTGAGAAATTAACTTCCTCTTTATACTCTCATAGTACGTCACTACGTTCGTGTTTGTCGAACGACAATTTGCGCATAGGGACCTCCAGCTGATTGACAGCCTCAGAATTTTTCCTGTGTGCTGTGTGAAGGGGAGGGGGTGTCTCGTCTCCCTTCCCTTCCCGAGCTCTGCAGTGTGTAACTTCAGCTCTCTGCCCCCGTTTTTCTGAACCTTCAGACAAGTTGGATAAATGCAGCACTTTGAATGGATATAGAGAAGAGAAGACTGCAGATAAACAGGTACAAGTTATGTAGGAGGATTTGTTTTTATCTCTATCACTTAAAGAGGAGTTCCACCCGAGGTCCAGTCAAAAAAAAATTAGATAAAAGTCAGCAGCTACAAATACTGCAGCTGCTGACTTTTAATTGGACACTTACCTGTTCCAGGGTCCAGCGATTTGGGGGTTGGAAGCCCCGCTTGTCTCCCCCTCCGTTGAGCCTCCACAGCCTGGCACCCACTGCGCATGCGCGAGCGGCGCCGCACGCCGTGATTGGCCGCTCAGTCACCTGGGACCTGTAATGGGTCCCAGATGATTGACAGGAGGGAGGGAGCAGAGCTGAGCCCTTCCTGTGCCGAGGGGGAAGTGATGTCACCAGCAAAGGCAGACTACGAGGGACCACCTAGCAACAGGCATTTAGAGGTGAGTAAAAAAAAATAAATATCCAAATTTTTTTTGTATTTTTTTTTTTTAGGATTTTTCATGGTTTTTTTATTTTTGGGTGGAACCCCACTTTAAGGCTAGTCACTTCACTGGCTTTACTGTATGTTATGCCGCGTACACACGAGCGGACTTTACGGCGGACTTTGCCCGGCGGACTGGATTTCGTCGGACAATTCGATGTGTGTGGGCTCCAGCGGACTTTGTTTTCTCAAAAGTTGGACGGAATTAGATTTGAAACTTGTTTAAAATTTATCCGTTGAAATCGAGTCCGGTCGAAAAGTCCGCCGTCTGTATGCTAGTTCGACGGACAAAAAGCCACGCTAGGGCAGCTATTGGCTACTGGCTATGAACTTCCTTGTCTTAGTCCGGTCGTACGTCATCACGTACGAATTCGACGGACTTTGGTGGATTGTGTGTAGGCAAGTCCGTTCGTTCACAAAGTCCGTCGGAAAGTACGTCGAAAAGTCCGCCGGGCAAAGTCCGCCGTAAAGTCCGCTCGTGTGTACGTGGCATAAGGGTTTGCAAACACTTTAATGCATGAAATGCACGCACACAGGTTAGCCATTGTTTTAGTGCTATTTTACAACACTGTGATACATTGACTTACACTATAGGGCCTTTTGATGACCGTGGCAGACAATGACGCTGCATGGTTGTTGACGGCACACATTAAAACAAAGAAAGGTTTGAATCCAGGATTGCCGTACTTTCATATCATTATCATTTAACTTCCCTCCCCAAAGTCTTATACTCACCTGCACTTTTCTCTGCTGCAGCTAAGCATTTTCTTGGCTGACAGAGGCAATCTATTTTATGTCCCAATGGTGAAAGGCCTCTCTACAGCCATTCCTCCTTGTATATGGAGAAGTAAGGGCCTGTCTGGGAAAGTTTGAAGCAGTGGTTGTGGAGATCTGGCAAGGAGCATAGACAGGTGAGTATATGACTTGGGGTGGGGTAAATAAGAGAATAAGTGCACAAAAGTGTGTATCTTTTCATTTAGCATTTAATGAAAGAGACAGCGACTACAAGGAATTGTTCAGGAGCTTGTTCACACCCAAGTGGTAAAGGGCTGTTTTAGTGGTTATTTATTCAGTTCAAATCTTAATAGTTATATGTGGTACACCGTATCTGTGTATTCACTTCTAAGGACAATAATCACTACACTTTGAAAGTTGCAGTACATTCTGATCCACACCATTCAGCGCTCAAAAGTAATCAATCTCTAAAGCAGCATTTATACGCTTTGCTTTTTTCCATGCTACCAGCAGGTTAAACAGAAAAAAAAACAACTCACGGACCCCCACATAAACACAAGCGAAGTTGATGCAGGGATCTCTCAACCTCGGTCTTTGTATTCCGACAGCGTGGACTCCCACCCCCGTCAGAATACATGGATCTAGCGCTTGCTCTCTGCTCGGGGAGCTGTGAGAACTGAGCCATCGGCGGTGTTCGATCGCTCAGTTCTCAGTGCAGAGGCGCCGGGGGACAGATGCAGGATCGGACCGATGCTGCATCCACCTAGGTAAGTATGAAAAAAAAAAAAATCCCATACTTCTCTTTAAAAAAAAAGTTGCTGAGGAGGCGACATATTGCTTCTCAACCTGTTAGCCACCGTCTGAACAGTAAACTATTGCGTATAGTTTTTCAGAGGGTGGCACTAATGCTGCTAATGTAAATGAACCCTAATGGCAAAGATGCACCTGCTATGTGTTACCATAGACAGTAAAACCTCAGATTTCTTTGCCTCCTTGTAAATTATGCCGATTAATTACTCCACAGTGCCCATACTTACAGAGGTGTATTCGGGCTTGTTTTAAAGTGAGTCACAAGTTCATGTTAAGGCAAAATCTTGTGCAGTTAAAGTGCACAAATGTATTTGGTCTATTGTCAGGCTCTGTTAACAACTCACCAGTGGCAAAAACACTGACATGCAAGTGCCACTCTTTCTAATGAAAGTCACTCCCTTGCTTACTAAAATGATGCACAGTCTGGACTGCTAGCAGCAAAGTGACAGTATAGGGCAAGTTTAGGTGAGTTTTAGGGATTCCAGCACTGGTGAGTTTACTCTAGTGACAGGTCCTAGCAAGCCAGTGAGGACAGACTGATGAAAGCTGTTTTTGTGCCTTCAAGTATATGTTCTGTATGTAATGCTTTTTTAACATCCCACTTGTTTGCCCTATAATTAAAGTAATAAGAATTCAACATGGGAAAGTTAATGCATTTCCCATTCTAAACCGATTTCTGGTGTGGGGTGGAGGTGAATACAAACAACTAAGTTCCACTCTCCATCCCTCCAGATTTAAAACAGTTGTAAACGATAACATGTTATACTTACCCCTGCTCTGTGCAATGTATTGCACAGAGTGGCTCCAAACATCATCTTCTGTGTTCAGCTGCCAGCCAGCCAATGGCTCCCTCTGCTGCCTCTGTGTCCTGCGAGGAGAGCGTGGAGAGAGCAGCTGCTGGGCACAGTGCTGGGTCGAAATAAGCCTCAGGTAAGTATATAAGGAGATGAGGGGGTGATACAACTGCTGGGACACTTTTTATCTTAAAGTAGGGCATTATTTACAAGTCAGCAGCTACAAATACTGCTGACTTTTACTATTAGAGCACCTACCTGTCCAGGCATCCAGCGGTGCCCTCACCTGAGCCGATTCTTGGCTTTTGGGTGCTGGCGCCGCCATCTTGGCTAAGGGAAACTGGCAGTGAAGCCGCGTATGCCGGTTGCGGGGCGGGGGCAGTGAACTGAGCCAGAAGAACGAGCGGGTGGGGGGGAGGAGGCAGACAAGCAGAGCTTCCTCTTTTGGGCGGTGCTCCACTTTAAGGTAAAAAATGTCTAGCCTTTATAAAAACTTTTGTTAGACCGGCTTCTGCTTGATGTGTTCACTGGAGCAGATTTAGTTCAAAGCGGAGATAACTCCACAGACGCCAGTGGTGTTTCACTTTATTGTCACATCAGATGTATTTTACAATTGCCTTTTTATTGTTGCTTTCTGCATTACTTTAGACAAAAGCCTGTAAGTGTTTTCCTGGATGTTGAATAGCTCACAGAAATATTCCCATTCGATGTTGATCAAGTTAATTCATCTCACACTAGAAAGTCAGCTTTTTTCCTAGATTTGTTTGGCACAGGTGTCTTTGTAGTTGTGGTTTCTATTTTTACTGTTCCTCTTCTGTCAAGAAGCAGCTGAGCGGAAATCTGATTCATCCAGCTGCAGTGTTACATGTGCCATGCAGATGGCGGTATTGTCCTCTAACAGCAATCTGCATTGATCATCATAAGCCATTTACTGAGATAGGCTATGTTTGCTAACTTTGTCTACCTTCACACTGGTGTTGCCCATAGGGTCTCTTGTATCAGCATGCCTCTGAAGGGTTAAATAACGTATCATGATCAAAGGACCCCTGTTGTTGTTTCTCCTGTGGGAGAATAAGCAGACCCTTCATCCTTCACCTGTCTCTCAGATGTGAGACAAACACATGGGAGGAATCTCTTTCTGCATTCAGTGACCAGAGGCAGAAGGGACATATCTCAACTAGCTATTGTGAGCGTACTCTCCATCAATCTTCCCCTACTTCCAGCTGCTGGGACTGAACACACGAAGAGGCGTGTTCCAGCTTGACCAGGGCAGTGAGTTTATTATGACGAATATTTGGACGTGCTTTTGTCCGAGCAACTCTAAAATTTTGCACTCAACTTTATTATAGAAAGGGGTTGTTTTTTTTTTTTTTTTCACTTGCTGGTCAAATTAAATGAGCACTTTAATCAGACTGAAAAAAAAAGAAAATTAGGGATGAATATCATGTTGTGTACACTTTCTGGTTTTGATTGTGAACTGCAGTGGTGTCTTCACTAACGGTTTTATTTACAGATTCAATCTCCACAGCTAAGTGCAAGAATCTTAAAGGTGGTTGCAAACCCTCATGGTTTTTCACCTTAATGCATTATATGCATTAAGGTGAAAAACCTTCTGCTCTACAGCTGCCCCCCCAGAGCCCCCCTTTTTTCTTACCTGAGACTGATCGTTCCAGTGTCGAGGACGAGCACAGCAGCTCCAGCCGCTCTCTTGGGTTCTCATTGTATAGATTGATAGCAGCGGGAGCCATTGGCTCCCACTGCTGTCAATCAAATCCAGTGACATGGGGGGCGGGGCCGAGTCCTGCTGTCTGTTTCAATAGACGCAGCAGCGGGACTCGGGGCGTGCCTGCACGAGTGCCCCCATGGAAAGTGGTTCTCTGTGGGGGCACTCCATGAAGAGGAGGAGCCAGGAGCACCACCGGGGGACCCCAGAAAAGGAGGATTGGGACGCTTTGTGAAAAACACTTCCACAGAGCAGGTTAGTATAGACATGTTTGTAATTTTTTTTAAAAAAATGAACCTGTACAATAATTTAAGCTGGCCATAGATGACTCGTGTTTTTTTTTCCTTTTTTTTTTTATCAGCCTGCGGCCTGATTAAAAGTGAAACAAATGGATTCCTCCATCTATACAAACAAGGTAGATAAAGGAATCCTCCCAGCTGGGATATTGTATTCAGCCTGTCCCTGCTGAACTCAATCAAGTTCGATCCATCTATGGCCAGCCTAATTGTGGATGAGGGGAGACGTTATTGCTGGACACAGTAGTTGGCTGTCAGCTTGGACATTAGGAAACTGGTGGTCATTAAAGTGGTTCTAAAGTCAGAAGGCTTTTTATCTTAATGCATTCTATGCATTAAGATTAAAAACCTTCTGTGTGCATCAGCCCCCCTAATACTTACCTGAGCCCCAACTTGATCCAGCAATGCTGCCCGAGAGCCTCCGCTATCCGGGACTCTCCCTCCTCATTGGCTGAGACACATAAGCGGGCGCCATTGATTGCTAATAATCAAAGTTGGTGAGCCAATGAGGAGAGAGGGCGAGGCCAAGCCGCGACCCCGTGGCTGACTGGACACACAGAGCAGCGGCTCGGCTTGGAGGCCCCCATAGCAAGCTGCTTGCTGTGAGGGCACTTGGCAGAAGGGAGGGGCCAGGAGCACCGGCGAGGGCAAAACTACTGCACAGGGCAGGTAAGTATATTTGTTATTTTTAAACAAGAAAAAAAAAAAAAAAAACAAGACTTTAATATCACTTTAAGACCAGCTCTGAACTGGTGTACAGAGAGACACCAGTGCTTAGAGTGGGGAATTTTTCCTGGGAAGCTGTCATGAATGTAAAAGTTTCCCACACACACTGCAGTTCAGTTGAGGGGCTGTAAAACAGGTGGTTGAGCCACAGCTATATACCCCCCCCTTAAGTTGCAAAGGCAGCTGGACAGGGTTGTATGCTTGCCACAGCCACAATGCATATATATTATACCCCTGGTACTGTCAAGTGAATGAGGCTGTGCTGCAACTGTGGGCAAGCTGACTGTGATTGTGGCATGGTGGTGCAGGCTTTTAGGGGTTTAAACAGACAGTGAGGGGGTGACATATTGCCTCCACACCACTTGTCAATGCAAATGAACCCTAATGCCGCGTACACACGGTCGGACTTTTCGGCTACAAAAGTCCGACAGCCCGTTCAACAGACTTTTGGCGGAGTTTTGGCGGACTTGCGGCAGACTTTCTAACGAACGGACTTGCCTACATACGATCACACAAAAGTCCGACGTATTCGTACGTGATGACGTACACTGGACTAAAATAAGGAAGTTGATAGCCAGTAGCCAATAGCTGCCCTAGCGTGGGTTTTTGTCCGTCGGACTAGCATACAGACGAGCGGATTTCTGGGTCCGGCGTAGTTACGACGTAAAGATTTGAAGCATGTTTCAAATCTAAAGTCTGTCAGATTTGCGGCTGGAAAAGCCTGCTGAAAGTCCGGTGAAGCCCACACACGATCGGATTGTCAGCCGGCTTTAGTCCGTCGGACTTTTATAGACGAAAAGTCCGACCGTGTGTACGCGGCATTACTCCATACTCGGTTGCTGGATAGAATATTCCCCAGCTGAAAACGGAATGTAAACAAAGGGGCTACATCTACAAAACTCTCAATGAATTGCCCCTATTGTGTTTCCTCTGAAGTTCTCTCCATCCTCATTCACACAAGCCTCCTGTATTTGTTTTATTTAAATGCAGGAAAATTTGATATGAATTTGATAAGTCAACTGCACAAACTTTATACTCTCCAGATCGAGTACTTCTGTCTTTAAATGTACTTGCGTTTACATACTTTTACGCATGTTTAGAGTATCTACTCTGCATTTTTTCCCCCTCATTTTTTTTACACTGTTGCATTTTAACATACACACTATAATGTGTTGAGAGGCATGTGTCCAGCTTCCTCATACTAAAAATAGTATTGGGGCATATTTACTAATACTGGTGCAGACAGAATCTGAAGCAGCTGTGCATTACAACCAATTGGCTTTCACCTTCAGCTTGTTTAGTCGGGAACCATTTGCATGGGAGGGTTTCCACGTTTTGAATCCCAGAGACAGGAATGTAATGCATGCGGATATAGCAGTGGCTGCAGAGCCGTACACTGTAATGACAGGCTGTCTGCAGCCGCAGCTATGCATATTTGTTCCTGAAGCCTGTGATAACTGCAGCCTACCATTGCAATGTACATACAGGCTTGGCGGCTGTTGTTAACCGCACACAGCTGTCTGCTCCAGGTCCTGTCCTTTCCAGTTTTAGTAAATTCTCCTCAGTGCTTGTTTCCATCTCTGCGCTGCACTGCAGTGGATTTTTTCAAAACTTGACATGTCTCTTTTTTTTTTGCATTTTAGTTCATTGGGGGGAGGTGTTGGGCATTGGGGGGCAATAAGGGTCAACGTGCAACAGGTATTAACCAGTTCCCACCTGTGCTATAGCCAAAAGCCGGCTACAGCCCGGGCTTACATTTCCGGGAGGGCATCCAATGAGGTCCTCCAGTAATTGTGCTGCCCACGCAGGGGGGTATGCTCTGTGATCGTTGCATCCTTAGGACAGAGATCAAGGTAAAGGGCCAATCGCAGCAGCTCTTTACCACATGATCAGCTGTGTCCAGTGACAGCTGATAACGATGTAAACACAAACTGGTTATCGGAATTCCTTTCCTCACGCTGACAGCATGAGGATAGCTGATAGCCAGCTTGTGTGAAACATCTACATTTATAATCGGGGCACTGATTATCTGTGTCCTGATTATCAGTACAGTCCCAACAGTACCCACCAGTGCTGTCAATCAGTGCACACCAATGCTGCCAATCAGTGCCACCTAACAGCTCGCATCAGTGCTGCCAATCAGTGCCTCTTTATCAGTGTCAACTATCAGTGCCCATCAGTGCAGCTCATCAGCACACATCAGTGAAGGAGAAAAATTACCTGTTTGCAAAACATTTTTTTTAATTTGGTCTTTTTTCGTTTGTTTAGCAAAATATAAAAACCCCGGGGTGACTAAATGCCAACAAAATAAACCTCTATTTGTGTGAAAAAAAATGATAAAAACGTCATATGGGTACAGTGCTGCATGCCTTGGTCAATGGCTGTTATATCTTTCAACTCCAAGTCCTAAATTCAAAAGTGCATTGGAAAGGCACATCAAAACGCATGTCAGCACACAAAAGAAACACACATTAATCCTTGATAAGGTACCTAACACACTTTTATGCACAAATGTAGATCTGAATGTCTGTAGAGAAAAGTTCTGTAAATTATTATTATTATTATTATTATTCAGGATTTATATAGCGCCGACAGTTTACGCAGCGCTTTACAACATTAGGGCAGACAGTACAAGTACAATAGAGGTAAATACATATAAATGACTCCCCTATAAATGACTCCTTACTGGTTATTGATTATTTGCTTACAGTAGACACAGCCATTGTATAGGCAGAAGTGGCTATGCGAATGCAGAGTTCACAGACTATTCTCATTACTGAGGTATGAGTCACCTGATGCCTCCATGACAACTTTAATTCATAATATAAATAGGTAGCTTTTTTCGTACCCATGTGTTTTGACTAATGCTTTGGTCACAATGGTGAACTTAGCTTCAGGGTATGTACAATTTTATGAGAAGAAGCTCCAATTTTTACTGGAAAGTTTCTTTTATGGCAGCGCAAAGGGAACATCAGAGGTCCTGATGACAGTTGTCTGAATGCTCGGCATCCACCTTCTGGAAATGGGACAATTAGGCCAGGAGGTACATTGCTGCTGTCAAAACTCAGGGGAATGTGTGAGCTCAGGGCTGACAATAAAATAAAAACAAAGGCTGACCAAAAGGCCCCGTCTAATCATTATTATAAAGTATCCCACAAGCAGCACATTCTTTGCCGAAAACATGTATATGAACTTTCCGGAGACATACCCAATACACTATAATCATAAAACCTCAGTCTTTTCACACACAATTGCATGGCATGGAAATGTTCCTTTGTCTAAATTATTATTATTTATTAACCACTTGCTTACAGGACAATTTTTTAATTACGGTACTTGCACACATGTTAAAATCTGAATTTTTTTTTGCTAGAAATTAATGCAAGCAGAGACCCTTGAGAATAAATTGGTGGGTTTTGCAATTTTTTATATCACACGGTATTTGCGCAGAGGTTTTTCAAAAGCATTTTTGGGGAAAAAATATACTTTTTAAAATTTTAATGCAAAAAACAAAATACATTACCAAATTTTTTTGTAAAACATAAAATATGATGTGACGTTGAGTAAATAGATACCAAACATCTAAAAAGAAAAACTTCTGCGCTACTATCTGAAATTCAGTGGAGGAAAAATAAATAGTGATGTGTTCTAGGTGATGCTGCAAAATCAAATAGTGAACACCTTACACTACTAATGAACTGAAATAAAGCACAATCAAGTAGAATTGTGTAAAGATTCTGCGCAACACAATATGAAGTAGCTGGATGAGTAGATAAACTGCACACTATAAATAACAATCCCCCTAATGGGTTAGGAAAAAATGTGCAAAGTGAAAGACATATAGCAGGTGCATCATGGTGAAAAAAGTGTTGATCAATAAAAGTCAATAAAGGCATAAAACATAAACATAAACTGTGACTACTGTGTAGGCATGCGTTGATAGGGGATCTGGTGACTGTTCGTGGTATCAAATACCCACTCAGGGCTCACAGAACTCTCACCTCTATGGCACAATAAAAGTGCATGTGTGTTTCCAATGGGTCTGTGGTCACTCAGATGTGGCAATGGCAGTGGCGTTCTACTCCTACTGGGGGGAGGGGGGCGTCACTTCCTCCTCCTGGCCAGGCTTCTGTATTCCAATCAAGGTGTCTGTATCCTTCCAATGAGCCTGTGATCACTCTCCTGTAGTGATGGCGATGGCGTCCTAATTCTTCCAGGGGAGGGGGCCGTCACTTCCTCCAGATAGTGAGCTCCATATAGGGGTAATAGAAAGGACTCCAATAGTGTGATAAATTTTAAGCCAATGGGTTTATTAAGGGTAAAGAATAGGCTTACATACACAAAACCAAAGATAAAAGCCAAACAGCGATGGGAACAGCGTTATTGCGATACTCGCTATGTCACTTCCGGTCCGCACTGACGTATTTCCGGTTACGTGCCTGTAACGGTTCCGGTTATGTGCCTGGCACGTAACCGGAAATACGTCAGTGCGGACCGGAAGTGACGTAGCGAGTATCGCAATAACGCTGTTCCCATCGCTGTTTGGCTTTTATCTTTGGTTTTGTGTATGTAAGCCTATTCTTTACCCTTAATAAACCCATTGGCTTAAAATTTATCACACTATTGGAGTCCTTTCTATTACCCCTATATGGAGCTCACTATCTGGAGGAAGTGACGGCCCCCTCCCCTGGAAGAATTAGGACGCCATCGCCATCACTACAGGAGAGTGATCACAGGCTCATTGGAAGGATACAGACACCTTGATTGGAATACAGAAGCCTGGCCAGGAGGAGGAAGTGACGCCCCCCTCCCCCCAGTAGGAGTAGAACGCCACTGCCATCGCCACATCTGAGTGACCACAGACCCATTGGAAACACACATGCACTTTTATTGTGCCATAGAGGTGAGAGTTCTGTGAGCCCTGAGTGGGTATTTGATACCACGAACAGTCACCAGATCCCCTATCAACGCATGCCTACACAGTAGTCACAGTTTATGTTTATGTTTTATGCCTTTATTGACTTTTATTGATCAACACTTTTTTCACCATGATGCACCTGCTATATGTCTTTCACTTTGCACATTTTTTCCTAACCCACTAGGGGGATTGTTATTTATAGTGTGCAGTTTATCTACTCATCCAGCTACTTCATATTGTGTTGCGCAGAATCTTTACACAATTCTACTTGATTGTGCTTTATTTTAGATACCAAACATGTTACTCTTTAAAATTGCGCACTCCTGCACATTGGTGACAAACAACGTAAATTTTACTATCCATAGGCGACGCTTTAAAAACCTTTACAGGTTATTACTTTATATCTACAGAGAAGGTCTAGTGCTAGAATTACTGCTCATGATCTGACATTCGCGGCGATACTGGACATGTGTGGGACGATCTCTGCTTGTGTGCGGGACCGACGCACACGTTCACCTTTGCACGCTAGGACAGGGGCGCTTTACATTTTTTTTTTTTTTTTTACACTGTTGCTTTACATTTTTTTTTTTTAATATCACTTTTATTGCTGCACATTTTCACTGGCAAGTTGTACACTTGCAGAGCACTTGAAGCACAAGTTCCAGTTTACACTTTTCCAATTTGTAGCAAATTTGCTTGGCAAGTCTCTAGCAAGAGCAAAGTTGCAGTGGTGAGTCTACAGCAAGAGCTCTGCAAGTCTACAGCATGAAAACTCAGCCACAGTGACCCCCTGTGGTGGGATGACTATTTTACAATATATCTGACCTGGGAACTTGCAGCAGACTTGCAGAGGGTTTGCAAAGAAAGTTGATCTGGAGTCATGCAACACGGACTTGCTGCAATTGTGCAACAAACTTGTGAAGCCTGGCATGTCTAGCAATAGCTTAGCAAGTCATTTTCAAACTCGCAGCTCAATTGCTTGCTATCTGGGTTGTGACAGCAATAGTCACGTGACAGGTACTCTTTATAAAGGGATCTGGAGTCAATAAGTCGCCAAATCCCTCCTTTGCCCTTGACAGTTATGAATCTGCCAAGAACGGCGTTTTTGAATACTCTAGATTTTTAAAAAATGGTGCCGTTAACGGAAAGGTAAACAGGAAGTGATGTCATATCATCACTTCCGGGTTACCATTGCAGAGACCCAATCAAAGCCACCTCCGGCTTTGCGGCATTGTATGGGTCTCTGACCAGCCGGTGGACGTCCTGGCTGGTAGCTTGAGAGAGCCGGGGGGGGGGGGCTGGGAACGTTGACGACAAGTCCCCTCCTACTGCTTGTAATAGCAATCGAATGGCTAGTTAGCCACTCCGATTGCTAATAGAGCAGAGCCGACCGTCGACTCTAAAAAAAAACAGTCCCAGCATCATCCCGCTACAACCCCTTGAAGTCAAATTACATGACAAGTAAATGATTTGGCAGCAAGTGGTTAAAGTGGTTCCAAACATCCACAACTTAGTGCAATACTGTTTATATTAAATGACACTCTCAATGTACTAGCCAGAGGACAACAATACACAGTTCCATCCATTTGTGCACCACCTTGTCATAAATGCTGCAGGTATGTTAAAACCTGCTTGTGGCATGTTGGCAGCCCATTCAACATGTATGAGCTGTGTTATCGTGACACCTGTCAACGCGTTACATGGGTGCACAAACACACCACAATGCAACAGAATAATATAAATGGGCCATTTATGACCAGCTTTAGGTCACTTTGAGGCTGTGGTACTTTGTGTCACACTTTCTCCGATGCTTCCCCCCCCCCCCCCCCAAGTTATTTGATTATTACCAGCCAGCAATTGGTTGGCAATGGGATCTACCATACTATTATTATAAACTTGTGGAAGGGGCAGAGCCACAAACTACTGTTGAAAAGACAGGTTTCTGCAAGGAAATTCACTAATGATGTCTCGAAAAGCTGAAGGAAGACATTGCAAAATATCAAGTCTGGTTGGAGTTTACATCTAACTATTTGTATCTGTTATTTACACGTTTCCAGGAACTTTCTCTGTCCTATTTTCCTTGCAATAGGTTTTTTTTTGTGCTCTGTGTGTATTTCATTGGTACTGTATTGTGTTGACAGTTTATTCTGCAGACTGAGAAAGGATTCCGCTTTTTTTTCTACATACTCGATTTCCAGGCAGTGCAGGGAGAGGTTTCTTTATGTAATCTCACACACCACCCCCATGTTGCTTTAGACATTTTGGTAATTGAGCCCTGTTGATTAACATGAGAGTTAGGGAATTGTTCACACCAGAGAAGTTTATTTAACTGTCTAATAAATCTCGGCACTTTCTCTTGTGCCTCAGATGTGGGTAAGTGCTGAGGAAGTCATGTGCAGCACAGCTGAGATTTATAATCATTTTACTGGAAGGCAGGTAAACATAACACAGGAGCGCTTCCTGCCTGCCTGTACTATTGGTAAAGCAAAATCCTCACCTGTACCACACCGTCGCTACAACTTATATTTTATACTATACAATAGGGATCGACCAATATCGTTTTTTTGGTGCCGTTACGATACCGATATTTCGGCCACCTCTCCTGCCGATATCCGATATTTTTGGCTGATATTTTGTACATTTAAAAAAATGTTTTTTTTTTTACACTGTCATTTTATTATTTTTATGTTTTTAATCACTGTTATTGCTGTCACATAGAATGTAAACCTCCCTTGTGACAGTGATAGGCATTGGCAGGTACTCTTTATGGGGAGATCGGGGGTCTATAAGACCCCAAATCCCTCCTTTGCACTTAAAAGTATTCAAACCGTCAAGATCGACGTTTTTGAATACTTTATTTTTTAAAACTGGTGCCTTTAAGATGCCAGTAATCCGGGAAGTGATGTCATGACACCACTTACAGGTTACTAGATTCGAGACCCGAACGAAGCATCGACTTTTTTCGGCCAGCCGGCAGACGTGTTGGCTGGTTACTCGGGCCTCCCGGGTGAGCGGCGGAAGGTGGCGGGGGGGGGGGGGGGATGTCCCCTCCCGTTGCTTGTAATAACAGCCGAGTGGCTGCTTAGCGGCATTGGTTTGGTATTACAATAAAGCCAACCGTCCGCTCTAAACAACAGTACCGGGATGATGCACGCATCACCCCAGTAAAACCCCTTGAAGCAATACCGGTAATATCAGTCTAGTTTGAGACCGATACCTATTTTTCAGAAAATGCTGCTATCGGCCTTCCCGGTGATCGGTCGATCCCTACTATACAATGCGGAGCAGTAACCTAACGTGTATTTCCACTTTTGCAGTCAAATTTGGGAAAACCCCAGTATATGTTTGTTATGAGTTCCCTTTCACACAACATACCTAAAATATATATTTTTTTAATATTACCTTTTAGCTGTCTCCCAGGAGGAGATGTCTTGGCTGATTGCAAGGTTTTTGGAACAATGTTAGAGTGAGCCTGACTCAAGTCTGTCCTCACTAACATACAATACAGGAAGCCCAGCCTCCACACCTTTAACTCTTTGTGAGGATAGACAATGTTCAAATCTAGTTACAATTGATAAGGAAGATCTGTCTGCACAATTTAGACAGAGATAATTATGGTAAACACAGCTGTCATGCCCCCTCATAAACATAAGAGAACTACC